>JAACJM010000024.1:0-704879 GCA_013368315.1 Tetrapyrgos nigripes
TTAAGGCGTTGGTTGGGGCAAGGGGATGGACTAGAACACTCACTTTACCCATATCGACATTTTTAGCACTACTCCGTTACCCACTTCTATCAACCCAACGCCTCTTCTCCTCCTCCCAGAGCGCTTACCCTCAACCTAACAACGTCTTCTCGAAGCGTCCAGTCAGGTATAGCGTCGCCAGTGAAGTGACGGTGACGGGGAACGATTGGTAGCGGAAATTGGAGGAGGTTGTAGGGCGCTGTGGGATATAGAGGGGGAAGAGATTATTCCAAACGAGTCGAGACGAGATAAATAGGCGCTATCCAACAATATGGGTGTTAGACGGGGTCAGTGAACGTAAGGAAGTGAGACATACCTAGCGACGACTCTGCCTAGAGAATCACAGACGATAGTGAGTTCGTTAGAGGTCGTGAGAGCGCTCTACAACTCCCTAAACACGAGCTTGAGGATGTGTAGTACCAACATCCTCGGCGCTGGCCCTGAACCCCTTTTCGTGGCGTTTTTAGCATCAAAAATCTGCCAAATCATGCCTTTCTACCCCCTTTTACTCCAGTGGAGTTCCTTGAGAGGAGTTGCGCCAATTTGAGTTGAGAGCGTGTAAACGCATTGACGCCGACGATGGTGGTGGTAGCAAAGAGAGTTACAAACCGTGTGGAATCCAATCGTTACTCTCTTCACTAGATTTGGGGGTGGGACATTAGCAGCGGATCCTGGCGTGCTGGGCATGCTGGTCCTGGTTCTGGATACTATCCTAGAAGAAGTCCCCCACCTACGCCTACTACACCCGTACCCGTACCCGCAGCTCCTCCTTCTGCTGAGTGATCGAGACTGAGGTTGGTGGGATGACTCGACTCGGCAGGAGTCCCCACCGTCTCATGTATACCCCGTCTTCATCGCTACAAACAACGCTACCCATCTCGGTGAGGTGAGTAACAACAACGCGAGGTATGCATGAGTTTTATCCACCGTATAAGCAGACGTTGAGAGGGTGTTGTTGGGAACGCTGGAGGTGGAGACCGAGGTGGAGAGTTAGAGAGGTGAAGAGAGAGGTTTTTTGGAGATGCAGAGTTTAATGTTGGACCGGACCGAGGGGGAGGTGAGTGTGATGTTCTCTAGTCAGAGCATACGTGCCCGAGGGCACAGCGGGGAGATCCGATGTCCAAGAGTCTTCGATAAGACGGAAAGAGGGTAAATGGAGGACTGGAGAGGCATCAAGGACGAAATAACTCGAAAAGGATATCAGGGGGGGGGGGCGGGGGGGGGGAAGTCGAAGGTGGGGTGGAGCACGGTTTTTTGGTCTGAGATGTAGGATATCAGGCGTTTTTCTTCGGATTCGAGGAAGATGAGGGATTCACGGGTTGAGATGATTTGGTGTTGAACGGTTTGGAAGTAAGGCAGCCCGCATTTGGTCCAGTTCAGAATGCAGAGGGGGGTATTGGAGGCCATTAGAGAGGCGTTTTGGAGACTGAAAGAGGAGGGGAAGGAGGACATGGTGGTAGGGAACCAAGGTTAGACCTCGGGTCACGATCACGACTTATGCCATGACATAGATACACTGTGACTGCCTTCCTCATTGTCCACTTCTCGATCTACACCCTGGGACCACGTCTGTGTATCCTCCTTCTGAAGCAAACCCGGCGACCGAAAAGTGGCAGGTAGCAACAACGGTATCAGCTCCGCTGTCCGCAATGTCCCAAGGTGGGTTTGAGATCGATATGACGTTGGGGGTGACGGAAGTTGTGATAGCGCTTTTCAACGTCAGAAGTAGAAGCGGTGGTGGTGGAGACGACGAGAACCTATAGTGATATGACGAGAGTGGCTTGGAGTATCACTGGGCCTTGCTGTATATAGGTGTCCACACCTCGGCATCCTGTATCCTTAAAGTTGATGTTAGTCGGTTCGTCTGTCACAGAGTAAAAAGAAAAAGAGAGAAAAAATAACATCAAAAACGTACCAAGTCACATCCCAATACCCCGCCTCCCCAAGATATTTATATCGTCCTACTCCTGTCCCTATTCGTCCCCGTTATCCAATACCATTCTCCTCACCCGCAAGCCGCCTCTTCCTCTTAAGTATATTCCCAGGTCACCTCGACAAAAGCTTCTCGAAAGCTTTTACCCAGTCCTGCTCGTTATGGTGCTCATGCCAGCGCCGGCAAAGATGATGATGATGGTGGTGGTGGCAGCATAATGTCACCATGAGAGCACCTCGCTGAGTTAGACCCTGGGTTCGATGACGAAATGAGCTTGAAGGTTTGATGCACCGTCACGGATCGGGTTGGTTAGTCGTAGCTGAAGGCGTACCTATATCCAAAAAGAAGGAATCAGGAATCGTGGTTTGATTGTCTAAGAAGGAAAAGACGAGAACATCAGAAAACGTACCAAAAAGAGTTATGTTCCACCCATAGGGAATCTAGGACTGACATCCATCTCCTCTGTCCAGTTTCCAGTCCTGCTACCATCTAGCATCCTCCCCTTCATTCTAAGCAAGCTTCGCATTCCTTGTTCATTCATTAGAGGCGTTGGAGCCTACGAAAGAGTAGTGCCGCCGTCATCTTTTCTTCCCCTTAGCCAATGGCAACACTGACCATCGTCGAATTCTGGAGTAGACCGTAAGCCGAGACTCCAAAACTGTAGAAAGATATTGAGAAATGGACGCAGAAAGAACGCTGCTAGTATTAGCGGCTGTGATGGTGACACTGAAAGAAGAAGAGAGGTTTAATTTGCTTGTGTTTGGTTCGGAAGGCGTAGACGAGTTCGGCCAAGGTTTCGTGGCCATGGATGCGGAGCTTTCTACTCCTCTTCTCTTAGACTACCACGACTAACGGATCGTTCAGAGTCGAGAATTATCAGCCTTTGAAAGACTTGGAAATGCGATACAATCCTGGAACGTCTTTTGTAGTTGGCTGGGTATTTGGCGATGCGTACGGCTTGTGTTCTTACTGCAAATAGGTCCAATGATCAGGCTCAGCAGAATACATATATACATAGTGTCACATACAAACGGAACATGCGGAAAGAACGACGCAACGAAGTGGAAGAGATAATCGTGCCTTGAACTTGGAAAAGCATGGTGTAGAATTTGCTAGCATTGTTTGGGATGGATAAATGCTTGGAGAGGGAGGCGGTATACCCAGAACGAGAAAAGATGATAAAAGACAAATCCAAAATCAGCTCGAGAGTACATCGACAAAAAACTGTCATCATAAAAACCATGCCAGAGTGGAGGGCCGTAACACCTCAATAGCGAGTTCCCAGACACGATAGCCTCGGTAGTCCATCCCACGTTCGATCCAAACCGTCCCAAAACCGCGCCTCTCGAGTTTATCTTGCTGTTCAGCTAATGGATTTGAAGGCTTGAAGACAGTCCCATCGCTTCGGGAAAAAGTCCAGGATTATTCCAGAGGGATTGAAGAAGGGGAGAGGTGAGCCGACATGGAGAGGTCAAAGAGGTGGGGGAATCTCGAACTCGTAGCCTGAGGAACGGCGGTAGAAGTAGGTGTTGAGGAACGAAGAGTGAAAAAGGTTGGGGTGCAGATGGTAGCAGTTGAGCCAGTAGTTGAAGCTGAGAGACCTGAGGAAGAACTAAAATCAGTAACGTAGTCAAAGGGAACGAAATGAAAAGACGTACCTATCAAAGTCACCTCTTATCTCAAATTTGTCCGGGAGTCCAACCATCCTCCCACCGAGCACATCTCTTCTCTTGCTACTCGCTACTAATGCTCCTCCTCCTCCCTATACGCGTCACCATCCACTACTGGGCCTCCCTCCACCGCATCCGTTCTCCTTGTCGCTCTCTCTAACTTTCCACATCTATTCTCTGCGTTCCAAATCCTTTTCTCCATCCCAGAAGTATTCCTCCCCCTCGACGCTTGTCCCTACACCCCGACCCCACTCCCGGTACCCTGAGTAAGACCCTCTAGTCCCAGACAATCACTACGTCCACGACGACTTTCAGCTCTCGAGGATAGTGCGAGACACGACGATTCTTTACTTGGCGGAGACAGTGTAGATGGTGCTGGGATGGGGTTATAGTCGTATCATTGTGACGGGATGGCGACTCTGGTGGTTAGAAAGAACGAGAACAACGAGTTTGAAAGTTTGACTCGGACGACCGTCATTCCTTGATAGGCGATTGCAAGACGTAGGCGTACTCGTGCTGTCTGGATGAGAGCAACTTCATAATATGGTAGTGTATCGTGAAAAAAGTGAGAGAAGGAGAGATGACCGGACGAGTGCAAAGGGGGAAAGGGAGGAGTGGAAGTATGAAATGAGTTGAATAGCGGGGGGGAATGGGGAGTACGGTGATATGGATTTAGATTTGGACTGATGAAGGAGGTAGTATGTCTGTAGGACTGGTGTGTTGGAGGAAAAGAGGAAGAAGACGTCGTAGTACGGCGTATTGAGGACGTTGAGCCACCTGATGCCATACCCACGACGACTCGATATGTAGCCAAACGGATTCCTAGCACCACAACGTCCCAAGATCTGACCCCACTAGCCGTAATATCCTTCAACATCTCTCCCTCACACTACAGAGTAGCTTAATGATCGAGGAATGAAAGAGGCGACGAGATAGAGCTGACGATGAGGGCAAATCGGAGGAAGTCGCGACATGGTGGTACAAGACAAGAGGAAAATATTTCAAAGTCCGACTCATTTGTGAGTACTTGTCATCGAGGCAAAGTTTCCCCCGTCATGCTCGTCCCATCTCTTGTCCCGTACCCATCCTTGGGCCTTGGGTCTCCCCACCCTTCCCCTGGCTATCCTCAGCACATTGGTAACTCCGTCGGACCAAAGGTCAAGCTGTCTTTCGCTGTCAGAGTTGTTTGAATGTCTGCCATTTGTCTGTCATCTCGAAATCCCGGCGATTAAAGAGTGAAAGAACCTGGAAGAGAATGCCGCCAAGAAGCATCTCGCTTGGTGTGGCCCGCAGATTTGGAAACGCGTTGATTCAGGGTCTCAAGATAGATAAATAGATAGGTACGTAGTCAACTCATCGATGATATGGTCCCCTATGCACAGCCTCAAGGTGTCTCAAGAATCAAAATTTTGGACGATCGCTATAGCTCGCCTTAGTCAGTAAGCTGGGTATATAGGACGACATAGTGCTAGGTATAAGGGGTACATACGCGTATACGCGGCGCATCCGACCTATATAGCGCTAGGTAGCACCTTTGTAAGTTCCCGATGGAGCCGCATTTATCTCTTCAGGCCACACACGCTCCGAAGGGTGTGTACCTAAAAGCTAGCTACCACACCATGATGTACCTGAAAGCTGTCTGCTACACCATAAATAGATATCTATGATCTGTGTGCGTCCGCAAGTTTCAATAGGTTTCAAGACACCCTTTTAATCCTGGAGGCTGCAGTACATTGCTTCATTCCCGTTCTGACTCTCGCAGTCCCTCTCTGCAAAACTTTCAGTCTCCTTCCTTCTCTCGTTTCTTTCACGAGATCTACAATGTCCGCTCATAACACCACTGTTCTGCCCTACTCACCCATTGGCTCCCCTTCCGTTGACGCCCTCGGGGCAAGATGTCATGCATTTTATACTGCTCTCGAATCAGGAACTTCACTTGGACCTGAAATTGTAAGCATCCTTCATTCATTGCCTAAACGCTGTCTGTGCTGATCAAGACTTTTTTCCTCCAGGCGCAATTTTTGTCTCCCGACTTCGCAACCATTCAATCGCCCACGATGCCTTTCAATGTGTGTTTCGCACTCACCGGAATGCTGCTGACTGTTGTTAACCTCTTGGTCTGCAGGCATCCGTTTACACTGGCCTACTCGGAGCTCTTCAGATCGCCGAACAGGAGGTTAATTTTTTCGCCAGCAACCACACCACCATCCGTGTCTTCACTCTCGGTGAAAGCCATTGCATAGCCTACGGTGTGGATCCCAATGCAACCTTGATCGACAACACCCTCGGAACGTTCTTATTTGAGTTCCTTGAGCATTCGTACTGGGCTGATGATCTCATGCAGAGTGAGTTCTTGCTTTAATTGTTCATGCCTTTGCTCGCATACAATGTCTGATGCACTACCTCTTCTCTTTCTTTCTTTAGGTGTCAAGTTCTACGTCTACAACACCTACCCCCTCATGCGTGGCCAGATGCTTGACAGGGGCGCTCACCGCTACGTCGAGTGGAAGGACCGCGGTCACAAGCAAAAGGAAGCTGCTATTAGGGAATTCAACCAGAAATTCCCCCTCAACTATGACCCCCGCACTGTTTAAACTGGGACAATCTTGACCGTCGTTACTGTTAGGGCTACATATTTGTCAAAAACGGTCTACACACCACTATATTTGATGCAGATCTATTACTCTCTATTCTATAAGTATACATCATCGTAGTTTTTAAGATAGCTGCAATGCCAAATCGCTATCAGGTGGAAAGTTGCGGCTGGATGTGCGATCTCTATAATTAGGTTGACTCGGACATCCATCAGAAGTTGAGGGAAGTTCAAATTGTAGATGAAGCGGCCAAGTCAGTCACTGACAGGACGAGGGGCACGGGGTCATACGTAGTAGTATGATAACTTGAATCTTTTGGTATATTATATATCTCATCTCGCAATGTAAAAGTACTCGCTGTCAGCTCAAAAATTTCCTGAACTCGTAATTACCACCTAGACGCGTCTTCTTATCTCTTTTCCATCACCATGCCTATTATCAACCGAGGCTCTTCACTCAGACCCAACGGTTTTGACCCGTTGAAATGCAAGACGCAGAAAAACACGGCGAAAATCGAACTGTTGAAGAAACTCACCTTGGAAGAGAGGCTGAAGGCAAACTTAGAGATTGAGAAGAAGAATGGGCTGAAAAGACAGGCAAAGTTGAAGAAGGCGAGGGGAGAGGATGCGGACGAGATGTCGGATACAGCATCCCTCATCACAATTAAGGATGAGGAATATGAGGGTATCAGGAAGAACTCTGACCTGTACAACCACTTCAAGCCCTTCCTTCCTGCCCGAGTCATCGAGTAGATCAATACAAAGAACGCCAAGGAAAAAGCTGCTGGGAAAGGCACATCGGGAAAACATGCATACGCTCCTGACGTCGAGACTATCAAACACAATCCTACTAACTCGGGCGACCTCACCTTTCCCCCCGAGCTCTTCCTCGCTGCCAACCATGGCTACCTTCCCCTGGACCTATTCCATAGCACCCGCATCCAACGTCTCGCAACCGTCGGTGCCAGCCACAACACTCGCATTGTCTATCCTGATGGCAACAGTGCGAAGTTACGCATCTGGGATGTTAACGCAGTGGTGAGAAGCCTTGGCTTCGAAAACGACAATTTTGAAGGTCTCCCCACATACATCCACTACACAGATGCTATGGCCATCTACATGGACTTCATCACGGAATGGGAGAAGAACAAGGAAAATGGACCCCATTCCCAGTTCATTTTTGCGCACAGTGGCTTCTGGTGCAAAGATGCAGAACTCATTGACTCCTACGCTTACTGTCATGAACTGCTACAGTTCTTTGTCCTCCTTCTTCCTCTACTTCATTATCGAACCCATTTTCCAATCACTCGTCTATTGCATTTCCTTGATAAACCCTTTTAAACTTTATAAACCTTGTGTTACTGACTTTGAACTTTATAAAACCTGTCAAACTTTATAATAACCATCAATCAATCTTCCATTTGATCAATCTTATCTTTCTCCTATCTTTTCCCTACGTTTCTCCATTTTCTCCTATGTTTCTCCTGTTTCTCCTATCTTGTTCCTATCACTTATTCATTGTTCTTCGATATAAACCACTTGACATTCTAGTTAGTCCTTTAGTTTGTTCACTTTGTTTCCGCTCCGTACTACTACTATGCAGTGTAGAGCCTAGTCAGTTTACTCTTTTCCTCTATTCATATCTCTCTTGGTCAATCTATCATCTTTTATCTGCTCTCTAATTGTGTGACTTGGGTGGTCATTTGAGTGTACCAGCAACCTTGACACTTGAACGAACTCCCTTACACCCACCTCACTATTTGAGTCCTTTTCTTTCTATTTTTTTTACCTCTATTCTCAATCCTCCTCTGTGTAGCTACAAGCGCCACCTTCTTTTCCCCACAAATATGTTTGAGAGCACTCCACGTATTTGTTACAACAATCGTCTTCCCTTTCGTATATTCCTTTCACCCTGTCTACCCCATCCTCTCGAATTCACTTCGAACCTCTGAACAACCTCCTCTCCCTCTACCACTCAATCTATTACACACTGAGTACTGGTGTAGCCATGCAGAAAGCATTTGGGCAGATCCCTGGAGTTATGATTGAGACTTCGTCTGTACACATCATTGGGTTTGGAAACTGGAACCAGGTGACATAATCCTTTCTGTCTATTCTTACTTACAAGTCACCCTCAACCTTGATACCGAGGAAACTGTTGTCAGGATTACGGGACCTCTGTTCTTCAGAGAATACAACACACCTACAGAGCTTACAGACTATGGTACACCATCCTCCTTCATCTTCGAATCCTCGTGGTGATTCAAAGGGCAGAAAAGAAGGCCCTAAGAGATTGTAGAAAAAGCATATGACAAGTTGATGGTCCGCATCTGCAGATCCAAGTCTTCCCTGTGCAGATTGTCCACACATCTTCTTCAAACCGAAAGTTCTCGACTATAATTACAACTCAGAAAGTCTGAAACCCTACGCATTTTGTGAAAATCAACCCTGTCTTAATTGGTACAACACTCAAACACTTCCTGAAACTGAAATTCTTCCTATTGAGTGTCAAGTTGTAACACATAACCAAGAACTCGCTATTTGAAAAGCTCATCTTATAATTGACTCTGAAACCGAACCAGAACAGGGATCATCTACCCCTACAAACACTCAACCGAATCCAGAACCCTCTTCTCTCGTACCACCTGATCTGTCTTCTGCATCAGATCCGTTACCAGATCCACCTTCTAATAACCCATTAACCCCTCCCCGAGATCCTTCTCCTGATCCATCAGATCCAGGCAAACCTTCTTCTCCTGCAATTCCATCTAACAAAGGACCATCCGTGTCCTCACGTCATCCAAATCCTTCTCCATCTCCAGATCCATCAGATCCAGATGATCCAGCTATGTCCGACGTTGCACCAAATGACTCTAACAGTACTTCTGAACGAGGGAGAAAGCCTGACGCCTTTAATGGAGAATTTGATGAGGCGAAGCAATGGTTAGCCTCGTTCAACAACTACCTACATCAGAACAAAGCCAGGTATTCAACTGAGGACTCCAAAGTGTCCTTATTCTTCTCGTTTTTCACAGGAGAAAAAGGAGGAGATTGGGCAACTCAATGAATTACCGAACGAGAGGAAGATGAAGAAGATACAAAAGTCAAACCAACGGAGAGACAATGGACTACGCTGAAGGAGATCCGAGATAGGTTTAAAAGGGATTTCAAAGCGCTTGCTTCTGATGAGGTCGCAAGAACGAAGATCAAGAATGCTAGGATGAAGGGAACGGACATCAGTAGTTATAATAGTATCTTTGACACATATGGGGAAGAGTCGGACTTTGGTGAAACAGCCCTTTTAGATTATTACAAAGCAGGTCTCCCAGAGAAACTTCAGAAGACAGTAGGAATGACCTGGCCAAAGTGGAAGGATTTTGACGAGTATAGAGAGAGAACAATGGATCTTCATTTGGAATGGGTAAATGAGAGAGAAAGAGAAGGACGATCAAGGCCGTTCTCTACACAAAGAATGAGTACAGGCCCTTCTCAAGGAAGGACAACGGTAGCAAGCATGAATGCGCTTATGAATATGGGACCAGGTGCTAACTTGTCCTTTACTCCTTTACCTAAACTGACAACTGAAGAAAGGGACCGACTTCAGAAACTAGGAGCATGCTTTGCATGTAGGCAACCTGGACATATGAGCAACGAATGCCCGACATTCCTGAACAATACTCCGAGGTCTTCAATGTCTCAAAATACCTCTTGAAACTTTCCTCCCCATGCCGTTAGGGTAACCAAAACTTCAACTCCATTGTCGTCATCCAATTCGCCACTGGTAACAGTGGCTCAAACATTGTCGTCTTCTTCTTGTAGTGTAATCAAAGATATTTCAGATATGATGAACAAGGTCAAGGGTTTGGAAGGAGAAGAAAAGGAACAAGCTAGTGTATATTTGAAGGATGTCATGGCAAAGATGATGGATTTTTGAAATACTTCCCTGCTACGTTGTCGGGAGGAGTTGTACAGTACGCCAGACAATATAAGAACAATCGATATCATGTTTTAAACCCATTTCATGAGCGTACCTTTCCTTCAGAATTAAGAATGTTGGCAGTCACTCATAACCAACAGGTACCTTCAATAACACTTAAAACCGAACTTATTGGCAAAATCACTGGTAGAAAAATCGATGCAGAAGCTTTAATAGACAGTGGTGTAGAAGGCATTATTATCAATAGCCGTTTTGCACAAGAAAATTGTTTAACCCTCCTTCCTATCAAAAACCCTTTCCCTGTATGCAATGTCGATGGTTCCGAAAACACCATGGGATGGGTACACCATTATACTATTCAAAAACTACGTATCTACTCTCAAAACAAAAGATCGTATCATGAAGAGATAGCCGAATTCTATGTTATGGACATCAGAGATCATGATGTAATTCTTGGTACCGATTGGTTGGAAGAGCACAATCCAGAGGTAGATTGGTCATTTTATAAAGTGGATATGGTCAGATGTCCCGAAACATGTATTTTGGAACAATTCCCTGTCCTTAACCTACACACCAAACCCAAATTCCCCAAATCTACCATTATCGATCTGCGAACCAATCACAAGGATTACCAAGTGAAATGGTCAGAACCAATCGGACGGTTCAAACTGATTGCACAGTCAAAGTGGCAGGTCGACGTCGTTGAGTTCCAATTTGATCCTTTCACCATTCCTCAGAATCTACAGCTATTTTTACTGAAGAAGACTTTGATCGGGAGGATGTTCTGAGACAATGGGAACAGGAAGTGTTAGAGGGTCTGTTTGAAAAAGAAGAGGAATACCCAATATCAGATATGGAAATACCTATTCGTGCAGGATTTATGAAAGCTCAGGAACTGGCAGAATCAGCCCAAAAGATGAAAGAGGACATACCACTCACAGATAAGATTCCACCCCAATATCATCAGTTTTTACCAGTTTTTGATAAACCAAGACGTGGTGAATGGGATCATGCCATTGACCTAAAACCGGATTTTGAACCTCGCCCTTGCAAAACCTATCCCTTATCTCCTAATGAACAAAAGAAACTTGACAACTTCATTGATGAGAACTTAGAGAAGGAGTACATAAGACCATCGAAGTCTCCTATGGCAAGTCCCTTCTTCTTTGTCAAAAAGAAATATGGAAAGCTATGCCCTGTACAGGACTATCGAGCCTTAAATAAAGGAACTGTTAAGAACGAATACCCTTTACCACTCATATCGGAATTAGTGGACAAACTTAAAGGAGCATGAGTTTTCTCAAAAATCGACCTTCAATGGGGATATAACAATGTGTGGATAAAAGAAGGAGATGAGTGGAAAGCTGTGTTTAAAACAAATAGAGGACTTTTTGAACCAATGGTGATGTTCTTTGGTCTTATGAACTCTCCTGCAATGTTCCAGGCAATGATGAACACTCTTTTTAAGGATCTCATCGATTTCAGAAAGGTGGTTATCTACATGGACAACATCTTAATCTTCACGGAGACCTTAGAAGAACATCAGTAAATAGTCAAACAAGTGCTCGCACGACTCCAAGAGAACGACCTTTATGCCAAATCAGAAAAATGCACCTTTGAAGCCAGCTCAGTAGAGTTCCTAGGTCTTATTGTATCCCATAACACATTGGCAATGGATCCTGTCAAAGTTAAAGGCATTACCGAATGGCCAACCCCACAAAATGTCAAGGATGTTCAATCATTCCTAGGATTCGGGAACTTTTATCGTCGATTTATACATGACTTTTCCAAAGTTGCTCAACCACTTTTCAATCTTACGAAGAAGGACGAACCATGGAAATGGTCTGTGGATGCAGAAAAAGCTTTTCAGACACTCAAAGATGCGTTTACTTCTTCACCAGTCCTTTTAATGCCTGATCATTCTAAGCCATATTGAGTAGAAGTAGATGCTTCCGATTATGCCACTGGAGGTATCCTGTCACAGAAACAATCAGATGACAAGTGGCATCCAGTCACTTACCTATCAAAATTGTTATCTGAAACTGAACGAAACTACGACATTCACAATAAAGAGTTATTAGCGATCATATGGGCATTGGAGGCTTGGCGACACTATCTTGAAGGTGCACCACATACTATCGAGATCCTCACTGACCACAAAAATCTGGAATACTTCACTACTTCTCAGAAACTAAGCCGATGACAAGCAAGAATGGCTCTATTTCTTACCAGATTCGACTTCATTCTTATCCATAAACCAGGAAGCCTTAATCAAAGTGACCCTCTCTCTCAAAGGCCAGATCATAAAGAGGGGGTCGAAGACGATAATAAGGATATCGTATTACTAGATCCCAAGTTCTTCAGAATTCGAGCTACGAGACTGGGATCAGTGATTACAATCGGAGATGCTGAACTGAGAAGACGAATTAAAGAATGTCCAAAGAAAGACAAGGAAGTCATAAGTGCTCTCAAAGTCATCCTAAACAATGGTCCACACTCGCTGGTCAAGAACCTACAGGAATGGAATTACGAAGATGGGATTGTTTTATTCTGAGGAAAAGTTTATGTCCCCTATGATCAAGAATTACGT
This sequence comes from Tetrapyrgos nigripes, assembly GCA_013368315.1. NCBI lineage: Eukaryota > Fungi > Basidiomycota > Agaricomycetes > Agaricales > Campanellaceae > Tetrapyrgos > Tetrapyrgos nigripes. The sequence continues at coordinate 12,763 of JAACJM010000024.1, forward strand.
TGAGACATAGTCAAGATGCATCATGATAGTCTCATCACAGGACATCCAGGCCGATTCAAAACGTATGAGTTAATTAGTAGGGAATTTTGGTGGCCTGGTATGTCAGTATTTGTTCACGATTATGTCGAAGGATGTGCTACTTGTCAATTGACCAAGGTGCAAAATCATCCGTTGCATGTACCATTAGTCCCAAACGAAACTCCAGAAAGACCTTTTGGTATGATTACCACTGATTTCATCACGGATCTTCCAGAATGTGATGGTTTCAATGCAATCCACGTAACTGTGGATTGATCAACCAAGACTGTAGTAATTTCACCATGCCGAAAGGATCTCGACAGTAATGGGACTATTGATGTATTATTCAACAACACATGGCAATGATATGGACTATGGGACAAAATGATTTCGGATCGAGGACCTCAATTTGCTAGCCAGGTTATGAAAGGAATATACGCTAAGTTAGGTATTACCTCAGCTCTTAGTATGGCTTATCATCCGCAAACAGATGGCGAGACAGAAAGGTTCAATCAAGAACTTGAACAATACCTACGGACCTTCTGTAACTATTGACAAGACGACTGGGTCAAATACTTGCCATATGCAGAGTTTTGCCATAACACCCGAACCCACTCTGCTACCAGGAAATCACCTTTCAAATTACTTCATGGATATCTTCCTCAACTCTTCCCATCCATCAATCCTTCTTCACATGTCCCAAAGGTTGAAGAATGCCTTCAAAACTTAGAAGTACTATGAGAAGAGTTGAAAGCAAGTCTGATGACTGCCGCAGAGCTGATGAAGAGACAAAATATGGATCATGTAAAAGAAGGGGTAAAATTTAAAGTCAGGGACAAGGTACTATTAGATGGAAAGAATTTGAAGACAACTAGGCCAAAAGCTAAGTTGGCTAACTGTCGTCATGGACCATTCAAAATCACTGATGTAATTGGCGAAGTTAATTACTGTCTCAAACTGCCAAACACCTGGTGAATTCACCCAGTATTCCATGCTTCACTATTATCACCATACAAAGAGACTGAAGCTCATGGAATGAACTATCCAGGGGAACCAGCAGAGTTACTACCTGAAGATAACGAGTATGACGTAGAAGCGATTCTAGATTTGAAACCAACTAAGAATTGTCGAGGAGTGCAATATTTGGTCAAATGGTTGGACTACTCGGACTCTGAAAATTCATGGGAACCAGCTTCGGGGTTGACGAAATTGAAAGAGATGATCGAAACCTTCCATTGAGAACATCCAAATGCATATCGACCACCAAACCTGATACGGGAAGGATCCACAGTACGCTCGATGGGAATTAGTTTCGAAGACATTTGGAGAAGTACACATGTGCTCCAGGTGAAAGCACAACTTAAACTGCTACAGTTCTTTGTCCTCCTTCTTCTTCTACTTCATTATCGAACCCATTTTCCGATCACTCGTCTATTGCATTTCCTTGATAAACCCTTTTAAACTTTATAAACCTTGTGTTACTGACTTTGAACTTTATAAAACCTGTCAAACTTTATAATAACCATCAATCAATCTTCCATTTGATCAATCTTATCTTTCTCCTATCTTTTCCCTACGTTTCTCCATTTTCTCCTATGTTTCTCCTGTTTCTCCTATCTTGTTCCTATCACTTATTCATTTTTCTTCTATATAAACCACTTGACATTCTAGTTAGTCCTTTAGTTTGTTCACTTCGCCTCCGCTCTGTACTACTACTACGCAGTGTAGAGCCTAGTCAGCTTACTCTTTTCCTCTATTCATATCTCTCTTGTTCAATCTATCGTCTTTTATCTGCTCTCTAATTGTGTGACTTGGGTGGTCATTTGAGTGTACCAGCAACCTTGACACTTACTGGAAACCAGCTGAGAAGGAGCTCCACATGGACTGGCATGATCAATGTCTCGGGTATGATTCCACGATGTACCAGGGCAAGCTGCAGAGATGCTGCACTAGGTACACATTGGATCAACTTGTACCTTCTTCCTCCTGGAGTTCCAGATGCAATAACCGTCATGAGGATCATGTTGAATCCAGCTCCTGCACTTCTTGTTACACTCCCTTTCCAAATGGCAACACACGGGACGCCAACGTGTGTTGCCTACTCTGTGGTGAGTGAGGTCACTGAGTCTCTCACCACCCCAAGGACAAGGCAACTCTCTGGGCGAAGAGTGATGGGAGTCGAATGCAGCATCCCTCTACAGGGAAAACCATCTGTATCCCCTTCAATGTCCTCGGTCCTCAAGGTGGTAGAGGTCCTACCCAATGAGCCTGCTCAGGTGATTGCGGCAATGAACATGTCTGCTCCTGGTGTGGCAGAAACAACCACCATGCCTTCTCTGGCAAATGTGGTCGAGGACAAAAATCCTCAAAGTAATCCTTTGGGGGTGATGTCCTGAGATATCGTTATGGGTGATGATACTCTCTTAAGGGATTGCCTTTCCGCCTATGCACTTGCTTCCTCACCACCAGATCCCCTCATCTACCCAAACCTATATCCTTACATTCACAAGTGCCTTCCCCATCCCAGAGCCAATCCTATCCACATTGAACTCTTCAAGCATATCATCACTCCTTATAATGCTGACACCTTCGAAAACGAACTCTCCTTGCATTCACTAAATGACATCTTTCCTAACCTTGTCCAGAATCTTCATCAAGGTTTTCCTATTGGACGCTTACCCATCATCACCACCACTGTCATTATGCCCAACCATTCTTCTTGTAACACTGGTGAAGGACCCCGAGTGGTGAAGGAATACATTGATGGAGAAATCACAGTGGGAAGGTTCTTGGGCCCGTTCAGTTTGAATGAGATGAAGAAAATTATGTGAGGGCATTTCATTGCCTCTCCCCTCATTGTTGCCGATTCTGAGCAGGGTTTGGGGCTTCCAGTGAAGTACTGGGTCTGTTGTAACCTTTCCAAGGAGGTGAAGGACCAACCCTCCGTCAACTCTTATATCAGCAAGGGAGACTTCCCTACCAGGTTTAACACCCCAGTTACAGTGGCAGATTTGGTGAGTTCCCTTTCTTACTACTCATTAGGACGGTAGCAAAATGGCGTGAACTGGCTGTCCTATATGGTACCCCTGCAAACCTTCAAAAAGCCGACGACATGCTCTCCCAACTCCATTCCATCCTGGACGAGGCTGGTGTGAAGGTTGCGAAGGTGAAGTTGTCAAGAAAAGCAAAGGAAGGTATGTTATTTACGATTTAGTTTGTGTTTACGGACATACATTTCTTTCTTTCAGATCCCGGAAAGTCCACCGTTGGTCTTGCTGCCACCCAGGAGGAGGCCGAAGCTGTTGGTAGACTCTACAACCAGTACTTCAGGCATGACGACGACGACGACGCGGATGCTCCTCTTGATGAGGGTGATTTGTTAGCTGTCGGGTTGAACGAGGCGATTCCTGGAGATCTGGGCGTGACCGTGGAGCAATCCATGACGACGGAGCAGCTTGGTCAGAGTCTTGGGCTACGCAACTGCAGACCACTTCAGTTCATGTCTCTTCATCATAAGGCAGGCGTCACCGCTTGGGATCAGCTCAGGACCTTTCAGACCCACCCTCTTCCCGACATCATCCAGCCGCTATCATTGCACTGGCACCAGTTGGCTGGCGTCCACTCCATTGTCAGCAACGTCTTCTCAGAGCAGCCTCTTCCAGACTCGATGCATGGTATACTGGTTGCGGATGAAGTTGGTCTTGGTAAAACTGCTCAGACTATTGCCTTCCTCGCATTCCTAAATCAGGTCATCATGACCCAAATGCGAAATGAACCAGTCCCACCTATTTTGCGTGAGTACATTTTCTCAATACTCACCTCATGTTGTATTCATCTCTTTTCAGGGAAGCTGCCATACCTTGGAGCTTCTGATAAGATACCCTCAGGGCCTCACCTCATCATTACACCTGGTACTCTCCGAAACCAATGGCTCCAGGAACTCAAGACTATGCTGCTGCCCCAGTCTGTCAATATATTTTTCTACGACTCCTCTAGGCTAGGTAATGAGGAGTTCTGGGTGAGCGACAGCCCTTTCAACAAGTCGGTGCAGTCTATGCATAACAGGATCATTCTAACTACCCATTCTGTAAGTCCTAAGATTCTTTTCAAGTCTTATCGCCGCTTATCATTGTCTCTAGTCTCTGGTGAATGAGTATTCATTCACCTTCAACAAAAAGCCCAAGTCTACCCTTCCATGGAAACTTCCTTCAAGGAAGAATCCGCCACCCAAGTCCTTATTTGACCTCCAGTTTCTGACTGTGACTGTCGACGAAGCCCATGAATTCCAGAATCTTGGAGTCAAGCATCTTGCTGTACTCGCTGCATATGCACAAGCCAGGATCAGATTGGCACTTACAGCAACGCCTCTGCTCACATCCACCAAGGTATGCTTCATTCTGGGCCTCTTGATTTCGCTGAACAATCCCTGATTAGGATCTCTCGTCGCTGGGAAGATTGGTTGGAATCCCCCATTTCTTCTCTGACGCTGCTCTTGAAGAAATGAAGACCGATGCATCAGACGTCAGAAAGGCCAAGAAATTCGACGATGACGGTGCCATCCTTCATCGAGTATTAGTCAAAGCAGTCCGTCAGATTCAACGAGACTATGGAAAATGTCTCCTTCGCCGCACTACAGACAGCAAAAACCATCTAGGCCAAACCCTACTGGATCTTCCTCCTCACAAGGACATTATGGGTAACGTCGAGCTAACAGATCGAGAGAAGAAGATAATCAACAGGCTTGCTGAAGAGGCTAAGGCAAAGTACGTTGTCAATCTGATCTCTTGCTAAATTCCATACTCATTCTCTGGCAGTGTCATATCCGCTAATGAGGGGGGAGTTTTTGTGACGAAGGTAGGGTTGTCTCCACTGCTTGTATTTCTCATTCTCATGTGTCCTTTATAGAGCTTCTACATGGAGTATCGCTCCGCGTTGACCTTCGCACCTGAAGACCCCGACGATCCCCTTCCCGTGTTCACAAGTATTGAAGAGTGGGAGAAGGTTCAGTCTACCAAGATGACTGTGACTGCCCAGGTAGCTGCGTACTACCTTCAGCGTGATGACATCCTGGACGTTACATTTGAAGGGAAAAAGCCCAATTTCCCGGACTTACCCCCTCTCCTTCCCGGCGTCCAACCTACAAGGACTCGTCGTATTTTAATTTACATGGAGTTTCCTTCTGTTGCCCCTCTTCTCCAGAATGTACCAGCTAAGTTATTAATTATCATCATCATAGCATGCTGATTTTATATTTATAGATCCTGTTGTTGTACAGCGTCAAGAGTTTAAGGATCGACGGCTCCATGTCTTTCCGACAGAGAGATATCATTGTGGCAGAGTTTATCCTTTCCGGCAACATCAGGGTTTTCATATTCTCCAGCGTTGGATCTGCTGGACTTAACCTTTCTATTGCCGACATGATTATATATTTTGTGAGTATCACCTCTCTTTCCCGTCTTTGGATTATTGATATCCTCATGTCTCAAATGCAGGACCAACCATGGAGCAGGCAAAATGAACGTCAGATTTGTGGACGCGCACATCGTCAGCCTCAGAGGAAGGTAGTCCAAACAATCCACATCCTTGCCAACGATTCTTCCGACGTTCTGATGAACTCGATGGCTGCGAGAAAGGAGGAGATGTTCGATGCGTTTGTTAAGAAAGATCTTGGTCATGGTGTGTTCCTTTTGATTCCCCAGTTCATCTTCGTTATGGGTAACTCTGTTCTAAGAACTTCTTGCTTTGCTCAAAGGGGAAACTCTTGCAGATGGTACCGAGTATGAGCTCGAAGAAGTACGAGATGGGTCGGAAGAAGATGCTCATCAGACACGGGTAAACAAAAAGAGAAACCATCGTACTGTCAAGCCTCGGGCTTCTGCATCGTCTATGGACGTTAGTAAGTACACCATTCTTTTCATCCTTCTAGCTAGCTAACTGGTAGTTCTAAAGGTGGCCGGAGTGACCATTCCGATGGCAAGGAGCTGGACTCAGACGCCCCACCAAAGAAGAAGCATGCTGGCCAGTCCGCATTGCGCCAGTCCAGTGAGTGATCATCTTTATTTGCTGAACGTTCTTCCAATTCACGTACATACAAGGTGGCAATGTTCAGGCGATGGACGTCAGCGAGAAGGAAGACAGCTGGAAAGAGGAGCAGCTAGCATCGTCGAAGAATCTCCCTGAGGTGATGGACGTCAGTGAGAAGGAAGACAGCCGGAAAGAGAAGCAGCTCATGTCGTCAAGGAATCTCCATAAGCATCTGTATATATATCTTCCTCAATTGACTAACATCGCATTTTCTGGTCTTACTTTTGCCAGTTGGTAATAGCTCTGTAGAGGATCTTTCCATAGATGAAGCTGGTAAGTCTGTGTTGAACCGCCGACTATGGCATATGTTAACAACACATAGCCTTCCACCCCAGGCCAGCGACCTTGCAGCCTACTGGATCTACAATTCCATCCGATAGTGAAGGGTTATCCAAGGGGGCTGTCCCTGACACCGACAATCATGGTTACAGCCAGTCAGAACCAGAAGACCTTTTTGGTGGAAGAGGTAGGAAATCATCTTCTTTTCCCAGGCATTTTTAAGCTTACATTAACCAAAAGATTCTGATTCAGCGCCAAAACCTTCGTCTATGATGGGTAAGAGTACTACATTGATTTATGGTTTCAATGATTGACCATGTCTCTAGACCAACAGCATGGGTGTGTGGGACACCCAAGGTCTTCTTCTAATCTCACCTCATCAGCTCTTGGTTTGCCTTATCCTTTGTCCGACGATGACCAGCAGCCCTCAGCCCATCAACAACTGGAGTCTTTGAGGGGAAGTCATCCTGGCGCTTCCCCCTTCAGGCCCTCCACTCAGGACCAATATCCTTCATCGGAAGAAGAACCACCTTCCCCTTCGCCTCTGCCTCCTCCTCCCAGGAAGAAAAATCCACATAACCAAAAGGACATGACGTTCTCCACACCGCAGGAACGTCGCCAAGATCTCATTTCAGTGTCCACATCTCTCCCAGTCAAAAACACCTCTTCTTCCACGCTAGGTTCCCTTCAGCAAAGGGGAGTCCAACAGAGGGACGGGAGGGCTAGCGTCCCCTCTGACAAGCATCGGGCTTCTGACAGCAAAGGAAAAGCACCTTCATCCCTTCTATCGACATCAGCATCCTCCTCTCACGCTCATCCTACGCCTGCTAGACCATACAGCCAGCCTCCATCCGCTGCTAGTTCCCATAGACGTGTTCCTAGGACCAACTCCAGTGTCCTAGACGAGGAGAGACCAGTACCTAGGAGCACAGGCCCTCCCGCTCATAGGCAGCCTAGCATTGTTGATCGTTCCTCAGAGCCTCCCAGAGAAGATGTGTTAACGAGATGGATCAACACAAAGAGCAACGGTTCAAAGTCGGCGAAGAAATCTTAGATTTAACAGTTTAGTATCTATCTACTACTAGCATCTAAGTTGTATTTTTACTCGTTACTTAGTATTACTATGCCTCTCAATATATTTTGTCTCTCAAATCTAGCGTCGCCGATGAGCAAGCATTCATGTAGTCCTGGGATGAAGGGAGAAGAGAGACAAGCCAGAGAGGGCCAAGGGGAGGGAGTGTTCGTTGATGTTGTCACCTGTTTGGCTGCAGCTTGTTTGGCTACCAAGTACTTTGCAAAGTTAACGCTCCTTTCTTTTCTACCCCCATTATCCTATCCTCCTCTACTTCTCCTTTCTCTCCATTTCCCCCTGCGCGAAGCAGTGACCTTAGGGATACTGCAGCTAACAATATCAGTATTGTTGGTGGTCTTCAGCAAGTTCAGATTTGCTAAAGATATGTGCGAACTCGACTACTCCATCCGCCTGGAACCTTTTCTGAACGCCTTCAACGCCCCACCCGTACCACACGCCGTGAACACATTATGGACAGGTCTCTCACTCGTGGTGATCATCTTGTGGACCATTCTGGACCTCGACATCAGGATCCTGTGACGATTCTCAAGCCAGGAAAGTCAGGTGAAGGTGTGTATATACATACTACTTCTAGTCAACATGTGTATTAAAATCTTACAGTCGTCCGGTATTATGAGGGTATGGCTGGCTATGTCCTCCCTGGGTCTGGGAGAGTGGTTACCACTCCTAACATGAACATCGCCTACGCACCGTGGGCGGATTGCTGCTCAACGCGTATGAGGAAGGACTTCTTCTTCGGCAAAGACGATCCATTATGCTTCCCTCAGCCTTTTCATCACTCCATCACTCAACTTGCCGTCATTCCGGTTCCGTCAACTCTACCCAATTCTCCGCTGGCTCTTGTGTGGTACCGTCCTACGCTGAGCGACTTCGCATCACACGACCCTATTAAACCATGGGACGGGCTTGGTACGTTCAAGCGGGACCTCCTTATTCATCTACGAACGTTCTCCGATTCCCTCATGACCGACTTAAAAGGCAGTACTAGCCAAATTGCCCAGGACTACCACATCTCCAATGGACGCTTGCAGCTCAGGGAACTAGTGGACCAGCTTGATCTCCCAGCTTGCCGTGAAGAGTGCTGTCTCCGTCTTGCCTGTCTCCAACGTTGCTTCCTGGAGCTTTACGCACAGTGGAAGTGGCTCACCGTCTATAGTCTTCGGGTTCAACGAGAGGACCTGTTCCCCGTTGATAGAACCCTCACAGGTGCCTTTACAGATGATCTATCCATCGCCTCGAAACTCTTCCACTGTGGCATACCTTTATGGTTGGTTCGAGACGTTGAACAGACTTCAGGTGTTCGTGTTGACCGGATCTCAAAGGCCATCGACGAGAGCGCCAACCGTCTCATCCTGATCCGCAATAGTGATGAGTTTTTCGACGTCTCCGACGCAGTGCCTCCCCATCCCATCATCTGGTCTGGACTGCCAGGCAAGGCTGGATGCTACTTAGCTATGTCGCACTACACTCGCACCCTCTTCTCGTATTCGCTTCTCAGCACTTTTGAGCCGTCTTCGTCGTCCTCATCTCTGGCAAATAGGACTCCAGTGACTCAGCAGGAGGCCTGGGTTGATACACTAGGATCTGGAGAAGTCATTCCTGAACAGTCTAAGGACAGAAATGGATCAAAAAAACCATGTAAGTCGGTCTTACTTTTTCATTTTGTCATGCTCTAACTAATCTTCTTCAGATGCCAGATCTAAACCCTCTCCCAGCTCCTCACTCCAACGCAACAAGTTTATTCCCATCGAGCACGCTTTCAATCCGCCCGCAGTACCAGCATGGACTACTGCCCTGGTTGAACTGAAGGCTTTTGGTCTTAACCCTCCCCCCTCCAAGCTCAAGAATTTCGTCCCAGATCCCGAAATTTTGATAGGTTCCTCCAATGATTCCAGGCAACTCTTAAGGAAAGCCTTATCTGTTTCTTCTTAGAGAGTATATGCTCTTTGAGCATATACTCTCTAAGCAAACATGAACAAGGCAATCTTAGAGATTTCATACTTGACTCAATAAATCCATATTGTCTTAGACGCTAGAAGCCCCATCAGTAGTTATAGTTGCAAGTACTCAACAAGCGAGAGAGAACTCAGAAAGAACTTTTAGTGTACTATGTATTCACAGGTTCGAAGTAGTATGTATGTACGAGGCTAGGAAAATGTAGGTACAGGATAAGGGTATTAAAGGTATTAAAGGATTGAACAGGCGTATCACTTAGTTTCCATCAACCTAGCCATAGGAAGGTATTATAAGGATGTACTGTTATCTGAGTCGATGTCCAATGCGATACTCAGATGTTGATGTCAACGTCCAAGACGCTGGACTGGAATACATTTGTGTATATGAGCATCTTGGACGGTCACATACTCAGATGTAGATTTCAATCCATCTGTTGTTGATCTCAATCTAGCTGTCTATGTGAATGTCCAAGACGCTGGAATACATCTGTGTATATGAGCGTCTCGGACGGTCACATACTCAGATGTAGATCACAATCCATCTGAGTATGCGAGCGTATTGGACGTTCACATACTCAGATGCATATTTCAATCCATCTGTGTATGCGAGCGTCTTGGACATTCACATATCTAGATGTCAATGTTTACCTTGCCACCCTGGATTTCACCCCCTGAACATCTTTTAGCAGCTCCACAACACTCATAATTGGAAAGAGGGAGTATGAATACGCCTCTTGGCTTCACTTGGGGATTTTTAAACAGTCCAAATTCCCAAGAGAAAGAGGGGAAAGCGGAATTGTGGCTGAGTGTTATTACTACCGCTACTAAAACATACTTTTCCTCGCTACAAGTTCTCATCGTCGTGGTTCCCAGCTTTATCGAGTTGCTCTATCAATTTTGCATCCAATTAGAGGGTAGACATAGGCACTTTCTGAAAGTCCATAGCCTCCTGGACGCTACGCGAATGCTTGGCCTAAGACGCTTGTACAAGTCCAATGGTAATTATAACTAAGGCGCAGAAATTGTGCAGTAAGTCTTCAACATAGCATCCGGACAGATATGAACTTATCATCCAGGAAGATACAAACTTATCTACAGAATATCAGAAGTTACTTAGTCTGGTCCAATCATAACGTCTGAAATGCTGAGATGAAAGTGATTACTGTGCAAATTAACAGATGCTAGAAGCCCCATCCGTAATTATAGTTCAGTAAGTATTCAACATATGTGGGAAGATATAAACTTATTGTCCTCGATGATACAAACTTATCTAAAGAATGTAGGAACTTACGGTAAGGATTATTCTGGTCCAATCATATTGTCCGGGACACAGAAACAAAAATGATTATGTACTGTGTGCATTGTCTAAGACGCTACTAGTCCAATCAGTAATTACAGCTTAGACGCGGAAATTGTGCAGTGAGTACTCAACATAACATAGCGTCCAGGAAGATACAAACTTATCCACCCAGACGGGGAAATCGTGCAGTAAGTATTAACCATAGCATCCGGGCAGATATAATCATATCGTCTGAGACGCTGAAATTAAGATGATTACTGTGTGTACTGTTTAAGACATATAAATTATTGGTAAATACTGTGTGTATTGTCTAAGACGCTACAAGTCCAATCAGGTAATTGTGCAGTGAGTATACAACATGGTATCCGGGCAGAGATCAGCTTATCGTCCAGGAAGATACAAACTTATCTAGAGGATGTAAGCAGTTGAAAGTTCCATCAGTAAATATAGCTCAGACAGAGAAATAAATTTATCGTCCAGGAGGATACAAACTGATCCACAGGAAGTAAGAAGTTACAGTGAACATTATGGTGGTATAGATAAGAAGGAGGATTAAACTTATCGTCCAGGAGGATACAACTGATCCACAGGAAGTAAGAAGTTACAGTAAGCATTATAATCATATCGTCTGAGATGCTGAAATGAAACTGATTACTGTGCATATTGTTCAAGACATATAAATTATTGTTGTAAACACTGTGTGAAGTCCAATCAGTAATTATACCACACACATGGAAATTGTGCAGTCAGTATTCAACATAGCATCCGGGCACAATAAACTTATCTAGAGGATGTAAGCAGTTAAAAATCGAATAAGTACATATAGATCAGACAGAGAAACAAACTTATCGTCCAGGAGGATACAAACTGATCCACAGGAGTTAAGAAGTTGCAGTAAGCATTATTGTGGTCCATTTGTAACGTCTGAGACGCTGAAGTGAAACTGATTACTGTCCATGTTGTTCAAGACATCTAAATCATCATTGTAAATACTGTGTGTATTGTCCAAGACGCTACAATCAGTCATTATAGCGCACATGTAATATTCAACATAGCATCTGAGCACCTATAAGCCTATCGTCCAGGAAGATATAAACTGAGCTACAATTGCACTGTTAAAAACATAAAGGGTGAAAGTGTATGTCTCTCCTTCCCTACTGTCTTCTGTTCTCTAGTCTCTTAACTTGTCAAAGCCCAGTCCCTCCCCTAGTCATTCCCTCAGGAACCCAATTGACATTGTCCAGGAAGCTAGAGTATGTCTCTCCTTCCCTACTGCCTTCTGTTCTTTACTGTCTCTTTCCTTGTGTTGAATCTATTGTCCAGGAAGCTAGAGTACACCTCTCCTTCCCTGCTGCCTTCTCTTCTCTAGTCTCTTCCCAAGTCATTCCCTAAGTCCTTCCCTAGTCCCTTCCCAAGTCATTCCCTAGTCCTTTCCCTAGTCCCTTCCCTAGTCCTTTCCCTAGTCCCTTCCCTAGCCCTTCCCTAGTCCCTTCCCTAGTCCTTCCCTAGTCCTTCCCTAGTCCCTGGCCTAGCCTCACCCTATCGCCCACCCTAGCCCCACCCTAGCGCCCACCCTAGCCTAAAACCCTAAGATGACCCTAGGACCCCCTAATAACCCTAACCCTAAGCTTGCGAGTCTCTGGGTCAAGTGTTGAGCTGGGAACTTGCTAAAATGCTCTGGGAAAAGAAGTCTGATGAGGAATTGTACTGCTCAGGGATTGGTACAATCATTGGAGCTGTGGCTTGCAAAGTGACAAACAGTCAGTCTGGGAAACGCATACAAGGAGATACATGTTTTTGGAGAATACTAATTGCGGAATCCATGTACCTGATATGGGTCCTGCGTTGTGAAAGAATCATGACCAAAGATGACACGCCGTTCTCTCAAACAGAGATAACGAACAGGTGGTGGAAGATAATGAATGAAAGACTTAAACTTGATGCCAGGATGACAAATAGGAAATTTGGAAACAAGGCCACGCCCAAAAAAGTTGTCAAAAATACCTGGAAAGGCCTACTCCACAGTGAGAAAAACTTACCAAAAGATTGGACTAAATTAGCAGGGGGTTTTAGTGGGTATTGAGCAGGATCTGGCAAGGACTGGGAACTGCGAGAGGCAAGGCAACTCACCTCAATGAACGGCCCCCTCTCTCAGGAGGGACAGGTTTGCCTGTCTCAATGAATGAGAGCTCTTGATTTTGACGGCTTCATTTGTAACAAAGACTTTCGTTTTCTGCTCCGAGTCCCACACTTTGTGGATAAAGGCATTTCCCCTGGGAGGAAAAACTATGTTTATGTTCTATGCTACTGTATATACCGTCGAGGTTTAAATCCCTTGTCCCCCCAACTGCGGGCCTGAGTTAATGACCCTCATTGAGGGTCTCCTTGCTGGCTAGCAAAATGGCTATCCAAACGCTCCTCCAAATAAAAAAAAAGACAAGAACTGAGTGTGGGTTGACCACCTTCCTTATTGGGTTGGTGGGAAAAAAAAAGTGATTCCCATTACTGTCAGGAATCGGTTTTGATCAATGAGCCCTTATAGTGCAGAGTCAGTAGCAATAATTCTGTAAGTCAAAAACATTCAGAAAAAAATAATCAAATAGCACTGTTGACACTGTCAAGTGAAGAGCAATATCAAAAGCATTCCATGGGCATATAAGTAGCTTAAAAGTAGTCTGAGATGGCTTGAGTGTTTGAGGTGGCTTGAGTAGAGCTTGAGAATGTCTTGAAGAGAGGTTGATGACACTTTGTATAACATTGAGCTATAATCTTGCTTTTTGCTTTTGACTAAAAAATAAAATTTGTACCTTTGCTTATTAGTCCTGCCTCAAATCAATGGATTTCTCACATCACTGCATTGAGAGCCTCCTGTAGAATGAACATTATTGGAGCAGTAGAGTTTCCTACTAGCCAGTATCTATCTGGAACTTAGAAGCCTTCATTACTTTCTGATTTTTATTTCTGTATCTCTTTTTCTTCTCATGACGCACTCCAGCTCAATGCTTTACAGATGAAGTATTGAAGACATCAGGTTGCAATTAATGTCTACAAATTTGATTCTTTAAGAATCTTACATGCAGTTGTGACAAGTTAAGAAAGTGATGCAAGGAGTTTCCTCATAGTTCACAGGGACATCTACAGACCCATTGCACATCATCAGAAGGATATTGACCCAGTTGACACTGGTTGGAGCACAGTATTCTCCCTTTGATTAATGATAATGTGAGTAAGTGGGTACAATGTAGTATACTTATAACTGTGGTAGAAGTCAGGAGCAGTCACTAAATGTAGCAAACAGTGCATGAAGTTCTGACACCCCTATGCATGGAATTTCTCAGTCTCTTCAGGCTTACATGTAAATCTCACAATATATGGAGTTTGTTTTCATTGTTGGATGGTGCCAATGGTTATGAAGAGTATGGAAAATGGCATATATATTACATGGATGATGTGTCTACAAAAAAAAGAAATCATGGGTGGGGGATTGACAATGCGTGTAGTTGCAGCCAGATACTTGTACTCATCTGCGCTGTGCCGTGTGACGCGTCCGAATTGTTGCGACGCGCTGACGTGCTGAAAAAGACAAAGTCAAATGACCAACAAATGACGCGTCAGAGCAGAAATGCCGTGATCACGTGAGTCTATGCGTCAGACAACACATCTACGTAGTGCCGTGTGACGTGTTGTGGCGTGCTGAGTGCTGAAAAAGATAAAGTCAAACGACGACACGTCAGAGGAGCCGGCGGAATGCCGTGGAAGCGATCGTGTGACTCGGTGTGACAGCCTCTGGCCGCAGGCCAGTCCGAAGGGCGCCCAGGCGCTTACAGTCAGGTACAGTCAGGCACAGGGTCTCGGCAATCGAGTTGTACCGATCTACCAGTCCCTCGTAAGGATTGAAAGGGTACTATAGCGCTGATATAGCGGGTTCTCTGGCAAGCCAAATCGGTTTCAGTCAATGTCGATATCAGAGTATGATCAGTACCGATATGAACGGTGTTCCTTGTATGCATACGGCTTCGTTCCAACTGCGCATGAAGCTCCATTCTGCTTCTGTATGTTCTGATCCAAAGCGGACTCCTTCTCCCGCATTGACGCTGTGCAACAAGGTACAGTCGAACATCTCAGAATGCATAGAGGTGGTTCCAGGATTTCTCTATGCATTCTATAGACCACTAAATTACACAAAATGTACCTACTATTCAATTTTTCATCCAAAATATGCATTCATTGTTGTCTGCTTGACCTGAGTGCCTGTGTGTCGCTTCAATTTGCCCCAGAACTTGAGAATTGCTTCCTGTAGCTTCAATCCCTCCTCAGCGAGTACAGGATCATCAAGGCGACTGCTCAAACACTGCATTTCAAGTGTTTGGCATGTTCCCATCAACTCGCCAAGACTGATGTCAGGGGGGGCTTCACTCTCGTCCTTGTTGTCATCCTCAATCTCTATAATCTCCCCACAGCTGACAAGGAGCTCATTTCTTCTCTTGCTCGTGAGGCATGATTGGAGGGGAGGGAAAGGTGATTGTGAATTCTTGAAATTTTCCAAAAAGTTTTTTGTTCTAGAGTGCCACATTGGGGGAAAGCCTTGTTTTCTCACTTTTGATAATTTTATTATCCCCTAATCCAGACTTTCATGCTCCATACATTTGCATGTATCTACAAATGCATAATGGTCCAAAATGGCTATGCATTATGCAATTTTCAACGATTTTGACAGGGAACCATGCTTGTTCCAGTAAATCTTGATGCATTCCAAGATTTATGCAATATGACATTATGCAATCTGAGATGTTCAACTGTACTGGGGAAATAGCAAGAAGCGCTGAAAATAACGGCAGAAGACGAAGGTAGACGCCGTTCTGTTAATTCACTGAAATGCAGTTGCTGCTGCTTCGATGTGAACGGTGTTTCTCGTATGCATACGGACTACTACCTCGCCGAGGAGGCCCAGGACTTGTCGTAGACCTTTCCTTCAAGCCTTTTATATTCAATTCCAGTAAATTAATGAAGCAGAGGTGGAAAAGATACAAACTAAGTTCAAGCGCTGACATGCACCACATCTTTTTTGGAATAAAGACCCATCACGATAATGAGCACAGCACTCTTTCCGGGAAAGGATGCGCTCAGAATTGCAACTTTACTTTTTTCATGGGTATCATTCCAGCGGTAACATTAACCGAACACGGCATCTGGGCTAGTGGCGTCTCGCGGAGGGAGTACATCGTCAATGGGTGCTATTAGATAGAAGCTCGGGGGAGTTCCCAGCATAGACTTCTAGTAGATAACTCCGGAGTGACTGGAACTTTCGGAGCTCAAGCCTCTAGCTCAGTCAATCACCGAGGTTCTCCCTTGTACTCTGTACTTCGACTACTGTCTTATATATACTTTGAACCAGGCTCAAGTCAAGTTGTACAATGTGTGACGCCGCATCAGAATGGGTATCTACGTTTTCGAGCGGGTTGAATCAGCGTCCGAGTCGCTCATCCATAAAGTTTCTATTGCTAGCTACTTAAAAAAACATCATGACAGTATACATCTGCAGACATGCTTGAAGAACAGGAAGATATGTCCTAAGACCAGAACTGTTTTCAGTGTGTTTAACAAACGCACCTCTA
This sequence comes from Tetrapyrgos nigripes, assembly GCA_013368315.1. NCBI lineage: Eukaryota > Fungi > Basidiomycota > Agaricomycetes > Agaricales > Campanellaceae > Tetrapyrgos > Tetrapyrgos nigripes. The sequence continues at coordinate 29,107 of JAACJM010000024.1, forward strand.
ATAATAATTGATATCTACTTCTTTCAGCCCTCAAGTCATCATAAAGTCACCCTAAGACTTGGGGGGAAAATCACTTGCTGAAGGAAAGATAACTGTTGGTGTAACATATCAAGTTACCGCCAACGTACAAGCTTTCGGGATTGCATGCCGTGCTACTTTACTTCTTCAATTGCTCTATATCGTTTGACGCTTGTATCTCTTCCGCAATCCGAAGACAGATTACATAGCATTAGCTGATGGTGTTGGCAAATGAAGCTATAAGATTCTGTCAGTTTTCTCCCCCGCTTCGAAACTTCTTGTACTTCGGGCTAATAGTACCCGAATGAAGCTATAAGGTTCTGTCAATGTTCTTCTTCTCACCCCCCGGTTATCGGGTTATTATTGGAAATTTATTCCACGTTTCTCCCCTTTTCTACCTTCCAGTCTCAGGAAACATTCAATGTTCTTACAAAATCTGTCGTAGTTTCCAGAGAAATTCCTATTTTGCCTACAGCAAATAAGAGGCTCCAAAATTTACTGAGCTATTACGATTACTATTTATAGTAATCGTTTTCTATCCTACGAAACCACCTATTTTTGATTCTAACGCGGATCGCTGCACCATGTGAATTTGTAACTATATGTATCTGACAATTTATGTGACCTTAGGTCAAGATTATGCGGCAATGGAGGATTGAACTCACGACCTCTGGTTTTCAAAAATTATGCCATGTAAACCACTGCACCATTGAATCATACTTACTTACAAACAAAACCTATTTAAGCTCATATGACCTAAACACGTGTCAGACATTAGTTGCTCAACTGTGGGAACTATGATGTCTACAACCTCGACCAGTTTTTTTTCATGTCAAGGTTATATTGAGCAAGCCATGTTTTTATCAAAGCTCATTTGTTTTGCCTGGTTGGTCACTCACTTTGAAGCACCTAATTTCCAATTTGACAAGGAGAGTACACAGGTATGGCTGTAGAGTGAGTGTTTGTAGGGGCAAGGGGGTTATGCTGGAGGTAGGTAAGTTTATAACAAATTTGAATCATTTGGAGCTTATTGTGGCCTCATCTAATCTGATGTAAAGATGGAAAAAAGCCCCAGGATGATAGGTGCTCTGGCTTTGGAGATATGAGTGTCTGCAGTGGTGAGGAGGGTATGTTGGATGTAGGTGAGTTTGCCATGGATTTATTTCATTCTGAGACTATTCTGGCCTAGAGGAAAAAAACCCTAGGATGATAGGTGCTCTGCCTGTTGAGATATGAGTGTCTGCAGGGGTGAGGAGGAGGGTATGATGGATGTAGGTGATATTCTGAGGATATTCTGGCCTCATTTACCTTAAAATGAAGAGGGAAAACCCATGGGTTTCCTTCATTCTGGTATTATTCTGGCCTCATTCAATCATAAATGAAGAGGGAGAAAAATCCCAGGATGATAGGCGCTATGGCTGTGGAGATATAAGTGTCTGCAGGGGTGAGGAGGGTATGATGGATGTAATTGACTTTGATATGGATTTATTTCATTCTGGGAATATTCTGGTCTCATTTAGTTCAAAATGAAGAGGAAAGAAAATACCAGAATGATAGGTGGAGGTAGGAGGGTATGCTGGATGTGGGTGAGTTTGCCATGGATTTCCTTCATTCTGGTATTATTCTGGCCTCATTTAATTCAAAATGAAGAGGGAATGAAACCCGAAGAATGGAGGTATGAGTGTCTGCAGAATGTTGAATGGCTTTCTTTGATTCTGGGATTATTCTGCCCTTATTCACTTCAGGACTCAGAGCCAAAAAAAGCAGAGTACTATTTCATCTGGCTATAGAAATACTTACAAGAGTCTACAGGGTTAAGGACATGCTGGATTCCTTGGTTGTGGGCTTATTGACTACTAAAAGCAAATGAGGGACAACAATCAGGTTTGTATGTGGTCTGGCTGTGGAGTATAGACATCTGGGGATCAGCAGAAAGAACTCATTATTTACTCATATATGTGGGACAGAAATTTTTTTAAACAAGTATTTCCCCCTCTTCATTTATGATTGAATGAGGCCAGAATAATACCAGAATGAAGGAAACACATGTGTTTTCCCTCTTCATTTTAAATTAAATTAATGCTCTTAATCCAAATATGAATTCATCTCCTTCATATCCCCAAGATCCAAGACTCTACTTCTAATTTATTTCCAAAAAAGTGAAAAAGTGGGATGGCTATGGACACTATGTGGTATAGCATCCAATATGACTATTGCTATGTCCACTAGGGTAATTTGGGCTCCTGAATCTGAATATTCACTTTGATAGGCACCATATGTTGTGGTTCTGCCACTATTTAATACTTACCCATAAACATAGGTACCTGCAAATATGTATCTTATAAATTTGTGTGAGTAGGTGGGTAGGTGTTATTCATTGCCCACAAGACTAATATGAAGTCAGATCCTTCAGATCTTTACGATACAAGACTCTATTCCCAATTTATTCCCTAGACAGCAAACATACTTGTTGTCACAGAAAGTGACGGTCCAGCTATTTTCCCACTGCATCTCTACCACTGTATCTCTACGATGGCTGCATCATTTGGCTTCAAACAAGTTGTAGACAGATTCAGTAGTAAAATAGAAAGCTTTTGACACCCAAGTTGTGATACCCCAGGCAAGTGGTTCTTCTGTAGATGGGAATTTTGCAAACCCCCACTTTGCTACTCTTTTTTAAATATCTCACTCAGTTTTATTATGACTGCTGGGGAGTGAGTTCCAACCCCTGTTTTTGAGGCTGCTCTTTCTCCTGGTGTAGTCAGAATTTTCGAAAAGAAATCATGCGGTGATGTAGCAAAATGAGATTTTCCAAATTGCCCCTTTCTCGAAGTAACCCTTCACTGGGGCATCTCAAATTTGGTGTCAAATGCTTTCTATTTTACTAATAAACAATACTACAACTTGATTGAAGCCAAACGATGCAGCCGTTGTAGAGATATCGTCAAAAAATAGGCGGACCGTCACTTTCCGTGACAATGAGTAGAGGTTGAATGTGTGCGATTGCAGAAATAGCTTTTACATACACGACACGCGTACACCAAGCCAGAAGTTAGAACGTCCATATCGCCATCAGCGCCACTCCTCAATGGATAAGGACGAAAATGATTCTGCCTCATGACCCGTCAACCTTAGCACTGGTATGGTCCACGGAGGTCGGAGCAGTCCTGGCATTAATTAACACGTTCGTTCATTTCCGTTTCATAAGGCCCGTTGTAGTCTCCCCTAGGCAGACTGTCGAAACATGTTCCATGTATGGATGGAGTCTGCTAGTACGCGCGTCGATTTTAGCCTTCAGCGGCTTATTACTAAGGCTGCAACCAAATACTATTAATTACTGTTATAACAGGTTAATAACATGTTAATTACTTAACATGTTATGCCTGAGTCCAGTAACAGGTTTTAACTGTTATAACCTGTTATAACTGCTTGGTCTCAATTGGTGGTCCAGGGAGCTGAAAATAAGATATATTCATACCTCTTCAGTACCTGAATAAAGATAACCTCACCTGTCAAAGTACCAATTACTAACCTGCAAGAGTATTCCACCATCAAGAGCTGGCCTTGGAAAGCTTACAAAGACTCTTCCTTCACCAATCCTTCACTTTCTGCCAACTTATTGCAGTGAGGGTGCCCTAAGCTAGGTCTGAGCACATTAAGTATGTAAATAAAGAATCTTGCTTTTTGCATGGTAATGTAGTCATGGATTGCACTGAGGACATATTGACAGGCAAGCATGGGGTGGTAACAGTGACACTCCTGAAAAAGATGGATTTTCAGGACAGAAGGAGCCTACATAAATACTATCTGAAATGAGGGAGAGGGGAGATGGTTATGTGAAAGGAAAACTCTGTGTGTACACTGTAGATGAGTGGTTAAGTCAGAAACATGACTATTGTAAAGTATAAAAACAGATTCAGTTGAAAATGGGCTCTGAAGATTATCAGCAGATGGAAATTTGAGTCAAAAAAAAGTGCCCATAGGGAACTAGTTAGTAACTAATTATAACTGGTTATAACATATTAAAACCTGTTACCTGTTAATTACACTCTGAGGCATAACAGTATTTAACAGGTTGCAGCCCTACTTATTACTAATATATGCTCAAAAAAGAAATTTGGTATTTTGTTGTTCCACTGTGTGTTTTTTTTTGGTTTATTGTCTTCGTTTTGGAACTATACTACCCGCGCGAGGTTTAGAAGCCAATGTAGCCAATTTTTATCCCCACAAGACGACACAAAACCGCTCAGAGGGACCCGGGGGAGATTCTTCGGCAATTACCGTAACCTCACCGTGCAAGCGACACGACTTACATCTCAAGAGTCTTTGGACTCCTTTGCCTCAAACAAGCTCTTCGGACGTGTATAATGGCCGGCCAGTATCCTATCTGTAGTTGAAATCCTAAAAACCACCCAGTAACATCACAAACTCAAAAGGTCAGCTCACGTGAATTTACTTTTTTGGGTTTATGACTAATAAGTTGCTGTAGGCTAAAATCGACGCGGCTACTACAGGACTAGGCCCGTCGAGGTCGCAGTAGAAAAAGTGAATTGATGGTTCAATGTCAGTCTCCAGTGGCAAAATGCAATGAATAGCAGTAGTTCATGACAAAGGGAAGAAGACAACAATGAGTAGCTGTCTTCCACAGCGAAAGAGGGACGTGTTTGTCTCGGGAAATTTTCATCCTATGTAATTGATACTTTACGATATGTATAGACTATGTACATGATTTGGGAGATGTGGGCTACCCGCCAGGGGTACTAACCCATACCCCTACCCGACAAACCTGCCAAAAACCCGTACCCGTCAGAGGGGTACGGGTACGCTTCAAAATACCCATGGGGTACCCATGCAGTTCACTAGCGGAAGCCCAGTCGATGACAGAGTTGATGCTGCAGCAGTAGGGGCAATGGTAGAGACCCAGGGTGGATGCCTCATTGTCTTCCCTCTTGATTTCAGACTGGTAGTGTCGACTGTGACAGTGTCAGGAATGTTGTCGACAAACATCTTGTTGAGCTGGCCAAGCTAGCATAGATAATAGACAACTTTTCTCGACGAGCTCCTCAGTCAAATCCTCGCATTGCGGTGAGGGCAAAGGCCGTTGTCCAGGAGTCGTCGATCTTATGCAGAGCAGCACGCTGGAAAAATTAGCAGGCGAACGATATGCCAGAGGAACTTGTGCATGAAAGACTTTAGGACGCAAGGGGAAGGGAATGAACAAAGGGAAGGAGATGGAGTCAAAGAAAGGGAAGAATCTGAGAAGGAAGATAGACTCAGAGGATATGATTGAAGGTGTTGGATATGCAGTGAAAGCAGCAAAATCCCAGGATGGGTCAAGGAGGCCAACCCATTTGGCAAAAGGAGCTTCAACCTCATCTAGTTTATTTTCGCTTTTTGGTGAATAAATTGGGAATAGAGTCTTGGATCTTGGGAATATGGAAGATCTGACTTCATATTAGTGTTGTGGGAAAGGAATATCACCTACCCACCTACTCACACAATTTTATAAGATACATATTTGCAGGTGCCACAGGTACCTATGTTTAGGGGTAAGTATTCAATAGTATTCAGATTCAGCGACCCAAACTACCCTATTGAACATATCCATCATCATTGGATGCTATACCACACAGTGTCTATAGCCATCCCACTTTTTCACTTTTTTGGAAATAAATTAGAAATAGAGTCTTGGATCCCAAGACTCTTGGGGATATGAAGGATATGAATTCATATCTGGATTAAGAGCATTAACAAACACTTAACCACCTACCCACACAAATTTATAAAGTGCATATTTGTAGGTGCCACAGGTACCTACATTGAGGGGTAATTATTCAATATCTGCAGAACTACAGCATATAGAGCTTATCCAAGTGAATATTCGGATTCAGCAACCAAAAATACTCTAGTAGGCATAACCATAGTTATATTGAATGCTATAACATGCAGTGTCTCTGGCCATCTCAAGTTTTTCACTTTTTTGAAAGTAAATTGGAAATAGCTCATCAGGCTTTGATTATATAATATAATAGACTATATTCCCATGCTCAGGGAGTTTAAATGCAGTATCCTACCAATCCACATGATGATCAGAGCTGATTAGATGGAATGGCCAGTACCCATCCTGCTCTTCTGCTATATTTTGGATAGTGTTTTGGCCATATCTTTATAACCACTGCATATCTGGATTCAGTGACCAAAATAGGCCTTCTTATATACCCACACTACCTTTCATTGCCAGCTCTGAGAATTTATTTTGCATTTTCTGAGCCAGCCACAGCTCCTACCCCTACTCCACCTGCAGAATCTGGGCCTTACAGCTCACCTGCACCCTTCCATCAAATTCAGAGTCATGGGAAAAATATGCCAGACTTGCCCCTAAGGAGCAATGAGCACAAAAATCCGCTTTTTTCCATAAAAGGAATCACAGATCTACAGAAAGATCTGCGCTTTTTTGCTAAGAGGCTGCCTCTTAGTCAGCAGCAGCATTGATACTTGGGCAGTAGCTACCACAACATGCTAGGGAGCTACCCTTATACTCCCAGGTAGCTACCAGGATGACCAGAAACAAGTCTGATAGCTACCACATACTACCAGGTAGCTGCCTATTTGGTATGCATGAGCTACCAGTGGCTAGAAAGGTTGCTACCATGGCCTAAGGGTAGCTACCATATAAATGGCAGGAATGGTAGGCTACCAGATTTTTGAGACCTACAAGGTGAGAGGATGACATGGTAGTAACTATAGGTCCTCCAGGGGAGGTTGCCAGGGTGATTAATAACCAATTATAATTTGTAATTAATTGAAATTCTTATAACAATGAAAATGTAACCTGAAATCAGTTATTAGAAACTGAATGCAAGTCTACTCTATCTAAAATCATGTATTCTGCATTGTTTGAGCCACTTTCCCTTGCATGAAATGAAAGGAGCATGCTATACTGTCCCTATTCAGAACAATACTAGGAACATTAGGGATACAGTAGACAGTTGGAGACAGTGCCACTTAAGCAACACTTAAGCCTTCACAAAGTTTCCACTTACTCCTACAAGGTGAGAGGATGACATGGTAGTAACCCACCTAATAGGTCCCCCAGGGGGGGTTGCCTGAGGTGTATTAATCAATTAAATATCAATTCCAATTAAATAATGGTATTCCAGTAATTGTAATGTAATTGGTTGGAGCCTTAATGGCGGGAAATGATTAAATTCTGAGTCTTTTTTATTAATCCACCATTATCCCACCTTTCAAAAAAATTATAAATGTACTTGTACAGACGCATAACATATTCCGTCAATCTCTGAGGCACATATCTGCCTGTTGAGGTAAACTGAGTCGAGGCAAACAGAGGCGGGTTTGATAGAGCGCGTGGGAAGTGACATCGGATATCCCCGAACAGCAGGAAATGAGGCATTACGACTCGTCGGAACAGGTGGGAGCCCTGAGCTTCTCGAAGGTCTCCTGCTGATTCCAACAACAATTTACCCTACTAGTGCTCACCTCTCTGCTACCTAGAAATCCCCTCAGTCAGCCTATGTCCAACTTTAACGGACTTGGGGCTTATCAGCTTGTATACCTGACCTTTTTTTGGTAATATGAAACTTCCGGATCAAACCGAAAAATGTGGAAGGTGCAATGTGCGAACTGTGTCTAAAGAGCAGTGTGTGCTGCATTCTGAGCGGTGCCAGTGGGGAACATATACAAAAAATCAATGCTTTTGCAAAGCCAAATGGGCTGACATGAAGTATAAACAGGAGTGAGGTACTGAGTGTTTTAAAGTATGTGCAAAATGGAAAAAAGAAGAGATTTGGGCGGTGAAGTTGGCTGGCTTCATGACGTTAGAGGCCGCAAATCTGGAAGGTATGATGCCGGTATTTTACAACGGGATATGATGCGATACCCGGTAGACACTTTACATACATCACACGATGAGTGTCAAGATGTATCGTCGGTCTGGATATTCGAGATTAAGTAGTAGACGCTCATGGTAACTGGATCCGAATTGAATGAAGGAGATGTGGGCCACCACTGCGTGTGGCAATGACAAGGCCTGAAAGGAATGGGAGTGAGTGTCAAGAAGTGCTAAATGAGCACTGTCAACTGTTCGGTATGACAGTACTGGCTTCTATCATGGAAATTAGAAAGAAAATCTTGAGAAAATTGTATATCTAAATTGAATAGCTATACACGGGAGGCCTCATATTATAATGATGAGTCCGTTAAGGGCCTCGTAACGTTGTTACCTTTGGTACATTTCTGGAATGTGATGGAACTTCTGGAAATCCAGATAGAAGATTATACAGCTCATATCCCGATGGGGAATACACATATTGGCAAAGTGGTGGGGCGCCTCCAGAACTGGAATTCGAAGCTGGACGTGTTGGGGATGGATTTAGAACTGTCCGATGACATCTTCAAAAGATATGACGAGTTTGTGGGGACCATGGGAAAATTGGAAGACCGGGAATGGAAAGGGCTAGAGTCCCTGACCGTGTCTGTGCTTTGTTTGGAGGCGATTGGTGGAGCTATGGGCTGGGGAGGGCCGGACAGGGCCGTCCGGCCCCCGGCATCCTTCTTGTAGAGAGAGAGAGAGAGAGAGAGAGAGAGAGAGATGGGAGCTCCACACCATCGAAAATAGACTTCATTCGGGGTTTTGTGGAAGGTACTATTGAGCCAGCTCTTGGAGATATGATGACTGCCTTTGGTGTATGTTTGGATTTTCACTTACACACCCAGCAGTAACCAATATTCACTCGTCAAAACTTAGTCAAGCTTTCGAGCGACCAGGAAACTCAAGGTTTTCGTACTTCAGAAATCCATCGGAAGCGGATCCGAGCCAATCGGATCGCTTGCCGAAGGTTTCGGAAATTTAAAGTTTTCGAATCCGTTTCCAAGCACCAGAGATTTGATGTTTCCTAACTAAATTCTGGCCACGGAATATTGGTTACTACTGGGTGTGCTAAGAGCAGATGCAGAAGTAGATGAAATGGTTGAAAGTAAAGAAGTTGTGCGGCTCAAAGGAGGAGTAGGAGGAATGCTCTGTGACCTTGTCACGCGCCTGATAGAAGGAAAAGGGGATGATACAGAGTGGCTCTGACGAGAGGAGATCGATTCTGACAGGATCTTGGTCTGTTTGTTGAACTCTGATAGCTTGTTCCTCCGTTTTTTGCTCTTGAAGACTGTTGCTGTCTCTTGGAGCAGGGAGTCGCCGGCTGCCGCAAGTACTTCATCGAGTGAAGGCGAGTTGGAAAAAGCTGAAATATCAGATGTGAATTCCTCAACTAGCTAGTGATCAACAGGAACTGATGTTGGCTCAGCGTATGAGAGTTCATCACTACTCATTGTCACGGAAAGTGACGGTCCGCCTATTTTTTGACGATATCTCTACAACGGCTGCATCGTTTGGCTTCAATCAAGTTGTAGTATTGTTTATTAGTAAAATAGAAAGCATTTGACACCAAATTTGAGATGCCCCAGTGAAGGGTTACTTCGAGAAAGGGGCAATTTGGAAAATCTCATTTTGCTACATCACCGCATGATTTCTTTTCGAAAATTCTGACTACACCAGGAGAAAGAGCAGCCTCAAAAACAGGGGTTGGAACTCACTCCCCAGCAGTCATAATAAAACTGAGTGAGATATTTAAAAAAGAGTAGCAAAGTGGGGGTTTGCAAAATTCCCATCTACAGAAGAACCACTTGCCTGGGGTATCACAACTTGGGTGTCAAAAGCTTTCTATTTTACTACTGAATCTGTCTACAACTTGTTTGAAGCCAAATGATGCAGCCATCGTAGAGATACAGTGGTAGAGATGCAGTGGAAAAATAGCTGGACCGTCACTTTCTGTGACAACAAGTATGTCAGGAATGAAGGTAATCCAGTGCCACAGACGTGAGAGTTTCGCTCAAGCTCTATTTCTGTCGCCATTTTTATCCACGAATGACAGAACCTTAAGCTTGAAAAAGGGTATGATTTTTGCAGGTGACCATGAAGAGAAGCAACATAACAATTGGATTTCACGACGGGCGCTATACTCAGTTCTCAATCTTAAAACGAGCCGATCTCAGCGAGCGAAGAAAGCCAAATATCGATAAGGATTAGACGAGATTGGACGCTAATTGAGCAGTTAGTCAAAAGTTGATGAAATCCGGGACCCAATCAATTACGCTTTCGACACGGCGTTGTAAATTTGGGCATGTATTAACTACTGGATCAAGCTATAGAGTTACGAGGCCGAAGAATGAGGACGAGTTCTTTACACTGCGTTTCCGCGTGTGGCTATGTTGAGTTTGTCCTGATTTCCTCCGTCTGTCTCAATCAAATTTCTTTCCGATTTTCTCTGGTGACAGAGAATATGTGTCCCTATTCTTGTAAGTATTCCCTTTTCAAGAGCTCAAGGGCTGTATCTTCTTCTCATGTATATTGATTATAGCTCTGAGCCTCTGATTCTACACAATGATCTACACTCTAGTACTTTTCTCAGAAATTGAATCAGCAATATCCGTTTTTCGTTGAATATCTTCACTGGAGTGTGGTCTAGCATCTTAAATTTGAACTCACCGGACTCGTTTCCGCCACACTCAGCGCTGGCCCACACTCCTTCATTTATGAAAGGAAAGAACTTCTATAGACTCACAATGGGTGGCTAGCTGCCATCATTTTATTGACTGAGCCTTGAGACGACATAGAGCTATAGTTATGAGACTAATTGAGTGGCGCTAAAGGCACTTGTAGAACAAGTGAAGCGACAAATACAATTGGGGCTCTGAGGTATATAGACAGTGAACTACATAATACTTATACTAGCTACTGTGGCTGAGCGAGCGTATACAAGAGGTGTGCAGACAGTCTACCTGAGACCAGACCTTGGGGGGGGGGGAGGGGGTCTGGAGGGGGCTTATGACCCAAAAGTACATCATGCCCTAGAGAGTGTATAGACCAAATTTCTGGTGTCATCTCTGCTTCAAAGTATCAGAAATACGCTTGGAAGGTAAAAACAGGTAGAAGACATGTCTGATATGCCTTATTTGGGTGGAATCCCACTGAAATTGTATGTAGTTCTCACGATAGTGATGTCATCAGTGGTCTGACATCATGAACTTTCCTTTGAAAAATATTTGCTACCTCAAGAAAATGGACCCCACATTAGCATTTATCACTCCTTTTGTTGTGTCTTTAGGTCAGTAGAGGGTCTATAAGGTGGTCTGGAGGAAAAGTGACTTGATTTGATGATTTATAAGCGAAATTTTATCTTATCTCTTTCCTTTTAGGAAGGAGGGGGGAGGGGGGGAGGTCTGGCTGACCTTAAAACCCAAAAGGAACATCCGGTCTGGCCATAACCATCTGCACACCTCTTGAGCGTATAGCCTAAGTGCTGCAGTATCAATTCGGATCCATTGACCATGGGCGTCTACTGGGGTGGGGAGAACATTGACAGAACCTTATACAGTCGAACATCTCAGAACGCATCAAATTCTTTCGAGAAAATCATTATGCATTATGGCATCTATGCATTCTGAGATAAGATTTGAGGGGGAAAGGGTCAATTCGTTTTCCCAAAATCTTATGCATTGTGAGATGTTCGACTGTAGTTTCATTTACTGTTACCATCCGCTGCCTTAGCTTACAGAGCGATCGAGAATAGTAGTACATATCTACACAATGCCAATCCATATAACGATCTCAGAGTGTGACTAGAGAGCGCAGAGAAATTGGGTAAAGAAAATATTTAAGAGGACGGCGGAGATATGGCTGGCACAATAAGTATTTTTATACGGTGAAAAGTATTGAAGGATAAGGCACGAACACGCTCGGAGTCGAAACAAAACCGTTAAGAAATGGAAGCAAGCGGAAAACGCATGGCTCAAGAATGTTCTTCTCGTGTTATCTGTTTGAGATCGAATGTTCGCATCTGCCCAGCTTTGACAAGGGCGCCAACGAGGAACCAAACTCTTGGACGCTTCGTTTCCGATATATCCGTGTGGCGAGTTGTATTCATGCGAACGTTTCTACATTATTTACGGCAATTGGTTGTACACTGACCTTTTAAGATATTTATCCAATCAAAAAGCGGGCTAGTCGTCTTTTTCGATGACATTCACATGTACCATCTTGAGTCCTGCAGGGCTTTCCTTCTGCTTTGCCAGAGTCCCCATGGTAACCCTAAGCATTTCCCAGAGTGTCCATTGGTTATGTACCTCCGCTACTAAGATTCTTGCGTGGATGTCAGCTCTCATGATCAAATAAAAGACGCCCAACTATGTTTAGCCTAAGTTCAAGAACCCTCGGACGAACCAACATCTGATCGACAGCAGCAGTTCCACACTGGCAGACACTCCAATGATTGAGATGCTTACGTTCACCATGGCTTGAAATAGGCATATTTCATTACGCAGAACTTCAATTTCAACACCGGTCAGTCGTGCATGCGAGCTTGTCGGAAAAATCCAAAAAATCAAATTAGGTGTGAAACGGCTACATAAGATGTGATCAGACCATCAGCATATTTGCGGCTAATAAGGCAGACCAGGCCGAAAGTTTGCCTCATCAGGTTGATCAGAGCGATATGGATTAAGCCAGTGATCAGGTTGGTCAGTTAGGAGGCCAAAGAATGAGGCTGAGTTCTTTACACTCACTTTCTGCTTGTGGCTACGCCTATTCCGTACCCCGGTTATTCCCGTTCTCTCTCCTATTTCGTTCCATTTTCACCCGTTCATATTTCCTTTCTTCAGCGATCAGCATCCTAGACTCGTGGCACCACCATGGAGTCCTTCAATGCTCGTATTGTCTGTTTTACTTGATGCTCTTTTTTCTCCGTTTACTTTGACGGCCATCATGTTTCGTTTTCGGTCATCAGTCCTCTTTCTGCGTCTGCCCCTTCCTTACTGCATTGACCCTTAAGGTTTGTGGTGAGCCATGTGGCCTCGTACTCGCCACGCGGAGCGCTGGCCTACACCCTTTTGATTTGACAGTGCCTGGCGCTTGAAGGAACATCTACATGCGGATGACTCTTCTTCGAGGTTTGGCGCCTATTTTTCCTCCACGGTCATCTGGGCCTCGTAAGTTGACATGCGAAAGCAGTACTGGCCCCGTTCCCTGAAATTAATTACTGGATCTTGAAGATAGAGTTTCCGCGATCATCTCAAGAAATACACGTGTAGGGACCTTCAAAAGCCTCTGTAGTGACACAAGTCATTGTTATTCACGTCTTCCTTCCTTTTCATCTGTCAGGACTTCAAACTCATCTAAAGAGCACCATGGCTCAGTATACGACCCCCAGCCCCGCTAACCAGTTCAGTAACTCTGGGAACCAGTTCAATAACACTGGCAGTGGGCCACAAAACGCTAACACCGACCGAGGGGTCCAGTACAACAATACCGGGCCCGGAACCCAGAACAATTCTAGCTCACAGGGTAAGGTATGTATTTCTGGATATTCAGCTTCAAATCGAATCGCACTGAGCTCCCGAGGATATGAAGGCTCCGCTCCCGAAGGCTTTTGTACAGGCAGTCATTGAACTTGCTGGCCGTGATCGCGGTGACCAGAACGGCGCTTGGACCGATCCCACCTCAGAGGATATAGAGGGAATCTGGATCGCTCATTCCTCCGATATGAAAGGCAAATTCTCGGACTATAAGAAAGATATCACACAGATGGTATGAGAAGCTGTTATTACTGCAGGCTCATCGTTGACGCCGTGCTTCTAGCTCACCGAGTGGCGTAACTCGTTCGGCGAAGCAGCTATAAAGGCGCTCGATCTCGAATTGCAGGGCAAGCAGAACGGAGAAAAGCAGAAGTATATCTCCGACCGCTGGACCGGGGGTGATGATTTACGTGCTCATAATTGCTACTATAAACATGTCGAGGGAAACTACAAGGCGAGTACTCTCCTTCCTGATAAGTAATCATGATTAAATGCAATGTTCATAGTAGGGTCTTCTGAGAAGCCCAATTGTTGCCAAAACATTTTATAACCACCTAAAAGCCATTCCTAGCGACCTCGGCGATCAGCTGTGGAAGGAGAAAAAGCCAACATCAGCTTTGGTCCTTACCATCTTGGCTGTATGTTCATTTTTTTGGTGGTTATTATCTTCATTGATCGAATATTGCTCAGATTGAGCGTGCCTTCAGGCTCTGTTCATCCTCCACCAACTCTATTTCCCAAAGCGGTGAATTATCTGAGGACAATCGGGCAAGGGAGCTCACATCGGCTGCCTTCAAAATTTCTAAAGATGGCCAGATTGAATGGGAAGAAATTGTAAAAGCCGCAGCAAAGGAACGTTTGCCACCTACTTTGGCCCAGTGATTCCCGAATTATGATGCATGATTGACTCAGTTGGTAAGTGCATCGGAACTTAGTCACAAAACCTAAGCTTATAGATAAATACTTTGAGCAGCTGCTTTCAATAGTAACAAGTACTAGCATGTGTACAAGATGTAAAGTCTACTTAGTTTTAGTCTGTAAATCCCTATCTGAGTTCCTCTGAGGCAACTACCATGATCGCTCCGTGTCATAGCAAGCCTGTATAATGCGGACACTGGAGTTCTTGCATTTGTAAACATAGCATACAATGCTGTCATGGCCGATCTCAATGACAGGCTTCTCAAGATGATGGAAGACTTCTGAATAGTCGGCAAGCAAGTCAGTGCAAGGGACAGACGATGTTGAAAAAGAACACACACCCAGGGTCTCCTCTGACGTCTTCCTCGGAAAGCGTTCAGCAAACCGTTTATCCTTCTCAACCTGTCCCAAGCCCTTCAAATCGTCCTTCTTTGCCTTCTTGCAAGCAAGTTGGGTTTTCTCGGGCTCGGACTCGGAGTTGCTGGTGTTGTCATGGCCGCATGTCTTATTCGAGTTTTTGAACGACTTCGCGCTTGCAGATGCACGTTTGTTGCTCTTCTTCTTCTTGGCAGCGTTAGTGCTGGTGTCGGCAGCTGGAGGAGGTGTGGAAGAAGTTTTGGATTTAGCCATGAGAGTGGGTGACAGAGGGGAGTAAACGTACCTGTTTTTATACCCAAAAACAAACAATCCAACCCATAACCGATAGGTCCAATCGAAAGCAGGTCCCAAAGGTGCAAGCCCAGATGGGTGACAATAGAACTGGACAAAGGAAAAAAGCACAGGGTCAGGTCAAAGCGCAAAACATTTTAGAAACAACCACATCAGTATTCATATTATTCCTCTTTTCCTACTTCCATCATCATCCAAAGTAAAACTGCAGCATCCAGCTCAGTTCTTCCTCTATCCAACCGAATTCTCGTTTACGAAATCTTCTGGTGCACTCCTATCGAGCTCTCGATTTTGGTGGACACCAACGTGATATTTGCCCGCCGATGTCGCTGACAACGACGAGCTCACCACTCTCCTCATTTTCTGCGCGCACAATATTTTTCCCACGCACAATGGCCCTCCAGCCTGTCCGCTATTCCACCGCTGCGAGACCATTCTGACTCACTTACGAGCAGACGTCACGCAAGCCTGTGCAGAATAAGCCTGACTTGTGCTTGGTAGTAGCTTCATTGTGTACATACACTTCAATTAATAAATCTGCAGTACTCCATTACCATCACTGGACATTGTCCCGCAAAATTGCCTTAAGCTTTGCTGATGACCGCACTTTTGGTGCTTCGCCTGCCCTCAGTGTGTGCGAATGTCTATGACCGTTACCCTGGTTAAGCGGAGCACGCTCAGATGAGCGTAGAACTTTACAAATGTGGTCGTAAAATTTTTGGAAACAGGCATTACACCAATGGCTTACCGACATGCTAAACTTTCCCTACGCTACCTGGGTTATGCTCTACAGTGTCAGTGGAACTTGTATGTAGACCAACCGTTTTTCGTATGGTAGTGCCATCGGTAACATTAATGTACTTGCCTGTATCCTCAGCAGTGGTAGAATTTTGTGCGGATCGACAACGGACCTATGAACCGCCAGCTCGTCTTGCTCGAGGTCCTATCATCCCGGACCTACATCGGGATGCTTCCCGGACCCCCGGCGTATCAGCTCTTGGTCCTAGCCCGGGTAATAGACTCCTCCTCCTCCTCCTCCGGCAATTTACTGGCGGCCGCTGGTATCCACTGGTACCAGCCAATACCAGTGACCAGCTGCCATCAAACCATCTGGGTCAAAAATTCTCACCATCAATTTTTTCATTCCCAAACGATCAACATATTTTCTTCCCTGTCTTTGTTCCATAACGCATCGAAACTCTCTGAGTGCCCTGAACAGTAACGGTCAAGTCCTTCCTTGAGCAGAACGTCTCGAACATTTTGAAATTTGGCCGCACCAGTGGAAACCGGCAAAAAAAGCGCCCCGACAAATTCCCGATTTACTGATGCACATACCAATCCAAAACGCTGCTTCGGCAGAAGTAAGCCTAGCGAATACCCTCGTTCCAGATAAACGCGTAGTTTAATGTCGTTTCGGACATGAAAAATCTACAAACAGCGTTAGTTAGAGATGTGAATGAATGATAGGAAAGACTTCTGTGCATCACCACCAAGGTCCCAGCTTGAGTCCTCTAAGCGGGAGCAGCAGGAGACGCAAGAAAAATCACTCACTTGAATCACGCCCTTGGCTGTTGAGAATTACAAGGCTGAAGAATGAGGCTGAGTTCTTTACACTCAGTTTTTGCTTGTGGCTATGTCTATTTGCTACCCCGGTTATTTCCGTCCTTCTTGACAATTTTACCCGTTTCTTACCGACCTCCTAGCCCCTGAGTGTAATTTTGCCCATCAGCTTTTTGCTCGGGTATGAGAAATTTGCGGACACCCATATTTTCATTGCTATGGACTTATGGGATAGTACAAACATTCCTACCACCTGCTATGAATAATAAGAATGATGGCCTTTCGTGCAGGCACCTAAGTCTCAGACTTGTGAATTAGACACTTTCTAATTTTCAACACTTTCTACATTTTACTGGCCCGCTTTTGTAAAAATGTGCTTGTTTGTAAGTATCACTTTCCAAATATATACAGTTCAAGTATGTAATCTAAGTTTTATAGCAAGGCTGGCATAGAAAGCTGGCCATATTGGCTTTACAGGAGGAAATTGCTACACAGCCAACAGAACCTCACCAGCCACATTAATCAACACATTCCAAGCACAGACTTAATGCAGAAAAGGGAAGTGAAGAGACAGAGGATGGACACCAATCTAAGAGACCACGGAGGAAGAGAAAATAGTCTCTTTACAAATTGGCTATTCCCAGAAATTACAATAAGTACAAATTATTATAAAGCTATTACAATGTATTATCTTGTAGAAACATGCTAAGACGTTACCCTAATACCATTAATTGTTTGATATTCAAAGTTGACAAGTGCAAATGCTGGGAGCAAGCATCTCAAAGCACATATGTGAGAAACATTTTGAGTGTCTTCAGTGTCGCAGTTGCACAGAGAGATTGACTAGTGAGGGTGTAGGAATCTTCTCTTGGTATCCTGTAGAAAGATTATCTGTGGAAACATATCGCAAAAAAACTGTGGCTGTGCTTATCCCACTTTTTGAAGATTGTTACACTCTGTTGAGAGCCCTTGAATGCATCAGTCTTGTAACTGACACTCCTGAGGTGCTTTTTTAGGTGTCCACAAGGTGTCCGCAGGGTGTCTGCAAGGTGTTGCAAGTGTACAGCAAAATTACAATGAGTACAAACTATTTTGAAGCTATTACAATGTATTATCTTGTAGAAGCATGCTAAGAAATGACCCTAATACCATCAATTGTTTGATATTCAAAGTTGACAAGTGCAAATGTTAAAATTACAATGAGTACAAATTATCTTGAATCCAGAAACATGCTAAGACATGACCACCAATCATGGTAACCAATTATTTGATATTCAAAGTTGACAAGTGCAAATGCTGGCAGCAAGCCTCAAAGCACTTGAGATGCGTGAGAAAAATTTTAAGTGTCTTCAGCATTGCAATTTCACAATGAGATTGACTCATGAGGGTGTAGAAATCTTCTCTTGGTGTCCTGTAGAGAGATTATCTGTGGAAACATCAGAAAAAAATTGTGGCTGTGCTTATACCACTTTTTTGAAGATCAGATACAAGACTTTGAAAGTGTCTCTGAGGTAAGATATACATTGGTATAGGACATACAGTCTCATACAGTGTGCTACAATCTTATCTGCAAGGTATCCGCAAATTTACCTATACTGCTTTTTGCTCTCCTTGACAGCACCAGAATAAAATGATGTTTGCTTCACCATGCCTCAGCGCTGGTCTACACCCCCTTCATTAGAGATGTGTCAAAATTGGGAGAGGGATTGAGCCAGGTCCTATGAGGACAGGCTAAGGGGAGATAGTACTACCAATGCGAACAACTTAGTCGTTGCATACCGACGACACCCAGTTGTGGTAGAAGCTGATGTCGAGTCCTGGTGTAAGTTATGGAAAGAAGAGAGGACAGAAGAAGGCCATGAGAAAAGAACAAGAAAAGAAACGAGAAGATGAGCCACTGTATTTACAAGTCATGAACATGTTTACAAGGCTGTAGGTAACACACCAAAAAGACCAAACTATCTGTCAAGCGCTGAGCAGATGGATCACGTACTGTATTACCATCACATCACATGATCGTGACACCAATACAGTACATGAACTATGCCTATTATATCTAATACAATGCATTGTGTCCTGCTATTATATACCCTACAATGTGTTGTGTGCTACTAGTACTACTACATAATAGCCAGCTATTATACAGCACACAATGCATTGTATTATGCCATCTATTTATAACTAATACAATGCATTGTGTCCTGCTTCTGAGGCATGATAGCATTGGGTGGGATGACACAATCCGTTGTGCTATACTTGGGGGGAAGAGGCCAGGCTATGCTAGCAAGACGATTACTAATGTTATCATAAAGCTGAGAAATACACAGCATGAATTCAAGTACATCTTGATGAGAAAGCAAGTCCCCCTGTGCTACAATGTGAATGTACTCTGTTACGAGGCCCTTTAGGCCGAGTTAGTTCTAACTTTTACACGCCACCTCAGCGCTCCAAAGTGCCCGAAAACTGCCATTTCAACTGATGCTTGATACAATGTGAGTACATCACAAGTCCTTTCTGCTGTCGACGACTACACGCCCAACCACAACGAGCTTCAGACATGTTTTCCTTCCCTCAGTAGCCATTGAAAGTCACCAAGAGCCGCTCTCTGAATCACTATGGCTTCCTCCACCCAATCCAAGGTCATTTATAATTGAAGGCACTGTTACATTGAGATATTGGGCTCTATCTGATTTTTTACTGCATATGAAACCATTTTATTTATCCAATAATGGGCCTCGTAATTTGCCATGCGAAGCAGTGGCACCTTTCCCCAGTAAGCTTATGCTGACCAAATACTTGCTGAATACTTGTTTTGCATGAATTAGTAATAGGTTGCAGGTCAGGACTTTGGAAAAAATATTACAGTATTTCACATTTGATTCATATTTTTTGAGTGCTCAGACCACTCAAAAAGTTAACATATTAATTCTAGCCCTAGAAGAAAATTTCATTTAGCCACCGTTGATCCAGTTATCTTATATACATAGAGCTGTTGAGCAGGCTATGTGCTATATACATAGCGGCAACTGCATACTTACCTGGGGATGTGAAAGTGCTTGTTAGAGCGGTTTGTTAGAGGTTAAAAGCGATGAGTAGTAAGGGAAATCCTTATTCTTGTAGGGCAATCTACAGAGCCCTTTTACACTGTTCTAGATAGTACATGTGACTACTTATCTAAGATCATCTGATGTATAGTAAGCGTAACTAACTAGATTACTATCTAATCTATATTTAATCTGATGTTGATGGCTGCTTACTAATTCACCAATTCAACACTCCCCCTTGCTAAGCTGCACTGTTAGTGCGCGTAAGCATAAAGGCACTATAAGCAGCTGAGGTTCATCTTCATTATAAAGGCACATTGATATATTGTACCAAGGTTCAACTTGTATAAAATTGAAGTCCTAGTTGTGATCTAAACTTCTCGAATTTTTGTTTGCCAAGGTTCTTTGTAAACATATCAGCGGGGTTATCGCTTCCTTCTATGAATTTTATTGTTACATTTTCATTTGCTACATGTTCACGGATGAAGTGATACTTGACAGCAATGTGTTTTGAACGTCTTTCTGTAACAGGATTGGACGCGATAAAGATAGATCCCTGATTATCCCCATAGATGTCAATTGCTTTCATCTGTATATCGAGTTCTTCTAAAAGAGCTTTTATCCAGATAACTTGGCCATATACTCAGCTTCGGTAGAACTTAACGCCGTTGTGGTTTGAGCTCTAGAGGCCCAGGAAAAAGTACCACGGGCTAATGTTAGAAAGAAGCCAGTATGTGATCAATGATTGTTTGGATCTGATGCCCAGTCAGAGTCTGTGTATGCATTGAGACCAGTTCCTAATGGATCTGCTTCAGTGATCTTTTTCTTGGATCCGTCGTATACTAGTGCATAGTGTCGAGTACCTAGTAGGTAACGGCAAATCCAAAGAGCTTTGTTTAAATGATCATCTGAAGGGTTAGCACAGTGTTGTGCCATTTTGGTAACTGCGAAGGCTATGTCAGGACGAGTTCCTAACATGATGTAAAGAAGAGACCCGATGACAGTTTGATATTTTTGCTGAAGGACTGGGTCGACTGGGGATTTGTTTTTTATAGGATAGTATCCTGCAGGTGATGGAGTAGCAGAAGCTTTCGCGTTTTGCATACCACATCGTTCTAATACTTTTTTGAGGTAGGCGCATTGATCCAGATAGATTTTGCTGCCTTTCCTGACGATGTTCATCCTAAGAAATTCCTTGGCATCGCCAAGATCCCTGCATTCCCATTTCTTCATAAGTTTCATTTTTAGTTCGAGAACTAATTGTTTGTCTGCTCCACAGAATAGGGCATCATCAACGTAGACAACGGCAATGACAATATAGCTGTTTTTGTTATATACGAAGATTCTGGCATCAGAGTTGATTCGTTTGAAACCAAGTTCTGCCATGGACTTATCGAGACCTTTCCACCAAGCAAGTCCAGCTTGCTTAAGTCCATATAGAGCGCGAAGTAGCCGAATGACTTTGCGTTCTTTTCCAGGTTCTATAAAACCTTCCGGTTGTTCCATATAGATCTCCTCTTTGAGTATGCTATAAAGATAAGCACTACGGACATCGACACCTGAGGGCTGCCAATGCGAAGATAAGGCACACCGTCTCGAAGCAAACAACTGTGGAGAAGACTTGATCGAAGTCTAGACCTTCAATTTGAGAAAAACCTTTAGTGACGAGTCTCGCCTTCTTTCGACCATCAGTTTTGATGTCAAAGACCCATTGGTTTTTTATGACTTTCCTATTCTCAGGACGATCTACGAGTTGGAAAGTTCTGTGCCTGCAAAGTACCTCTAGTTCTTCACGGCAAGCGATTCTCCATTCTTCTTGCTCTCTATCTGGTAGGAGCGATATTTCTCGGAGTGTCCATTTGCGGGGAGATTTAGAGTCAATTCGCATTATTAAGCAAGAGATTTATTAACAGTACTCCCCTTTCCCGCCATAGTTGTGCCTGATCTTCTAAAAGATTGTTGTTTCCATCTGTATTAGATGCAGAATTCTCATTGTCTGATGTGGACAAATGTGGCCTGAGACCTTCATCAGCCTCTCCTGAGTCACTTTGTCCTGTGGAACTAGGACTGGGATCCTGTGGTTCTGCGGCTGCAGTCCCATGTGGCTGGTTTAGCTGTTGCCATGCCTCACATTCTCTTGCGGCTCTATCAGTATCGTGTTTATCAGTAGCGACCTGTTTGTCTGCATCGCGTGCACGCATGCCAGGGGGCCAAGCGCTCCCCTGTCTCCAGGCTTGATTAGAGTCTGGTACAAATGTTTTTGGTGCTCTCCTCTCACGTTGAGTTTGTCTAGGTGCGGGAGGTGGATTCAGTGATTGCCTTGGTTGCCTCGGAGGTGTCTGTGGAAGCTGAGGTAGTGTTTCAGGTTCAGATTCAGATCTCAGGGCGGCATTTCCGGAGGTGATATCCACGGACTCTGTCTGTCAGCATCGTCATGTCGAACATCAGGTCTCCTTTTGGAAGGTGCGTTGGTTGGTATGTAAAAATGTTCGTCTTCATCTTTGCTGAACATCTGAGGAGTATCCTCATTAGGATCATTTGGTACATCTTTTGACGTTATAGGAAATCGTTTAGAGTTTGTCGTGCTTTTGTCACATCGAGGAAACAGAGTTTTGTCGAATACTGCTTGTGGTGCAATAAACTTTGCATTGTTTTTTCTCATGAATAGATCACCATGACCACCTGGGGCAGGACCAAGATAGGTCATAAGTTCTGTTTTGGAAGTGAGTTTGTTCTTTTGAACTTTTTTAGGAATGTAAACATATGCTCCACAGCCAAGTACACGTAAGTGGTCCATATGAGGCTTTTTCTTTTCCAGAACTTCATATGGCGTTATCCAATTGTGTCGCCGCATCGGAGTGCGTGTACACAAATATACTGCATGTATAACACAAAATTCCCACCAGCTGTCAGGAAGACATGCGTGTTTGCGCATTGCCTCAGCCTTATCCATTATCGTACGCATGAGACACTCAGCACAACCATTTTGTTGGGGGGTGTATGGTGCGCTTTGAAGGATCTTGATGCCTTTGTCTTTCAACATTTCGATGAAGACACCTTTGATATATTCTCCCCCTGCATCAGACATCCATTGTTCGACTTTAGCCTTGTATTGATTCTCAACCATGGCGAGCCATTGGCGAGTTACATGAACTGGCATTTTCTTGTTGTTTAAGAGAAATGCCCATGCGTTAGATGTAAAGTCATCCAGGAATATTATCATGTAATTGAATTTGTGGTACGGAAATTCTTTAAGATCTGAATGGATTAATTCAAAGGGACGCGTAGCCTGTCTTTCTGATGGTGGGTAAACTCTTTGTGGTGTTTTACCTTCGAGACATCTGCGGCATATTGGTACTTTTTTCGGGATATTAAATTCCGGCCAGCCGTCAGTATGTGTTCGAAGATGTTTGAGAACATCACGAGAAGGGTGACCTGCGCGTTGGTGTGCCAAGTCAAAGTTGATTTCGTAAATCATGGTGTCTGCCAAGGAGGCGACGTTTGTTTTAGTGTGAGGGAGATAGTAAATGGTGTCTTCTGGTGATTGTTTGGTAAATGTCAACCAGCGACGATGCATTGTATTTCCATCTACATCTGACACTTTGTCATGCTTCATGAGCATGATCATTTTGTCTGTTCCATGGACTGTCACTCTGTCTGTTTGTAAGAATGTGGCAAGTGACAGTAACCGTTGATTTAAATTGGCTATTTTGAAATATCGAGACCCTTGTTGTATGATGATGGTACCAGCAGTGTTTGTTTTTGTAACTCCATTTGCAGTTTGAATGGAGATTGGATCTACTTTGTGTGACTCAACAAAATCGGTTAAGTCAAAAGTGTAATGTGCAGATGCTCCAGAGTCGAGTAACCAGGCATTGTCATAATGTTTCTGGTTGATGAGAGTATTCTTTCCCTTGCAATTCACACAAGATGAATAATAAGTCCCTCAGGGACATAATATATTTGGTACATTATAAATAGAGGGGTTTATGGAGCCCAGAGGAGCGGTATGTATAAATATGTTACAAGCATGTGATAATAATAAATTACATGCGACCGGGCTCATCATCTACACTGTATGAGATGTGTCAGATACTCTATTCACAATGGAAGAGAAAGAGGGTGTGGCGTACCTGTAGTACCCGCAAATAATCTCCTCCTTGGAATCAGACCCGAGGGAGATAACGTCTGTTAAGCAGGCATGGTACGGCTTGTACACTACTAAACGCAGTGGCAACTACGCTACTTACCTGTGGATAGAGAGTAGCTTATAAGGCTAGTTAGAGGCTTGTAGAGCGATGTGGGTTAAGTGTGAAACTTATTATTTGGAGGACTATCTACAAGTCCTTATATACCTTTTAGGAGGTACAAATACATGTAAACTAATACTAGAGTAACAATAAGATTCTATTATACTGGATAGAACAATGCTGGTTTCGTACACTATTGTCGTACTACACTTTATTGTCTATATAATCTTATTGTTCTATATATAACTACTACTATTGTTCTACATAGAATACATTGATGGCTGCAACTGAATGCGCCGATTCAACACTCCCCCTTGCTAAGCAGCACGGTAGTGCGCGTAAGCATAGGTAGGCGCTGTAAGCAGCCATGGAAGGAAGGGATCCAGTGCCTCGACGTTTTTGATGCGATTTCTTCAATTATAAAACTGAAGTCCTAATTGTGTCCTGAACTTCTCAAACTTTACACGATCTAAAGCTTTAGTGAGTAGATCTGCAGGGTTATTGCTTCCTTCAATGAAGAATAACTTGACTGTCTCGTCGATGACTTTTTCTCGAACAAAATGATATCGAATATCAATGTGTTTGGTTCGCTTATCCGTGACAGGGTTTGATGCAATAAAAATTGATCCCTGATTGTCACCGTAAATTGGAATAGCGTGAAGAGGATATTCGATTTCACTGAGAAGAGTCTTAAACCAACAGACTTGTCGACTGCAGTCACTAAGTGCCATGTATTCAGCTTCAGTCGAAGATAGAGCAACTGTCTTTTGTTGTCTTGACGTCCAGCTAAATGGTGCTTGGGCTAATTGTAGAAAGAAGCCAGTTTGAGATTTGCGAGTTCCAGGATCTGATCCCCAATCAGAGTCTGTGTAGGCTGATAAGCCTTCTCCCCCTCGACCGTTGTACACAAGGGCATATTTCCTAGTGCCAACGAGATAGCGGCAAATGTCTTTCGCCTTATTGTAGTGTTCTTGTGAGGGGTTTGCAGCAAATTGCGCAAGTTTTGTGACAGCAAAGGAAATATCAGGACGTGTTCCTAACATTAAGTAGAGTAAGGATCCGATTATCTCCTGATAACTTTTTCGAAGAGTATAATTGACAGGAGTGTCATTTGGAAGAGGAAGAGGGTGATAATTGCCAGGTAATGGGGTAGCAGAAGCTTTCGCGTTTTGCATTCCATAAGTTTCTAGGATTTTATCCAGATAAGCGCATTGATCTAAAGAGATCTTGCTGCCTTTCCTGGTAATTCTCATCCTAAGGAATTCTTTGGCATCACCTAGATCCCTACATTCCCATCTCTTCATAAAGTCTCCTTTGAGTCGTAAGACTAAGGTTTTGTTAGCTCCACAGAATAGAGCGTCATCTACATAGACTACAGCAATGACGATAGAATTTTCGATAAGATTTTTGTTAGCGTCATAGCGTTTGTGAATGAAGATTCCGGCATCGGAAATGATTCGTTTAAAACCAAGTTCCGCCATGGACTTATCAAGACTTTTCCACCACGCAAGTCCTGCTTGTTTGAGTCCGTAGAGAGCACGAAGAAGCCGGACGACTTTATGCTCTTGTCCTTTTACTTTAAAGGCTTCCGGTTGTTCCATATAGATTTCTTCATCGAGTAAGCCATATAGATAGGCTGATCGGACATCGACACCGGACACGTGCCAGCCCTTAAGTGCAGCTAAAGCGAAGATTAA
This sequence comes from Tetrapyrgos nigripes, assembly GCA_013368315.1. Classification (NCBI taxonomy): domain Eukaryota; kingdom Fungi; phylum Basidiomycota; class Agaricomycetes; order Agaricales; family Campanellaceae; genus Tetrapyrgos; species Tetrapyrgos nigripes. The sequence goes on from JAACJM010000024.1 coordinate 54,685, forward strand.
GCGCACAGTCTCGAATCGAACAACAGGCGAATATATTTGATCAAAGTCTATGCCTTCGACCTGTGAAAAACCTTTTGCAACGAGTCTTGCCTTTTTACGACCATCAGTTTTGATGTCGAAGACCCATCGGTTTTTGATAACTTTCCTATCTTTAGGTCTTTCGACCAATTCATAGGTGTCGCGCTTGCGAAGAGCCTCTAGTTCTTCGCGGCAAGCGACTTTCCATTCCTCTTGCTCAGCTATAGGTAAGCGAGCAATATCTTTGAATGTCCATTCGCGAATATTACGAACATTCGGTCGATTCCCATCATTCTTCGAAGTAACTTTCTGAATAAGCAAGTGGGAATCGATTTCTCCAGGAGCAATTGCCTGCATAAGCAAGAAATTTATAGATACTCCCCCTTCACGGCATGGTTCTGCCATTTCTTCTGATTCAGGGCGTGCAGAGTCATCACTCTCGGCTTGCTGCTCCCCCTGGGGTGCGCTTCCGGATGCAGAACTAGGTCCGGGAACCTGTTGCTCTGCAGCTTGTTGACGTCGGTTTTCTCTCCGAGCGTCTCTCTCTGCTTTAGCTTTTGCTTCCGCTCTTTTATCAGCTGCGATTTGAGGTTCAAGATCGCGTTCAACTTCTACAGGGTGTTTATCCCCGTATCGTTTAGGTACAGTACCAGTACGCTCGCTTCGACGCGTTGGTTCTGTTGGTGGCCGTCTTTGTCTAGGAGCTCTGGGCTTTCGAGGTGCCTGAGGAGGTGGTGTCTCCACTGGCGGCGGTGTTACCGTTCTTCTAGGCTCAGAGTCACTATCCGGGGACGAAGGCGGTGGATCCTGTTCAGGTTCGTCGTCACGAAGCTGATCAGGTCTCTTTGTTGAAGGGATGCGAGGAGGACGATGATGAAAATCTTCATCATCATCGTCAGGGATTGTTTGTGGTAGAGGAGTGTCATCGTCTTGTGATGACTCGATAGGTAGTTGTTTTGAATTACGAGATTGAGTTTTACATCGAGGAAAAAAGTCTTCCTCAAACACGGCTTGCGGGGATGTAAATTCCGCATTATTTGTCCGCATGAAAAGATTTCCACGTTCTCCTGGTGCTACACCAAGATATGTCATGAGTTCTGACTTGGAAGCGAGTTTGTTCTTTCGAGTTTCCTCGGGTTTAAAGACATAAGCTCCACAGCCAAAGACTCGTAAGTGATCGATACGTGGTTTTTCTTTTTCAAGCATTTCAAATGGAGTTATCCATTTGTGTCGTCGTAAGGGAGTACGTCGATAGACATACAATCCATGACGGACAGCATATTCCCACCACGATTCAGGTAGACATGCTAACTTCATCATTGCCAGTGATTTATCCATTAGGGTGCGTATAAAGCGTTCCGCTCGACCATTCTGTTGATGAATGTATGGTGCACTGTTAAGGATTTTAACACCCTTCTCGAGTAACATTTCTCGGTAGGTGCCTTTGATGAATTCACCACCCATATCAGACATCCACTGTTCGACTTTCGTCTTATATTGAGTTTCTACCATCGCAAGGAACTGGCGAGTGGCAGTCAGTGGTTGTTTTTTGTCTGTAAGAAAACGTATCCAAGCATCTGAAGTGTAATCATCAAAGAAGACGATTATATACTTGTACTTGTGGTAGGATATCGTGGGGTATTCATGTAAATCCGTATGGATAATCTGGAAAGGACGAGTAGCACGTCGTTCGTTAGGAGGGTAAGCCTGTCTGGGAGTTTTGCCTTCAAGACAGCCTTTGCATAAAGGAAGTTCCTTTGGAATAATGAATTCAGGAGTGCCAAGTGTGTGTTGTCGGACATGTTTTAATAATATCTGGGGAAGTCAACTGTCAGCATTTATCCATATGCAGAATAAGAAGGCAGCATTAAATGCGCCATGCGAAAGTGAAGAGAGGCAGCGATGAACGCGCCATGACAGTGACTACTCCCCTAGATTGTCAACAACTGCAGCTGGACATAAGTCCTGCGCTGTTGGACATATCGTCAAGCCATGAAAGGCGACGCAGGCTGCCACAAGGGCGCCACAGGCAGCCATGAAGGCGCCATCCAGGTAGTATGCGAAGTCTATGGTTTGCAGCCATTGAAGGCGCTCCCAAGGGCCTTCGGGGCCCATAACCTGTTAAGCAGGCATGGTACGGCTTGTACACTACTAAACGCAGTGGCAACTACGCTACTTACCTGTGGATAGAGAGTAGCTTATAAGGCTAGTTAGAGGCTTGTAGAGCGATGTGGGTTAAGTGTGAAACTTATTATTTGGAGGACTATCTACAAGTCCTTATATACCTTTTAGGAGGTACAAATACATGTAAACTAATACTAGAGTAACAATAAGATTCTATTATACTGGATAGAACAATGCTGGTTTCGTACACTATTGTCGTACTACACTTTATTGTCTATATAATCTTATTGTTCTATATATAACTACTACTATTGTTCTACATAGAATACATTGATGGCTGCAACTGAATGCGCCGATTCAACAACGTCCACGTCCGGAGAACTGGATAGAGGTTCGAGGTCCAGCATCGAGTCTGCATCCCCGTCTGCATCCGAGTTGGAAGCACTGTGGGACGTGGAGATTTCCTCGAATAACAGGGTTACCGATCGCGCCTGACTCCACCCCGATAAATTGGAGGTGCTCATTTGGTCGAGGTCCTCGTTGATCTCCATGAGGCCCTCGTCATACTCCCTGTCGAAATCCCCCGCATACCACTTTTGGGTCATCTCGTCGGTGACCATTTGAAGACGCTCCACGAGCGTTCTGTGGTTGGGGTCAACGTTCTCCTTGTCGGAGTCCCCCATGTCGACGAGACCGGTCTCCCACATTCTGAGGCGTTTGGTGGACTCCTCCTTTTCTTGCTGGAACTCCTCCAAGTCCATACTCCCTGCGTTGGAAACAAGGCTGTCCGACAGTCTGTCAAACTCCTCGGCCATTTCGCCGTTGTCGTCGTCCGTTCCCACACACTTGTCCTGCATCCACCCGAAGTTGTTCCATCCTCCTCAACCCTGCAGACATTCATACCTCCACAGCCTGACCATCTATGGTCTAGTTTTTTCCCCCTTGCATCCAGATGGAAAACTCACTGGCATACAGCATTCCCTCCTACTCACCTCATGAAGACATTTATACATTGACAGCCAGACCACCTATGGTACTGGTGTTTTCTTGGCCTTGCATCTTGAAATAGATGAGCCCATAATCTGCCCAGAATAGAGGGAAATCCACCTACATACAGCATTTCCTCCTCCTCACCCCCTGCAGACATTCATACCTCCACAGCTGGACCACCTATATATAGTCTTGGGGTTTTCTACAGCTTGCATTCAGAATCAAATGAGCCCATATTCTTTCCAGAATGCAAGAAATCTATGGAAAACTCACCTACATACAGTATTCCCTCCTCCTTATCCCTACAGTCCCTTATATATCCACAGCATAAACACCTATGGTACTGGGGTTTTTCGCCCTTCCACCTTGACTTAAATGAGCTTAGAATCTGCCCAGAATGAAAGAAATCCATCGAAAATTCACCTACATACAGCATTCCCTCCTCCTTGCCTCTTGCAGACACTCATACCTCCACAGCCAGACCACCTATGGACCTGGGGTTTCGGACCCAACACATTTCGAGTTAAATGAGCGCAGAATCTTCCTATAATGAAAGAAATCCATGGAAAACTCACCTACATGCAGCATACCCTCCTCCTCATCCCTGTAAACACTGATATTTCTACAGCCAGACCATCTATGGTCTTGGGGTTTTTTGGCCTGCTAATGAGTTAAATGAGCCCAGAATAGATCCAGAACGAAACAAATGCATGGAAAACTCACTTACATGTAGCATACCCTCCTCCTCACCCCTACAGACACTTATACCTCCAAGGCCAGACCATTTATCATCCTGGGTTTTATTGGACTGTTAATTTGGATTAAATGAGGCTATAATAAGCCAACAATGAAAGAAATCCATGGAAAACTCCCCTGCATCCAGTATACCCTCCTCACCCAATGAGACTACCTATAATCCTGTGTTTTTTGCATCTTTATCTAAGACTAATGAAACCCTAGAAAGAACATTAATGCTCTTCAACTATGGGAATTATAATGCAATACTCATACATCGAGAAATAAATGTAAGTAATGGTTGTAAGATATAAATGACTCTGTGGTGTAGTGGCTTATATTGTGTGCTTTTTGACAATTCTATGGTTAGAGGGTTCAATTCCCTCCAGAAACATCTTAATAAATGTAAGTTCACATCACTTTTGACATATATATAGCTGTAAATTCCCATGGCGTAGCGATCCGCGTTACTATGAAAGTTTGCTGGCTCAGTATTAAAAAAAACCGATTACTTAATAGTAATTGGAACCACTGCCATCTATTGTAACTAATACAATGCATTGTTCTGAAGTTCCAGAATGTGTGTCAGATGCTGACACTATGTCAGCTGAGTTTTGGAGATGGTGGGACTTTGTCAACCCTGATTGGCGACCTCAGGACAACAGCAAGTTGATATTGGGTCTGACAAAGGATGTGAAAAAGGATCGGGAATATTGGGACTGCATGAAGTTTCCTAGGCAGTGTGGGATGCTGACAGTGATTGCCTGCTTGTTTTACTGGTTCTTGAGGCTAGAGACAGTTACCCAATGTGACAATTGGGCAGAGGCACTCAGTGATGTGATCTGGGTCATCGAAGGGATGGTGGCAGTGTTCTGGTGTGTGATTGCTGCTATTTCTTCTTTTATTGCTTATTGACTGGCTTTTCTCTGTACAGCAAAAAAGGAGGCAGGAAGCATCAGGCTGAAGGGCCACTGGAGGAAGAACTGTCTCTTTGGAGGCTCAGAAACCACGGTGGGGATTGATATTGTATTTTACATGCATTGTAATGGTGTCAGCAGTATGGATATGTAGGTTCCATTCTGTCAATTGATTTGAGTCTGATCAAACTGTGGGGGCAGTGCCAAATGCATTGTGCAGCATGATAGAAGATGGGAATAACAACACATTGTGTCATCCCACCCAATGCAATTATGCCTCAATAGCAGGACACAACACATTATATTCTTTAGAAAAGGGAGCAAGGCAGGCTCTTGTGGTTCTTGCTCCACTAATCCACAAAAGCAAGAAAGCCTTTGCACCCCTTGGGTTCTGAAACCTGTAGCTTCTCTCTAAATCTGCCCAAGCTAATAAGAGTATTCCCCATAACTTGATGCCTCGGAGTCTGGGATCTGAGCTGAAAGACTCAAATGCTGTTTCCAACCAGGCTGGCCAATTTGGGTCTATGTCTAGAAGCACACTCGTCAACTCATCACTGTCCATGTCCATTGGGCTTGCTCCAGGGGTTGATGATAATGGAGTTGTATTAGCAGAGTTAATCACAGTGTTGTTACAGCTTAGCCATCAACATATCAGTGTTTTCCACATCATTAATGCCCACAGATGAAGCCAGTGTAACATCATGGGAGAGGTCAATGGAATGAGATGGTGTAGTAGCCTGAGATGAGGTTATGACTGTGTCAGAACATGCTGATGCTGACAAATCAGTCTGATCATGACTCCCCATATCTGAACCTTGCTTCATACCCTCCTCTCCTTCAGCCAACAGTAGTGAAGATGCCAGACCACCATTTCCCATACTTGCCTCATCAGCACCCTTTGAAGACAGTATCTCAGCTGCTGGAGACTCTTTGGAAACAGGTGGGACTTCCAGTGGAGACTCCTTCAAAGCAGATGGGACTTCTAGGGACACAGCCTTTGAGGCAGAAGGAACAGAAGAATCTCCAGGGATTGAGGAAGATTTCTCTGTACCAGTTGGGACTTCTGGAGACACGGCAGCTGAGGCAGAAGGACCAGAATATTCAGGGCTCAAGGAAGCTGATGTCTGGGAACATGTAGTGTGGGTAGCAGGTATAGTGTTACTACCTTCTTTGCTGGCAGAGCTTTCCTTCCCTCTGACATTCTTGTGTTTTGGTTTGAACATAGGCATCAGGTGGAGAGCATCCAACATTGTCTTGTTGCATATCATGTTGTTTTGCGCTCAAAGTCAAACAAAGAACCCCCTCCTCAAATCTGCCAATTCCTTCCATTGGGTCTCATCTGGCAGACTCTTCAACCACTTTTCTGTTTCCATGTGCAAAACCCTGTTCTCCTGCAAGACTGGTGTTTTTGGATAAGAAGGCTTCCTGACATCATCCTCCCCATTGCCTTCCTCATCTGAATTGACCTCAGCTGCCAACTTCACTTTTGTGGACTTGGTTCACTTTGCCTTGGGTTCCTTGGCCTTCTGCTTCCCCTTCTCTGCCTTCCTCCCCCTCTTCCCCTTACCCTGAACTGGTTCAGCCTCATTGTGATCTATTGTCAGCAGATCAGACAGGTCCATGGCTTCTGGTTCTGGTATCTTTGCCAACCTTTCCCCAGCCAGCTTAGACACCACTTTCAGTCCTGAACTAGTATTGGGATGTACATCTATAAACCATAGTAAGTCTCATAGCCGTCTTGACTTTCCAATAAGAGCTCACCTTCTTCATATGAAGCAGAAAGTCCAGAAAATGACACAGCACTCCATTGAACTCATCTGGCTTCCAAAACTCCCACTTCTTCAGCCTATCCCCAATAGTCTCCTCCAAAATCACACTACATTCCTGTAAGCATTGTCAACCAGACTCTAAAAAGCCATACTCACACTATAACCCCATAGTCATCTCAGCAGCACACCTCCTATCAGTGTCAACAACATTCCAGTCAGCTGAGCCTAATCATCCAGCAGTGGTTTGAACCACTTCATAACATTTCCTCATGCACTGTCAATTGCCCAGGTTAGTATCTTCTCTAAGAGTATAAACATAGCCAGATCCCTGAATTCCCCCACTTTTTCCAATGCAAACTTATCACCCTTCATTAGCTGTTTATACACTTCCAAATCCTCCTGGTAATTCGTCTCTCTGGTCACCTCCAATTCCTGCTCTATGGACTTGGGCTCCACAGCATACAGCTCTTCTGCCAAAGTTTTCCTAAGCCTCAGGGTGAACCAATCCTCTAGGCCTGCCATCTTCCACCACTGCTCAAACAACTTCTCCACTTTCTCATGTAAAATTTCAAGGTTGTCCCACATCACAAATCTGTTTCGACAACTGTGTAAATGCAGGTCCTTTAGGTTTGGAACCTCCAGATTGCTGGTGGAACCAGTTTTTCAATGACTAATCACATTAATGTCCCATCTATGCAAACTCACCTCTCTCCCTTCCTCCTGGATGCCATCCTGAACTTCATCCTGCCTCTCAACCAACACATTGTAGTCTGCCTGTGATAGACCAGTAGCCTAGATGGGAACAGCATGTGGGCATTTCCTCAGTGATGGCAAACTCTTCTGGTACTGTCCCAGTGTGCCATGGATGTTTCCCAAACCAGTTAGGATAAAACTCCTTGAGGAACTTGGTCTTGACTGCCTCTGGCTGAAGTTCCTCCATGAATTCCCATGTTTTTGGTGCTCAGCGAAGTGGGAAGCTGAAGGTCATTTCATTGATGCTGGACCAACTTGAGGGTCATCTTTGTCAGCTGGTGACTTGTCATGGGCATCAGGAGGAGTGGGTTGCATACCCAAGGGCAGTGTTGATGGCAACACATGTTCTCCTTCTCCGCAATTGCACTCGCATCCATGTCACAAACAGGAGATCTGGCTGCAGTGATACTGGGCTCTGGAGGTGCAGGACTGATTTTTGCTGGGGAGCACAGTTGGTGACAGTAAACAATGAGTTGTGATTTTTTTCTCTGCTGACTGGAAAATCATTTCTCCTGCAGGATCTCTATGTGAAGGCACATGTAACATGATCGACAGTTTACTTTACAGTCTTGCAACTACCAGCCATGTCCTGGTTCCCTGACTATAACTGGGAAATAAAAACCTCACCTTGTGGCTACTGGTAAGCTGCTCATTATTTCCTTCAACCCTTTACTCACTTCTTTTCTTTTCCAGTAGACAGCAGTATGGGGAGAAACTCATTCTCTGCAAGAACCATGGTGTCTGGCTGTGTGTTGAATGGCCTTGAGCAGCACTACTACCTTGGCAGTAGTAAGTATTCTTTCTCTTACAACTTTGCACTAGCTAAGCTTACTGATGATGCTCCCTTTACAGTGGTATTCACCTGTATTTTGCCGTTGCTCACCACAACATCCTTCATTACACACTGTGCATGCATGCCAGTGCCCTTCGACCTGACTTTGTTGTACCTAGTAGCAACTCTGAAGAGGAAACTGATGTCAATTAGCTGTACCATGGAATATGTATAGTGTCATCTCATGCAATCAGACTATATTATGGTGACAGAGAAGGTACAACCGTCAAAACAAGACAGTTGAGCTACTCTTCCATCTCCACCACCCCTTCAGATGCACCCCAACGATGACCCTCCCTCATCAATTTGTCTGCCATTGCACTGATGATCCATGTTTGAGCACATATTTTGTACCTACCAATGATATTCACTCTGCCATCAGATAGCACACCCCAAGTATGTGGTGCAGAACCAAGAGGTTGCATGGAGTGAGGAGGTGAAGTTGGTCTGAAGGTGGCCTTCACAACCTTGTGTTTGGATGGTGTAGGTGGCAGAGAGTAGGGAGGCAAATATGGAACAACACGATCTACCATATCTGCCACCACATCTGGTAATTGGGTGTGTGCATGGGGCAGTGGAGTGATTGCCTTGGGAGAGCATGATCTAGCATCCAACATTGCAGGGTGCTGATGGTGAGCCAGGCAATCTTGCTTCCAAGCTTCTTGAGCATCCTTGTAGGTGTTGAAGGCCTCATGCTGTGTACCACTCCCCCAGAGACTTCTTACATATGATGTCAGTGCAGTAAGGACTCCAAGAGGACATCATGAAACAAACCAAGAAAGATAGATCCCTGCTGAACTGCTGGTGTACAGGACATAGTGATTTTTGGGTTTAAACTGCTGTCCAGGAGTGCTGGAGTGATAGACTTGAGGCAAGCTGTCCCCAAGTCACACAAGACAATGAAAGAAAAGAAATATAGATTGAGAAAAACAAGTAGGCTGACTATACTCAACACTGTGTAAGTAGTAGTATGGAGTAGAGACAAAGTGAACAAACTAGAGAACTGACTACCAAGGCCTAATAGTATAACCTCTGGACTATAGGCCTATAGTCCAGGTTTCCATTGATGGAGCCATGGTGCTTGACATAGGCCAGCTATCAGGCAATACCTGATGAACTTCCAAGCATTTCAATACCCAGATGGTGGGGGTTTGGGGTGAAGGAAAAAGAGCCATGGATGTGCCATTGTGCAAGGAGTGTGGAAAATCAAGAAAAAGTTCTCAGTGCACTGTCGAACAGTTCCACCACAGACCTGGGTAAACCTGACAGTCTATAGACAGCTTGGAAGAATAGGAATAAAATGTATTTCAGCATTTGGGGAAAAGTGAACAGACAGGAGGTGTTAGGAATCAACCAAGTTCGAGCTGGTTTGCTTGAACTAGCAAGGGGCCACTAGTGGGCAGAAGCTGCAGCGAAGGTCTTTTGAAGTGGTGTAGATGGTTGTAAGTAGTGTTGTATAGCCACGCGTGCTCGTAGTGATGTAGGTACGAGTGAATAAAATTGAATAGTTAATCAGCGGGGGTCAACATTGACTGGTTGACCGTTAAACTGATAAGCTAAAGCCAAGGTCCTATTGTGCAAAATAACGCAATGGGGTACATGAGTAAGTATCTACATCTTATATACCTAAGTAGTGCTATGCTAGGCTGTGCAAATGAGTCATAAGGACTCATCTGGAGTAATACTGTGCAATGCTATGTAGTGAGTCATCCGAGAAATAAATAAGTAATGCTATGTATGTAGTTACCATCTATGCACAGGCTTGGGTCTGGATAATGTGTCTGGGCTGGTCTAGAACTTGTTCAAATTGTAACAGGAGGGAGGTGGGGCAAACGCGGGGAGGCAGTCATATGGTACCATCCAGCTTTAGGTTCTCCTTTCAATACAGGTAGTGAAACCTTCAGTTTAGTTCCTGGATATAAATGAGCTGCTGCCTTGGGTGAGTGGTTTGAAGACGGGTATCTATAAAGAATGGGATGACCCATGGGAATGAAGTTAACCGATAGCCGACGAACTAACTGAACTTTAGAGCTAAGCGTAAGTTTAAACTCCGCTGTTTGTTTGCCTTCACCGCCTGACCACCTGCATCACACAAAACTACACTCTGTGATAATCCTATTCCATAGATTTTAACATAATAAAATAATTCCAATAGTTTGGCATGCACTTATAATATGACCAGCTAGAATATAAAACTATTACCATTGACTATAATTATTTTCGGCAATATAACCCTGTTGCAACATAGAGAGTCTTGCAACACTGCTGGAATATGGTTGCAACAGTATTGTAACTCTTTCAAGGCAATAAAATAGTGCTTAGGATTAATACCCTGTTATGATGTATATAAAGATGTTGAGGCTCATAATATCTAGAAGCTTTTTAATGGTGGTAAAGACATTATATACAGGCCAACCATTATGTGCATTAAAACTGCACTATAAAGGTGTGACAATTACTTTGGCTCGAATGGAATGATGCTAAGCACTACAAGCCTTTTAGAATATACCAGAACTACCAGATATAATGAATATTGAATAATTGAAAGGGTTTTTACATTTCATCACTATCATAAACTTCATCATCTTCAGGCCCAATCTCTGCCTCACCTTCACTACCAGAGTCAGAGTATTCCTCCTCAGATTCCTCATCCTCATCATTTGCCTCCCCATCTGGATTACCACTGATCTCTGGATCCACTTCCTCTTCTAGCATTTCATCATGCTCAATCTCATCGTCTGAATATTCAACCTCCTCCAGAACATTACCATTCTCATCATAAACTGGCAGAGTTCGTTCATCAACCCCAGCATCCACTTCAAAGACACGAGTGCGTTCAAGAGTCTCAACATGTCCTATGCCTCCCCCTCTGAAACACATAAATAGATCTCGATCTGCAAATCTAGTGGAATATTTTGTTAGTTTTATCAACATATAGTTTGAATAGAGGTCTGGTTCCAACCATCAAGGATTGTGCTGGGATCCTGTTGCCCTGAGGGATCATCAAATGACTCTGCCACAGACTGAGCCAGATAACTGTCCAGCTTTTTCATCTCTGCTTCACTCCTAAATCCAACAAAATCTGACTGCTTGAAGTCATCCTGAAGAATAATGTCAGAGATGAGATGTTTGAGCATGGGGAGGCCAACCCACTGGTATTTGTGAAACCAGTGCATGAGCTGAAATCGATTGATATTTGAGAAGGGAGGAGGGATAGACTGCTTTGCAGAAGGAGGAGCCAAAAACTCAACTCCCAAGCAGTCACAGTAAGTACGAGCTGGTTTGTCAAGCAGCTCATTAGATGTGAAAGTTGGAGCATCAGCAGTCTCATGAATGCCAACGTTTTCATCTGGGTCAATGGAAGGGATTGAAGATTCATATGCTTTGTAAACTCCAAAGTCATCAGGCTGTGTATGATAGAAGAAAGTGAGGTTGTGGGGTTGGCTGAGTTCCACAACTACAGGATCTGCCTCCTGTGTAGCTGCAGACATCAGGAAAACTGTCCAAAGATAATGGACTACTAACTTCTGAATAATTTTTGATAGTCTTCATAATTGAGAATCTGTGTGGTAATAATCTGTACATTAGTGCAAAATACCAAGATCTTAACAAGAAATTAGTGTCAGCTGCAGTGACAGACTTCATAAACCACCAAGACATCAGAAACATTGAAACAGAGCAATGAAACTTTACATAGAGCTTGCTCACAGTGTCAATGTTCTTGTAAAAGAGAGCTGCACCCAGTACATCAGTGATAAGGTACATCAACTTACTGGTAATTATCAGTGTGCGGCATTCATTTGCATTGGTGCTGTATCTCTCACCAATCCTTGACTCAAGCTTTCTGTACATCTTCAAGTCATTGGGAACAGACTCACCTTCTGATTGGTGTAGTTCTTTGGGTAGTACCTACTAAAGAATTTGGGTAAGCTTGGGGTAAGTTCCCAATAACTATTCCAAAACTATTCCTCAATTATTCTTTGATTACTTGCAAATTCTTCGAAGTACTTTGACTCATCTTTTGTGATACCCAACAAAGCATTCATAAAGTCAGATTTTGAGAGGATAAGAGGACCAAGTACTTTAGGTGTGAGAGGAACAGCGGCAGATGCTCACAGCAATTCTTGAAGGTTTCTCGAAGTCTCTTACACCTGCCCTAAATCTATTCAAACTCCACCAATTCATTTGACGCTTGCGTGATTATTGGTTGGAATTTGGCTAACCAAACACCATCGTGTCTTGTCTTCCTTCCTGTCACAAACTGCTACAGTTCTTTGTCCTTCTTCTTCTTCCACTTCATTATCAAACCCATTTCTTGATCACTCGTCTATTGCATTTCCTTGATAAACCCTTTTAAACTTTATGTTACTGACTTTGAACCTTATAAAACCTGTCAAACTTTATAATAACTATCAATCAATCTTCCATTCGATCAATCTTATCTTTTTCCTATCTTTTCCCTATGTTTCTCCATTTTCTCCCATGTTTCTCCTATCTTGTTCCTATCACTTATTCATTGTTTTTCTATATAAACCACTTGACATTCTAGTTAGTCCTTTAGTTTGTTCACTTCGTCTCTGCTCCGTACTGCTACTATGCAGTGTAGAGCCTAGTCAGCTTACTCTTTCCCTCTACTCAATTCTCTCTTGTTCAATCTATTGTCTTGTATCTGCTCTCTTATTGTGTGACTTCAGTGGTTACTTGAGTGTATCAGCAACCCTGACACTTGAATGAACTCCCTTACACCCACCTCACTATTTGAGTCCTTCTCTTTCTATTCTGTTACCTCTATTCTCAACCTCTTTCATCATTATCTCTTCTCATTCCTATATCCATTGGTTAACGACTAGGAGTCGTAGCTATGAGAGACTAGGTGTCTTTTGTGTTGACTTGGGGTCAATTTGGCTGTAAACCACTCGTCTCAATCCTTTTCCGTGTAACTGCAAGTGCTGTTTTTCCTACAAATACATTCGAGAGCACTCTGCATATTTGTTACAACAATCGTCCTCCCTTTTGTATATTCCTTTCACTCTGTCTTTCCCATTCTCTCGGATTCGCTTTGATCCCCCTGAGAGTTCATCCGACTATGAACAACCTCCCCTTCCTCTCCCACTTGATCTACTGCACACCAAGTACTGGTGTAGGCATGCAGAAAGCATTCGGGCAGATCTTTGGAGTTACGATCGAAACTTTGTCTATACACATCATTGGGTTTGGAAACTGGAACCAGGTGACATAATCCTTTCTGTCTATTCGTACATACGAGTCACCCTCGACCTCAATACCAAGGAGACTGTTGTCAGGATTACGGGACCTGTGTTCTTCAAAGAATACAACACACCTACAGAGCTTACAGACTACAGTACACCGTCCTCCTTTATCTTCGAATCCTCATGGTGATTTAGAGGGCAGAAAAGAAGACCCTAAGAGATCATAAATAAAAGCATATGACAAGTCAACGGTCTGCATCTGCAGATCCAAGTCTTCCCTGTGCAGATTGTCCACACGTCTTCTTCAAACTGAGGGTTCTCGACTGCAATAATAACTCAGAGAGTCCGAAACCCTACACATTTTGTGAAAATCAACCTTGTCTTAACCAGTACAACACTCAAACACTTCCCGAAACTGAAATTCTTCCTATCCAGTGTCAAGTTGTAACACACAACCAAGAACTCGCTATTCAAAAGGCTCATCCTATAATCGACTCCAAAACTGAACCAGAACAAGGAGCATCCACCCCTACAAATGCTCAACTGAATCCAGAACACTCTTCTCTTGTACCACCTGATCTGTCTTCTGCATCAGATCTGTTACCAGATCCACCTTCTAGATCCAGGCGAACCTTCTTCTCCTGCAATTCTGTCTAACAAAGGACTATCCGTAGCTCCACGTCATCCAAATCCTTCTCCATCTCCAGATCCATCAGATCCAGGCGAACCAGCTATGTCTGACGTTGCACCTAATGGCTCTAACAGTACTTCTGAACAAGGGAGGAAGCCTGACGCCTTTAATGGAGAACGTGATGAGGCGAAGTGGTGGTTAGCCTCGTTCAACAACTACCTACATCAGAACAAAGCCAGGTACTCAACTGAGGACTCCAAGGTGTCCTTATTCCTCTCGTTCTTCACAGGAGAAAAAGGAGGAGATTGGGAGTGAGAAGAGGATGAGGAAGATACAAAACTCAAAAAAGAAGACGATGGACAACGTTAAAGGAGGTAAAGGATAGGTTTAAAAGAGATTTCAAAGCACTTGCTGCTGATGAGGCTGCGAGAAATAAGATCAAGGACACTAGAATGAAGGGAACAGACATCAGTAGCTATAATAGTATCTTCGATACATACAGAGAAGAGTCGGACTATAGAGAAACAGCTCTTCTGGACTTCTATAAAGCAGGTCTTCCGAGAGATCTTCAGAAGTCAGTGGCAGGAATGTGGCTGAAGTGGAAGGACTTCGACGAGTATAGGGAAAGGGCAATGGATCTCCATTTAAAATGGATAAATGAAAGAGAGAAAGAAGGACAAGCGAAATCATTCTCTACACCAAGGACAAACTCAGGTTCTTCTCAAGGACAGACAGTAGCAAGTGTGAATGCGCTTATGAATATGCTAACTCGTCGTTTACTCCTTTACCTAAACTGACGACCGAAGAAAAGGACTGACTTCAGAAACTAGGAGCATGCTTTGCATGTAGGCAACCTGGAAACATGAGCAACAAATGCCCGACATTCCTGAACAATACTCCGAGGTCTTCGATGTCTCAAAATACCTCTCGGAACTTCCCTCCTCCTGCCGTTAGGGCAGTCAAAACTTCAACTCCATCGTCGTCATCCAGTTCACCATCGGTAACAGTGGCTCAAACATTGTCATCTTCCTCTCGTAATGTAATCAAAACAAGGTCAAGAATTTGGAAGGAGAGGAAAAGGAGCAAGCTAGTGTATATTTGAAGGATATCATGGTGAAGATGATGGATTTTTGAAATACTCCCCTGCTACGTCATCAGGAGGAGCTGTACAATACACCGGACAATATAAGAGCAATTGATATCATGTTTTAAACCCCTTTCATGAGTGTACTTTTCCTTCAGAATTGAGAATGTCGGCAGTCACCCGTAATCGACAGATACCTTCAATAACACTTAAAACTGAACTTGTTGGCAAAATCACCAGTAGAAAAATCGACGCAGAAGCTCTAATAGACAGTGGTGCAGAAGGCATTATTATCAAAACCTGTTTTGCACAAGAGAATCGTTTAACCCTCCTTCCTATCAAAAACCCTTTCCCTGTATGCAATGTTGACGGTTCCGAAAACACCATGGGATAGGTACGCCATTATACTATTCAAAAACTATGTATCTACTCTCAGGACAAAAGATCGTATCCTGAAGAGATGGCCGAATTCTATGTTATAGACATCGGAGATCATGATGTAATTCTTGGTACCAATTGGTTGGAAGAGCATAATCCAGAGGTAGATTGGTCATTTTCTAAAGTGGATATGGTTAGATGTCCCGAAACATGTATTCTGGAACAACCCCCCGTCCTTAACTTACACACCAAACCCAAATTCCCCAAATCTACTATTATCGATCCCTGAACCAATCACAAGGATTACCAAGTGAAATGGTCAGAACCAATCGGACAGTTTAAACTGATTGCACAGCCAAAAGTGGCAGGTCGACGCTGTCGAGTTCCAATTCAATCCTTTCACTGTTCCTCAGAATCTACAGCTATTTTTACTGAAGAAGACTTCGATGGGGAGGATGTTCCAAGACAGTGGGAACAAGAGGTGATAGGGAGTCTGTTTGAAAAAGAAGAGGAGTACCTGATATCAGATACGGAAATACCTATTCATGCAGGATTTAGAAAAGCTTAGGAACTGGCAGAATCAGCCCAAAAGATGAAAGAGGACATACCACTCACAGATAAGATTCCACCCCAATACACTGCCCAAGCCCTTTTCTTTCTACTGTAAAAACCTTGAAGATGAAGATTGTGTGTCTGATTTGAAAAGAGAAGTTTATTTTCTGTGCAAAAGGTTAAGTTTTTCCTCCATAAAAGATTACCATTATTGGTTGAAAATGAATAGAGTATTTACACAAAAAAAGCAAAGAAACACTTTATCTTTTCTATATCTGAAAGAATACTTTATTTTTCCAATAAACAACGACTTTTTGGGGTAACAAAGACAAAGAGATTTAAATCCTGTTTCACGTAATAAACTTTTTCTTTTTCATTCCGAAATTGATGCCCAAATATCAGGCGTTGAGTGCCCATCAGTGTACAGTTATCATACGACAATGAGTGACAAACGCCTAATCATCATACAGTTATTGCACGACAATGAGCAACAAACACCTACTCATCGTACACTTGTCACCAATGACCATATGTAGATCATGCATAGTCATATGAAGATGGTAGATTATTTGTTGAAGTGGCACTGGAAATACTATATTTACTCAGAGCCAAGCTCGACACTACTTAGTACATTGGAGGGTACCCATCGGTTATAAAGGTAGTAATGGATGCAAACCCCTGATCATCCTTCTTCCACTCTGCCAACCTTTGGGTCTGGACTACTTCCAATGTGTCCTAGATCCTAGACCCCAACCAGAGTTTCCATCTTCTAATCCTTCTGTGAATTTCATAGACTCGTGCCGAAATGAAAGCTCTGGCTTTATAAGTGGGGAAGTGCCTCTAGTGACAATGGCCATTGACAGTGTAAACAGGCTGCAATTGGGCTGAAAATGGTTGCTGGGTGATCATCATGAGGATTGCCAGTATTTCGGAGATTTTAGAGAGTTTGGTCGACTAGAAAAGGACGACAACGAGGTCCTTGGGCAATGCCCATACCTATAGTGCTGAACTGGGTGATATGCTTGGCGAGGAAAGAACAGAAGAACAGAATAAAGAGAGAATAAGAGTTGATTTGACTACCGAATAACCATCAAAGACGCATATAAGTACTACTAAGTACGATCATAAAGGTGAAGTTCGATGGATCAACATGCTTCTGGAGTATATAACGCAGCCAGACGCTATGAACATGTTTACAAGGGAGACAACAGAAGAGTCTCCGCCACAAGAATCTGGTACGCCTATGAAAGTCGACTCTTAAGGAATCTAGGGAAGATCAGGACCTTTGGCGGGGGTTCTTGACGACCAGAAACTTTTAGAGGGATTTTCGAATCCTTTTCGGACAGCTATGGCTTGGATATTTCGTACTGGCAGACGACTCAACATTTGACATGCAGAAGTCGTGTACCCCTAGGAATACAAGGCCGCAGTATCAAGGCTATGTATCATATTTGGAAGAGGTGATTGGGAAAGCTGGATTTGGAAACCCTTCGAAGGGATTTTGACCACCTTACACACTTTGGGCCGAGTCAATAACATTTCCTATTTCATTTTGTTTACGGATCTCGACGTGGATAATCTACAGCAGGTTCTCTGTCTCGTTCCTGGTCGAACAGAGGGCCAAGACGGATATTAGACTTAGGTTATCTTAGCGAATAATCTTAGTGAGAGTCACAAAGTGGGGGTAAGAGTGTGCGAACGTATCTCGCTTAACTCTCAAGTATATATCATTAATCAGAGTAGTATAATAATATAAATAGTCTAAGTATATCCGTATGATCATTTGACCGTATGTCCGCAGTACCTGATTGATGCCGTATGCATAGTAACTTAGTAACTTGATTGTTATCATTTAATTCCAACAACGGATGTACCAACTCGGATTCAAGATCTTATCTCGAACTCTTTCATCTTATTTGTCATTGACTCTTTTCGGCTTTTGCGAATTTCGACATTCAACTTAGTTTCACACAAAGATTCGAGATGCACTCATTCACTCTACACAAAAAATACAAAATCTGCGATGGATACAACGGGAAAAAAAATACATAAAATCAATTAAAGTCTGTAGGGAGATGACAAGAGATGAGTGTCCAAGAAAATGATGCTACAAGTCCATTTGTGCGACCAAGATATGCCACAATCAACAAGTCAACGATAACGAAGACATCAAACTCAGGGCATCGACAATGCCTAGACGAGGAAGTCCCAGTTGCCGGTAAACTTACGCTTAGTGAAGTCTTTTGGAGCCACTGGAAAGTTTAATCAGTATCAAAATCCTTCGGAGGAAATTTGGAGCTTACATCATGTGCGCCCATCATAGAACGGCGCAAACGTATTGCCCGTGAACTCATAGGGACGGAATGATGGGTCCCTCAAGTCCTTCAAGGAACAATTCGTTCCCGCCTTCCACCAACACGCTAGACATGATATTTTGAACTGCTGCCAAGGCTGGCTCACGGTCTTTTCAAAGACGCAGGGTAGCCCGTGCCTCGCACACCGTTCACAAGGAAACCTTGGGATATCATAAATAATCCCAGGTGCAGTGTTAATACAGAAATTTCCACTGTTTTTAGCCACATCAGAAGGGCTGAGGTGAGGCATCGGGGTGGTTGACCAATAATCATGGAGTGGACAAACGACATACCCAGAATTCTGGATATGTCTTTCACGGTTCAAGACACTAGGGAGATGAATGATAAATAAAATATCAGAAAAAGAAATACTTGGTGAAAGGGGATCTCACCTTAGCGCCCTGTCAGCTGTCAAGGGGGACTTGATGTTTCGGTTGTTGGTGAAGGGATTTTCAGTGACGTTGTTGTCATCTTGGAAGTTGAAGACAGGAACAGGGGTGTGGGAGTTATGACAAAGGAGAACTCGAGACTGTTCAAACGACAAATCTCAATTAGACGGCTGGACAAATCCCTCAGGTAGCACTGGACCAGAATCTTCTTGAGGGTTTTTCACCCTGAACTGTCTGGATTTGTCCAGTTTCATCATCAGAACAGTCACCTCTGCAGTCTCCTTGTCGGCCTCACGAATCACTCTCGCTTTTCCCTTTCCCTTTCCTTTCTCCTTCTTCTTCCCCTATGACGACTCTTCCTCACGTTCCTTCTCTTTTCAAAGACGACAGTGTTGAGCACTGGATGCACGTTTACGAGACGATGACAACAACAACAACAACACTTGTGAAGAAACATCGGGAGCAGTTTTGGGAGCCTTTCGAGAAGCCTGGGATGGTTGGGAGTGACAGCGTTTGCAAAGACATTTGGTGAGAGGGAGATCATCTTCGGATTCTACCTCTTCGTCGCGATATTGAGGTACCGGAGAGGGATGACAGGTCAGCGATCCTATCGAGACAATGTTGAGATCGTCATCGAAGAGCTGAGACGGAGATGGCATACGGGTAGAAGTGAAACGGGGAGTTGGTTTGCGTGGAAGAAAGTCTGGGGGTGGCCAAAGGAGGGCAAGTTGCTGATCTAGATGAAAGAGGTGGGTAGTCACTGCAGGAGGAGATGGCGAATGATGAGGAGGGGGAGTAACAGGAGCAGGGGGGGTGTTGTCCTCATTGGCATCCACATCCATTAATCCAAAATAGTCCTCAGCCACCAAGTTGGGATTGAAGTATTTGGTTTTGCCAGACGGATAAGACCACAAGTTCATCCAGCCTTCAGTGAGTTCAACAACCTGGACAATGTTGTCAATGCTGCGGTAGTCGGTACCCTTCAGGTCCTTCCATTGGAGAAGAAGATCAACATCATCATTGATATAACCAATGTAGTGGTTGGCCACCTGGATCAAGCGATAGAAGCTAGGCGAGGCGATAATTTGGATGGTACCGGGATGTTTGTCCACCAAGCCAAGTAAGAACTCGAAAAGGAAGTGCTGTTGGGAAAGATCTGGGCCACCAACTTTTCAAGCAACAGGTCAAGCAACAGGTCAAGCAACAGGTCAAGCAACACTCAAGCAACATCAAGCAACATTCAAGCAACATCCAGCAACAGCAAACCAACAGTGGAACAACATTTAAGTGCTATTAAAACCTATTGAAGTCATATTGAAGTCACTAGCATTGGCCTCAAAAAAATCACTACATAAATCAGGTTTTAAAATTCAATCTGTGCTCAAAAGTCATTGGGCACTGCTACTGTCACTCAAGCTACCTAGTGTGGCTGTGCTTATCCCAGTCTACTCAACTTCACTACACTTCATTGTACAACAAATTACTTGCGTTGAAAGGTTCATTTATTGAGGAGATGGATATCATACTTACCAAACCCTTTACTGCAAACTGGTTTAGCCTCTTCTGAGTCTCAAATGCTCAGTTTTGCTAGATTTTCCCAGCTGTATTAGATAGCTTGCTTTTTAAATATGCTAACTCAGAGAGAACAGAAACATCCTTATCAATGAGCTTTTATAATACAGAGACAATTGCAGTAGTTAGTGAACAGCACAGGTACCCTACAGATACTTTTGAGCTGACCCATACCTGAACAGGTATGGGTTTTCATGGGTCTGGTGGGTAACCCATCTGTTCTTGAGTGCATCTAACTATTCTAATTCATTCCATATAATTACTAGCTGTGTCACCTACTATACTTATTGGCAGGTCAGACACCATATAAGTGATTGATATTTAGATGTAATGTACATGAACAGTAGTAGTAAGGAATTTTGAGTGGCAGGTACAATGGGTCTGCCTCTACTGGTACAGGTCAGCACAGGTTTCCAAATCCATACCAGTGAGACCTGTACCCCACAACCTGCAGCAACCCATTGGCAATAGTTAAGCAAGCCAGAAAATATTCTGAAATTCAGACATATAAAAGGTGTTTCACAGATGTATAAGCAGATGGCTCAAGAGTAGTTGGAGGTGGCCTGAATGTGGCTTGAGTGATAGCTTCAATTGTAGTGGCACAGGCAACAGTCAAGTCACAGTCAAGCAATGGTCAAGTCACAGTCAAGCAATGGTCAAGCACTGGGTCAAGCAACATCAAGCAACATTCAAGCAACACTCAAGCAACGGTCAAGCAACAGATCAAGCAACATCAAGCAACACTCAAGCAACACTCAAGCAACACTCAAGCAACACTCAAGCAACACTCAAGCAACACTCAAGCAACACTCAAGCAACACTCAAGCAACGTCAAGCAACACTCAAGCAACACTCAAGCAACACTCAAGCAACATCAAGCAACACTCAAGCAACACTCAAGCAACATCAAGCAACACTCAAGCAACACTCAAGCAACACTCAAGCAACACTCAAGCAACGTCAAGCAACACTCAAGCAACACTCAAGCAACACTCAAGCAACGTCAAGCAACACTCAAGCAACACTCAAGCAACACTCAAGCAACGTCAAGCAACACTCAAGCAACACTCAAGCAACACTCAAGCAACACTCAAGCAACACTCAAGCAACACTCAAGCAACGTCAAGCAACACTCAAGCAACACTCAAGCAACACTCAAGCAACACTCAAGCAACACTCAAGCAACACTCAAGCAACGTCAAGCAACACTCAAGCAACACTCAAGCAACACTCAAGCAACACTCAAGCAACACTCAAGCAACGTCAAGCAACACTCAAGCAACACTCAAGCAACACTCAAGCAACACTCAAGCAACACTCAAGCAACGTCAAGCAACACTCAAGCAACACTCAAGCAACACTCAAGCAACACTCAAGCAACGTCAAGCAACACTCAAGCAACACTCAAGCAACACTCAAGCAACACTCAAGCAACACTCAAGCAACATCAAGCAACACTCAAGCAACAGATCAAGCAACATCAAGCAACACTCAAGCAACACTCAAGCAACACTCAAGCAACACTCAAGCAACACTCAAGCAACACTCAAGCAACACTCAAGCAACACTCAAGCAACACTCAAGCAACGTCAAGCAACACTCAAGCAACGTCAAGCAACAGTCAAGCAACAGTCAAGCAACATCAGGCAACACTCAAGCAACATCAAGCAACAGTCAAGCAACATCCAACAACACTTCTCATAGGTCAAGCAACAGTCAAGCAACACTTAAGGCCAAGTTAAGCAACAGTATGAATAAAATATGGGCCACCAGCAATTCAAGCTACCAGCCTACTACTCCAAGTTAGCTATTACCTATTAAAGAGGCACATAATCCTCAGACATACTTAGCATCCACATAGTTGTGAAATTAGCTGGATGAATGTGACAATAAATTTATTTTCTCAAACTTTTTTTAATATCTCTTCAATTTTAAAACTATGTACTTGACTGAGTGAAGGTTAAAGCAATTTGAAATGGAGAATGGGGTATGTATAAATGATATCTCCTCAATGAATGAGCCTTTCAATGTGAGTAACTTGCTGTAAAATGAAGTGTAGTGAACTTCACTACACTAGGATAAGCACAGCCACATCCAAAGTAGAAAGTCAAGCCATCCTCAGACTACTCTCAAGTGGATTGTACTCAAGCAACTTCCAAGTAATCTTCCAGCAGGGCCAAGCAACAGTCAAGCAACGGTCAAGCAACATTCAAGCAACAGTCAAGCAATGTCAAGCAACAGTCAAGCAACCGTTGCTTGACCTGTTGCTTGAAAAACCATATGCCCGAAAGATCCACATTAGGCCATTCACTCAAATCGAAAATCCTTTGAGAAGACTCACCATGTAAAGAAGGAAATCAAAGGCGGCATCAATAGTAGTCATCTCAAAAAGACAAGGGTGCCCACCTTCTTCCTCACTTCTTCAGAAACCGGAAATACTTTTTCATCCAGGAATTCGGCAGACCATTTCTCTGCACTGCGAATGCGAAATTGAAAGTTACACCTCAGGAAACAATCCCATTCATATGTTGCTTGTTGAGTCACAGGTGTTGGGGCAGAAGCTGACAAGATCACAGAGTCTGGAGGAGCAAGACCAGTGGGAATGGTTCTATGTTGAAGTTCCTCAATGAAGGACTAGAAGGAAGAGACGAACACGGGGTGGGTGGACATGGTTAGAGGCGAGGGATATGGGGAAGTAATTGGTTCAACAAGAGATCGTCGTTGTCTTTGGGAAAGAATGGGTTGAAATTCGAGGGCTCAAAAGTTCAAAACAAAACCCTGAAAGGATTTCAATCAAACAGAAATTCTTCCTTTTCCTATCACAATCACAGAAGCGACCTTTTCGGGAGTTAGGCGCCCATAAAGGTTAATCCTTGATGGGAATATTCTACAGATCCTGCCCATTCACATTTCCCAATTGGGTTATAATGCCTAGCTCCGCCAACTCTGACAAGTATACGCTCACTTGTGGAAAAGCTCACCTTAGATGGGGATAAGGTCAGAATCTTTCGGCTCAGCCACCGTCAGCTACACTCTCGTGACTTTTGTTCCCTCATTTTTCCATATCCAGTTCATACAAACATATTACTGCCTAAGCCCAGAAACTCTCAGAGGGTTTTTCGATTATACCTATGTGCGCCCCCACCCTATCTTATTTCCGTTCCATAAATTTGTTCATCCTTGTTCTTCTTGTGCTTGTCCTGTGTTTGTGAAGCTTGCAATTGGTTGTGTACACTATACTGGTGTACCATGAATCCGGTCAGACGGTTGTCTCGTATCCCTTAGAGGGATTCTCATTCTATTATCATCATTCATTGTCATTCTGTCACCTCAGTTAGGTTGATCCACCAGCAGCTCGGATCTCCGGTCTCGTAGGCTCAGGGTTAGTGACTCTCGCTGAAGCCACCCTTAGCTTCTGGACTCCTCCTCATCAACTAGCTGATTCGGCAGAGATTAGTTCTGGCTGATTACTACCATTCTTAGCTCTGGCCAACTATGGTCTCACCGTCAACATTTCACATGTTTAATGACCAGTACATAGTAGTGTATTATCATTGGATAATCTACAACCTAAAGCTACATAGCAGGAAAGTTGGCTGTTGTAATGTATGTATAGATAGATGGATGTACCCTCCAACTGAGGAAAGGTACCACTGCTTTGCATGGCAGGCAAGATACGAGGCCCTTTGGAAGTAAGGGAATATAGCTACTGAAACATATAGATGTACACCACTCAGGGATTAGCTGAACAAGATTTGATAATGTATGTATAGATGGGTGTACCCTCCAATGTTGTGTCAAGCTTAAGCTTGATCTGAGTGAATATAGTGTTTCGAATATCTACCATCTTCGTACAACCATGCACGATTATCAATGACAAGTGTACAATGATTAGGCGTTTGTTGCTCATTGTCGTGTGATAATCATACACCGGTCGGCACTCAATGCCCAATATTCGGGGCGCCAATTGGGTGTTTTGTTTTCGGAATGAAAAAGAAAAAGTTTATTATGCAAAACAGAATTTAAATCTCTTTGTCTTTGTTACCCCAAAAAGGCGTTGTTTATTGGAAAAATAAAGTATTCTTTCAGATATAGAAAAGACAGTGTTTCTTTGCTTTTTTTGTGTAAATACTCTATTCATTTTCAACCAATAATGGTAATCTTTTATGGAGGAAAAACTTAACCTTTTGCACAGAAAATAAACTTCTCTTTTCAAATCAGACACACAATCTTCATCTTCAAGGTTTTTACAGTAGAAAGAAAAGGGCTTGGGCAGTGATATCATCAGTTTTTACCAGTTTTTGATAAACAAACTTCAGAACGACTACCAAGATGCAGTGAATGGGATCATGCCATCAACCTGAAACTGGATTTTGAACCTCGCCCTTGCAAAACCTATCCCTTGTCTCCTAATGAACAAAAGGAACTTGACAACTTCATTGATGAGAACTTGGGAAAGGAATACATAAGACCGTCAAAGTCTCCCATGGCAAGTCCCTTCTTCTTTGTCAAAAAGAAAGACGGAAAACTACACCCTGTACAGGACTATCGAGCATTAAATAAAGGAACTGTCAAGAACGAATACCCTTTACCACTCATATCGGAATTGGTCAACCAACTTAAAGGAGCACAAGTTTTCTCAAAAATCAACCTTCAATGGGGATATAACAATGTTCGAATAAAAGAAGGAGATGAGTAGAAAGAGGACTTTTCGAACCAACAGTGATGTTCTTTGGTCTTATGAACTCTCCTGCAACGTTCCAGGCAATGATGAACACTCTTTTTAAGGATCTCATTGATTCCAGGACGACATCTTAATCTTCACAGAGACTCTAGAAGAACATCAACAAATAGTCAAACAAGTACTCGCATGACTCCAAGAGAATGACCTTTATGCCAAACCAGAAAAATGCACCTTCGAAGCCAGCTCAGTAGAGTTTCTATGTCTTATCATATCTCATAACACATTGGCAATGGATCCTGTCAAAGTCAAAGGCGTTACCGAATGGCCAACCCCATGAAAGGTCAAGGATGTTCAATCATTCCTAGGATTCAGAAACTTTTATCGTCGGTTTATACATGATTTTTCTAAAGTCGCTCAACCACTTTTCAATCTTACAAAGAAGGACAAACCGTGGAAATGGTCTGTGGATGCAGAAAAAAGCTTTCAGGCACTCAAAGATGTGTTTACTTCTTCACCAGTCCTTTTAATGCCTGATCATTCTAAACTATATCAAGTAGAAGTAGATGCTTCCAACCTGTTACAGAAAGGGTCAGACAATAAGTGGCATCCAGTCGCTTACCTATCGAAATCTTTGTCTGAGACTGAACAAAACTATGACATTCATGATAAAGAGTTGTTAGCGATCATACGGGCATTGGAGGCTTGGCGACACTATCTTGAAGATGCACCACATACTATTGAAATCCTCACTGACCACAAAATTCTGGAATACTTCACTACCTCCCAGAAACTAAGCCGACGACAAGCAAGACTGGCTCTATTTCTTACCAGATTCGACTTCATCCTTATCCATAAACCTGGAAGCCTTCATCGAAGTGATCCTCTTTCTCGAAGGCCAGATCATAAAGAGGGGGTCGATGATGACAATAAGGATAGAGTATTACTAGACCCCAAGTTCTTCAGAATTCAAGCTATGAGACCAGGGTCAGTGATTGTGATTGGAGATGTCAAACTGAGAAGACGAATTAAAGAGTGTCCAAAGAAAGACAAGGAAGTCGTGAGTGCTCTCGAAGTCATCTTAAACAATGGTCCATGCTTGCTGGTCAAAAACCTACAGGAATGGAATTATGAAGATGGGATTATTTTATTCCCTATGACCAACAATTACGAAGAGACATAGTTAAGATGCATCATGATAGTCTCACCGCAGGACATCCAGGTTGATTCAAAACATATGAGCTGATCAGTAGGGAATTTCGGTGGCCCGGTATGTCAGTAGTCGTTCATGATTATGTCAAAGGGTGTGCTACTTGTCAATTGACCAAGGCGCAAAATCATCTGTCGCATGTATCACTAGTTCCAAACGAAACTCCAGGAAGACCTTTTGGTATGATTACCACTGATTTCATCACGGATCTTCCAGAATGTGATGGTTTCAA
Organism: Tetrapyrgos nigripes; assembly: GCA_013368315.1. Taxonomy (NCBI): domain Eukaryota; kingdom Fungi; phylum Basidiomycota; class Agaricomycetes; order Agaricales; family Campanellaceae; genus Tetrapyrgos; species Tetrapyrgos nigripes. Next base: position 81,116 of record JAACJM010000024.1, read on the forward strand.
CGCAATCCACATAACTGTGGATCGATCAACCCATGCCGAAAGGATATCGACAGTGATGGAACTATTGATGTACTATTCAACAACACATGGCGACAATATGGACTATGGAACAAAATGATTTCGGATCGAGGACCCCAATTTGCTAGCCAAGTTATGAGAGGAATATACGCTAAGTTAGGTATTACCTTGGCTCTTAGTATGGCTTATCACCCGCAAACAGATGGCAAAACAGAAAGGTTCAATCAAGAACTTGAACAATACTTACAAACCTTCTGTAACTATCGTCAAGATGATTGGGTCAAATAACTGCCATATGCCAAGTTTTGCCATAATACGCGAGTCCATTCTGCCACTGGAAAGTCATCTTTCGAACTACTTCATGGATACCTTCCTCGACTCTTTCCCTTGATCAATCCTTCTTCACACATACTGAAAGTAGAGGAACGCCTTCAGAACTTAGAAGAGTTATGCGAAGAATTGAAAGCGAGTTTAACAACAGCGGCAGAGTTGATGAAAAGACAGAACATGGACCATGTAAAAGAAGGGGTAAAGTTTAAAGTTGGGGATAAAGTATTGCTGGATGGAAAGAATTTAAAGACAACTAGGCCAAAAGCTAAGTTGGCTAACCATCGTCATGGACCATTCGAAATCACTGTTGTAATTGGTGAAGTTAACTATTGTCTCAAACTGCCAAACACCTGGCAAATTCACCCAGTATTCCATGCTTCACTACTATCACCATACAAAGAGACTGAAGCTCATGGAGTGAACTATCCAGGGGAACCAGCAGAATTACTACCAGAAGATAACAAATATGACGTAGAAGCGATTCTAGATTCAAAACCAACTAAGAATCGTTGAGGAGTGCAGTATTTGGTCAAATGGTTGGACTACTCAGCCTCCAAAATTTCATGGGAACCAGCTTCGGGGTTGACGAAATTGAAAGAGATGATTGAAACCTTCCATTGAGACCATCCAAACGCATATCGACCACCAAACCTGATACAGGAAGGATCCACAGTACGCTCAATTGGAATTAGTTTCGAAGACATTTGGAGAAGTACACATGTGCTCCAGGCAAAAGCACAGCTTAAAGAGGGGGTAATGTCACAAACTGCTACAGTTCTTTGTCCTCCCTCTTCTTCCACTTCATTATCAAACCTATTTTCTGATCACTCGTCTATTGCATTTCCTCGATAAACCCTTTTAAACTTTATGTTACTGACTTTGAATCTTATAAAACCTGTCAAACTTTATAATAACTATCAATCAATCTTCCATTCAATCAATCTTATCTTTTTCCTATCTTTTCCCTACGTTTCTCCATTTTCTCCCATGTTTCTCCTATCTTGTTCCTATCACTTATTCATTGTTTTTCTATATAAACCACTTGACATTCTAGTTAGTCCTTTAGTTTTTTCACTTCATCTCCGCTCTGTACTACTACTACACAGTGTAGAGCCTAGTCAGTTTACTCTTTCCCTCTACTCATATCTCTCTTGTTCAATCTATCATCTTGTATCTGCTCTCTTATTGTGTGACTTGGGTGGTTACTTGAGTGTATCAGCAACCCTGACACTTCCACTATCATCCCTTCCCTGCTGTTTCTTCCTCTGGCCACATTGCTCAAGTCTTTGGAGTCAATTTACAATATATCATGGTATGTGGTTAAAGTCCTGTCATTGTTGTTGGAAACTTACCATTCTTGATGTCATTTTGCAGTAAGTAGGCTGCGTGTTGTCTGTCAGTAGGGGATATTCGGTGCTGATATGGTGAATTCTTACTCTGTCTCTTCCTCTATCTATGCTTTGGTAGTGCTCACCAGTGTTCCATGTTCCCTCCTTGTCGTCGCCTCAACAGTGTGAGTCCCTACCCTTTTCTGTCCTTCCACATTCTATTATAATAATTCTCTCTCTTTCTCTAGCATTCTTCTGTATGTGATGAGGGGAGCAAATGAGAGACTATTGTTGTGTTGCTATTGTCATGGGGACATCTGTCTTGTAATGTGTTAGAATATATGTACTAATGTAGGTTGTATGTACTCTGTACTCGCCATTGACCACCCTGTACCTTATGTAGTTATGCCAATTGATTCTATCCTTATTTCATTCATTCTCGTCCATGGAATGGTGCTCAAACTATCATACTAATTATGAGATAACCCCAAGGTAATTATGAGATTTCTCCAGAGCTGTAGATCTAACATTCACTAGCTATGAGAAATTACACTAATGTTTTTCGGTGAGCCAAGAGTTAGCATAATTCTTCAGATTGTGTATTTCGAAGTAATTACTGATTTTATCAAGAATACTACAACATTAGTGATATATTATCTTTGTACAGTTTTCCTGATGGAGAGGATTGGAGTCAGAAAGGACAGTTGTTTGAGTACGACTGCTTTTGACAAGGGCTGAGCAAATGGAAATAACTTGATCCTTGTGCTTTGCTGGAAGTCGGCGAGATCTCAATGGGCAGATTCTGGTGACACCTTTTTAGATGTAAGTAAATTTGTAAAATTCAACGGCAATTTCAGGCTCACCATCCTGGTATACATATCTTCTGGCAAAATATCCTGCATAACCACATCCTCTCCAGCTACATTCTCATCTTCTTCTGGATCATAAGCATCAACAGTGGCATTTTGATAGGGACAGTATCGGTGTAAATGGTGATTGCGATCCTTGATAGTGAGAAAGGATTTTGGCATCACGAACATTGAGGGATAGACTGAAAGATTGGGGAAACAATGAAGAAGGCAGGGCCCTCCAGAGTATATATAAGTTGAACTATTTTGGCAGATTTATGATGAAAACATCAAAGATGTGGATAGATAGATGGATGAAAGTACGAGTGTCAGATCAACAGTTAGGTACTGTATGTCAAAGCATACTCTATCTGGCAGATAATGATACAAAGATCTAGTGGTACATTTACATCAGTATCAGTGGAACAGTGTGGCTTTCGGGGCTCCATAGGATCACATCAGATCTAAGACACAATAGTATACATTTTAACAGCTCACCCCAATTTCTTCCCCTTGATGATTTGGTTTTACCCAGCCTGGTGCCCTCTTTAGCTCAGCATTTCCTCCACATCAGATTCTTTGTTGATGATTGATGGTTTTCACTATTAATGCTATTTCTAGTGTGTTGGAAGAAGGTCAAATTTTAGAACATCCAAAGAAAAAATGGCAAGACCAGGCCATCAAATCCTTCCAGAACGAACATGCACAATCACTGTCTCAACACCAGCAAAATGTCCCCAGAATCAGTACTGGGATATGCTGAGTTTGTGGTGACACTTGATGCAAAGGTGACGTTGTGATCCATCAAGGAACATCCTATTGTGCTGCTCCTGCTCCCCAATTGCCATAGTCAGATGTATATTTCTTGTCTTTCATTGCGCAACTCATAATTCTACGGAGTAATGATCTGCGTGGTACATCATATAGCATACATTTACCCTTCCAATGTAGCGAGGCAAGTGACAATTGTCTGCATCTCACCACAGTACCTCTCAGTATCCTTTGCTTGATATTCTACGTAGGGTGAATAGGGGATGCGTGGGTGTGATGGAACTATACAATACAGTCTTTGGACTCTACTACCTTTGACTTTCTCTTTGAGACTGATAAGATTGTACAATATATTTACTTACTCTCGAGTCATAGGAATCCCTTACGCAGAACAATCCTTTATGCCCTGGAAAGATCTAGTACTTTCTTTGTTCTCAGAATGATCTACAAGTTTCTACTTAGTCTTTAGCATTATATATACTAGCTTGCATGTATTAGTCGACACCTGAATTTACTATCATCATTTAACTTACCTTCCACGTGAAGTAAGAGATCTTGAGTGGCTTAGTAACGTTTCGCACTTACCAGCTTCTTCAATCCGCTAAGTACTTACTAGCTGCTTCATGTGCTACAAGTATTTGGGTAAATGGTTTGTATTTCTCGTAAGGTTTGCTCTTGAGTATATTGAACTACTAAAATCTATGCTATCCTTTTGCAGTGGGAATACTTTATTTCTCGTTGAATGCGAAATGAAGATGGTCAAGGGATGGAGATGGGAATAAAATGGGAAGGAGGCTAATCAGACTCAGATTCGGAATCAGAGTGATGAGCGATCGAATCAGAGGACTGATAATATGGGAAGATATTGGCAACCTGCTTGTACTGGAAAAGCGCACGGAAATAATATGAAGCGTAATTGGGATCATCAAAGGTCATGCGAGTGAGACAATGGATAGTTTCATCGATGCCAGGATCTAGGATGTGAGAAGAAGATGGAGGAATGGCGTAACAAACACCTTTAGGGATTGTGGCTGAAGGAAATGACGTCGATGGATGTAACGCGTACTTCCTAATACGGACAACTATATAGTTTACATATCTATTCACACGCCTTCTAGTATATAAGCCACACTCGTAGTACTTAGAATAATCATCTATATTTCTTACCACCGCCTGTCATGCTTGTACCTAGGAACATTTATAAAACCTGTTCTGGCTTAGGTCTTGAGCATTGGGCTCGGTGAGAATACTTGATCACACACCTTACACTTTTTTACGAGTCCTCGTACACCATAACTGGTTGTACTATTCTGGATTTAGTGAGCTCGGCTTATGCCTAGAGATCCTATTTTACCAGCACTCGTCATCTGCATCTTTTTACGATGCCTCCCGCCTCGCTACAACATTCTGATGGCTCTACTTTCCTACCTCCACCGTTTACTGAGGTTTCCTTCATTCAAACTCCCCGCCGTATCAAACTCCTCGACACACTCTACCATGCAGAAGAAATTTCGGCTGCCGCTTCCCAGTCACCAGCAGCTCAGACCTCCAAATTTGTATTCAAGTCTACTGCCAGCACTCATGTTGAGGCTGTTCTTCTACGTCACACATTGCAGCTGGTCTTTGGGTATTTGGATGGAGAGTTTGATGATTTGGAAGAGTTACTGAAGAGATTGGATCAGGAGAGAAGTAGTTGGTCATCATGACTTTGCTCGAGAAGGGATGCTTGGTATGGTTCTCAATCACCTTCCAACACCATTCCCCAGTCCATGAACCTCGTTGACAATGGGTGTTGCCTCATGTCCGAGAAATATCCCGACCAACCGGACACCTCTGTCATTGGCATTCCTACCAACTCCAAACACATTCTATCCTTACTCCCGCCATCTCTCACCTGTACGGACACCATGAATCGAGTTGAGACAGGTGTACAAACCAACACCTCCACTCCTCTTCACAAACCGACACCTTACACTTTTTTAAGCCTTCAGTTATTGTTCTGAGGCACAAGCCTGGACATCTATCCAGAGAACTCCCATCCGACGTTGACATTGTCCGTCATGTTACCTGCCTCTTTGTAGACAGAGTGTTCTTTACATCATTCAAGTGTAAGCCCCATAGCATGAGTGCTGCATGTGAATCACAATCCAACGGTCCACAAGACTGAATGCCCTAATTATTGGAACATCCAGAGGAGGCTGTTCTGTTGTCCACGTCAGGGAGGTCACAATTGGCTTCCATATCTGCATCGTGGACCCTGAATCCGATGCGTCAGTCATCTGCCATTCGGAGCCTGACACCGGCGGAATATCACTCTCCCGCTCCAATCAATGGAGGAGTACCGCAGTCAAGTACTGCTGACAATCGCATAATGGGAAATTCATTGTGCCCGGTGCCATCATGACCATCCAGAAGAATACCTAAGAATACCAACAATTCTTTCGTCATCCACTCTATCTACTTGAGTGTTGAATATTCCTCTTAAGTGAACATACCATTCCACAGTATGACTAGTGCCATTACTGCACGCAACACGAGTCAACAGACTTGTGTTACCTATGTACTCAGGAACTGAGGTTGAGGAATCTCCTGCATCGCCAGTAAGAACCACCTTGGGGCCTGCATCGTGTCCACATAGGCGAGGTACAAATCGTCAAATAAGGGCCACGCGATTGAAGTTCGGAAGTTCGGAAGCCTTGGACTAACTTGTTTTGATCCGAAGCCGGTGATTGGACAGTGACCACACCAGTCAAAGTGAAATTTTCAATGAAATTGACGGTTCCAGTATCGTTCTACTTGACAGAATTAATCTGGTGTGGAACACTGATCGTTTACTTGTTATACATGATACACCAAGGCCCACCGCTGAAGTTAGATCCTCTTCTAGAGTTGAAACTACTTCACTGATGGAGACAAATTCGGAAAACAGATTCCGTAAAGATTTTAGTAATGCCTCCCAATGTGAGGCGCCCGGATTCCAGACTATTGCAAAGGGAATCTAGTTATGCCGCCCGTTCAGAGGCGCCTTCAGAAATTGAGTTCCGAAAGAAAAGTATTACGGCTTGCCCATCACAATGGGAATCTAGTCATGCTGCTCACTCAGAGTCGCCTTCGGAAAACAAATTCCGAAAGAAAATTGTACGGCTTCCCTGTCGCAAAGGGTACTCATAATAAGTGGTGCTTTCGGAGACCAATTCCGAAAGAGAAATAGTACGGGACCAAATTTCTAATTTGCGTTGTTCCGCTCTTTTGCAGGGGAGGGACCATATGGTATTTATCCACAAACACAAGCCTTCCATCCTTTGCAAAGCAAACTAAAATCTGCTAAGCAGAGTAATGTGACTAAAAATTCAAATACATGGAAGCTTTGATTCCCATCGAAGTTTCTTCATTTTGTCATGGCCGTTTCCGGACGTGCTCTATTCCCACCACCATAGGTGAAGCCGAAGCTCTTATACGTCATGCCAGTCATCCTGGTTACATCGTTGAGAACTATCATGTTGCCGATTTTGCCCAGTCTGCACGCATTCGTCGTGTATTGGAGGATATTACTGGGCACAAAGACAATCAACGCCGTTGAAGCCTATATTGCTGATACTTACCAAGTTGGTGATGGGCTTCAGCGGACTCATTTTCCTATTTTGGATTACTCTGAGGAGTCCGTCGAGTGGACTCCCATCAAGGTTCCTCAGATGGATCCTGTTTCGTTGATCAACGCTCCAATCAATGACCGTATTCATTGGTTGTCGATCTACGGAAATTTCGTGGAACACCCTGGTTTCTTCGTAACCAACAGCAGCACGGTAGATATCAAGTCCATAGAAGGTATCCGACTGATCCTTGGACTTGCCCCTGATACTTCTACCACGTTGAAACACGCAAGCAAGTTTACTCGATTGTTCATGTTAATTTGCGTTATGCCTCTCATGTAAGGACAATTGCTAGTCCAACATTCATTAGAGGTCAACCCCACATTCCTTCTCCGTCCTATCAGCCCTCATGATTCTAACCGCTGGACTGTTGTCGATGTGGCTCGCCACTTGGCCTCATGCGGCATCACCGAGGATATGGTCAATGACCTGTTACAATTTGGACGCCATTATTGCCGCGATCGATACTGCGCTAAACCAGCGGATACATATTGGTTGGAGATACTACGTAAATCCAATCTCCGCATGCTACTGGTCGATTGCATTCCTACAACGAGCTGTGCTTATGACCTACCTGAGCACTGGAACCAGGACGATCTATTAGAATTTCGCCGTCGACTTCTGATCGTCCGTGCTCACAAGGCACAATGCTCCATTCCTCGAGACTAAAAAATGCCCCTTATCATCATCCCAGTTGTTGCTTCCAATGACAATGCTGGCGTTGATCTTAGCGCACTACACGTTGCCACAACTCATTCCTCGATTCCAACTACGTCTTCTATTACTCGTGGTCCAGAGGCTTAATGGCAATTGTATTGTACTCTGATAAAATTATCAGTTATCCTTTACTTACTATTATCTACTTATCTATACTTATAGTTCATGTTTTTCGTATATTCCTTGACGGAATCTTGTGGGGGAGGGTGTAACGTGTACTTCCTAATACGGACGACTATATAGTTTACATATCTATTCACACGCCTTCTAGTATATAAGCCACACTTGTAGTACTTAGAATAATCATTTATATTTCTTACCACCGCCTGTCGTGCTTGTACCTAGGAACATTTATAAAACCTGTTCTGGCTTAGGTCTTGAGCATTGGGCTCAGTGAGAATACTTGATCACACACCTTACAATGGAGCAATACGATTAGTAGGAGTTAAGCTTGAGGGAACAATAGGACAACTTGGTGAGGGTGCTGTGGTGCATGAAGAGAACAATTTGGAGTGGTACTGGTCCGTAAGGCGTTTGATATGATGAGGTTTGAACCTGCAATTTGAAGGTAATCCACTCGGATAAGGCATGCGATTTGAAGCCTTTGACTACAGCTTGCAACATGAGAAGAGGAGTATAATAAGCACTTGGGCTCTATTGTCTGTACTGGTAACGTTGTACAGAATACTAAGAAGGACAGAGAAGAGAAATTTACTATATTGATCAATGGACTTGGACTTGTAATGATGAAGGACAGTGTGGGAAGGTCCAACTTCAGTGGACTGGATTGACTTCCAGATTGGGATAGTTGAGACCCTGACATCATCATCCCCTATCTGCGAGACGGGCAAGCTCTTCATAACCTGTTTTTTCTATTTGATACTTGTTTTATTTCTTTAGTTTTCCTTTGTGTGGAACTCTAGTAGTTAAGACCTCTCCAACAAACCACTTGGATGCAATAGACATATTGTATTGTACAGTCTCGTGTACAATATGTACTAAATTTAATTGTCCTTTCTCCCTCACGTCCACCATCTTAGACAATCCAGGCAGCCAAACGTGCAGTACGCAGTATGCAACAATGAAATTGTTTGCTTGGACCACTGTCACTGTCATTGTTTGTTTGCCTCAAGCTTTTGGCAAACAAGGCACCAAACAAACCACAGTCATATCTTGATGTGTCGTCTTTTTCTCTCTTGACTCTGTACCACCACTATCTATGACATGACTATCTCGCCACCAGACACCAGGTCCTCCACCTTCTCGAAGAGGTGGCCCAGCGGCGTGTGCTTCTGGTCGTGCTTCCAGTTGTGCTGCCTGTGGCTCCTCTCCACCCATGGTATTCTGACCCCAGAACCCTCCAATGACCCTGAACAAGAGCAAGAATGTGAAGTGGAGGGAGAAGAAGAGCCCATTATCTTTGGAAAGCGCAAGAGGAGCTATCAAGATGTTTCTGAGGCTTTTCGTGACCACAGGTATATGCATGCCTTTGTCTATAAACTGATGTTTTTCTTTTGTTATAACAGGCGTGAAACCATAGAACCCTATTCATTGCTCAGAAAGTTTGTTCAGCGTGGTATCGACATTAAGCTGGATGTCTATACCATTGTCAAGGTTGGTATGGCTCTGTGCGAAGACTTTGCCCACATGGAGAACATCAAGAACTTTGCCTCACAGAAGCAGGATATTGAAGAATTGTACATCTTGCCATTGCTGCTTACGTTCCTCTTGAGTTTATACTGACAACTCTTTTCTTACAGTACTGAAGATGAACAGGACAAACTCTACCACATGTTTATCACAATGTTAGACTATGACGGCGACTTTGAAGAGCTTCTCAAGCTCCTTGTTGAGCACAAGGATGTTGAAGCCTTCAACGGTCTTCTTGACGAGGTAAGCCTTTCTTTGCTTAGATATATGCGTGATATTTTACTGAGAATCCAATAGCTTGACAACAAACAGCATGATGCATGTTGGGACAACCGCATTTCAAGCCTCATTAACCCCAATCCCAACACAACCCCTCTCAGTCCTCCTATCAACGAGAACAGCCGTAGCAAGTCTGACCAAGGTGTAAACCACCCTTTCATTGCTGCCATGTTCTGCCCTCACAAATACCATGCCCGTATGCTCAAGGAACTCAAAGCGGACAGTGTTTCCCTCCTTTGTCGATGGTGCTGTTTCTGAAGATGATGGTGCTGTTCCTGAAAACGATGATGACGAGGATGAGGACAGCAACAAAGTAGTAGACGAGGACAAGGACAGAGACGAGGATGATGATGAAGGTGGAGATGGAGAAGCAGGAGAAGGAGAAGACGCCATAGAGGAGGGTGAAAAGCCAAAGAAGATACCTAAAGAGTACATTCTCATCAACCTGTCTTTTTTTTTGGCTTTACTCATCGCATACTCTTCTAGCACCACTGTTGTCAGCCACATCCAGCAGGATGGGGTTCAGCTCACTGCAGACGGCCTTGACGCTTTCCTATATGACTTCTGTCTATTCAAGCCTGGCAATACCCTCAAAGCGAAACTCTCTGGCCTACTTCGGGGTCACTCTTCAGTCAGGGTATGTGTATTCTTTCTCTTTTCCTTTGGTTATTCCAGACACTGATTACTGGTTTGAGTAGTCATACAACAGCATCTTCAAGGGTCCAACAGCTATGTTGGAGGACCAGGGTCAGAGGTCACGCAAATCCAATGCCGAACTACACAACCTCACAAGAGTCACACCTCACACCATTGCTTATGCCATTGTCCTTGTGAGTATTGATTTGTGCTTGCTAATGCCCCATCTAATGTTTTCTCTTCTAGACTCGTTTTATAATGTCAACAGTGGAATCGTTTAAACTCATTGACAAAGACTATGACCTCAGCAAACTCTATTACTTTATTGTCACTCTTCTCAGTAACCCCGACTCACTCTTTGCTCAAAAAACCTTGAAGTGGTGGAATAAGTACATCTGTCTTTTTTTGGTGCCTTTACTTGCACTAATACCTTAAATCTAGGCAGGTATTCCCCAAGAAGAAGCTCAAGAACAAACATGTTGTCAACGAGAAGGTTGTTCCTGGTGCCACTCAATTTAGCAAACTTCTCACTGCAGAGGGAGCTCGCGTCCAGAAACGAGTTGAAGAGGCCAAGTGCCAAGCAGCAGAGGCAAAGGCAAAGGAACAGGCATTGGAGGAGCTGCAGTTGCAATGGGAGGCCAGGGTTAAGGTTCAGCAGTCTGCTGGTAGTGGTGATGGTGATGGTGATGGTGACAGTGATGGTGACAGCAAGGGCAACAGCAAGGGTGATGGCGAGGGTGATGGCAAGGGCAAGGGCGAGACTCAACTCGATCCCCTCCAATTCTGGAATGGGCTTGGCCTGGATGGACAAGCTCCAAATGGTGCTCCTCATCGTGGTGAAAAGGTGGTACCCGAGGTCGAGGTTGAGGTCAAGGAGGTCAAGGTGGTGTTTCTGGTGGTACCCGAGGTTGAGGTCAGGGGGTTTCAGGTGGTCCTGGAGGTCGAGGTGGTGTTTCAGGTGGTACTGGAGGTAGAGGTAGAGGTGTTTTGGATGCTACCAGAGGTCAAGGTGATGGTCAAGGTAGTGCTTTCCATGGTCCTGCCAGTAAGGGTCCTCATATTCGTTCACGTTAACGTAAGTCTTCTTGTTTTTCTATTCTTTGCTCAATGTATTGACGCAATTTCAGTACCTACAGTGGTCTGACCAGCTCTCAACTTGTAAGTTGTGTCATCTTTTTGTCTTCGCTGAATTTACTAATGTCCACTTTTGATATCTCTAGTTAACTTTGCATGCTTTTTCTGTAAGTCCTCTTGTCTTTTGTCACTCGCCCACTTTACTAATGTCTCGTGATATCTCCAGTGATCATCATACCTTCTTGTCCTGTAAGTGTTGCCATCCCCTTTCCTTTACTTGCTTTACTAATCCCTCCTTTTGATATCTCCAGGCATGTCATTTGCATTCTTTTGCTCGTGAGTTCACTTGTTTCTTTTTCTTTTGCACACTTTACTGAGGTCTTCTTAGGCATTCTGTATCTTCTTTCGCGGTCGCATTCTGCTGTCATGTTTTGCTGTACTCTGTTGTGTGTTTGTACTCTAGTGGACTGGTAATAGATTGTGGTATACTCGGAATGGATTATTGTATGTATTCCGTAGTCAATTGATATCATCTTGCAACATATATTGAGTGATACCTGATTGAACCCTAGCTGTCGATATATTGCGTGGCTAACCATATTAGCACGGCCTGATAATGCCCATAATAGTTATAAGCCCTGGTACTATTCTATCTGTTAGAAACCCCACAATATAATTGGAATATGCTTACAACTATCAGCATAATTCTGGTATCTGGAACTAATTCCTATGTTATAACTCTATTGTAACTCTGGGAATATGATTATAATTCTCCAAATATTTTCAGGCAGTGAAATAATTTCATGCATTATAAACCTCGTAATCAGTTAGAATCTTGAAAATTATTCTCAAAACTGAGAATCATTATTTTCATTAGAATATCCTTCCAATCTCATTAGCAGATAGCTAGTCCAATCTAACTTGGTCATAATATCCTGTAATTCTTTTATGGATTTTTCGGTTTATAGGGCTTATAATAGGGTTAGCACAGAGTGTAATTTTGTCTGATGTGACCGGCTGTCCGACGCATGTAATTTAAGTTTGTTTGGCTTCACCACCTGACCTACGCGCGTGGCTTTGTCCCTTCATAGTTGCCCCCTATTCACCATTTCTTCTGTCTGTAACTTGCTTGGCCCTTTCATTAAGATGTTTAATGACTTGCCTATCTTAGTAAATCTTATTAAGTACCTGCATGTTAAAATCATGATACAATGTCCCTCCCTATTTACCTATTTATAGGACGAGTCTTATTGTGAACTCAAATGACCGCATTTTTCATATCCTGGGAAAATATATCCTATTCCGTCAGCTCAGCAGACTTGGCACCAAGCTTCTCTGCGAATTCTCCATCAACTTTCGTCAAGCAACGAACCAGTGACCAGTGCCCAGTGCTCAGTCCATGACCCACATCTACCTCTTCAGCGTCTATTGCATTTTGTGCAATGGGAGGAGGACTCATACCTGCCGCTGTATACAGTGGCCCGCACCGACATATTAATGATATATTATTACTGCTCATTATACTTATTTCATTCAGCAGGTTGTGTGGAGAGCAACTACTGAAATGGCAGCATGATTTACTTATGGCAAGTGATGCTGCATACTTTCAATTGATGTGAATAACAGGAGAAAGTGAAGTCACTTCACTGCTGTATTCCTCAATGTATAATGGACAATGGTTCTGACTATTAAAAATACTAACTGATGGGGATCCTGGGCTTTCCATTTCATATGTATCCTATCTCATGGGTATGGGTTTGGTGGGTACAGTTACAGGTTAAAATCTCAGCTGCCTACTAAAACTGTCACCTGCCTCACAGGTACACATGCCATTGACAATTAATTCCAGGAGCTTATGGAAAGCCCAAGTTATCAAGCAATGGCCATGTAGTTTTCCTCTTTGCACCACCACCCATAGCATCAGCTAATCGGCTCAAGGTAGAGCATCACAATCCAATACTGGCCACCCAGCTCCATAATGCTGCTACAGAACCTCAATGGATACCATTGGCACTGACTGTGAATGGAGGATATTAACAGTCCCTTCTGATACATAGTGTAGTGGTTTCGACATGAGGAGGCCATTGCATTCCATCTGCAAATGAAGGCGCAATCTCAATCCATTGTTGAATAAGCTTGCCATTGTATTCCATCATTGGAAGACCTGTCCACCATATTCCAGATTTGAATATCATAGCCATGGTATTCCAATGATGAGTCACATCACCAGTGAATTCCAGTTTGGCTATCATTTGACAGGCCTTAGCATTGTTGAAAGGGTTTGAAAAGAGAGCTTATGATTGAAGCCTCTTGAAATGACAACCCTTGCAATATATATGCTGATATTGAAAATCATAGCATTATACGAACAGCAATTACAGTTCCATGACACAGTGGCAGGACATAGTATACAATAGCAGCACATAACAGGACAAGCATACAATGCAGCAATACGATAAACAGAAACTGGACTTGGAGAGAAAAAAATATAACTACTCGCTGACAGGTGTGTCGCCATACTTGCCATTAGCTGCCTCTTCACCATCCCCACCTGCATTAGCACCTTCCTCCACCCCAGCCTTTTGTCAAGCCTCTTCCTCAGCCTTCTTCCTTGCCTCTTCAGCTAGCTTCTTCACCTCTTCTTCCACTTTACAGGCTTGATGAACATTTTGAAGCTTCTTCAACTCAGCATCTGGTTCCTTTTCATCGACATCGGGCTTGCCTTCAAACTCAACCTGTTTAGGAAGGACTTGACTGTAAAAGAATATTCATTAGAGAGCAAAGACACAAATAATTGAGAGTCTTATGCATTGAGGTACTTCATCGTCTCTTTGACCCACTCATCCTTGGGATCGTCAAAGTACATGATGAGTTTCTTGTAGAAAGTTTGCAAGTTGAATTTACCGTTGATGGCAGCCAGGACATCTTGGTACAGAGAGCAAAGCGTACCTTGAAAGACAAGATACAAAAAAAAAAAATCAGAGATGAAAAGACAAAAAGAAAAAAGACAAAAGCTGATGGCATGCATACCTGACACCCAACATTCGCAATCAACTGGGTTGTACATGTTGGCAAGGGTGTGGACACTGGAAGATACAGAGGACTCGTCAGGGAAGACAGAGTTTTTGCTGCAGAGATAGTGTTTGAGAGACTACAAAATGATTAGTTTGCCAATGAAAACAAAAAGATAACTCACACATATGAAAAGGTAGCCACGTCCTAAACCAGCTTCAGGGTCTTCAGGACTATAAAGGTCGGCATTGTACATAAACATCGGACTGCTCTCATCACTGATGACAATCTCCTTGGCAAGAACCTGTAGGAATTGCAATAAGTAATTCATAGTGAGGTCATAGGCCACATAATATGGAGTTGAATAATGATGTATTGCGTTTGCAGCTTACTGCAATTGCATGATGTTGTATCTCCTTTTACAAGCTTTTATACTATGTACTACAGTGGCTGAGCAAATCTGTAAATAGAGCAAAGTGGTGCTAAGCGGATACTACAATGTAATGTCTGAGATCAGTCTGGAGTAATGATATAAGTAGCTATGTAAGTATGGAGTAAAGTGGAGTGAGTGGTGCATATGTGGCTAATTATATAGAATCCCAACAGAACCTTGGTAACAAACATGAAGCACACTGTCAGTAAGAATTAAAAAGAAAAGAGAAAGCATACCCAAAAGGATCTTGTTGGTACTGGGCATACAAATGCCAAGGTACAAGCAAAGGTGCAATCATCTCATGATTAAAACCATGATCTGACTTCAGTGCAGTTGAAGGAAGGGGAGGATGGAGCATGTCTACCAATGGATCAAGTGGGATGTATTCTTGAATGGCATTTTTGAAGTTCACTGTGTCAGTACCACATGTGTGGAAGTACAAGTGATCTAGAATGATTTAGGCCAGTGTCCTGTTTGAAACAATTCATTGTATCATGAAGGTTCAGCATCATTTCCATGAGACGCTTGTACAAGTCAATGTATTCTTGATCTGCTTCAAAGCTAGGAGACAATATCAGTAAAATATATTGCATGAAAGTTAATCTATACATACCCTTCTGAGTCATCTGCAGCACTGTCTTTAGCTAAGGTTTCTTTGCTGCAGAATGCATAAATGAATAGCATCAGAGCATATACATGTACTTTTGATATGAGTTGAAGGTTCACTGTCTTGAGTATCTTCACCACTACAGACATAGATGGGTACTGTCAGCAAAAAATATAGTACCTAGGAGATTCATCAGGGCTATCTCGACGTTCTTCACCACTGTCAGTGAAAGAAAGGCACTAAAAAGACACATATATACACACCTGGAAGCACCTTTGTCCTCATCTTCATCCAAAGGTATACCATGGGAACCAATGTCAAAACCTTCAGCATGAAGACCATGGTCAAAAATGTTGTTGATAACAATGAAGAGATGTAGGCCACAATGTATAAAGCTGGCCTTATGGTGGTATTTGGAGTAAAGGTCAGATCTGGGCAACTTGTCAGTACCTGATAGCAACGACATAAGAAAAAATGCACACTGGGAGTCCTTTAGTCTTCTTGGGTCCTTGTCCGTTGTTCATTAAATGCTTAATGAGTTGGGCATGAGCTGCTTTCTTTGTCTTTTCTTCTTTTGTTGCTGTTACTTGAGGACAACAGTCACGAGAGGTGGGAGAGCAGTCACGAGATGAGCAAGAAGAGGGTCTGGAAGAGCTTGAGGAGTGACAATGAGATCTTGAGTGGGAGCTAGAATGACGGTGGCGAGATGAAGTCAGAGAATGTGAGAGTGAGCAGTCATTGTATTGATGCATTTGGTTATGACACATCTGGCAGTAAGAGTGAGAATAAGATGATGAGCAGGATCTTGAGGATTGGGAACAGTCTTGAGAGCAGTCATATGTACACGGCATGTCAAATAAAGGGAGGGAACAAGGTAGGAGGGAAGGAAGGGAACAAAAGAACTTGAAGATGGAGGTCAAGTTTAAGAAGTCTCATGTTCTTTGTCTGCACCTTGAGATTTGTTTGTCTTCTGACATATAAGAAAGTCTAAGGGATGAGAAAGAGTTAACAGAAATAGAACAGTGGCTATATGATACATCAAAGACGAGAACAATAAATCAAATATGGATAGATATAGGTACCAAATCATAGAGAAGTGATTGACAGTTATTATAAGGTTTGACAAAGTTATAGGGTTCGTTGAGTGTAAATCTGAGTATAAATTAATGAGGAAAAGCAATAGACAAATGATGAAGGAATTCTCAGTTTAATGATGAAGTAAAGGAAGAAGGAGGGCAAAGAACTGTAGCAGTTCATGACAAATTTCGCTTTGAGTTCCTGAAAACAAGCCAGAGGATTTGGAGGTGCATTCTATGTCCAGCTTGCTGTTGGATACCCCTCAAGCTCTGCCGCCCTTAGACTTTTCCGATGATATACCAATCAATATATCCAACAACAGCTCTATACCTTTTTGTACAACTGATACTTTTACAGACAAGTTTAGTGATGTTTCTGTAGATGCTTGATACAAAGATATTACCTTTATTCTGCAACTCTTTGCATGTGATACAACTATACACATTGTCAATGACATTACTGAACACACTATACACCAGTCACTAATATTAGAGCTTGGTGAGTTAGTTCTGAGCACTAAATCCAGACGTCAGTGATACCAGCAGGATGGGATTGATCCCAAAACATCATCCAAGGCACACACAGTTGCAGACTGCCCCCTTTTCGAGGTGGTTCCTGGGGAATCCTCCTTGTCTATTGAAACTATAACTCCTACACCTCCTCCTACACCTTCTCCTGTTTCATCCATCACAAGGCATGTTGCCTTTAGGTCCACCATCACATACCAAAATAGCTGTTCAGAAAGTCAAGACCTCCCCAGACAAATTCAGACTCTATTGGGTCTTCAACACCTATCCTTCACATGACCCCAATTCCTCTCTCGCCATCTTTCTATGTGCTGAATCCAATGTACTTGCCAATCCTGGTATGAAGCAGACTCGCAGATGTGACCACAGACTCGGAAACTTACAGCCTCCATCATACCATCCTTTTGTCAACAAGGAGGAATTCAGGCTTATGGAGTGGTTTTACCTGTCTGGTTCATTGTCAGCTCTTTGTCTCAAGGTCCTCATCAAAGTCCTAAATAAAGGACGATTTTGACATTTCAATGCAAACCAGGTCAACAAGCGTATCAACAAGTACGTCACCAGTACACAAATTCCTCCACCATCATCATCAAAAAACTCCGATGTTGACCCCAAATGATCCCCACATCTCAAATACAGTTGGAAAAATTCAAGTGTATCAATCTCGTTGCCTTGTACAGGCATCAAATATCCATCTGAAGCTGAGGCACCCACCTTTGAAGTCAAGAACATATGGCATCGAGATATTATTGATGTCATCGCTTCAGAAGTGCAGAGTTCATCATTCCAGGACCATCACTTATGTCCTTACACCCTCATATGGAACTGGTGATGGAGAGCCAGAGCAGTGAGTTTATGGGGAGGCATATACATCAAATCACGCTTTGGAAATTGAACAGGAGATTTTCACATCCACTCCACCACCATCAGATCCTGAAATCAAATCTGTTCCACTGTACATAATGCTATGGTCAGACTTGACCCATCTTGCTGAATTCAGCTCAGCTTCATTGTGGCCAATATATCTGTTTTTTGGCAACATCTTGAAGTATATCTGGGGTTCACCATTGAACCATACTGCCAATCACATAGCATATATTCATGAAGTGAATTTCCTCTTTCCAATTATCATCTACTATGAGCTTCCAAAAAAGCTCAAAGAGCACTACTGCTCTGTATACAAAGGTCAAGAAATCTCAACCGAGTTGTGGACACACTTCAAACATAACTTGATCCAAGCGGTCTGGAGCTTACTGCTCAACAAACACGTCAAAGAAGCATACAAGTCCAGTATCACTTTCGACTGTTCTGATGGCAAGTTGTGACATTTCTTCCTCCATTGGTCTATCTACTTGAAGGGCTATTCTGAGAAATAATTGCTCTTTATTCATTTCATTATTTGCACTCACAAAGTGTTCATATGTCTCATGGCTTGTACCAAGAACTGTCATGAATCGTTCCCTACCTATTCATTTCCTTTCTATTCTTTTCCCTTTACTACTTATTTCCCACTCTATTTACACAAACATCAACTATTTCCCATCATCGTCTATAGTTACCATCTCTACAGATCTATAACTCACACTCTTATCTCCTCCGATTCCTATCTCCATGGATATTCTCACTGTCAATCATTCCGTATGATCCAGTACCTTCATCTATCCATATTTAACTCATTACTCTCTCGCCCTTGACGTTTCCACATGACACCATTTATTATTACTTACTCTTTCCCATCTGTTCATACTTTACTTATATACCTGTGATCTTTGTAACCTATTCCTTAGTTTGTTCACTTCGTCTCTGCTCCGTACTATTACTACGCAGTGTAGAGCCTAGTCAGCTTACTACTTCTTTCTTTATCTCTCTTTCTACCAATCTATCCTCTTGTAACTGGCTTTCTCGTATTGTGTGACTTGGGTGGTTATTGAGTGTACCGACAACCTTGACAAGAACCAGGGCATTTGTCTCATCCACAATGCCTGATCAAGCAATGTGCAGTTCATGAGATGGGACTGAAAGTGGATATGGACAGACAGATGCAGAAGCAAGTCAACAGTCAAGAGTTACATGATAAAGTCATTGCTGCTTGGTGGGAACTGTTTGTGAAGGGAAAGCCAATCACTAGCAAGAATATACGGGGAACTTATGGACTTGGAATTGTTGATACCCACTCTTGTGAGTAAATTGTTTCTTCATTATGTTCTTGCTTTTGACCTGGGTCCAGAATGCATTCTCCAAAGCATTTCTTGAGTTCGGTTTCAACACTTTGAGATGGAAACCAACGATACTTGTCATGAGTTTGATATTGGGGAGTTCCGACATGTTTTCATCCATCTTGTACATATTCTGGAGGCTGCCAAGGGTAACTTGAGAGTGACAGTAGACCAGAGGTATGTACATAAATGGCTCAAAGAGATATTACAGGTATAGGGACATGCCAACATTTGGCACAAGCAGCATTCAAAAGTTTCCGGAAGAGGCTATGGCAATGAAGAAACTTGCTGCATGGAATTACAAGGATTTTCTGCAGGTGAGTTACTAGTACTTCTTCTTTTGAATTTCATATACTGAGTGATGTGTAGTGCACTATCCCATGCTTTGACTCCCTCTTAGCACCATTGCATGATGAGGTTGTCAAGGACTTGTTATTGGACGTTCTTATCTTCCAAGGGTATGCAAAACTACAGATTCACACTTTGGCTATCGTCATGTGTATCCTTGGGCATAGTCTTTAACAATTTGCTGAGGTGACGTGCAGTGCATTTGCTACCAAGGAGCTATCTGAAGAGGCTGCCGCTCGCATTCACTGCACTGAGAATGCTGGAAACCCAGTTGACGCTACAACTGTCAAGCCCAAGATTCTTGCATCGAAGACATGACTAAAGCGACACTATAATCTGAACACACTGAAACTCCATGCTTTAGGATACTATGCAGCAGACATTCCCAAGTTCAGAATAACAGACTCACATATCATGCTGATTGTGAGTTTACTATTCTTATTTACAGGGTTGCCAGGGTGAAATGGAGCATTCACATGCCAAAAATATTTACCAGTGCACTTCCAAGTCCAATTTTGAAGGCCAAATAGGCAATCTCACTGCTTGAGAACAGAAAAACAACCTTACTCCTTTGGCACAACTTATGCATGCTTCCCAACCAACTGAACCCACTTTAGAGGATGATGACAATAACCCATCCCTACCATTCTGGATTGGTATTTCCAAGAGGGAGAAGGTCAATCTGGACAATGTACTTTTTGAAAACTAATGGGATCCCGCATTCAAAGTAAGTAATATTATTATTGGTTCATTTCTCTACTCGTGGTCACGGAAAGTGACGGTCCCCCTATTTTTTGACCATATCTCTACAACGGCTGCGTCTTTTTGCTTCAAGCAAGTTGTAAAATCATTCAGTAGTAAAATAGAAAGCTTTTGATACCCAAGCTGAGATGCCCCAGCTAAGGAGTATATCTGTAGAGGGGTATTTCACAAACCCCCATTTTGCTACACCATGACACAATTTTTTCTCGCAAAATCAGACCACACCAGCAGAAAGAGCGGCATCGAAAACAGGGGATGGAATCCACACCCCAGTTGTTAGAATAAAATTGAGGGAGAATGTTGAAAAAGAAAACGCCATGAAATGGCCATTTTGCCGGATTTTTGCCGTTTTTGCATGTTTGAAGGCGTTTTCTTTTTCAACGTTCTCCCTCAATTTTATTCTGACAACTTGGGTGTGGATTCCATCCACCGTTTTTGATGCCGCTCTTTCCGCTGGTGTAGTCCGATTTTGCGAGAAAAAATTGTGTCATGGTGTAGCAAAATGGGGGTTTGTGAAATACCCCTCTACAGATATACTCCTTAGCTGGGGCATCTCAGCTTGGGTATCAAAAGCTTTCTATTTTACTACTGAATGATTTTACAACTTGCTTGAAGCAAAAAGACGCAGCCGTTGTAGAGATATGATCAAAAAATGGGGGGACCGTCACTTTCCGTGACCACGAGTATTCTGCAGTTAATCTCACATGTCTGACTAGGGCTTTATCCAAAAACTCAAAGATCATCTTCTTGGATGGCTGTTCAAGACTGATGACTACATTGAGTATTCCGAAGAGGACCATAGATCAATCACCATAGATCAATCATTCTTGAGAATGACACCCTCTTTTCCCATCAGACAGTGTGTTTCAACTATACATCCTATGACCTCCAGCAATGTTGCGATACAAGCAATCCTCGTACACATCCCTATATCTTGACACTCTCTGGCGAGAGAGATCACCCGTATCGGTATATCATGTTTATGCCTGCCATTGTGGACCAAAGTCATCAAATGATAGGTCTATTCACAAGTTCTACGTACTTTTTGTCTGTTGGTTTGACCTGGGGCTTTGAAGTAAAACGCCTTCCTCAAGTCTATTTTCCCCACAGTAGTGCACCAGACACATTTGGGTTCCCAGATCCCACACAAGTCATATGGGGTGTCCACCTTATACCTGTCTATGCATCTGGGCAAACCAACACACTACTTCCCTCAACCTCAAAAGCATGGCAAATGGAATCAGGAGATGAAGGCAAGATTGAAGCCTTGGATTGTAATGAGTACTATGTCAGAATGTGAGTAAATTTGGTCTCTTTCATCAAATTTTACTTACTGTATGATAGTGCTGCAGATCGGGATATGTTCATGCGTTTCTGAGGTGGTGCTGTAGGCCATAAATCAACCCGAAATTTCTTAGAAGGCTTGGAGAAGGAGGCAATTGCTGCTGAGCAGGGACTGGACCAAGCATTGGACAGTGAAGCAATCTTTTGGTCTACCTGAACAAGATTTTGATGATGAGGTAGAGTCAGGTCAGGATTTGGACGTCAATGTGGAAGCGGATGACAACCGAGTCCAGGCTTGTTTGGATGAGGAAATGTTTATTGAGGATTCTGAGGGCGAGGAAGATAGTACAGTGTAGTATACTATTTTTATCCTTGAATATGATTGATAGGGGGTACCAAAATGAATGGGCAAGATCATGTCCATGTAATTTCAACTGGGTCAGCTTCTCATATGCATTACTTGTATGTATACGCAATAATGTACCTTCATGGATAGTAGATACATCATGGAATACACTGGATATATATCTGGAATATTAATCCAACCATGGAATAAGATGGCAATCAATACCGATACCAGAATATACTGGCCACCATAATCCATTGGTGATGCAGATGGCATACTACCTCAATTTGGGATGCATGGCCACTGAATCAATAATGGATTGAAGTGACCACTGCAATCTATTTTGCCAGCAGGATGTCCATCTCTACATCATGATTTCTTACATTGCTATACTATCCCATGTCCAGCCATGAACATGCGGATTAGGTGATATAGTACTGTCCTTGGCCCTCGCTTTGGCATTGGTTCTGGAAGCAGAGAAAAGTTGTGCATATTTTTGGTGTAGTAACTTGATTTGGAGGTGTGAATGGGAGGATCAAGAGAAAATGTGGGTAGATGTGGCCCATGGGTGTGGCTCATAGTATCTGTGCACATCCTCCATGAAATACTCACCTGGAGTTGCAGGGGTAATATACTATGAAGGTCAGTACAGAGTATATGTACTTCATGTGAGAGCACTGAAACTAAATTAATGTAGGCTTGAACCAAGATCTTGAAAACTAATCCTCATAAAAACCATGTATATACCCTTTTTCAAGGTGCACAGTGCCAAGTGAGGGGAGTCCAGAGCTTAATGATAAAAAAGAGCGAGGGCCAAAGGTCCAAGTGGATCACAACCTGAGTTGGTTAGAATGAGTAGATAGGCCTGCAACAGTATGGCCATACCCTTTTTTGAGGCACGCAGCACTGAAGTGAGTCCTCATATAATAACCATATATATTATACACTTTCTCGAGAACGAGACATGCAATGCCGAGTGAGTCCTCGTAATAAGTAACTTTATCGAGAACGACTAATTGGTGTGTGTTGTTCTTCCTTATATACACTTGGACTGACTTTTCCTCCTTGCCTTTCTGGCTCTCCTTGCAAAGGTGCCCATTTATTTGTAACATGCCTTCATCGCGCTGTTTTTCTTTGATCTCCAGCATCGTTTACAGGCTCATGTCGTTGGTACAGACCAGGAACAACAAGGCATCATGTGGGAGTAGGGAATAAAAGGGAATCGGCCATCAGTGGGAGAGCAAGTAGTGCTGTGCAGTGAGATGAGCTAGCATCATCTAAGTATGTTTTACGGCATGAACGGATGGTTTTGGAGTGTCTGTGCGTGTCATATAGTATCTACCACCATATTTTTGTATTATAAGCTCTATTTACATTGGTTCTTGTGCTATTGAATCATTACCCCTGAACGCAAATAGCTCATTTATAAATTTGTGTGAGCGGGTATATAGATCTTATTCAACACCCTGAACATTAATATGAGGTTAAAACTGCCATATATCCAAGATCCAAGACTCTATGTTAGGTTTATTCTCTGAAAAGCGAAAATAGTATCATTTTGGACCATATACATAGGCATATCTCATCCCAGAGCTTACTACAAACATTCATACTGTGTATTTCATTATGGATTATCAATCCAGAGACAATAGAGGATATTTCAGGTACACACAGTAGCTTAAAGTCAAAGTAAGTTCCATCAGGTTATACATGTAGGCTTTAAGCTTATATCTAACCAAGGTTTTCAGTGATGGCTCCCAAACTCACAATTATCAAAAGTATTATAGTATAGAATGACATTAAATCATCCATAATACCAAGCAGATATTAATGAAAGTATATATGCCCCAAAGAACAGAGAAATTAGTACTAAATTCGCTTTTTAGGAAATAAACCTAGCATAGAGTCCAGGATCTTGGAGATATGGGAATTTTAGCATCATATTCGAGTTTATGACAGTGAATAACATGTATCTACCCACTCACGCAAATTGATAAACCAGATGTATGCGGGTGCCACAGGTACCTTGCTTTAGGGGTACATATTAAATAGCACCACAGCCACTATAAATAGGGATTATCCAAGTGGAAAATCTGTTTTAGGGACCAAAAATACGCCTGTGTAAATATTTACACATATATCTAATGGTATATTATGTAGTGTCCAGGGCCATTTCAAATTTTGCCATTTCTGGACAGTATTTTGGGCATAGCACCCCAACACCTGAAGATATAATAGAATTTACTATATTCCCATATTTAGAAAGTGTCAATGCAATATCATACCAACCCACATGATGATCAGAGCTGTTTTACCACAATAACCAGTACCCATCCTGCTCTTTTGCTATATTTATACAGTATTTTGGCCATATCTTGAGAACGGCTACATATATTGTAAATCTAATTTGAGATTTTGATTCAGCTACCCAGGATGCACTCCCTGATGTACCCAATTCATTTTTAATCGCCGGCTCTGGAAAATGTATTGTCTTTTTTGGTTCAGCCACAGCCCCTATTCCCATTCCAAATACAGATTTGGGGTGCTTTTGACTGTGGGTACCTTCCTGTCTAACCCTTTACTGTGGGAAACGACCACTAGGCCTGCCTCAGCAGCTTCCGCGCACTGCCAACAGCCATTAGAATAAAATTTGAATTTTCTAGCATTTTTTGACCATTCTTCCCAAAAAGGAAGTACCCCGTCATACCACAAATGCGCCCATACACCCAATATACCATACTAGACTGAAGCGACCGCAATTTTTGTAAAAGCACCAAAATTATAATTAAAAGTGCGTGTTTTTGTAAAAATGATGGTAGGGAAAGCATTTGCTGACTTGCCGAGAATGCCTTAATGCCGAGAAGGCTTCAAGAACCTGTGCTTCCAATTTGGGCAGGAGCCTGGAGGCTTGCCAAGCCTTGGCCGCCTCTGCCAAATATTATTGCCATACTTTTGCAATTGCCAAGCCGATAAGTCATTGGTGATTTTTTAAGAAAATTTACAGCTACAGCTGAAATCAGCTGTACCCGTTGCACATCGAGATGCAGACTGCAAGAGTGGAGGCGCAAAGACAAGTCAAAGGGATTCAAACTGGTATATTTGGCCCGGGTCAGCAAAGAGAGAATGTTTGGTATTGGTACGTTTTGAGTGTATCCATCAGTCTTTTCACTCATAAATGTTTCAGAGCATGAAGCTCATCACTTTCACGCAGACGCGTCTTGCAGTGGACGCATTGGAGACGTGACTGCGTGAAGCCACTGACGCACCTGCATACTATTCTGGCTCCGGAAATATGATATATCTGCAGACTAAGGCTCCAACCAGTTAATTACAGTTACACCTTAGACCGTAACTTAATTGGTAACTAGTTGTAACAAATTATAACAGGTTATAACGAGTTATTAATTAGTTTACTGGAGCGCCCGAAATAAGCCTGCGGGAGTCAAATACAAATAGCCCACTCTTTAGCCAAACCTTTGCACACATTGCCAGGGTAGTGGTCTCCGCCTTCATCGAGGAGCGAAGGTCAGTGCAGAGGTGACGTGAACTGGAGAAGAGTCGCTCTACTGACACACATGTTGCAGGGATAGCCAGAAAATCCTTTGCAATACGAGCAATGATAGGAAATCCGCGGTTGTCTTTGCTCGTTGCAGAGTGATCCTGAAGCAGAATTAGTGTTATCAATGAATAGATAGAGTAGAAGATGGCCTTACCTTCCACCACTCTAAGGGCTTCATGAACTCGCCCTTACCCCTTCTCCAGATAAATACCTCTCGAGTTCGGAAGCAGGCTTACCCTCAGGATTTGACAAGCCTTCTTCATCCGAGTCTGATGACATGTCATCGAGAAGACCTTGTACAAGGGTTCCGCCATCAGTAGTCTTCTTTTTCTTCATCGGAGATACACCATTTGGACCGGGTGGCAATGACGATGAATATGAGTCAAAAACGTGTTCGAAAAGGACTTTCACCTGTAGTTGTAGAAATGATGCATCACAATAGATACTAGCCTGACCGATGTGTTGCGCAACCTACGGTTAACTTACTACAGGCCTCTTTTTACGCTCTGTAATGCATTACCAAAAAGACTGTACCAGCTTCAGCTGCATCGGCGGCTTCTCATTGCTCTTCTGCCCTACGGAAAACCCCGGAAATGTCAATACCGTCACAAAGCGCTCGCGATATAGTAAGCAAATAATATTATATTTGTGCAACACCTCTAGATAAAAACACGGACAAATATCACTCTAAGACGGAATAGCTATACATAAATAGGGGCTAATATGGACTAGGTAAAATAACAGTAGCATTATCCACGGTGACGGAGACGACATCCAACACTGTTGTCCTCGATGGCGGTTTCGGGCCTGGATCTCTTTCTAGAACGCTTCCTATTGGGCAAACGTTTGAATTAATAGAAGCACCATTTAAAAACCCGTGTCACGTACCCGTAGACCTGCCTCAAATCTTTCACCACCCACAAAACGTCTACCAGGGCTCGCTTCCACTCCTCCTGATGGGTTGACCCTGTGCTCATCACCTTCGTGTGCCAATGGAACAAGCACAGCAGGACTGTCAACAATCCGCACTGCCCGGGCCGACGTATTTCACTCCAACGCTCGATATCTCGCTTGTCCCCTTTATCCTTCCCAATGATACCACCTTCCGCGTCCCTAGAGCGCCAGCTCGGGTTGATTACGGACCACCATTTCCACCAGGAAACAGCGAATGTCCCGGCATCTTCCATATCCTTAGGCTCCTGATCCTTGATTGGCTTTCCATATGCGCTCCACCATTGGATAAGGCCAGGTCATCCCACATTCGAAAAAAACGCCGTTTTGCCAGTCGGATTACAAAACCCATACCCCCGTTCCACCGCTACACATTCCCGCAGCAGCTCTTTCCACTCTGGTACGCCATGCAAGTGATCCGCAGCTGCAAACACGTCGTAAGCCGAGGATATCCACCCTGGCCAATCAGACCTATCAATATCGTCAAGAACTGGCTGGACAGGTGTGAGATGTCTGCTATCTTCAATTTGGGAGGGTTTCAGGGTTTCAGGTTGGTTATTGTCGACTTGGGATGGTTCAGGTGCAGACCCAGGGCCGTTGTCAACTTGGGAGGGGTGTATGGTATCGGAAAGAGGGCTATCTTCGACTTGGGAGGGGTCTAGTGCTTTGGAAGGAGGGCTGTCCTCGACTGGGGAGGGGTTGAGGACTTTGGAAGCAGGACTATCGTCGAGATAGACAGCGTTGGGCAATTGGGATTGGACGGATGCTGTCCCCTCCACTTCACTCTGTCCACCACTCCCATTATCATCGACGTCTTTCACTGCGTCTACGTCGCCTTCACTTCGTACCAAACCGCCTTCATCACCGTCGACGTCCATTGCTGCTCCCACTGCCCCCACCTCACCCTTTTTCCTCATCTCGACCGCCCTCTTATCCAATTCCTTCATCTTCTCAGCTGCGTTTGCATCCAATTCCTTCAGCATAAGCTTATTCTTCAAGATGTTGTCGTTCCGCTCCCATTCATAAAGCGAATTCCCTTTCATTTCCCATAGCTTCTCCCGCCGTTCACTGTCGGGTAACGACTCCAAGTAACTTCTCGTTTTCTTGCTCAGCTCGAAACGCTCAGGAAACACCGGAGTTGTTGATCGTCTCTGAGTCCTAGGCCTCGGCGGCGTTGGATCCGCCACGCTGTCCTCCACCTCCTTATCTCCATCCGGGTTCGTCCACTCTTCCTCTTCATCTTCACTCTCCTCTGCTGGTATCTCTTCTGCCAGTGATGTCGTCTTTCCCTTCCCCCTTGCTCTCCCCTTTTTGGTAGCTCTTCTCTTCCGAGTAGGTTTGATCACCTTTTCATTATTGTCTGCTCCATCCTCGCCATCTACCATTTTCAATAGCGCAGGATCATCAAGCATGGCGTCATCTGCTCCTTGCTGCGCCCTCTCTGCTGCAGTCTTCGCCGCTTGTTCGATCACTGACTCGTCTTGCGTCGTCTTCGTATTTACATCTGTCCCAAGTCAGTTAAGCATGCCTACAAAATATATTAACTTACCCTCGACTGTTTGCAGCAAGAATAGCATGAACTGCCCAATGACATTTTTTGTGAATTCCTTCTCGTTACAGGCCTCCCATTTCTTTGGATTTGGGCCAATGGTTGTTCCTGATGAGACACTAAACAATGATAGGGGTTAGGCACAGCTATTCTGTGTGACTCGGAATCACTCACACAATGAACGTGAATTCGTCGTCTTCACCACCTGGAGGTGGTGGGGCTCCAGCCAGTAACGTCAAGCTACACCGAGTTAATTTGCGCAGGACATCAAGTAATGGTTGGATAAATTTAGTAAGGTTTGCCCGACAGCTGTGGTAGTAGGTAAGTCCCGTTACCATCTTTGAAAGAATGTAACTTACATATCCTGAGCCAGCTCCCCAAACTCCTCAATCTTCTCGACGTCAATATTCTCCCCACTCATCAGCTGCTTATATGCTGCCAGCCTCTCGTTGTAATCCTCCTCGGCTAATTTTTTCACCTTCTCCTTGACGTCATCATTCTCCTTTAGGTATAGTTCGTTGGTGATACGACACTGAAAGTCAAGCCAATGGCTCTGGTCCAATCCAGCATTACGCCAACGAGACTCATACTCTTCTAGGCATTTCTCTCGGAAATCAGGATGACGCATATAGAACTTGTGAGGAGGGGTCAGACGGGGAGATCGACCAACATTACAGATGAGTTTAATCAGTCCAGTGAAGGCGGCGGCACTTGACTTCGGTTGGTTTGCCTTGCTTTTGCGGCGATGGAACCAATTTTTCAGTTGCTGTGGAATGGTCAGTCTCAGGCTCTCAGCATCCTCAGCGCTGGATATATTTTACTTACCACTCTTCCCTCCTCCTTTAATTTCCTCTGGTGTGCGTCACGCCACGTCTTCAACTCGTCAAATTCCTCCTGAGACAAACCAGTCGCCTCTCTAGTCACCTCTTCTACTGCATCTGACTTCTCTGTAGTGGGTTTCGGCTTTGGCTCAATACATGAGAATTCGTCAGGTACACGGCCAGTGTGCCAGGGATACTTTTTGAACCAGCGCTCGTAAAAAGATGTAAGCCACTTTGTCTGCTCCTTCTTCTTGCTGATTTCCAAATACCCAGCCAGCTCTGCGTTTGCATATGCGTAATACTCTCCTTGGAGCTTTCCTTGATTTCCACATTTATTTTTCTTGGTAGTACCAGATGCCGTGCCACCATGTTTCTTGGCGCCAGCTGAGGAGGCGTCTTTGGTCAACGTATTGGAGGTATTCATTAGAGCTGATGTGACAGGAATTTCACCAGGGCTTGGGGAATTATTGCTTGTTGGAGTCTCCACTGTTGCACTGATGTGGATGGTTGGGGTAGATTGGCTCTCAGCAGGAGTATGAGGGTTGGTAAAATTGGTTTGCACAGCGGGCATGGTGTGTAAGACTCAGAAGTAGTAAAGGGTATCAGGCTCGCTACGCTATTCTTTTCGGACATTTTTTTTTTTTCGGTAGCCCTAGGATCATACAACTTAGGCCGTAATCAAATATAACTTGTGGCACATTTGTGCTCACAGTCAACAGAAAGTCCGAAAAACAAAAAGAAAGTATATATTCATAGACTACTCGTTCATTGTGAAGTCCAAAAAAAAGAAGTATATATTCATTTACTACTCCTCGCCCTGTAAACTTTCATCGGTTGGAGTCTCCAGACGTGAAAACCACTCCTCTGCCTCAGTAACTGAATTAACCCGTTTGACAAAAGGAACCAATGCCCGAAGTCATGCCTCATCGAGGATTGCATCTGCTGCATCACTGGGGCAAAAAAAAAAACTGATCAGTTTATTTTTTTTCAACCATGTGGACTAATGAAGATATACTTACACACTGGTAACAACCGTGTTCTCGCCGTTGACACTTACTGCCCAATAAACTGGTGGTAGAATATTGTCAGTGCCACGGGCTGGTGAGGCTGCACCAAACAATGCATGTGCCACTCTGCGCCTTGACGGCGTTCGGGGTTGACTTGGAGAAGGAGGAGGCGAAGGAGCACTTGTCACCTTTTTACCAGGGACATGTTTAAAGGAAGCTGCATGAGGAGGGAGAGTAAATGCCCGGGGCAATACCTCTTGGGCATTCTCGTAGTAGGAGCCATCTACAAACTCCTGTCCATGAGCATGCACGGCGAGACAGTTCTGTCTCCAGCCATGCAAAGCATCTTCGTAGGTCAGAAAACTCTCATGTCAGGCCAGAGAGACTCCCTGAGTACGGGCACTGGTATCAGCCCTACCAGTTCATTAGTGTAATTCTCAGATCAGACAAAAGAATCATACTCACCAAGTTGTATAACACCCTGGAGTTTGACCAGTATAGACGTTATACCATTTTTTCTGCTTGAATACTTTCTGACTGGCAGCCTGGGACCTGCTGTCGTACAAACGAGGCACACAAGTGGCCCTCTTCAGAGTTGGTTGGTCATCTGGCAAAGACATGCTGGATATAACATCCGTCAGATCCTCCAAGTCTTGCCACATCTCGAGAGAGTTTGTGCTGGGTCTTTTCATCGCTGGGATTGGAAGGGTAATGGTGGAAGAAGAACAAAATGCCACCAACCTCGCTATGTTGTGTGCACAAGCAAAACCAAAGTGAAAAGGTCACGATATACGCCCCTGTTTAATTCGGATTGGAGAACGGCATAGTTCCGACTCTCGCGGGCACGGGATCATCCCTGGGTAAATCATTTCTTGGAACTTGAATGTGCATTGAACTAATCAAGGTAAAGTTAGGGGTAAAGTTAGGGGAGGTTAACGTGCGTTGAATATACGTTTTCATCTGATGCCCCATCTGCCAGAAAAAGTGCCCAAAAATAACCTCACCCCTGGCATCTTTGACGCGTTGTGGTACATAAAAGAGTGGCGTGGACTCGCACAGTGGCGGCAGCTGCCCTCATGATCCCTGGCATCATTGACACGTAGTATTCCTCGTGTAGTTGCTCAAGTGGCAGATTGACGTAGGGATACTACAATCTAGAGGATTTTAATTGAGAACTCACCACGTTACACCCATGACCAGTTGTCTGTGTAACTATCAGGATGAGCATGTAGAGATCAATTCAGTAATTTGAAGAGGATTAGAACGGATCGCTGGACAATGATTTCATGTTGGGACAAAATATTCAAGACAGAGGTTCCCAATGCGCATCTTGATGAAATTCGCAAAAGGTATACTAAGTAACACGGATGCTCTGGAACGAATAAACAGATCGATAAGCATACATTATACAGCAAGATGAAGACTCACCAACTATCAGTAATTCCCTGGTGTGTAAGAGTCTTTCGTGCCCTTCAATGTTCCTTCTCTTTCCAAGCTAATTGCTCTCGGTGAATTTCACGGTAACGACGCTGGGCCTCCCAGTGTCGAGCTCGGAAATGCTCTTGTTGTTCTACGGTCAGATTAGAAAAGGCTCGGCGACGTCTTAGATGCATGTCAGGCTTAGCATAGTTGAAGTAAATAAATACAATACTTGCTGTTCATTGCGGACGCGAGCTTTCAAGATTCGTTGCGCTTGGTGCCTAACCAACAAAACTAGTCAATATGTGCTGATGAGCGAGGAAATAGAAGGTCATACTCACTTTTTGTAGTCAGCTCTGTCCCTTATACGCTTCTTTCTACGTTGGCATCGGTCCTTGTACCAGCCTATGTAGTCGAAGTCGTCATTGTTGGAGTCAGCGCTAGCGTGCTGGTGGTCCGAGTCCATGTTAATTAGCACTGCCACACGTGCCTACTGATAGTGCTTGCTGGCAAGCCCCTATCTGAATATCACCATTTCTCTTATATGCAACTTTGGCTTCAACGTTCGTTTATGGTACTCTGGTAGCTTTCAAGTGATCAGATACATACATTTCAGTCACATAGATTCATCTATGCTAAAAGAACTGGGGAAATGTAAGCATGAGGTATCTTAGGTATCTTATAAAAAATAATCTCGTTGCAGCTTGCTACAGTCTTTCATTACTCAACTTCATTAAAGGTATGACCCTATGACATATTTATGGAATCATAACTGTAGCATACATTAAAAGAACTGGAGAAATGTAAGCATGAGGTATCTTAGGTATCTTATAAGAAATAATCTCGTTGCAGCTTGCTTCAGTCTTTCATTACTCAACTTCATTAAAGGTATGACCCTACGACATCTTTATGGAATCCTAACTTTAGTTTACATTTCAGTGACATAGATTCATTTGTACTAAAAGAACTGTGGAAATGTAAGTGTCTGCACGAGGTGTTGCTCTTGCTCTACGCAGGTTTTAAGGAAAGCTGTGGTGATATTCAGATATTTACTGCCTCTAGATAAATAGGGACGATTTTTTTACGTGATGTACAAAACCCTCGCTCCCTGATCCAGCTTCATCCTCATGTATCATCGTGTCAGACAGCAAGGCAGAAACAATGTCCAGAAATTTTCTCTCAGTGACGCTCTCCAAGGCAAATCAACTATCTCTAAACCAACAGCTTCTTCAGAAGAGATCTCCCAGGACGGACGTCGTGTGAAACGCAAAGCTATGGAGGTTGAAACGCCGTTGGAATTGAAGAAACTGCGTGAGGCTCAGCGCGCCCAATTTTTGGATCAACTTCGAGACTATTCTTTCGGGGATTCATACGAAGCAGCTCTTGGCAACATTGCAGATGAAGATCTGCCTCATGCTGTGGATGACACAACACCAAATGTGGTGGTTGTTGAGGAACGTAGAAATCGTCGACGTTACCTGAGTTCAGTGAGTCATCCTTCAAAGAGGTTTTTTGTTTGAAAACTCTTGCTAATTTATATTGGTCTGTAATAGGATGAACCTCTTAAGGAGTGGACTCCATTCCGAGACGAATATCTCGCTGAGCTACTCAGAGGCGAGAGAAGAGGAGATGTGGATGTAGAGGCCTGCTATATCTGTGAGGGTGCAGCCCTAGATGATGAATCGGCGGCCCTTTACCGATGTAAGTCGGGTTGCATGGTCCCTGGACTTTTATGCAAGCAGTGCTGCCTAGATATTCACAATTATAGGCCACTGGATCTCATCGAGGTGCGTGATGGCTTAATCTCTCGTGTCAATGTGTTGATAAATGTGGGCAGAAATGGAATGGGAGTTTCTTTCAGGAATTAACTTTGAAGTCGATGGGTCTCGTTGTATGCCTAGGCCACCAAAAGGATGTCAAATGCTTACATCCGCATTGCGTTCAGTCATTTACAGTCATCCATACTAATGGGGTGCATGACGTTGCTATGGAATTTTGCGATTGTGCTGAGAAGGCACGGTGGGGCGAATACAGAACACAGCTTCTCCAGCAGAATTGGTTTCCCGCCACTCATCTTGAACCTCGCAGCTGTGCAACATTTGAGGCTTTGAATACGTTCCATGTAATGACCCTTCAAGGAAAGTAACCACATACGATTATTACAATGGGACGGAAAAGCTCAGGAACAATCATGGTCTGTGCGTTATCAAGGTTGGGACAATTCAGTCAAATGAACATAGAGAATGCTGATTTGAATTGGACCATCAGGATCGGTACAAACCATTCGTGAGAATGGTGCAGGAATGGAGGGATTTGAAGATGCTGAAGTGTTCAGGTGCTGGGAACGATGCGTCAAAACTGATAGAGTTGATTGCTCCTGGTAGCTTGGCTGTTAGATGTCCGGCTTGTCCTTGGCCTGAAGTAAACTTGCCAGAAGATTGGGAGGACGGCACACCAGATTTGAGGTTGAGTTTTCTTTCACAAATTTGTCCAGATATCTCTGACAGATTCTGTCTTCATTTTCTAGGTTTAGATATTGGCTGTTTCTTGCCATTGACGCTTGTTTTAGACTGAAACGACGACAAGTGTCTTCTCAAGAAAAGGATCCAGGTTTACATACAGGAAAAGCTTACTTTGTGGAGCCAAAAGAATATGATCAGTGGGTAGCCACAATTCCGACGCAGACAGAGGTATGAAGTTCTTCTGTGGTCTATCGCTTAATTGAAATAATTTTGATCTTTAGACATGTACATGTAATCGATTGAGTTCTATCAATCAAGCTAACACGAGAAATTGTGCGGGTTATGCCGCCAGTGGTGTAGGTATCTGCGTTTGCGCTCGACACGAGTTTGTACAACCAAATGGTGCTGTGGACCTTCAAGAGGGTGAAAAGTATGCTAATATGGATTATGCTGCTGCATCCACCATGCGTCATCATAAACCAAAAATCACCAAAGTATGGTCTTACGATATAGCATGTCAATGGTGTATACACCTTATTGAACACTTGAAATGGCTGCCACCTTTGATCTGCCTCAATCTGGCTCTGCAAATAATTTATTTTGTTGTCCCCAAGTTGCATATCTATGGACATCAAATTGCCTGCTTACTCTTATTTTCATTGAACTGGTTATGGGGAGCGGGTCGGACAGATGGTGAGGGTGTTGAGCAGACATGGGGCCATATGGGCCCTGTTGCCACAAGTACACACGATATGGGTCCTGGGTCAAGACATGATATGCTGGATGACCATTGGGGTCATTGGAATTGGGTGAAGTTAGTTGGCCTCGGTGAGAATTTGATTTGAATTTCGTATTGAACTTTACATGTTGACACATCATATACTTACTATTAGGTCCTCTGCTTCTTCGGAGATTGTTGACTGCAATCTCTGAGCAGATAGTACATGAACGTGCTCTTAAAGAGTTTACTGAAGCTCAAAATGCTCAGGACGATGACATGACTCAAACGGCACAGTGGGAGAGTATGATCAAGGAATGGGAGTCTGAATTGGCACTACCAGCAAAGTCTCGGACTAAGCCTAATCCATACGAGGTCCCAAAGTCAGGTATGAATTCCCTATGTTCATTCAATAATTCATCATTACTCAAAATGTATAGGATTAACCGAGAATGACATCAAATTGGCATTACTCGAGCAAGAGGCGGTGGCGGAGGCAAATGGCTCGATTTCTGTACATGCAGTGAGCCCTGCCAACTTCATCTCGCTGGGATTAGAACTTGAGGACCAGCAGTAAGTACTATCAATTTGGTGAAGGAGGAAACAAGGAAACTCACGATGCAGTAGGCGACATTTGAAATTGGATATTAAAGGCAAAACATTTGAGACTGTGGTCCAGAAAACTACATTACTACAACGGCGTACCAAACTTGTCCATGGAATAGGAAAGTTCCGATCAATCCAGCAAACTTACATGCCAGCGGCACTCATTCTTCTGCAGGCATCCACTGCTGCCAATAAGGAGTTACAGCCTGAGGATATCAAGCTGTACCTGCCGTCTGAGCTCCCCCCGGATCGTCAAAGAGATGGATGTAGGACTGGGCTGATTGAAATAGAGAAGAAATTTCGTGAAGGGCAACTGCGGAATACATTAAATCAACTTCAGAACCATCTTCACATGAAGTCTAGGCTCTTGACATACAGAACGTCAAATGTTGCTCACCAGGCGGCGGTGACACAATCGGCGGCGTTGTTTAAACGAAATCAACGTCAAATCGAACTGTATACACGATGGTATCAAGGGGCATATCAGGCCATGCTCAGTATGGAAGGCTCAGGGAATATGACTTGGAGGAAATTGAACGACTCGGACGTGCGTTTGATGAATGGGGACGGTGATAGGGCAGTGGGAAACGAGAGAAAGCGAAAAACCAGAAGGAATGATAATGGTACAGAAGGGAAAGATGAGGAAGTAATTGAACCGGAGCTTGCCCAGGAGGTGGCCAGTCGGCTTAGAACTGTAAGAAGTATGGTCGGTGAGGGCTCAAGAGAGAGCTCTTGGATCTGGAGGGTTGGTTCAGGTGGGGAGTTGATCGACGACAAGATCTTGTAAGAAAGTAAGTATTGTATTCCATACATTTACTGATTTTGACGTCTTGAATGATTAGTTGTCCGTGTGGAGTGGTGCAAATCCTACGCCTGGGCAAAGTGGTGGCAAGAAGAGGTGATTCTTTTGAAGGAGGAAATGCGTTGTTGCCTAGTCACCTTGGAGTTCCAGGCCATTCAATGGGACAATTGTGCAATTTTCCAAGGTCCACTGCAAAAGGGTGCTTCTGCCTGGAATCCAGATTGGCAGCTCACGAAGAATTACACTGGGCCATTGGTTGAAGGAACAGATAAATGTCATCAGGAAGGGGTTGCCGCTTACGCCGCATCACAGGCGCACATGTATCGAGGCTTGGCAACGCGTTTCAAGACACTGTGGGCAGGGATTGGGCAAAAAGAGCAAGATTTGGAGGCTGGAAAGGCCTTAGGGCAAGTCAGGAAAACAATATACTCACTGGAATTAGATGAAGGAGACGAGGGGAAGGACCCTTTAGATGTTGATATACTTGTGGATGAGGATGAGGATGATATGTAAAATATACGTGCAGGATTACTGATCCGGTCACACAAACAATGAAACAACAAGTTAATAATTAATGAAGATACAGGGTGCTAACAGCAATAAGAAAGATCAAGTCTGTAGGCTTTCTGCAGTCTTCCAACTCTGAGATGACGCATATCCCTAGGAATGAAAATGTATTTGGAAAACTGAGAAAAATACCCTGTGAGCGAAGGAAACCAGAACAAAAAGTTGTAACGCACCCTATAAATAAAAATGTATTCGTTGGCGAGAGTGGCTTTAAACACAGCCTCAAGAACGAATTGATGTATCTGGGCCTCAACTCTGTTGAATGATGGTAATGGAACGTCGGAAACGACAACATGGGTACCTAGAAATCAAAATGTATTTTGAAAACTGAAAGTGTAAGCGAGGGAAATGAAAATGAAACGTTGCAATGCACCCTAGAAATCCTGCAGTATTCCATGCTTGTCGGCGGGAGCGTCTTTACACAGTTTTAACAACGGATCAAAGAATCTAGACCTCTGCTCCAGTGAACGAGAGAGGAGCATTGGAAACTCCAATACAGGCATCTAGAAATCAGAATGTATGTGGAAACCAGAACAAAACGTTGTAACGCACCGGTGCTGGGCCAGATCAAACCCTCCAAAGTACTACATCAGACTGCCAGCAGTCCCAGCCCCTGCGTCCCACGTCATCGACAGCATCAATGATGGTGCCACCGGTCTGGACGTCATAAAAAAAAACCTTGTGAACGTTGAGTGTACCAACCGATTACGTTGCGACCTCCTAATGCAACCGGTACGAACATGTAATGCGTGCGTGGTTGTGGCTTGGAAAGAGGCAAGTAGAGGCGACGCAGCCCAAAAAGTGAGCTGTAGGGAAAAACAAGTGAAAAGAGCGGACAGAAAGCCAGCGGGTGAGCAGTCGGTTGACAGAGACAAAAACCCCACCCGCTGAGTCCTGAGGAGCTTGAGGGAGGAGAAGGGGGGGGGAGGAGGGTGTGCTGGAACGAACAGGGAAGCGGTGTGGTGGTGGTAAGGGCTGAAGTACTCTATTTGGCAAGCCAAACAGTCAAACAATTGTGTGCACATGGTAGATATTTCAATTGATCAATTTTTCACGACATTATATTTTATTTATAGCCAGCGGAAGCGCAGCTAAGCAGGGGCAAAAATACCTCCAACTGGACCTGCTGAAAAGCTGGAGGGAGGGAGGGGAGGAGGGAAAGTGGTGCTGACTGGAATGCCATATTTGGAAAGGGTGCACGTGGTAGATAATTGAGAATTGCTACAATAGATAGTTCAATTCATTATTTGCAGCGTAAGTACTGTCAAAAACCGGTTCAGAGAACCCCGAGAGGTGGCCGGAGCGGCACTGTATATCAATTCAGAGAGTGCCGGCTGATGCTGCCGAGTGCACATCAAAAAGGGGAGTATCAGTCAATTAACTGTTGATGATGCATTACATAGCTCAGGCTTATACCTGTATGTGATGCATCATTCTTACAGCTACAGCTGAATGATACTAATGCGGGTGTCGTCAACGGAAGACGCCATTTGCGAGATGGAGGGATAGGAATAGATGGGTTCGTACGGCCATGATGATTTAGAACGAATGGGTGGCGTTGCAGCCAGAAGCGGTGTGGAAACCGGAGAACCCAGGTCAGCCTCAGAGGGCGACACACAGGGTTCAGAGCTCGGGGTGACAGCAACCGGTTCGGGGTCATGGAATTCGATGTTTCCTTTTACCCAGTCAACCGACGGGTTGTAGCAGGAAAGGAAACTATATCCAAGGACTCCCTTACAAGTTGAGTCGAGATTAGTGACATAAAAGTCAAGAGGAATTTGTTCCCCCTTTGGAAAGTAAACGGAAAAAACGGCATACTTTATTCAGGGTGCAGGGTACGGAACCATCAAGTAAGCGTAGACGAACGGGAGGAATGGAAAAGGTAGGTAGGGAATGTTCGGAAACATACGTAGAGTCGATAAAACAATCTGAAGAACCAGAATCCAAAAGCGACGGAAAAGAAATGGAAAGTTCGGGTTTAGTATATGAGGGAATAGAAAGTAGAAGAACTAAGGATTTAATGGAAAGAGCGGCTGCGTTGAGAGTAACCTCCTGATTGGCACGATCCCGGTCAACGCAACTCCGACCTCATGCCGAGGCATCAGAGTCGCTGACTATTTTGGGGACTGCGTGGAAGCAGTGCCAGTCACGGAAGTACTACTGGAGGAGGTGCTTTCCGTGTTCGCAGCTCAGCCGCGAGCCTCGTTTGCCGCCTTCCGCTTGTTACAGTCATCCGTCGAATGCTTCCCGCCACAGAACATACAGAGATTGTTCTTTTTGCGGCGGTCCCTTTCGTCCTGGGATAACTTTCCATCTTTCCCAAGCTTGTTGGCCCAGGGTTTCTTCTGGCCGGAAGGGAATGAAGACGACAAGGATGAGTTAGAGTTGGGATTGTAGTTGGAATTGGAGGAATTTCTGGATTTCCCACCTTTACTGGAGTTTGAGGACTTTCCGGAACCGGAACTGGAACTATTACCTCCTGAGCCTTTCCCCCTGGAATTCCCTTTTCCCCCGCTCGCTTCTTCCCGTTTCTTCTCAGTTTGGCGACGCCAGTAACGGGAATCGATTCGGAGAACCTGGGATTTGAGATGGGGAAGGTTCTGTTCCTCGTAGACTAGGGCAAGGGCGTCCTTGATTCACGGAGCCAAACCCTTTCGGAAAAAGTGTCGCAAGGAATTCTCATCCCAAGTGACTTGCGAAGCAAGTTGTTGGAACTTGACGCAGTACTTCGTGGCCTGATCGGAATCCTTCATGAATAGGGCCTCCAATCGGTCCTCAGCATCCCCGACCTCGTCGAAAACCCTGAAGTTGTCCTTCAGCTCCTTGACGAAAATACCAAAGTCAAGGGTCCACAGAGTGGGTTCTTCGGGATCCAGGTTGAGGATTTCCAGCTCAAAGAATTCGAGTGCGGTGCCAGAAAGATAGGAAAGAGTGAAGCTGATTTTTGCAGCATCAGTCGCGTATGCCTTGGGATGGTTCTGGAGATTAATCTGGATCTGGATCAGGAACGGACGGTGCTTCTTCGGATCCGATCCATCGAAAACGTCGGGTTTCTTCACTTCCGTCTTTTCACTGTGACCAGGTGTAACCTTTCTGATGATCTCGTTGAAACTTTGGAGGGCGGTAATGAACTGCCTCCTTTCGTCGTCGTCGGAATCGGAATTGTCGGAACCATCTTCTCCTCCCGGAGGCCCATCATCCAGTGGTCCTCCACCACTGTCGTCAGATCCGCCTCCTCCACCACCCTGATGTTGTTCATTGTCGTCCCCGTCATTTCCCTGATCATACTGCTGGCCCAGTGGAGGACCATGGCCGTCATCGGGATTGGCGGGAGTACGCGAGGGTCCTGCTCGAGAGGATCCTTGAGTTTACTGTTGGACGTATGAACGGCTTTGGGTTTGTGTAAGGGTTGCGGAGTCTCCTGGTTCCAGGCCGTCCCAGCTATCAAGGAATTCCTTGAACGGACTCGTGCAGGGTTTGGTTGGGCTCGGATGTGTGAAAATGCTGCCGGAGCGTCTGTGTTGGCGAATTCGAACATTACGGAAGAGGTTGGAATAATAAGCGTTTTTGAATGGAGTTACCAGAACCGTAAGGTTCGGTGTTGGGGAAGGAGTTCGTGGTTGAGAATGTTGGGACATTGTAGACAACAAGAATGGAAGTCTAAAATACTGTTAAGTCCGGGCGGATCCTAGCGTTAGGAAACACGTCGGACCCAAGCAGAAGTCTTATTGGAGTTTTGGGAAAGGATGAAGACAAATCCGGGCGGAACCGGTAGTCTTTGAGATAGAAGTATAAGGAAGACACGGAATGGAATCTGTTAAGATGGTACTATGTTGTCTGAAGTCGGATGA
This sequence comes from Tetrapyrgos nigripes, assembly GCA_013368315.1. Lineage (NCBI taxonomy): Eukaryota > Fungi > Basidiomycota > Agaricomycetes > Agaricales > Campanellaceae > Tetrapyrgos > Tetrapyrgos nigripes. The sequence continues at coordinate 121,341 of JAACJM010000024.1, forward strand.
GGTTAGGAGACCAGCTAATTTGATTTTAGACTTAAGCTATCTACTACAAAGTTGCTAGCTTAAGTACTACTTTGGAAACTATCGGAATGAAGAGGAGTAAGATAGGGATGGTTCGGAAATAAAGGAAAAGCACATGGTGCTATTGGAGATGGATGGAGTACTGCAGAACGAAGTGGAAACAAAGTGGAAACAAAGTGGAACGGATTGGAGATGAAGTGGAGTAAGTTTTGGAGATTAGATACGAGCTATCCAGTAGTTATCTGAAATGAATCACGGGTTCCCGGATGGGATCCATTTGTGGAGATTAATAGTGGAGCTCGGATATGAATCAGAAATGAATGATCGGAAAGTGTTTGGGATGAAAGGGAATGAAGTTCGAAATAAAAGGAAAAGAAGTTCGGAAAAGGATCGGATACAATCGGAAAGATGTATGGAAGCATAGATATTACACTCACTCAACAACTGCAGGAGGGGATCCAAAGATATATAAATCAGAACTAGAAGATACAAGGCTGACATACTACGCACCTGCAGGAGGGGATCCAAAGAGAAAAACTCAAGGATACTCACCTGCAGGGAAGGGGTATATATACTTGTATGAAGGCCTGGGAAAAGATCTGCAAAACTGTACAGTTGAAACGAAGTAATAGAAAGGTGGAATGATGGGAGATCAAATGATAAACAATGAATGATGGATGATAAAACAGTGAAACAGGGATAAACAAGTCGATGAAGTCCAGATAAAACAAGAACAAAGAAGTCCTAAAGGAGAAGAGAAGGAAAAAGGAAACTGTCCCCTTACATCAACCCCCTACTAGATCTGCGGCGACCTTGACGCAGCATGCCAGTTCCTGGAATGATCAGCTTGCGACACTCACACCATTTTAACAGCATCAGGATGCCTTGCATAGAAGTCTGCCACTGCCTTTGGAGCATGTACCAAATCCTCTGCTTGTGGTCCATAGCCTTTCCATCGGACGAGGTATTGCAACTTTTTCCAACGTCCATAATGACGACTATCCAAAATCTCTTCAACCTCGAACTCTTCTTCGCCATCAATGATTTCAGGGTCAGGAGGTGGGTCAGGTCTACAACCAGGGATAGGATTGTTAGTGTAGCGGTCGAGTTTGATGACAGGGAAGACTGGATGGAGGCGTTTCATGGATGGGGGAAGTTTCAGTTTGTAGGCACCCTTGCCGACTTCTTGAAGAACAGTATAAGGCCCAAGCCAATGGTGACTGAGTTTCTTTGATGGACGGGTTGTGTTGATGTCAGAGCCATCCAACCAGACCCTGTCACCAGGCTTAAAGATAGGGGCAGGGGTATGGCGACGGTTATAGTATTGGGCATACTCTGACTTGGCCTTTGTGAGTGCTGCCTGTGCCTCTGTCCAGCCTGACTTGAGCCGATCAACAAAGTCATTGACATTCTCCATCTCTCAAAACCCATACGAGGGTTTCAACCAGTGTCAATCATGAAAGGAGTTTGCTGAGTTGACACATGAACCTTATTGTTGTAGGAGAACTCGGCAGTGGGCAGTAGCTCATCCCAGTCGTCCTGGCGTTGACTCGCCCACTGACGCAGGTAACCTTCTAGCTCTTGATTGACATGTTCAGTCTGCCCGTCTGTCTGTGGGTGGTAGGCTGTAGAAAGTTCCTGTTTGACACCAGCCATCCTACAGAGTTCCTTCATGAAGTCCACGACAAACTGTGGGCCACAGTCGGAGTGTGCTGATCTGGGCATTCCATGGTGCTTCCATACTTCCCTGAAGTAGATACGTGCAGCTCCTTCAGCAGTAACTGTTGTATGAGTCTGAAGGAAGTGACCTCTCTTGCCCAACATGTCTACAATCACCATGACTGTGTTGTACCCATGAGCTTCTGGTAGTTCGACAATGAAGTCAACTGACACTGACTGCCATGGCTCAGTGGGAGTCTTAGAAGGGACGAGCTCTCCAATGGGGAGGTGACGACGAGTCTTGGTCCACATACATAGATCACAACTCTTGGTCCACATACATAGATCACAACTCTTGGTATACAGCCCAATGTACTGAGACATCTGGGGCCACCAGTAGTTCCGTGAGACGAGTTCTAGGGTTTTGAACTGTCCAGGGTGACCAGCGACCTTGGTGTCATGGTGTTGGGAGACTATGCGACGGCAGAGGTCATGGGAAGGAGGAACATAGATCTTGCCCCAGAAATACAGCAGCCCTTCACGTTCATCCCATTCTGCACTGTGAATAGAGCGAGCGTGGGACTTGTGCAAGGCTTGCACAGCACGCATGACTTGTTCCTCTAGCTCGTTTTCACGAATAGCGAAGCGGACGTCTCTCATGATCTCGACTTCTTCACCAGTCAAATCAATTGCAGTAGTGACAGCAGCGATTGAGAACATCTCTGGCTTGAGCAGCACAATGTCCGAATTGTCATTGGCACCAGTACCATGATCAGGTCAGCGGGACAATGCATCGGGCTTGCCCATAGTGCGGCCAGGGCGATGGTGTAACTGTAAGTCAAAACAAGAGAGATACAGGGACCAACGGGCTTGATGTCGATTGAGCTTTTTTGCAGTTCGGAAGTACTCCAAGTTTTTATGGTCTGTCCAGATTTCCACAGGAAAACGTCCTCCTTCAAGGAAGTGTCTCCATTCCTCAAGGGCTCAGATGATGGCCAGCATTTCCTTATCGTGGATCTCATAGTTGTGTTCAACAGCGTTAAGACTCTTGGAGTAGAAGGCAATGGGGTGCCACTTGTCATCATCTGGAGACTGCTGGGATAAAACTGCTCCCGTAGCGTAGTCAGAGCTATCTGACTTCAAGTCGGGCATGGTGAGGACGGGAGAGGAGGTAATTAGGGACTTCATGATGTCGAAGGCATCCTAAGCATCCTTAGACCAATCAAACTTGATGTCTTTTCGGGTCAGTTTGAACAGTGGTTGTACATGATGAGAGAAGTCCTGGATAAACCAATGGTAGAAGTTGGTGAATCCAAGGAAGGAGGAGACCTCTTTCTTGCTTTCGGGTACAGGCCACTCTGCAATGCCAGACACCTTGACAGGGTCCATTTCGACGTGATTATGGGAGATGATGACGCCAAGGTACTCAATGCGAGTCTTCTCAAACTCACATTTGTCCACTCTAAGGTACAGCTTGTGTTGCCACAACCAGTCTAGGACTAGACGAGTCACACGATGATGCTCCTCAACAGTCTTGGTGTAAATCAAGATGTCGTCGAGATAGACAGATACAATACCCTCCATGATGAGATCATGGAGAATGTCATTCATCATTGTCTGGAAGATCGCAGGGCTGTTGGTGAGACCGAAGAACATGACAAGGGGTTTGAAGAGACCACAGTTGGTGTGAAAAGCTGCCTTCCATTCATTGCCTTTACAAATCTGGATGTTGTTGAAACCCCAGCGTACATCCAATTTAGTGAAGTATCATGCACCTTTGAGGTTATTGACAAGTTCGTTAATCAGGGACAATGGATAACAGTTTTTAACTGTCATCTCATTTAGCACACAATAGTCTTGGACAAGTCAGAGGTTTCCATCCTTCTTCTTTACAAAGAAGACTGGGAACGCCATAGGGGATTTAGAGGGATAAATGCGACTGGTAGACAGATTCTCTGTGAGGAACTCATCAAGGGCCTTTTGTTCATTAGGAGTGAGTGGGTAGACCTTGCAATTGGCAGGTTTAGAGTCAGGGACTAACTCTACTGCATGGTCCCAGGGTTTGCAGTCTGGCAGCACATCGAAAGAATCCTTGGAGAAGACATCTACATACTCATAGAAGTGATCAAGGAGGCCATCATGAGGGTTCCTCAAAGCCTTGGCATGTGCTTCTGCTAGACGTTGAGAAGTGGTGCTTGTCGCTCTGATGAACTCCGACTCTGGAGGAACTGAGGTAACAAATATGTGATCACCCTCCTCAATAGAAACATCGTCAGGGAAGTCATCGCAGCTGAAGGTCCCGAGGTTGTTCATCTCATCTTCACCGGGGGAGATGGACCTTCCCAACAACGTTTCAGAGCTTGGCGTTGACGACAAGCAGCAGATAGAGATAGTTGATGTTCCTGTTGTACTTCTTCATGACACGTAGAGCACTGCCTTGGGCACTGGCTGAGCTTAATGTTGCCACTGTCCCAATCTATCTCAGGGTTATGGGCTCGTAACTATCCATAGCCAAGAATGACATCCTGGCTGCCAAGCTGAGTGACCATGAGCTGGATGTGTTCAGAGTGATCCTTGAAACGCAGGATAGTGTCCAAGATCTCGGTTATGGCTCCAGCCTCGTTAGGAGTGCTGTCAACATTGAAGACAGGGATAGGCTTCTGGAGTTTCCGAGTAGGAATAGAGTTCTTGGTGACAAACTCAGTGTTGGCATAACCCATACTAGTGGCTTTACTGTCGATGAGCGCACTGCCAGAGATCAGAGAGGCATTAGATGTGGACTCTAGCTCTATTGGGACTGTCAGGCAGCAGCTTCTGTCGGAGGAGATTACTAATTTGTGAGGTAGACGGCGTTCCCAATGTTTTAGACGGCGCCAAGGAACTGGACGATGAACAGAAGAAATGGAAGGGGAAATAGAGGGGGCAGGGGGAGACACGACCAAGGCAATTACTTCACACATACAATCATTATCATTGGTAGAGTCTGTAGATAAACATGTGAAGTAATTATTTTTTGACCATGAGGGCGTGTCCATCACTCCTGGTCCTTGGGGCTCGTTCATCAGGGCAGCTTGGAAATCCTGGAAAGCCGTGTATGCTTCTGCAATCTCCTGCCAGTCATCAACAGACATATCCACGACACGAACATGTTCACGTTGGTGGTCTGGACATGCTGCAGAGAAGTGACCAGTTTTGCCACATGTGTAGCAGGTGCAGCAGGCTAGGAACCTCTGCCTCGAAGCATCAACTTCCATGGGAATGTCTTGGGAAAGGGGAGCTTGGGCAGGGGCTGGCACACGAGGGGCAGGAATGGGGGCAGCAGCAGGGGTAGGGAACTGGATTGGGAAAAGGGAACGACCCTGAGGTTGAGCACGAGAGGGGAAAGTAGGCTTGGGTAGACCAGGGTGCACACTTCTCTGAGCACCATGGAAGATTGCATCTTCCCGTTTATGTTTATCAAACCTCTTGGCCAGGGAATACCAAGCCATGACGTCCCATTCCTGTGGATGAGCCTCTGCCTCTGCAACCTTCTTCTCTAAAGCAGGCCGCAGTCCATGTCAGAATTTGAGGACCACTGTCTGACCAACATGTTTTGCATCCTCAAGTCGAGCCTTGATGGTAGGTGCAGTAGGGTTCATGGAGTAGAGGACGGGTTCAATGTTAAGGCCAGCCATGGTGATGAGAGCATGGAAGTTGTCAACATATTCGTCAACAGAAGCTGTGCTCTGGAAGTAGGAGACACCCTCTAGGGTGAGACTAGCCTGAGTGCATTCATCTTCTGGCATGAACTCCCTAATGAACTCTTTTTCAAACTCTTCCCAGGTATCGAAATGGGAGGAGCCATAGAGGTGGTCATGGTCAATGAGGCTTTGGCAGTAGGTGGCAGCACGACCTGTCTGGAAGTAAGACAACGCCCACATGATCTTGGCGACGTCATCTTGGAAACGAACTGTGCTGGCATAAATGATTGCACTAGTCCACCAGACTCAGCCATTAGAATGTTGACCGTCAAAGATGCCAGGCGGGGATGCCTTAGCATGTGAAGCTCCAGAAGAGTGATGAGAGGGAGGGGTAGAAGACAAAGCAGAGGATGGAGGTCGAGTGGGGTGTTGTGATGGGGGTTGAGTAGGTAGAGGGGGATTTCGACCTTGGAGGGCAGCGAGTTGCTCGCTCTGACTCTGGGAAGCCTGCTCAAGATGGGCCAGACGAGCATTGAAAGCTTCAGACATCATGGGGGACCCAGGTAATGAGGCAGAAGAAACAGAGGGTGGAGAGAACTGAGGAGTGGAGGAGGAGTCTTGGGGAACTGTAGGAGGAGGAGCAAGAGCAGTGTGAGCACTATCAGAGTCGCTCTCACTGGTATCTGGAGCTCAGAAAGAAATGGTTGCCAAAGACAACTAGTCCACTTGATGAGGAGTTTTTCTACTGTAAGGGCAACTCCTGGCATGTGAGGCACTCACTCAACAACTGCAGGAGGGGATCCAAAGATATATAAATCAGAACTAGAAGATACAAGGCTGACATACTACGCACCTGCAGGAGGGATCCAAAGAGAAAAACTCAAGGATACTTACCTGCAGGGAAGGGGTATATATACTCATATGAAGGCCTGGGAAAAGATCTGCAAAACTGTACAGTTGAAACGAAGTAATAGAAAGGTGGAATGATGGGAGATCAAATGATGAACGATGAATGATGGATGATGAAACAGTGAAACAGGGATAAACAAGTCAATGAAGTCCAGATAAAACAAGAACAAAGAAGTCCTAAAGGAGAAGGGAAGGAAAAAGGAAACTGTCCCCTTACAGTCCCTTGCTCCAAGATATCTACTGGTATGTGCCAGCTGCCATGTGAGACATTGGGATGTGCCAAGTCTCTATTTGTGCGGTCAAGTACCCAGAGCACTAGGTAAAGCTTCAATATATGTAGAAAATGGTTTGAATAGCACTATTTATTTCTTTACTGGACAAGAAATTAAGCACAGAAGGCTAGTGTGAGCAATGTGTCTAGATACAGTTTGGCATGGTGAAGTGACTTATAAGTTTTTTATTTTATGAGTGTCATGAACCCTCAAGCCAGGCTAACCTCTCAATGCCAAATGGGCTCATCGATGAGGGGAGAATGCCCCAGGAGGAGTCTGGAACCTAGGGGTGGCTTTGGCAAGAGGGAGTGACACTACTCACCCACTGACCCTAAGCCTACGAGACCAACAATCTGAGCTGCTGGTGGATCAATCTACACACCTGTATGGCAACTGAGATGACAGCAAGGAACTAGACCAAGGAGAATGACAATGGATGGTGAATGTAGAACGAGAATCCCTGTAAAGGATACGAGACAACCATGACTCCTGAGAGAGTCGTCTGACTAGATTCGCTGCACACAAGTGTAGTGCATGTATCCCTTGATTCGCAATGCAGAACAAGCAGAGAAGAATGAGAGGAAACAACAAGATCAATTCTGAGGCTTGAGTACAGAAGAACACTACCTATATACAAGTAGTGAAACCAACTCCTGTATCAAGACTCCACAACTAACTGTGGTGCTCCTATAACTAATATACTAAATGATCACGAGTCCCAAACAGTAAATAGAATAAGTGAATATAAATGTGGAGTGATGGACAGAATGAATAATCAACATAATAAATGAAATGGAAATAGAATAGGATGGGGGTGTGCATAGGTATAATTGAAAAACCCTCTGAGGGTTTCTGGGCTTAGACGGTGAATGATGTAAGAGTGACAGATATGGAAATATGAAGGAGTGCATGAGTACAGCATGTGCCGAGGGTGTAGCTGAAGGTGGCTGAGACAAGGATTTCTGACAACGAGGCACTGGTCAGTAAGGATAATATTTTGAGTGCAAGGAGATAATATGACTGTATAATTAAATAAGTGGCCATGCTAGGCAATCCAGAGAAGAAGAGGGATGTCAGGAAACAAATAATGCAACAGAGTGCCAGAAATATATTATAATTAACCAAAATTGTGTGACAGTGTGACACATGAGATGTCCTGAGGGGATGAGCTGGTTAGTCCCACAGCCAATAACCAGCTCATGGGATGTCCCACAGGAAGTCCCAGGAGGCAGTTGGTTAGAGACTGGGTTACTACCCTTGCAGGAGCAATTCCACCTAACTAGGTACCTTAGTAGGGGTGCCTGAAGTGTTGCAAACTTAGTAAATTAGTTTTCTTCTCAGCTAGTAAATCAGTTGTGAATTACTTTGTAAATTACTTATTCACTATTGATCTTTCCAGTCTGAAAACAATAATCAGATATTTTATTTACAATTGATTTACTACACGTTTTCTGCAGGATCAAGTGGTATTATGTCCACAGTGTAAGCATTGTATACTACTGTATTACCTCAATTGAGTTGTTCAGGACCAGTTTCATAGTGTCGTCCATAGTCATAGTCACAGGTGTATACTTGGGTAGTCCAAAGCCAGGCCCCAGGGTATGTGTTGCTGGGGGTGAAGTAGGGTTTCAAAGATAGCTGGTAGCATACATAACATACAGAATGTAGTGTAGGTAATCTTGTGTGTTTGAAGTAATATCATTGTCTACACCAGAGCAACTGCTAGCAGTGGCAGTGCGATATTATGTTAGGAATTGAACAAGTTCAGGCTGGTTAGCTCAGACTCATGCAATGCCAGGACCTTTGCAAGGGGCTGCTAGTGGGCAGAAGCTGCAGCAAATGTTGTTTTGAGTTGTTGAGAGTCAAAGTTGTAGTACTCATTTTAGTGAATAAAGGTAAATGGCAGGGGTTTTGATAACTGTGGCACCATCTGTAAGACTTGAACTAGCCAAAAGGTCCTTGTTTCCAAAATATCATGCTAAAGTATATACAGAGTATCTACGATTTATATACTATGAGTCTGACAATATCCAGCATGCACATGTTCACACAGTAGCTTGGAATCTCCAAAGGACACAGCTATGGTGCAGTGGCCACAGCGTTGCAGCATGTACAGCCATATGCACAGCCAATGTCTGGCAAATATCCATATTATGCTGTGTTATGGTTTGTTGAGAAGATCAATATAAGAGGGTGTCCAGGCCAGTATGAAACTTGTTCACATCATAACAACCCTCCTCTCCCACTGTTCTTATGTACTTAGAAACATGTAGTTAGTACATCTGTATTTAGCACTACTCAATCTGCAGAATGTATTTGGGCTTCAGCCTGCATTGTGGCTAATCCTCCTTGAGTGATGAGCAGCAGAGGCAAGTCAGGCCATTCAAAATAGTAGAAATTTAATAGATGCCTACTCAAGTCAAGCACAATACAGTATCAAATTGAAGTGTTCAAATAGTGTTAACACTAAAACTGAAAGCTTTTTACCAAGTTAGAAGCTATGTTAAATGATCCAACTATCTGACCATCAAATACAATCTGAACATTACGACCTGAAGAAATTGGATTGGAAGCAACAGAGAATGTCAGTGCACTTGGTCTCATATTCCTCCATTGCAGATCCATGATTAGTCCTCCTCTGATGTGCACACCTTTGGTTTCACCACTGTTCCAAGCTGGGGGAAGTGCAGGCAATAAAGTTACAACCAGAGTAGAGTTTAATGCAGGTACATCAGGTGCTTGTACAATTGCATTCTAATTATTGAGACTAAGTTTAACATCAAAAAGGAAAGGAACTAAATACATACCAGAACAGCTCCAGGAAATCCAAGGTTTGCATCAATTTGGAAGATGGGATCAGAGTCTTGAGGATCATAAAGACTGAACAAATTTCCACCAAAATCTTCATACAGAGTATACTGCAAATAATCAGACATATGTATATAATTTAGAGAAACAAACACTCACAGTCAATTCATGATAAAATTGTTCAGCATCATGGAATTGTGCCCAGGATGCTGCTCTCCATGCTTTCTCCCAGCCAGCATCAGCATCAGGTCCTGTACCATTACCTCGATGAATCAAGGATATCTTAGCTGCTTCCATAATCTGCTCCTTTGTATACACCATCTTTGTGCCATTAACAATCAACCCACCCTGTTGTTTGATATCATAAGATGCCACAGCATAACCAGGATAAAGGCCAATGAGGTGAGAAAGATGTCGATGAGTATCATTAGGACTGTCTTTATCTACTTTCCACTCTGCAGAAATTGATGAAAATAGATCAAGTTGAGGATATGATGGACACCTTACCCTGAAGTTGCCCCCAAGAACCAATACGCAGACCCTTGTCCATTCTTGCACGTTTAGCAAGTACCTCTAGGTTCCGAAAGTGGCTGTTAGCAATGCAGGAGAATTTCAAACTTCCATGTCCTTACCTTCCAGGAATGCCTTGTCCATATCACCCGAAGCTGCAAAACCCTTTTCAACAGAATTGAACATCTGCCATATCATCTGTTGTGCATGTGCACACCCTGCCGTCGAATATGAGTCAGAAGACTGTCACAAGGCAATTGGAACGGAATAAAACTGACCAAGTGTAATAGGAGCTTGCTCCGGAGAGTTGCATGGCGCAACCACCAAAGTGTCATCGTTGAAATACAGATCGGGTATCAATTTATCGAGGTGGAAGCTCGCTACACCCTGGATCAAATATGAAACCTGAGCACAGACTCGCACGCAATCACGACAGCAAACATACCTTTATCAAGGGCCAACCTTGCCTCCTCCACCACTCTACGTCGTTGGTATAATCGAAATGATCCCATACATGAATCATCTTCAAAGGAGTTAGTTAAATACCTCAAGGGAAGGATCACCTTACCATCCAAACTGCGGACTCAGGATAATTCGCCCACATAGCACTATTGTCACCTGCTTTCATACCAGTGTGCCCAAAGATCTAGGAGATTACGCTTAGGCGAGGAGGCAAGAGCACAAAAAAAAACTTGACAGACATTCATCTGTATGAGAATATGAGCGTCAAAAAAATATTACGACTGTCAAAGTCGTACATACCTCATTATGTGTAGTCCAACCACGCGTTATGTTGTACAACACTCCCGCCGTTTCAGCACCTCGAGGTGCCCATGTTTTCTGCATTGGCTCAGTGTCAGGTTTTGAGACGGTCGATGAGCAAATTTACCTCAAAGTAATCAAAGAGTGATTTCGTGACGTCGAGATTAGACATTTCGGCACTCCAATAATTCATCTGAATGTTGATATTTGAATCTGGTCAAGTAATCGTCAACGATACACCTCTACTGCATGTCAAAGTCAAAAAGAAAACTCACGATAATCAGCTCCCCAAGGATTCGAAGTGTCTCTCGCCCATTTTCCTTGCAGATTGGCTGGTAAAGTTCCTCTCGCACTACTCATCAACAGATACCGTCCAAGATTGAATGCTAACCATTCCAGATATGGATCTCCAACGTCCACCTCATAAGACGCTTTGAGCTCGTTGGTTGGGACATCAAGGTTGGGTGTTTGGCCTAGTGAAAGCGAAAACCCATCATAAAGAGTCGAATGGTAATCCTCGATGTGTTCCGCCAGGCTATTGTCGAAGGATAGTGCTGAGGACTCGTGAATTAGCTGCACCAACGTGTCATGAGGATCAGCTCCACGGAACGAGAACGAATGTGCAGCGTCGCCAGCATCCATAGAGTATTCAGTATCTCCCACCCAGACAAATGACGCGTCGGATGCTTGTGAGACGGTAAGTGTAGCGTTGGACGAATTGGTCGAGGAGATGGAATCGCAGGTAACACTCCCACCCACAGAGGTCACTCTTCCCAGCATCTCGTACAGCATCCCTGGCGTTCCAGCAAACCCTCGAAGCTGAAGCGTGTCCGAGCCGATACAAGTAACGTTGGGTGTAGGAAGATCGGGTTGGAGAGCAGACGAGAAGGCGAACGTTAGATCTGGTAGAGTCGCATTGGCGGTGGAATGAATATGGTGAGTACATGCTCGACTAGGATGAGAGCAAAAGACTTCGCTGAAATGAGCAGTCGTCAGTCGTGAATCCGCAGCTCAAGGTGTATGAGTATATGACGTACCGAATGAATGTAATGCCAGACTGAGTCCACCTAGTCCTAGCGATACCATCGTCCAAGTCCAACCACCTTCCATAGTCAGAGACAGGACCAGATGAATGTATTGTCGACACGAGACGGCCAGCAGCAACGTATGATCCTGAAGAAAAAAATCGATATACGCACTAAAAATAACATAGTAAACTTTACCATAAGCCCCAGCGTCCGTCGTCAATGTAGTGATATCTAGTTGGACAGAATGTCAGTTCGTCCAAAAAAAATGACGGGTAATGCGAATACTGACTGTCGATGTCACCGGTTGGGCTTGAGAATATCGTCTGTCTGATCCGTTCCATGGCTTCCGCTGTAGCCAGAGCCTCTGAAGCCAACTTGTTCCCTCCGTTGTATGTCTACGCAAGATAGGTCAGAATAAAGAAGCTATGGATTGGGATATAGAGCGCACTGGATCAGCAAAAGGACCACCACTCCACAAGGACTCGATATTCAAGTATGTGATGTCGGTAGTCGTTCCACCGGGGACCATCGCTGCAAACGAGGATAAACGAAATAATGAAGTCATAATGGAAGCTGAAATACCTGCTAGATACCCATTTCCGACGGGCAAGAGTTGAGAAGCCCAAATCTGTCCCGGAGAAGTGAACCAAAGCCCATTGCCAGTCGCAGGAAAACCGGGAGGGGCAGCGGTAGTATAAGCAGCCAACTGGGTAGCGCTGAGCAAGGAGAGTAAAGTCTTGACCTTCATGATCCACCACCAGAGGAACTGACGAAGGGAGAAGATCTGAACTGAGGTACGGAAGAACTCTTGAAGTGAGACCATCGCTAATTATTTATACGTGCTGGAACTGAGCATGCGCAAGGTCGTCTATCTAAGAAGAACGGTCGCGTGAGCAGGCGCCATTCGAGTACGTCTCAACACATGAGCTCACCTAGTAGAGTTTAGCCAAAGATTCTCCGCTACGAGCCTTGCTTCGGACCGAGCAGCATGAAAGGAGAGGGGTCATGTTACATAATTGCAGCTGCTCTTCGACGTGAACGACGTCGGCCGTGGTTGATCTTGCCAGAATGTTGAACACTCGACCGCCTCAATGGCCATGTTGGTCGAGGAAAGATTCAATTGAGAACTGGACGCGTCGTCAAGGTCACTGACATCAAGCATCAATCGGTCCCTCAATGTCCGACATACTTCAGGAACCTGTTCACTTCCCCTCACACACCATTTCTTTCTCCTTTCAATAACGCGTCTTAACCTTCTCCTTTCCTTCTTTTTCACAAAATGTCTTCTAGCTTCTCTTCCGTGGGCAAGAAGAAAGTTGTCGCGCACAGTGCGTACACATGGTCTAGTGGTTCCAGCCATTTTCCTGACTTTGCTCTACAGTCGGCATCTTCATCTGCAATTTGATTGTACTCGCATTAGCTTCGCGGGTGAACCACTTTCAGGAATTTTTCTGTGAGTCTTCAGCATTCTCGTTTCTCCCCGGTCTAATTCCTTCTCGCAGTTGTCGCGGATCTCTTTCCATTCGCCTTGTCAATTGTTTGTCTCGTCACTCTTACCATCATGTTCGGCTTCTTTTCTTCCATACATATACACGGTCATTTAACACCCTGTCTCAAGGCTTGGTCTCGATTTCGCGACGGCAAACTCGTTTACCGGCCGTCCTCAGTTTGAAATAGGATTGTTCGGGCTACTGACGATATTCTGGTTGGGTGAGTACACCTTTGTGCTGTGTTGGCTCATCAATGATGATTCTTTTAGCCTTCAACTCGTTCTCTACCTCCCGTTGGGGCCATGTCACAATGTCCTGCAATGCTATCCCCAGCGGTATGTTTATGCCCAGCTCTGTTGTTACTGTGATACTAATATTTCATGACAGGCTTCGACGATGTAAAGGGATGGTGTACCGACCTCAATGCCCTCAAAGCCTTTGTCTGGATCGAATGGGTTATGTGTAAGGCGCAGTTTATCCTCTTCACTCTCCGCTGAGCTTGTCCTTTAGTCTTTCTCACCACCATCATTACTTTCCGCTACGTCGTAACGCAAAAGAATCGCGGTAACACCCACGTCTTCAAGATGCCCTTGTCTCGCTACAGACCCAGAGAATTTGATTCCTTCCCTCGCAACAGCGAATTTTTGCAGTACAATCCGAGCTACTAGGTCCCAACGGATTCGTGGTAGGACTGGTACTCGTGTGGCAGAGGTGTATGTGGATTGGAGACATTTGGATTGGAGACCTTGAAGAATTGAAGAAGACACTGTAAGAGGAATACTGGCCGGTCCAGATGGGTTTATTGTGATGCTTTTTTTCTTATCTCTTTTTTGTTATCTGTTTGTATATCTGAATCCTACGGCTTCAAAATGTCTATACCACTGGTTGGGAGTCGTTTTGGATCCTAGGTGTCCCTTCGTTCTATATACCACTCTTTTGTGTACAGTAGCCAAGTGCGAATTATGATGAGAAGCGCGTCTACGCGTCTTGCTTCCTGACCCCCATTACCACCCTCATAGGTTTACTCTTTTGCGACAGGCAGCAAAAGGCTCGGATGTCTGACACTCGTATTACACCGGAAAACGCACAACAACTTGTCCAGAAAGCCTTTCCCGATGTGCCTCACAGTCATGTCGATATCACTGAAATACCCACTAAAGGATCGTTTTGGTCAGCATTGAACTGCAATGCTTGTATTCCTACAGAATGATTGACGTGCTGCAGCTACTCGCAGACCATCCGAACCTATATTCTGAGCTTATCCACGTCCCCCGACTCGCCTTCGTCTCATATAACCTTCCTGACGATATGCACCTCTGAAGACTCCAATAGCCCATACCCACCCAACACACTCCCAGTTTTCGCACATCTCATCTCCCTTATCCGTTCACAAACTCCCGTACCTCTCTCTCCTCCGGTACTCGATACATCGCTTACCGTCCTACCACATCCCTACCTCCTTTCACCTCCCGAAGAAATCCAACTCTCATCGATCATAACTCTTTCCTCCGCCCGCCAACAAAAGCTTCTTTCCCCAGAACAAGAAGCTGTCGTTGATTTCGGATTAGGACAACTCCTTGCCCAGCTTCATTCCCAGGTCCAAAACGATTGGTTTGGACGAGCACTAGGGCCCGACACGACGCCTGCAGAGCCGAGTTACAGTTGGCAAGAGACGTTCACGTCGCTCCTAGAGTCACTCCTCTCCCATCTCCAATCCCCCTCCTTCTCGCAAGCCATACAATCTCAAATCCCTTTCAACGAGCTACGCCTGTATCTCGGGCGTGCTATCGCTTTCTACCTCTTCGATGACGTTGAAGTACCTTCGTTGGTGTGGTTCACTGGATCCGAAGACGACATCTACATTTTCAAACCAACTGCATCCACGAATCCCAGTGATCTGCCTACTATTGCTGCTTTTCTTCCCAGTTTGACTCATGCGATATGGGGAGATCCTCTTTTGGAGACATTCTTCCTTCCCTCCAAGGGCAAGGGCGGAGAACTGCCATCAGCTGTAATGGAGGGATATCGTGAAGGAGGTGGCGAAATCCTACAGGCGTTCCCAAGGCAGAAGACTAAACGGCTATGGTACAACGTATTTTTGGCGTTGCTAGTCCTAATCGAGCGGTCTGCGTTTGACGAAGAGGATGAGAGGCGAGGCTGGGCCTTAGAGACTTTGAAGGATTCTGCGTTGCAGTTGAAGGATGCTCCCTGTTACTAAAATTCATATTGTTTAGGCATAGTAGACAATCTGTAAGGGTAGAATAATGTATGGGTTGAGAGGAAGAATAAGATAGAGAATCAAATCCGAGTCCGGATATGTAGTAAAGAACGGTATCGACTGACTACGTAGATATTGCTGCAACCATGTAGAGTATGGAAACGATTCGATTCATGGGAACGATATCTTATCTAAGACTTATTTTGCAGCTTGCTGTTGCTTCTGAAATTCCTCGCGAGCATCCCTGGCTTGTCTTTGATAAACCTAATCAAGAACAGTGAGCGTGAAGTGAAGAGTAGTTAAATGCGAAATCAAGCATACCACTTTCTCGGATTCGGTCATAACTTTCCATTCCTCGCGTGCGTTTGGAAGGTATTCACTGATTGCACCAGTATAGCCGTGCCTCTTGCGATAGTCGTTACAGAAGCTGTAGAACGCAGATATGAACACAAGACACTGTTTCCTCAAAAACTGTCACTCACAACACCCAGGCGTTTCCAGGTGGTCTGGGAAGAGTCTTGGGTTTAAGGAATTTGGGCTTGCCTTTGGCAATACGCCTCTTGTTGATTTCTCGGAAATAGCCGGGGGGTAGAGTCAAGTACCACTCCTCATAAGCCTTGGGGTAATTAGCACGCAGCAAGTTTGCTTTGTCAGTGTAGACCTGGGCAAAACGGCCGTCAATTCCCTGGTAAGACAAGAACGAGATCAAAGGACCTGTTTGGCAGCCGCGGGCAAGGTTTTCCACTCTTGGGCGTTCTGCTTGATCATGCCAGAAGCTTCGACGATGGTCTTTGGTGCAGAAGCACGAATACGCTCGCCATTGAACAAGAAGTAGGCGCTCGCTGGTCTTTTGGGTGGTTTCATCAACTTTGAGTCGACTATCGAAGTGATATGGTTAGAATGGTGGGTAGTTGGTGCAAAGTCAACACGCACACGAGGGCTTCTTCTCGACGGGCTTTTTCTTCTCCTTCTTGGGGGCAGCAGCCTTTTTAGCGGGCTCCTTCTTGGCTGCAGGCTTCTTTTTCGCTGGAGCCTTGGACTTGGAGGTGGTAGCCTTGGTGGAGCCTGTGGACTTGGCTGGGGATTGGAGACGCGCAGACGTCAGAAGGAGACGCGACTGGGACGACAAAATGGCGCGAGTGAGTACATTGGCGGGAACGACACGTGTAACGTTGGAAAGACGAGCTGGAGAGGCAGCGAGCAGCCCGGCACGAAGAGAGGAAAACATCAGAGAGAGAAATGACGGAAACTGAAACTCTCAACCACGATTGTTTGGCATCGTCATCGGGAACAAACAACTCGCATGCAACGGCTTCAAACTCTTAAACTCTTTTGTTTTATTTCAGAACATGGAAGGACTCCCATTTGACCCGTCTACTCTCCCAGTAGGCCAGCTCGAGTCCTTGCGTTTTAAAGCAAATCAAATCATTGATTCCATCCAAACCCTCCAGCGTACAATCGACAGTCACCCCGCCGCGATGCCTGCATGGCCCGATATCCTCTCCAAATATACCATGCTTTTATCCCAGACCCACAGTTTCTCGACCTCACTCATGGGCACGGCCTCGGCTACCAGTGCTTCCCGGGCAAATGGAGTGTCCTCCACAGCATACAAGTCCAGTCCATACGAAAAGATTGCTCTTCACCCTCGCTTTCCTATGACAGACGTGCAGTTAGACACAGACGTTATACCTCTGCTCCGAAACATCCAAACGATCGATGTTTTGAAAATGGAAAATGATGCCGTCCGTCGACTTTCGGAACACATGGTCTCTCGCGGCTCAATTGGTGTCCTGGGTGGTGCGCCTTTACCTCCGCCTTCTGCGCCAGCTGGAGGTGTCCATGCATTTGGATCTGCACAACTTCAGTTTGCCCATCGGAAACCCGAATACGAGGATGTCTTGCGCGAATGCGATGAGATCCGAGCAGACCATGATCGACGTGCGGACAGAGCTATACGCGCTGTAATGCTCCTTCGAGACAAGTTTGACTGGAAGTCTAGGGTTGCTGTAGAGGTGGAAGAGCCAGAAGAGCTGGAATGGGATCCTCGATTCGCAGGTGGCGGTACAGCTGCCGTACCCACCGGAGACGGCGATGAAGATATGTCATCTGGTGGTGATGATGGAAGTGACGAAGACGAGGTGGAAGGCCATCTGGTACCGACAGAGTCATCTCCAGCGCAGCAAGTAGCCACACCAGGAACCTTGGGTCACACTGCTGTGCAGGGTGATTCTGACGTGCCCATGGCCTAATTGCTCGTCCCGCCTTGACGGTTGTAATCTGTACCGAAAATCTATCTGTGATATTCTGTATACGCTCGCCTCGCAATTCACATCCAGGCGTGTAGAATCGACGGTTGCAGAATTACCATTTTAGGTAGCTACGGGTCGGGATTTAAAAGGCGACGCTGACCCCGATCATCTCCAACCTTGGTTGTTCTCGTTACCTCATTTCCTCATCTCTTTCTCAGCATCAAAATGTGGCTGCGGCGTCTCGGCGTACCCTCGCTCTTTTTGGCTTTTCTTTCGCTCGTTTCCCTCTCCAGCGTGTCGAGTGTCGAAGCTCGCCTTCATGCGAAGCAGAACGTTCATAGGCTCATGCCCACGGTGATCGCTCAACCCCAGTGGAAACCTGACCGCATCAAACGCGACCTCGTCGATGTGTGCATCGATTTGTCAACCATTGCTAGTCTTAGCCCGCTGTTAGGCGGTGATCTCGAACTGTGTCTCTGTCTCAAAGTGAGTGATTTCCACAATGGCGACTTTCTAGTTTTGACGATAGGACACGCCTAATAGGATCTCAATGTCTTCCTCGATGCTCACGTGGGCTTGGACTCGGATGTTCTCGGTCTTCGTACTGTGCTCACTGCGATGCTGGGGTCTGCTGTACGCGTTGTTTCTCTCTCAGCGGAAGCCGTCCTTCAACATTGATGTTGATTTCACTCTACAGTTCGAGTCCGCTCCAAGCTGCGGCAGACTTCCCGCTCACACTCATAGAGCTTGTACAACGTCTAATCCTTGCCATTACGAATGCAACACTGGTTATCAGTTGATTGGTACACAATGCGTTTGCAATGTACGTGTTCTTATGCATATATAGTCGACATTTCCTCACTCTGTTTGCTATTCAGGGTTGCTTGACGCCATCCCCTGTTCCACGACCATGGAAAATTCGCGCCGTCCCTCCTGACGTCGACTTGACTCTTCTGCTTGATGCTGACGTAGGCGTTGCTCCTCAGCTCAATACCTTGGACAATGATCATCCAGGTCGTTGCCAAAGCGGTGTACCGTTCTCGTCGACGTCGGTACCTACGCAAAGCTCGCCGTTTATCAATCCATCTCCCACCAACCCAACTCTTTCTCCGCCCTCTGCATCATTGCCGTCTTGCCCTCGGTCCTCCAATTCCGATCACGAAGGTCTGCTCGCGACTCTGCATAACATTCTCGTTGTAGACGGTCCGTCACTCCAAGGCTTACTTGGTGACCTTTCACTTTCTCTTGAATACCGGAATTCTCCTTCAAGCGACACCTCACAGTCCGACCTTTCGACTTCTATCAACCTCGTCGCCAATTCGTCAACGAGCCTTGCAAGTCTTCTTGTAAATTTACAGACCGAACTATACCTGGCGCCACTTTTGGATTTGACTAACCACGTCGTGGAAGGTCTCGTTAACTGTCTCGCCTTTCCCACCGTGGACGACGATTTGGCTGGTCTGCTAATGCAGACTCTAGCTGCCTCGCAAAGTCTTTTGCATCATGTGCAGACTTTGAGGACTGGTTTGGGGACCTGTGGTTGCAGGGACGAGCTGATGAACTCGTTGCGCAGCGGGAAGCATATGTCGAAACGGTCAGCCTCATGCGGTCCAATGGATTCAGCGTTTGGAATCACGCTTCCTCCTCTCGGTACCAAAGTTGACCTAGGTGGACCTCTCAACAAGGCTGTCCTTGGTTTGACTGACAGTCTCCATCTTGAACCTATCGTCCATCCCGCCAGAGCCTATCCCATCAGCCGTGATTTGCTATCATCATCCGATTCGTCTGCTATTGATGTCGATGCAAATCCACTCGCTGACACAAGAGTAGACCTAGGTACTTCCTTCAATGGGCTTGTCGTTGGACTGGCACATAGCCTAGGCTTTGGGGGTTTGATTCACTCTCCGGGTTCCTCGTCGTCTTCTCCCTCTTCTTCAGCTACCAGCAACCCGACTTTGACAGCTGATGCACTTGTCGACCTAATCACCGAGATCAACGCTACGCGTTTAGACCTTGGTGTTGTTCTTGACGCTCTCATCCCATCATCTTCACCAGTTCATGACGCAGCCCCCGGTCCTCCCTCGACTTCTGACCCTGATGTCTTGTTGATGTCCATCCTCGACCTCGGCGCAGACCTTGACACCAACCTCAGTGGACTCAATACCGATCTCTCTCTGACCGGCCAGCTAATCGCTCAAGTTGGTCATTTAAACAGTTTGTTGATCGCGTACTCGGAACTGCCTGGTTTGGAAGCTGGATTGTTCCATGCGGTCAGCCATGCTCTTACTGGCACGAGCAAGCTTTTGGATGAGCTGTCTGACCTCCAGGTCGGGTTGGAGCTGCAGTCTTCTATCAATGCGAAACCCTCTAAGCGCAGTTGGTCTTTCCCTCTTTTTTGGTTGCATTGATGAAAGTTTTTCCCCCTTGATATTGTCGATTCGCTTTCAATGTTTTCGCCACATCTTTCTTTCTTTCTTGTAATTTTTCATCCCATTCTTTCGTGTAGGATCTTTGGTCGTAATCATAATCGGGTTGTCATCTGTTGTAATAATGGAAAGGGCTTGCAGCTTTGACATGTATGTACTGTCTCTACGTATACTCGTGAATCTAGGTCCGCGGGTAGAATAAAAGTAGCAATGCAAGTACTCATAGAGAGGCGATCATCGGTGACGAACATTTTCCGTGTCCAAACCACAATGCAGACCATAATACCTCGGCCTCAAAAGGTCAAAGCTTTGATAAAAGCTCGCTGCTTTCCCCTTTAACCCGTCCCCTGAGGACACGCCGCAATATCTTTCCACTGGGGTTCCGAGGAATTATGTTGGTGAATATTATTCCGCCTGCCAACCACTTATGCTTGGATTTTACGTCGGCTACATGCTGTAAAGAACGCGTCATCAGCCTCGATACCCAGTCGTTGAGCATTTCTTCCGACGTATATATACCTTGAAAATCGTTGAACGAACTATCTCCGCGTACTTTGCGTTTTTCAGCACTGCCGAGGCGATTTCGCGCTGTAGGACTATGAATGCCAGCGGAAGTTCTCCATGGTACTCGTCCGGTATGCCGATAACAGCTGCGTCAGAAACATCTGGATGAATAAGGAGGTGTCCTTCCAATTCGGCTGGAGCCACTTGCAGACCTTTCACCTTTGGTACTAATATTAGATGACAAGCAGAAGTAAGGAAGACGAAAATCACTTTGATGAGTTCCTAATAAAGGCATTAAATTTGACCCATCAGCTTTGACATCGTAGCAGGGTCGATCCGCAATTTCTAACCTTGATTCTTTCCATAATGAAGATATCGCCGTTGTTTTTGAAGAGAACCTGATCTCCTGTCCGTAGCCATCTAGGGCCAGATCAGATTATCTGAGAACTTGGAATGCAAGATTGAAGAAATACTGACCCATCAATAAATGTTTCCTTCGTTCTGAAGAGAGAAGAATTATTCAACGTTGCAGACCAAGTTGAGAAAGTAATGGTACGCACGCAATTTCGTCATTGTGGTAGCCCATCGCGATCTGCTCTCCTTTTACCCACAACTCTCCGATCTCACCTACCCGAGCTAAACAGCCATCGTCTTTGACTACCTTAGCCGAAGTTCCTGGCAGAAGTTGTCCGCCGCTGCCAAGGGTTCCGGTCTTTTGCGAAACAGGGAACTTCGCCATGGTTAGCCCAGGACCAGCTCGTTCAAGTCTATAACCTTACCATACTTATGGTTCCGCAAGACTCCGTCATTCCTGTATGGTAAAGCGTTAGTTCATGCGGGTCTAGGCAAGGTCCCCACACAAACCGTATCCCTGCCCCAGTTGTACATTAGGAAAGACTTTTAACAACCCCATGGTGAGGGCCCCGCTTAGCGGCGCAGCAGCCACAATACAATATCTTACACTCGACAACGAATAGTTCTTGACGGCACGATGTTTGCAGAGCATAACGGCTTGAGGGGGAACTATGCTGCTCAATTGTCAATTTCAATGCAGAATGGGATTGGTAAATCACCGACGTTAGATGAGTTATCTTGTTTTTGTCAATGCTCCGCAAGAAAGCCTTGAAATGAAATTTGGGTGCCATAAGAATCAGGGACATCTGGTAGTCATGAATAGGTGAAATTCAGGTGACGCATGACTACGCACTCCGGCATAAAGCATGAAATGTAGCTTCAAGACCTTGGTTGAGTGGATAAAACTTTAATAACTCTTTTAAAACTCACATTAAAGACAAGACCATATATATCTTCCCGAGGTCCTTAGCCATATTGTTCAGACGACCGTCACTTAGACAACTCACGATAAAGAGGCAAAACTGTAAAGTGTAAAGAGTGAGTTAGCCAAGGGCTTACTATAGCCTAAGACTCAATTTCACTCACATCCTGTACAACTGTCACCGGGACGAAACCGAAGTTCCGACCAAGGTGCATAATCTTCGTTTATGCGGTTGAACGTGGCGATTTGGATAATGATATTGATGACATTGTAATGGGATATTGCGACTTGCTAGAAATTGTTCCTTTCAGTCGTGATAATGCAGACGGTTCCACGATAATGACGCACCTTCTGAATCCCGGTAGTGCCAGAAGAAGGAGCAAGGAAGGCTATCCTTTTCTTAGCTTCGCCATCCTTCCAAACCTTCTCGGGGACTGGGGGAAGTGAAGACCCTTGCAATATAAGCTCATCTAGGTACCTCAAAGACTTCCCCCGTCCCGACGGAGGAGGGGAGCCAATGACAATGATTTGAGACGTGTGTAGATGGATCATGGCTGCAGCTTCCAAAGCCGTGACCACGCATTCTGAGTGTATAATGAAGACCTTCGGTCGTGCAATAGATAAATGGTGGACTGCATAGACGTATTAGTCGCCGCCGGATGTTAACTCTGAGTTACATCTATTCTTACCGAGCTCTGTGACAGTCAAAAATGGGCTCAACGTGCTAGAAAGCAGCAGTGTCACTAGTACAGACTGGCGAAATAAAGAAATAGCACTCACGCCACCACGCCACCTAATCTGTGTGTAGCCCAGACGGAAGATGCATAGCCTACGGTAAAAGTCAGTCGGACACTAGAGCCTACTGAAGAGAAGAGTTCTCACTGATGTGATTAGGACTCATAATGGAAACTGGAAGATCTTTCAGTACCCGGCGTAATCGGCTTCGTCAGAAACTAACCAACGTCACCATCTCCTGCAGAATCAGACGTATGAGCATACACTCCATTCAAAGCATCGACAGAAGCATACTGAAATCCCAGTTCTCAAAAATTGCTGCCGCGAGATATTGAATATCCATCCGCAACTATACAGGAACGTCGTGAACAAAAAGATCACATTAGACAACTAAAGGATACCTACTTGTGTGAGGAAAATTTTAGTGCCTGTAGAGTCATCTATCAGGCAGGGTACGTGGAGGGGCCGTTCAGGTCGCGTAGAATGACTGTAATCATCCAACAAAAATTGAGGAACGCTAAGATTAGACGGCGTTTGAGGCGCAGCGGTGGTAGTGAATTGAGCGAGAGCCATGTCGCTGAATGGTCGGGATGGGTGAGCCCTGTAAACTTGAATAGTCGTATTTATAATTAGGGCCAGAAGCTTCTCAGCGAATATCTCGGACACTGGAGAGGAAAGTACAGGACCTGCATGTAGCCGGCGACCCATCAAATAATAAGCTTCACCTAGGGATTGGGCCACCATCCTTCATAAGTCTCCTGAAGCCCTTGAGATACGCTGACTCTTCATGGTACGGGATCTCCGCGGACGCAGCCTCGAGGCGTTGAGATCTGTCGAAACACTCGGACCCTGCGTCTATGATTCCGGGGTACAGGACTTCGAGTAGTGTGTTGTGTTAGTACTTCGCTCGTCATAATCATCACTATCTTTTGGGCTCTGGTATTCCGACTTGAGAGTTCTGCTGAGCTGAGTCTGAGAGTAGTAGCCTCAGACTCCGAGTGCGGAGAAAGATACAGTTGATGGCATCGAGAAATTGCTTCTAGCACCGCTGAAGGGGATACGTACAGCAGTGAAATTTTGCGCTGGGTTCCTTTTGAAGAATGAGAGCGTAGAGAAATTCATCTTTATTGCAAGATAGAACTTTCCTTTTTACGCGGCACCTACAAAGAAATATTATCTACGAGGCGAATTTCCGCATTGACTTTTCGCTATAGAATCAAAAACGCCGTTTTTCAGCGACATAAAGCTGTTGCGAAGGCGGAATGGCGCGATCCGCGGGCATCTCTACACCACCAGCCAGCACACCAATTCTCATCATGGACAGCAACTGAAAGCAAAACCTTGAGTACACCAAAGAAAGCTTTAAAAGATCAGCAGCGTACGTTATGAGCAGCATTAGAATGATTGTAAATGCCACCAAAAAATGCGGCAGTCATGTCCTTGCCAGAGCTCCGAATCAGAAGAGAGACACCCCCGGGATGGCGGTCTATGAACGAAGAGACGTCGTGGATAAAACCGGAAACGACAATAAGAACCCGTGTTTCAGATTCTTCCTGGACTATCAATCCCGTTAGTAGTATTGATGTAGGACAAGGGAATGACATTTACACGTATCCCATGTCACTATCGGGAGCTCGTTCACCGGTGTAGGCCACCTCACTGAATCTTGCAGCTGCTTGAGCTTCTTGAGTTTCATAGTTAGAGCACCTTTGGTGATCTCGTTACTCGGAAATATCTGAAGGTGACTAGCTAGACCAATGAATCCGCAAAATGCGATGAACCACTTTGTTGGATCATACTGGTACCAGAGATACGCATTTCGGTAATCCATCGGGAATTGGTGATGAAAGTTATGGTAACCTTCGCCCATCGTCAAGATAGCGCTGAGATAATGGTCCCGAGGGGAAAGCCTATCGTCGTAAGATGTCGATCCAAGGTAGTGTGCAATGGAATTGATGGAGAAAGTGCTCTATTACGGGTTTCAGCGGAACGAACAGAACGAAAAGAACGGGTTTCTACCCACATGGTGAGCGACTGTCAGCCGTAAAGCTGCTGCAAAACAGAAACCACCTATCCAATCGCCCCATAGAAAACCCGGTACGAGCGTAGGCAGTATGAAGCCGAAGATGAGTAACAAAGGGAAGTACCATTTGTGTTGGAACTGGATTAGTCTGGACTTTCGAAGGTCTGAAATATCCGCGGTCCCGGAGTGTAGATCTGATTTAAAAAGCAACCAGCCTATATGTGTCCACAGCAACCCGCGTCTCGAGTCGTAGGGGTCAAGGTCAGTATCCTGTCGACAACGTCAAGGCAAGTTTGAAGTCAGGCAAATTAACTTACTGTATAGCGATGATGGGAACGATGTGACTTCGACCACCATAGACATGAACCTTGGACGGCACTGGTGCCTCCGAATAGCAGAACCAACTGCAATGGCAAGGACGCTTTGTAAGATCGATGTGACCATAGTCGATGGTATCCTGAGCGTCAAAAAAATGAAAAGATTGTCGAGGTCCAGTACTAGAAACCATATACGTACCAGCGGTGATCCCTAACAGAAACAAAGGTCAGTTCAATAAAAAGACAACAGGATGGTAAGCTGACCTAACATGGAAAATACATAATATCCTGCCGAGAACCACATCGTCTGAGAGTGCAGAGTGACGGTCAACAGTGAGATGCCTGAAATAGCTGGCATCAACAAGACGATGCCTAGATTGAACCATCGGATGCCTCGAATTTCGGGGAAGCCTTGGATGAGAGAGGATATTTTTGGGAACAGCATGTAAGTGGCAAGGGAAGAGATAGTTAGGCGAGGCGCGAGTTCCGCTTCCAAAACTTCGGGGGTTTAGAGAGGGAGATACTTAAATGTATGTTTCATGCTCTCGCCTTTTGTATCAGATTGACAATCTTCCGACCCAGATCGCTATTGCAGTTTTATTGTGGAATTCGGGAAGCTATACTTTGGGACGTCGGCCGGCTTCCTGCTGCAATTCTCAGCATCAGCGATTAACCAAAACTCCAATTGAGAAGCTTTTATCCATTCCATGCCATCTTTGGAAGCTGTAAGCAGGTATGTATAAGGAACAAGCCGGATTAAGGCCGAAGGAGATTCACTGACCATCGAATGTAGATTGTAGCGAGATGAAAGCACTCGCTGAGATTCCAGATGACCGATAGACTTTTGAATCGCCGTTCCACGCTGTAAAAGACCCGTTTTAACTTGGACTGGGATACTTCAACGTTTCAACCCTTGCCCTGATCAGTATGAGAACCATCATGATGGTCCTGGTGCGTCTGTCGGATTTTCGGTCTGGGCTGGACAAAATCTGAGGCATTTCTTCATTTACCAAATACATGGTTCGTATCACCTGCATGACGACCGTCGTACAAAAAGGTTTTGAATCTTGATGATGTCTCCGCCTAGTGAAGGGTTGGTGAAGGGCGGTACTTTTATTTTCTTTATTGGATTCCCACCCTTCTTCAAGACGACCTCGCTTCTGAACTTCCTTATACAAAATTTCGTCATTGCTGGATCATGGGCCCTGGAATTCGTGGTAGCGAACTGTTTGCTGGTGGTGCTATACTCTACCTACGTCGAGTTCCTCTTTTCTCGCTGCCATGCCCAATTTGAAGACCATTGCCGGGGCCGCTGCAATTGCCTGTGCTGCTGTAGCCTACGCTAACCAAAGCAAGATTGAGGATGCACCCTTTCAGCTGCCTCCACAAGCAGTAGTAAGTATATCTGACATCCGTTAGGCTGATCAAAGTAAAGTATTGACGGTGCCTTCCAGTTCATTGACCCTCGCAGCTTTGCGGTAATGGGACCCAATGCCACCTTCCGTGAAAATACTTTCGATAACACATTTTTTAACCCAACTGCAACTACTCCACCCTTCTTTCAAGTTTTCGACGAAGCTTTTTTGCAGATACTAGGTCCCAATGCCACAATTCGTCAAGTCGCCGTCAATGACACTTTCGCCTTTGCTCATGAGGCGCCTATTTATAACAAAGCCACCGATGAATTATTCTTCGCTTCCAATGACGGCGGAGCCCTTGGAATGAGCGACTTGAATCACAATAATCTTTACGGTAAAATTAGCATGAAGGATGTCGATGCGGCTTTCGCTGCAAATGAGTCTGCCATCAACGTTCCCGTTACAGAAGTGAGTAGGAGTCGAGATATCTGAAACAACGCTTTGGTAACCTTTTTCTCCAGCTGGATCTACCAGATACGATTCAGGTGCGTGTTCTCGTTCACTTCTGTGAATCTATCTGATTCTCATTCTCCTTCTGTCAAGATGATCAATGGAGGAACCGGTCCGTATAATGACTCCTTGCTCCTGATCACTTCTGGTCGTGGACCTCTTCCTCCCTCCATTGCTCTGGTCAACCCATTGCCTCCCAATAATGCCACCGTTCTGCTGGATAACTATTATGGCCGTCAATTCAATTCTCTGAATGATATCAAAGTCCACCCAACGAATGGGAAAATTTTCTTCACAGACACCATGTTAGTATTCTGGTCTTCAAGCAATCATCATCATCCTGATATCCATAGTTACGGGTTTGTGAACGAATTCCGCCCAGCACCTTTGATGCCCAATCAAGTATACCGCTTTGACCCTGATACAAGTGCCGTTAAGGTTGTCGCAGATGGTTTTGACAAGTGCAATGGGATCGCGTTCAGTTCTGATGGAAAAACTGCCTACATGTGGGTTTTTTTTTTCCTTTCCTTTTCTTCACTTCCAATTCATATTCACGACATCAATAATAGCTCGGACACGGGGGTTGCCGGTAGTGTTCTGGTAAATAACCAAACAGAGCCAGCGACCATGTGAGTAGACACGTATCATGCGTGAAGGGTTGCTCAATTATTCTCAGCTATGTCTTCGATGTGGACCCCGTCTCGCACGTTTTCAAGAACCGGCGAATTCTAGCGTTCATTGACGCTGGAATTCCGGATGGCATCGAAGTTGACACTCAAGGAAACGTCTATACTGGTACGGCCGATGGCGCACAAGTACGTTTAGAATTTCTTGTGGACTCACAGCCGTTTGAGGATCCTCTGTTTGACTTTACTACTGCAGGTTTTCAATCCCGATGGCGTCCTCTTGGGCAAGTTCTTCCTCGGAACCACATCCGCTAATATGGTCTTTGCAGGGCCAGGACGGCTCGTTATCCTCGCGGAAACGAAAATATTTGTGGCGGAGATAGCTGCCAATGGTTTTTCCCTTGGCGGACCGCAGTAGGACTCTTTGAATAGTGAACCTTGTACAGAATATGACACGAGTAATGAAGTACTTTCCACATGATTTTTCGGATCGCTATCCTCACAACAAACGTGGCACTGGAAATTTGAACACCATTGCATATACAGGACAGCGCGCCTGGCGTGTTTAGGGGTCACCCCGTACTCACTCGCTCACTGGCTGTGATGTTTGTCTTGTAACCGAGGCCGTGGATGAGCAGTAGTAAAAGATGCTGAGCCTGAATAGTGGTCATGAATTTGTGATAGTGGCTAGACCCTCACTTATGTGGATATTTATGAATGTCCCCAGATGTGAAGGTCAATCTCTGTACATGACTCGTTAGATTCAGCTCAAGATCTTCGAATGACTCGTCAAATCCGGACAGATGTTCTCATCCTACCTAGATCTAGGGTCAATCCAAATCAGTGCGACTCAAGTTCATTCTTTCAAGTTAGCCACTGATGTCAGGAGCTATGTCATTTTGGGTTGCTCAGCGCTCGCCTGAATGCTGGTAGTACTTTTTTCTTCACCATTTTTCGAAAGACACAATTTCTCATCGGTCAGTCCAAATCAGGATACTACATGTGCTACGGTATCAATTATATTCGCTCTGCTACCTTCACGAGTAGGTCGTGACCTTTCAATTTACTAGTTATATCTGATTTCATTTCGAAGTTATATACATAGCTGCCTGCTAAGCCTTAGAGGTCTCAAGGGAATGGTACGTCGACACATCAATTTGCAATTGCAAGTGAACATGCGTAAAAACCATGAAAATGAAAGAAACGACCACTTTGGAGCCGAAACATATAAAAACCCTTATTCCAGCCACAAAGCCTTCCTGTCCAACAATAGCCCACTATTTCCCGATAATGCTTAGTAGTGGTTTCCAGAGTCAGCAGCCTTTCAGCAGCCGTCTTAATATAAACACATCAGCCAGCGACAACGACGCAACGTCACTGGCTGACCGAATCAAGGCTGCCAGGTCCAACGTGTCAGAGAGTGGCTGCCAAAATTAAACATACACTGCCATGGCCAGACTGCAGCAACTAAAGCCCGGGTGTCTACCAAACACCCAGGCCGAGACACCCAGACCAGGATTAAGTAGTCCTCGTCCTATGTGTATTCCAAGGACCTGTCGAGCTCTGTCTGTCTCCCAGCCTTATAAGTAGAGCCGAGGTTACGCCGATCTAGGCCTCCATACTCGAGTCCGCTCAAGTCAAAGCGGGGCGGCATCTAGTTGCTACAGGCAGTCGTCCTCGTAGTTACTATGTAGCTTGAGTCCAGTAGTACATATATACATCTTGAAGGTTGACAATGCGTCAGAACAAAGTCCAGCCGAGGTCCAGCAAGCTATAAACAGCATCATGACATCAGCTGCATCCGCCAAGTCAAGGGTAACCAAGAGTCCTGCTGAGCAAATCGAGAACCTCAAACTCAAGCTTCAGAGCTTGGTAGTGGCCACTTACGTACCACACCGACCAAGAGCATGCCAAGTTATTTGCACAATATGCCGCATGATTGGATTCACAGAAGTGCGAGAAATGACTCGAGTAGAACCTCTCACGAGGATCGTCAAAAGGTCGGAGGACAAATCCGAGAGAGGGACCAGGAACGACAGAGATGATGCGAAAAAATAGAAACCAGTTTTGCGGAGGTGGTTTGTGGGGAATATTGTATAGGTGAGGATTAACCAAGGAACAAAGTTCACAGAAATGTGGTACTTGGGCCAAGTTTGAACCACTTGACTTGAAGGATTTACGTCGGAAAGTGTGCTGTGCATGCATCTGATGAGCTGGCTGTAGTCCATCGTAAAAGGCTACTTGCGAGTGGGTATCAGTTCGCGCCTGCCAGTGCCAGTCGAGGAAGATCCAGCAGGACTCCTCGAAAGATCGCTCCACGCTATCCATGCCAAGCGATGTGAGTATGGCAAAAAGTCTCTCTTGCCAGCATTATTGCGATCCGCATCTATTCCGAGTCTGTACCGAATATAGGTCTGTTGCACCTGTAGGGATCATGGTCATTTGTCGGGTGGGCAAGTGATGAGAAATTCTCACAGTGTGGCACCGAAGAAGACTCAGAAGGGGTGCCTGAACCAGATGGAAACGTAACCACGTGTACACAAAGCAAATGTATAGCTCTTAACCACTACCCACAATCCTTGCTCAATCCTTGCCCTCTAACCGCCATGGACGACGAGTCCGACCGTCCTCAGTCCGGCCAGTCCTTGCTCCTCGCCAGCTCTCTCGCCACTCTCGTCGTCGCTGGCTCAGCCGTCCTTTTGCGCTCAAAATTGCCGAACCTTCGCTTTGCACTCTTTGGCAACGACCCTCATGGTGCAGGTAGGCTTTTGTCGGTCCTTTTCTCATCGCTTTTGCTCACCAGAGTCTTCAGAAACAAACGAGGAATATGACGCTGCTGGCAAGTCCTCTCTGTCTTCAATCCTGTAATGTCACTAAATTGCGCACAACAGCCTCCAGTCAGGCACAACATGGCCCTTCGAAGAATCATAGGTCCAAAGAACGGCGCAAGCGAGGAAAGGACCCAATGAAAGAGTTGATGAAAGGCGGCAAGAAGGCCGCTAAGCTACTCAAAACTATCGACCAGGGCGACTCCCATTCCGCCAGTAGTCCTAGCCTCCCTGCCTCTCCAGCTGCCACCCAGACCCATCATCATTCGCAGCTCCCTGACTCCAGCCCATCACGCTCCGAGCGTTCTAGATCACCAGACGCTTCAGTCTCTTCCCGGTCCGTCTCTTCTGCCAGCGTTTCCAGCTCCCGCCATCACGTCAGAATGGCCGATGTTGACCATGACGACTTCAACGAACGTAGGCTAGTTATACAAGGCGATGAAGATCTTGACAGGGTCAATTTGGCTTCTAAAGATCTCTCGGACTCACAACGGCCTCCAAGGTCCGACTCTCATTATACTGACTCTCATTACATATATTCCACCTATCCCGGGGCGCATTCCACTCATTCCCCTTCTCATTGCCACTCAACATCCCACTCCAGCACTCCATCTTCAGCTTCAGCCATCACCTCGTTGTCATCAGCCGACTCAGAGGGAAGTGCATCAACAGCAGTGACCTCCGCCGGTTCGACGTCTCCCGTTTTGTGCCCGAAACCATACGAAGACGAAGACGATACACCCAGCGTAGAAGGGGACGAAGGCAAAGGAAAATTGACGGCCACTGGGAATCACATGTCTTCTTCCAAATCCTATCCTTCAAAATCTTCCAGAGACCCCCTTCATAATGCCAACGATACTTTTCCTTCCCGCAAGCCGCCTAGGTTTCGGACAAGGAAGAATACTTCTTCTCCACAACCCGACATCCCATCCACTTCTTTGCCCCCTATTACTTCCAGAACCTCCACTTCCACACTTCCTTCGGACTTTACTGACAGCTCAGAGCGCCATGATGCCGAGATCCCCGTCTCTCCAACTTTGACTGGCTCTATAAATAATGCGGCCATCAAACCGCGGTATAGGGACCGAGAGCGAACGTCATCTGCTGTTCATGTCAGCGATTTTGATCATGCTGCGAATGAACACGGGAGCGCGCCTCGACATGCACCTACGCCACGAAGAATCCCCACACCATCTGCCTCGGGAAATACAGCTTCTGGCTCAGGAACAGGATCACCCGGTCCAGGATCTGGTGTCAATTCTGGTCAGAGTACACCACAGTCTCAGTCAGCGTCATCAGCATCTTCGACCCTCTCCACCCAGACCCAAATCGCATCCTTGAGAGGCGCTTTAGAGGCGGCACGGATGAGGGAAGAAAAGACTAAAGTAGAACTGGATCGTTATGTCAAGGAAGTCGAGATGCTTAGATGGGAAAGCTCTACTTGGAGAAGACGTGAAAGCGAGGTGAGCGCTATTTTTTACTTGTGTCTTCGTATTCGGAGCTGATATTTTTGCTACCTTGCAGCTTCACACTCATGTACATCACCTTATGCATCAACTTCAGTCGTATTCCGCGTTCTATATGTCATCTATGGCTGTACCACCACCCCAAATGCAATCTCCACCGAATGGCACACAACATCCTCATCCTCAGCATCTAGGTATTCCTGGAAGAAACGGGTCTCCGTCCGGGAGTAATAGCGGCTCTAACGCGCCCTCGCCGAATCCCAATGGACATCAGCAGGTTCCCCTGCCCTCATCTACTCCCAATACTTCGGGAGGCCAACCACTGGGACACGAACAGCCTCCGTCGGCTCAGCAGCAACCCATGACTCAGGACAACGGAAACGGAACGCCTGCCAATGAACTAATGACGCAGCAATTACCGTCACCGCCAAACGGGTTGCCCATGTCTCCTATTTCACCACTAGGCACAATATCTCCTCTTTCCTTTTCCATGATATCAAGTCCCCATTCGCCACAATTCCCTTATCCTCCTTACCCGATGATCGGGCCGTCCCACATTCCAGGTCGTTCACCGTATGGAATGCCAATGCCTTTGCAAATGCATCCGTCACCTTTCCTTTCCATGTTGAATACTATGCCAGCGAGTACTTCATCTGGTTTGCCGATGGGTCCTGGGGAAGACGAACTTTCCCCTGATCCAAGTGCCAACAACTCGTCCAACCCTGGACCAAGGGAAACTTTGGATCGAGGGAGGAAAAAAATGAGGAGCATGGCATCCCCGATGGGTGAGCCCGGCGATGGATGGGTCGGTGTTGGGATTTTCAGAGATGCTGACGAGGACAATAGTGCAAGTGGCAGCGCGGAACGATATGATGCAGAGGGTGAAGATAACGAGGAGGAGGAGGATGATAATGGAGGTGTCAGTGAATTGTTGGTCGATGCTATACTCAAGAGGCCTGGTAGCATACGGCTGGGATCTGGGAAGAAGAGAAGAAGACGAGATAAGCCTTCATCCGAGCCTGAGGACGAGAAGGGGAATACTAGTTCATCTCCACCTCGTTCTTTATCTGGTACACCCAGTTCGTCAGAGTCGTTACAAAACTCGTCGTCTGAATTACCCGTCGAGTTTGTATTCCCTTCAATCTCAGATTGGGGAAACGTGACGAAAAAGAGGACTGATGTTGCTGTGGAACCCAGTCAAGGAGCGCCTCAGGAGGAAGCTACTTTCAAGGGACTCGAAGAGGATGACATTACTCCGCCTGCTTCAGGCAACGCTCAAGTCCCTGAGCCTACACCAGTCTCATTGCCCGACTCAGTCGCTGGCAATGAGCTAAAAGATTCTGACAGCTAATCGCCGTCTAGATCTTCATACTACAAACTTTCTGAGTCTGACCAATCGAACCACGAAAAGCGAAGACAGTGTCAGAACACCATGGTTCTGCATCTATTTCTCCCAACGAGTTACACGGACGACCATTCCTGCCAAGCATATTCAACCAACATATATGTATATTCTTGTTCAGCTTCCGACATTTTATATTTTTCTATATTGTGTATCTTTCTTGGTCCTCCGTGGACGGACGGCTTACGCACTGGCTACCTTACTCACGCTCTGACTGCCGATAACCGACTTTCATGTCACATCTTTCATTCTTATTCACTTTTACTTACTCCATGTAGCTCAACGAATCATCGCATCCTTTTTATCACTATTCTATTGGAGTACCTTTCAGCCCCTAGCAAGTGTTGGAACTTGTCTGCTACTGCTTTCTCCCGTTTCTCGCGATCACGCCCTAGTTCTGTCTGTCTTGCTACCCGTTCTGGTTCAACTACTCAAACCAAAGTGGATTCCTACTATCCTTCTTCTCATACCCAAAGCACATACTGAATTTTGACTAATATCATACGCAGGACGCAAAGACGACCACAGCCAAACAAGAACGTATTTTATGTATAGTATACCAAATTGTCAGTAGATACAACCTAAATTAACAGTTCCTGGATGCTCAGCGCGCAACGCTTAAGCTTTTGGCGAACTGCCGAGAAGCTTCTGGCGATATTGATGTTTTGCAAAGCCGTCCAAGCCAAACAAAAGAAGAATTTCCGAGACTAGTTAATAATGGCGTTTTCACTTTCTTCTTCTCATCATCATCCCTGTCATCTCGTATTCTGGCGCCTCTCTTGTTCTCTGTGCGTATCTCGCAAGTTTTCAGTCTGTCCTTGTTTTCTAACCGAGCAATTTTCCAACACAGTATATCTATCCCTGAATAATCCATTGTTCTCCACTTCCAGAACCCCCGTGACCGCGTATCCTTATTGTTCTCTCGTCTTCATCAGGGTTGGCGCGGTATAAGACCAGCTGAAGCTACCCAGCCCTTCTGCCAACAATTCATGATGTCGAAGGCCAGGTCGTCTGTCGAATTCCCCCCTCCCCAACCTTCCACTGCCCGGTTGCAGACGAAGTACACTCTCATTAATAACAATACGACAGCGACATCCTCGACTCAGATTCCGAGAATTTCTTCCGTTGGTCAGAACATGCCTTCACGCTCCAGAACTACCTCGACCTCCTCTGTAGACACCATTCGCATCAGCTCTTATGACAAGAAAAAGACGAAAGAGGGAACAAAAGTTCCCCGGTCTTCTTCCGGATCCAAGAAGAGGTGTCGCGCAAGCGATTCGACTTCCTCTGGTCTTGATCCTGCCATGCTCGATATCCGTCGCACGAGACAACGCACACTTTCCTCTTCCTCTACCGCTACTGTCCGCGCGGGTGATCAGAAGTCTGATGTAGCCTTTCCTTCATCCGAAGACGCTTCAGCAACGGATGAAACAGCTGACACCAAGTCTACCACGCTCCGCAAGAAGGGTGCCGGAAAGACGACTAGAAGAATCAGTCCACTCAAGCTGAATCCTGGGCATGCTGCACCGTCCGTTGCTGTTGCAGTAACAGAATCTGTGATTCCCCATCGTGACGCACCCTCACCTCCCGCTCTTCCATCTCATACTCGTCAGCGGGTCAATTCCTTGTCCCCGAAACATTCTCAATCGACGTCACAATCGCATCAAACAACAACACCTCCTGTACGGTCATTCGTACCTAACAGATATCGATCAAGTCTCTTTGAGCCTCTTCCTGATCATCTACAAGACTGGGAACCATCTACGTCGGTGATTCAGTCACCGTTGGACTTGAATGGCACAGATGATCAGACTTCAGGTGATGAGGATGCATCAGAAGCTATGGCCAGCGGTGGGCCTTGGAAGGATCAGTGGGGCAATCTGCATCTCGGTATGGACGATTTGGACCTGTCCATTACTTTCCACAAAAAGCAGCCATTCTTTGACGTGTGGGATTTACCAGATGAGTAAGTGTTTCGTGTTTCGTGTTTTCGGTTTGTGATAACGATATGCTTACGCACTATTCTCATTTTAGCATTTATGTTGGCGTTCCCGCACGGGTACATCTAACGGTCAAAGATCCTCACCGTTGGACCGGATTCTCTTTGGCTCCCGAACCAGATGTTCGTTATATCGACATCAGATGTAACTCGTTTGAGTATCGCTCCTATCCCGTCCCTGCCGCTTCCATAGGTCGCCACCCTCAAACACCGTTTATACTGCCGCCCGAATACGCCGTTGCATACACCGGCACCTCTTCCTCCGAATACTCTGCTAATACGACTGCACCTATCGACCTCACACGTGGAATCGTCGTAAACAAGAAATGGCACAAAACATTCCCTGGTAACAAAGTCTTCCCTCATCGGGAAAGGCTCATCTCGACGTACAACTTGTTACCAGACGATTCCATTGAGTCTGCCGTTGGAAAGGGAGAGGGAGATGAGGACCATGTCGTCATGAGACGTGGGTGGTACTTCAAGTTCCTTATCCCTGTGCCGATGTGGGTTGTTCGGATGGGAAACTCGAGGGCATTTACTGTTGAGGTAAGTGTCTGGGCTGGGCCAACGGGCGGGGATGATCATACCTATTATTACGGCGATGACTTTGTTCCCGAGGGTGGCCTACTGAGGCAGGAGACGGAGATGGTGATATCTCACCTGAGGTCAGAGGAGGAGATGGCCAAGAAGCTGCAGAATTCCGCATGAGTAAAAGACTCGTGCTAACTAAGTGGCTTATGACGAGGACGCAAACCCGAAAAAGCGACACAGAAAAAGTTTGTTGATCGCTGGGTTCCTCACTGTTGATGAAAACTCTCCTTTGTTTGCATATCGTAGTATATTGGGCGCCTTAATTCTGCAAGTATCTTATTTCCCTATATCAATACCGTAGCATACCTCGCATTAGTGATTATTCTTATTTGTACCTCTCACTCTGGACACTGGTTTCGGATATACCTGCGTACTGACCCTGCATCCCTTCTTTGCCCTCTACCTATATTGTTACCTACCGGTCTACCTTGGAAACATGGATTTTGAAGCATACTTTGACCTTTTGAACACGCGTTCACTGTCGACGCGCCTGACGCGTCCACTTTCTGTGTGGGAACTTGTTGCCTGTTCGAACCCGCCTTCATCATAACCAGTGTCTACGTCGTTGGCCGCAGTGTGCAACCCGAAAATCATGCAGAAGACTCAAGAAAGCTTCACTTTCACTGTAGGAAAGCTTGGTGCGTTCTATTCAGCCCATGTTGACCTCGCGACTGACCTTTGGATACCACAGATGCTGGCATGGCTGTAAGACACATGATTTTACCCTTCATACACATAATGTTCTGATGTTCTGTCCTTGTTCTTCTTGAACAGATTCTACTTGGAGAACGCGCACATTTAATCGAATTTCCTTCGATTCTATTACCTCCCGGAGCGACTACAGGCTCAATAGTGAACATTGCTGTGCATCAGAATTACGCAGAGGAGAAGAGACGTGATGGCGAGTTTTGGAGCTTGCAGAAGGATATTCTAGAAGAATTTGGCGTAGCAACGCCAGAACCACCAAAGTTGCAAGTGCGTCCTGGTGTCGAGCTTGTTGCTAGAGCAAGAGCTAATGCTTTGGTTATCACAGCTACGCAATGTCACTCAGACGTCAGTGACTCTCGAATGGCCGACCATCAAGCTTGCGACTGCAAAACTACGCTCTTTGGATATCTATCGAAATGGTCAACGCCTAGCTGCCATACCTTCGGCAACGACGAACACTTCTACAAAATTATCTGGACTTGAACTTAACACTGAATATTCGTTCCAGCTCATTCTGCGCACTACTGCCGGTACATTCCCCTCAAATCTCGTCAAAGTCCGCACGCATATCATGGAAGATACATCGGGTATCTCAGTGTGTTTCGGCAACGTCCAGGACGAAGCTTTATTGGATGCTGGCAAGATGGCTCTCAGAGAGATGAAGGCGAAATGGAGTGATAGAATCCAGATTGACACGACACATTTTGTTTGCACGACACCTGCTGCGACACCAAACGGGGCCCAAGTGTCAGGCAATGCGTCTGGAGCACCAGGAGTGGAATATCAGA
Organism: Tetrapyrgos nigripes; assembly: GCA_013368315.1. NCBI lineage: Eukaryota > Fungi > Basidiomycota > Agaricomycetes > Agaricales > Campanellaceae > Tetrapyrgos > Tetrapyrgos nigripes. Next base: position 158,504 of record JAACJM010000024.1, read on the forward strand.
GGGCATTGCAACTTAGTATACCTGTTGTAACGCCTCATTGGATTCTTGCTTGTCATGCTGAACGACGGTGCGTGCATTTGCTATTCTTGAGTGTCGTTTTCTGATCTACCTGCTTTTGTAGAATGATGGCCATCGCTCCATACTACTTGGGTGCTGAGCCGCCCGCTGGCAGCTCAACGCACTCATTCCGACCACAATCCATGTCCCAAGCATCTCTTTCTCGTACAACCTCTTCTCCTCCCGTCAATGGAACTGCTCGTAGTCCCAATTCACCTTCTAACCGCGCTTCGATGCCTCCTCCAGCTCGTCAACCTAGTGCATCGCCTCCAACCAGTCATTCCCCATTCGTTAATCAACCTCCAGCAGCAGAGACTATTCCTGAAGAACCGAGCCCAAGGAGAGATTCGTCTGGAAGCCTAGACTCGGAGTCAGAAGAAGTCAAGTTGGAGAGGTCCGATAGTGCTACCAGAAAGAGAAGGAGTGGAACGATGAATAAGGATTTCAAATTCCCTTCGCCGCTCAATTCGCCTGTGATCACAGCACCACCTGTACCGTCCATTGCTGTGGATAAGGCAAATGAGGCTAGCCAGAGTCAATCTTCGGCCCCAGTCATTACTCCGTCTAGTATCGAGGTACCGCCGCCTCCACCGGTCGAGAAGGAAAAATCGACAAGCAGTTCACTGGATGATGCAGAGGACGACGTTGGAGATACGGTAGAGATTGAATTGTGATTACGACTGGAGACTGCAGTTCCTTAGTTTATTTTTTACAAGTTCCGCAATCACTATGATATACCACCTCTTCGAGATTTTTACAAGTAAAGTCGTAGTACAATGGCACTGGCCGCGGCGACTGTTAGAAGAGACGTCCAATTTTAAAGCACTACGCTTCTTTCTTCCATAATGTCTGTACGCCCAAAATCCATCGCTTTACTCATTTGCGACACTCCTTTACCCAGTGTTATCGTCGAACACGGAGACTATCACAAGATCTTTTCTGTACTCCTCAAGAAATCTCTACCTGATCATGACTTTATCCTGGATTCATACGATGTAGTGCACAAGATGGAATATCCTGATGACGAAAAGTTGGACGAGTATGACTGCGTTATGCTAACTGGTTCTGGTAAGTCTAATCCTGAAGAAGAGGATATCCACGACGAACTGACTATAACAATTCTCGATGATGGTCATTTGAAAATGAAGCTGCATCGGCGTACGAAGACAAGGAATGGATCCACAAGCTCATAGACTTTGTTAAACGTATCGCAGATACCAAACCGAATATCAAACTAGTTGGTGGGTCCTCAGTTTCAACTGTACCAACGGCAACATCTAATCTAGAGCAGGTATATGCTACGGTCATCAGATTATTTCTATGGCCATCGGTGGTACATGCGTCAAGAATCACGGTAAATGGGAAGTCGGACCTACTGCAATGACATTAACGGAGCTGGGCAAAGACTTGTTGAAGATGCCGGGAGACGAATTGGTACGTCGAGTACAGTGCCCAAATTTCAGCGTTTTCTCAGTGTTACTGATTGTGAACGTAACGCAGATCTTACAAGAAATGCATCAAGACTACGTCCCTGCCATCCCTCCAAACTGCCATCTCCTCGCCTTTACATCCATATCACCCAACCAAGGTTATGTTCGATTTACATCGCACCAACCTCCTTCATCCGGACAAGTCGACCCTTCGTCCATCCAAATTCTGACAGTCCAAGGTCACCCAGAGTTCACTCAGGGTATCATGGACAAACTTGTCGTTGCACGGACGGAGAAAGGCATTTTGACAAAGGAAATGAAGGAGGATGCAGACAAACGAAGTGTGCTGAGGAATGACGGTGTGATTGTTGCAAAGGCCATTTGGAGGGTATTGGGCGTGGATGTATAGTATAGAGCAGATAGAGAGGGCTCCATCGAGCACACATAGAAGTTTTCAACGCTGTAATCATATCCATTTGCTACAATCATCTATAGATACAAGCAAGCAGGGTCTATGCCCAGAACACCTAATGGAAGGAGAAGCCACTCGAGTGGCTGCTACGTCCTAGAACCCCATCCCAACTCCACTACCTAATCCTTCCAGAAGTCACGGAGAACTCTGTCCCAACATGCGTGATACTCGGCAGATCAGGCAATGGATCGACCATCTGCAGCATCTTGCAAGCAGTAAGAGCATTGCTAGCGACCGACGCCCAAATTCCAGGAGACCCTCAACATTTCGGTCAAGCAATGTATGAGCTCCACTCTAACCAACGCTGGCTGATCTTCCTTGAACAAGTCCTAGTATCCACCCCAAAACGAATCCGGTCTTCATCCCAACAACGCTATGTCTTCTTAATGCTTACCAGCCTCACCACAAGAGGCAGCAATGACCCATTCTCACTGGATGCGTAAAATTGCACACAGTCAAGGAAGACTTTGAACCTAATCATACAGTAAGCTTAGTTAAGTTTGAGGTGGACAAGTGATTGAAACTTACCAATGGTCGAAATTTGTCTCGAACTTGACCTGATACTCCCAGCGTCTCCTCTGCCCCTCTGGTGTCTCGGTCTCCATCATCGCCTGGTTAGCTGACTTGGTATAAGGCGCAGCGTATAAAGCAAAAGTTGCGCAGGTTACAATCAATTTCGAGTAGGCCTAGAGAGAGAACGCAAGACAACGTCAGATACAGGCACAACAAGAACAGACAATTCAACCCACCTTCAGTAGCTTCGCACTTGTAAGCATACACTCCTTTAAACACGTATCCAAGAAATCCAAATGATCCCTCAACAGCTCATCCACCGTCCTCACACGATCCAATTTCTGTTCCAACAACCTCCAGTTCGGTTCTAGAACCTCAAACGTTGCGAACGAGAGGATTTGTTGAACAAACGACAGCATACGAGCACGAAGTAAAAATACCCGTAGACGCCATTTCTCAAACTCTGTTTGTTCAGGGCCAGTAGGAATAGGTACTTCTGCGGGATTGGATGGATTGGGAGAGGAAAAGGGACGGGAAGGTGGTCTAGAGGCTGATGATGGTGGTCTTGAACGTGAAGCTGAAGACGGTGGACGCGAAGGCGTGGTCTTTGTCACTGGTTTCCTCCAAGGTGCACTTTTCTGCTCAACCCACATTGTGGAAAGGCTCTGCTCTACATGTTTGAGATGTAGGAGAAATCGGAATATGAGCTGATACCGAAGGATGGTCTTGCGAGAGATAACGAGTGATAGAGGGAATTTGACGTTGTAGTCCAGCGATAGGGCATCTAAGGCTGGAAAAGAGAATCCATGAGTAAGACTCTTAAGTAAATCAAGAAGGTTCTCACCAAGCATCTGCTTCTTATCATCCTTCTCCTTCTCTCTACCAACCTTGTCCTCGATTTCTTGTTCTGGCACCCTGCCACTACTCTCACTACCAATCCCACCAGTACCGATAATCTTCATCAACCACTCGTAAAGACCACTCGAAGCCATGACCACTTTCACATCTTCTCTAAACATGGTATCTTCCCCTTGTACATCTGTATTCAGTGTAAGCTCGAGCAACGACTGTAGCTTAACAATTGAAGCAGATTTGGCAGTCTTGCGTAGTTCATTGTGAGATAGATCGAGAAGATGTGTGAGGAAGAAGGATTGTGAAAGGAAAAAGTATCGTTTGAGGGAACGTAGACGTGGTATGAGTTCACCGGTCCGCAGTAGAAGTTGTAGAAGAGTTTGGTTGGCATGTGCATATGCTGATTCGAGAAAGGTGTAAAGTCTGAAGCAAGGCATAAGCAAGAGTTCACAGAGTACAGCGGAATGGCATACCGTTCATCGTCCATACCAAACTCTTCCTCTTCTTTATCTTGGTCCCTGCCAACTTCGATCCCACATTCACGTATAACGTTGAGGTACTTTCCGGCGAGAAGGATCTTATGTTTCCAATCCTCTAGTAGGGGAGGTACACAAGCACCACCAGGTAGTCTCCCTCCAGCGGATCTTGGAGCAGGTATACCTGCTTTATGTGCGTGGCCTTTGCCTCCGGAGGAAGGCGTTGATCCGTCTCGCAGCTAGGGAAGATATTAGAAAAGAACTAGAGCAAAAGAGCGAAACACTAACCGTGTACCTTCTCTCCCAGTACTCATCCGTATAATCCATCTCCAGAATTCCCCTATTAATAAACTTGCTCTCTTTCACCAACAACTCTTCATATGGATCCACAAGTCGTCCCGTCATAACCCACCCTCTCAACATGGCGACATACGGTTTACCAGCGGCTCGAAGTAAGGTCCCATAAAGCATTGAAGCAGTGGGATCGCCGGACATGGATTGTTGTTTCTCGTAAATGATGGCAAGAACTTCACCACCCTTGACGGGAATGGATGATGATGATTGACTGAGAGGTGTTTCGGATAAGACGGCTTTGAGTTTGGAAGAAGGAATGCCGAGTGCTTCGTTACGGGCTTCTTCTTCGGCGTCTGAGGTATCGGAGGAAGAGCCGGAGAGTGAAGCAGAGGTATCGTCTGCAAATGCAAGGTCTGTAATAAGGGAATATATGAGGGAAAGCGTGTGGATCGTCGGGTGGACATAGAACCACAACTTTTGTAAGGAGAAGGAAGGTGATGTATTGAAAGCATGTTCGAGTTGGGAGAGAAGAGTTTGGTAATCCTTGAGCATATCGCGAATAGAGGCGCATAATGCATGATTGACCAAACCAAAGTCGAGATGTGAACGCTGCTCGATGAAGGATGAGACGGCGGTGTAGTATGTGCCTAGTGGAAGAATTCTTTCTACCAAGTCGCGTAAGGAGGAATCTAGGGTTGGCGAAATGACGAAACGAACACCCTGGAGTGGGTCTTCTTCTTCTGGAAAGTAGTCGGGGTGGAAAGTAATGTAGTTGCCTTCGATGCCCATGAGAATGTAGAGCAAGTCCTCGAGGATCAAGGCTTCCTGTATATCGATAGGAAGCTGATCCAAGCTGTCTTCGCGTCCCTTTCCCTTGGACAATTTGGGCATGGCAGTGCCTGAGCTGACTCTGGAATTGAGAGGAGCTCTGACAAAGGATGTCTCTGCGATGAAAGAGGGTTCATCATAGGACGAACTGACGCGTGCTGAGCCATTTCTAGACGGGACGTTGTCGTGTTCGAGTCTTGTTCTCCGCACCGACGCAATGGTGCCAGTGATTTTGGAGTATTCCTTGTGAGAAAGGGTGATATTCTTCTTTCTTGCTCCAGTTTGCGTTCGAGGCGTGAAGGGTTCCATGTCAACTGCGTCACGTGTAAAGACGCGTCGCGACCCTTATGCAGCTGTTGTGTGGGTGTACTGGGAAGCATTTTTGTTTGTACCGTTGGAGTCGTTACTGGTTCCGAAGACAACCAAGGCATCGTCGCCGCCTGAGTATCTGGTGCCAGAACAGCTAGGCGTTGGAACATCAAAATAGTGCTTTCGTGAAAGGTTGGTCTTCACTGTTTTCACTTTCTGCGCTATATTGCTGACTTTTCCTCTCCCTGTTTTTCCCTAGGAACTATCGCCGAATCATCCGTCATCGTATACAGCTCAAGTACAAAGATATTGCCAAAAGTATTCCTATCCATAGTGGCTGCAACAAGCTTGAAGAATTTGGATACCTACTCGATGATTGGCGGTAGACTCGAACATTTTGAGGGAAGTGAAAGTGGCTGCTCGATGATAATGCATCATGTAGTGAGCTTTACTGTAGTTTGTTTGCCTACAAAATTAGAAATGTATGCTGAAAAATACGCGACGCATCGGGACCTTCTCTAGTACCACCATGCAACTTGATTTCAAGCTCGTCACTGCACCAGAAATTGAAGAGGCTGTCAGAATAGAAGAGGAAGGTATGAACAGCAACTGTATTTCCTTTGTCCTTTGATCGACCAATACCTTTACCTAGGATTCCCTCCGGACGAAGCAGGCTCCCTAGAAACATTCCGGTACATCATGCATCATCGACCATCTTATGCTCTCTAACTACCCAACTACTAGCTAGATTCCGACAATCCCAAGCACCCGACTTGTTTCTAGGTGCATATACCTCCACTAGCTCATTGACAGAGTCAGACTCCTCGACCTCCTCCCCCAGCTCCGATCAACCCAACCTGCAACTCATCGGCTACGTCTGCTCAACTCTCTCTCTCTCCAAAACCATCACCCATGCCTCCATGTCCACACACATCTCACACGGACGCTCCATCTGCATTCACTCCGTTTGCGTCGACAAGAAATATCGCAGGCAAGGAATCGCTTTGAGGTTGTTGAAGGAGTATATCTCCAGACTACAAAACAACTCGAATTTGTATGATCGTATATTGCTGATTGCTCATGAGGAACTTATTCCGTTGTATGAGAACGCTGGGTTTACGCTCGTTGGGAAGAGTGAGGTTACGCATGGTCCTAGACCGTGGTTTGAGATGAGGTTGGATTTGAAGGATGAGCAGTAGCAAGGGAAGATTTTCACGCGTACATATAGTGTTGTATTGGTCTACCAGAAAGAACAGATTGAAATGTAATAGACCTTGTAGTCGTTCAAATACGAGTGATACCCCTCAGTTTTCTTAGGTTGAGTTGAGTATGTTCAGCAGCGGGTAAAACCAGCAGCGGGTAAAACCATCTTCATGCACATTGCACGCACAGCTGAAAACCAAGTCATCCACAAACGATACACCAAAAAGTACACTATCAACTCTGCTCCGTAATAACCACCTTCTTCCTCTCTGCAGTAGGTTTGCTCTCTCCTGCTCTCGTATGTTTTCTTCTCCTCTCCTCCTTGACTCTCCTTGCTTCCAACATGGTGTTTTTGAGTTTGCCAGCGGTGTACACGGGTTTTGGAAGATGTCTTTGTCTGTGAAGATATGAAAAGAAAAAGAAAAAGAAAAACACGAGAAGAGATCATGAAAGTTAAAAAAAATGAGTTGATGAAGATGGCAGTCAGACGGACGTACCTGGCAATCCTTCCAACTTCTTTATCCATCTTCCAGCGATCCACGAGACTTTGTCTGTATTCGATAGCTGCACGTTCCCTCGCAGTAACGATACCCAATCTTTCGGATGCTTTAGCTTTCCATATCCGCACATTGCCGTCGTCAGATCCAGACAAGACAAATCTTGCATCGGTGGTGAACAGTGTCGATGTTACTCTGGCGCAGAAATGAAATGAATGAGAGGTCAAAAAATGAAGTACGAAGCAAATCATCTTCTCACCTTTGCATCCGCTTCGTATGATACACCTCAGGTGAATGTCCCTGTCCTGTCTGCCATATCCTCACCGTCCTATCCCAACCACCCGAAACAAACTCAGTCCCAGTCGGGGACCAATCACAGCTCATCACAGCAGCGACATGGGCTTTATAAATTTGATTCGGCGCATTAAGATGTCGTATATCAAACGTATAGAGGTTATGATCTTCTGAAGCGAGTAAAAGGGAGGTTGGAAGGGTTGGCGACCATGCTAGAGCGTTGGAACGCATTTGCATGATGACGCGGCGTTCGGCTTTGCCTGTACGGATGTCGTAGAGGGTGAAGGAACGGTCGGAGCCTATGGAGGCGAGGATGGAAGTTTCGCTGAGGTTGAAGCGGACGGAGGAGACGGTCTCGGTGGATGTGGGAAGGGTGAGGTTGGAGATTGGGGCGCTTCTGTTGAGGTGAAGGGGATTTTGTTAACGGATTTCGGAAAGAGGGAAAGAAGGGCTTTTACTTTGTTTCGTCCCATATTTGGACGAGATTTGAAGCAGTTGCAAAAAGTTGACTCGATCTTTGGTGGTCTATCGAGCTGAAAGCACTGCTTAGACAACAGGGACTTGTAAAGGAACAAGAAAATTTACTTGAAAGCTGCTTTGCCAGGAAAGACATTGACTGGTTCGTCCTGCAAAGGCTGTGAGTGGATGTACGATTTCAAGACGAGATTGCATACATTTTGTGAGTCAAAATTCCATAATTTGACGTTCCTATCAACACCACAACTCAAGAGCCTCGAGTTCTCTGCGAAACAAAGACCCGAGACTTTTCCCTTGTGTGCTTGAGGAACATGAAGGATTCGGCTTCTTTGCGGTAGATTGTGGACAATCAATCCTGCACACTTTGAGTAAGTCAGGGCACAAGGCCATTTACCACACAGTACAGACGAACCTCCATCCCAGCTTCCGCTTGCAACTGTTGATAATGAGTCTGGCTGTTTCGCCAAAACTTCAACTGCGTCTACATGACCTTCCAAAGCATCAACAAAAGGTCTTGCAAATAGCCTATCGAGTTTTGCGGCATTGACTGCTCTTGTCCGTTCTCGTGCGCGAGCAAAGGGATGCATGTTTGGATTGAGGTTGCGAGAGATTGGAGTAGGGTCTCCTGGCCTAGTAGCAAGGTGACGTGAAGGATCATGTTGCAGAACTGATATTTTCTGTTCAAAAGGATGAGTTGAGATAGTGCAGAGAGAAAACTACTTACGACCATTATAGCGGCAAGAAAGAAAACTGAAGCAAAAAATTAAATGTGACCAGACGCGTTTAACTTTCTGGAGTCACGCGAGAAAGGATCTGCAGACTTGCTACTACCACTGCCGTCGTCGTCGCTGTCCACGATGAGCTCGTCCCATGATAATTCATTAGATACCATCGTTCACCATGTCACGACCGCCACCGATCTCTACGCTCTTGCTCATCATCTCCGGACTGCGATAAACAAAGATGTCAGGGAAGTCATTCTTGCAAGCACCCTTTCCTCTGGCCAGGATCCTCTACAAATACTGGACCTTAGCAACAACACCCTTGGAGTTCTCTATATTCTGTGAGTCTTTCTGTGAATGCTCGTCATCTATGTTGACATTAACACCGATCAGTTCTGCGCGTCTAAACGCGCCTACGAACACTGGTGTCCCAGTTCCTCCTTGGGGTATCTTGACGCAGTTTTGCAACACCTTTATCCCAGAACAGGCCCGTCTGGCTCCTGAGAGGATGTATCTTCTTGCAAAAGGCATCGTTCGTCTCGCCGCTAGCATCCATAATGTAACTATATCTTTGTCGATCTCCTTTGGTCTTTTATCTGACTTATTCGATTCCAAAAGGTCAAACAATCCATTCCTCTCCTCTTCGCCATTGTAAACCGTTTCCCTCCCACTCCGTCAACCCTGACCGCCATCCATCCACTGCTGGTCCAAATCGTTCTCCAGACATATCATATTCCACCAGAGCTACCCACCTTCCTCATAAACTATCCACCAGATAATATCTTGCTCGCTTCCTACCCCGAGGATGGCCAGTCTACATCCGTCGCTATTTGCAGCAACCCATCTTCTGATCTCACAACGAATGACAATCTCATCTACCACTACCTTGCCGGCATAATTCTTGCATTAACTGCTTTCTCATCGACTACGTCATTCTCCCCAGCTGCATCCCCAAATACCACCATTCAATCCTCCTCTCTTCACTCCGCGATGGATTACCTCGAGACAGTCGTGACAGCCCCATATGCTTCACCGATGGGAAGCCAAAATGTCACCAACGTTCATGCTCTGCAACTCGAGGCCTTGAAGAAGCTACGACTGCTACAATGCATCGCATTAGGTGGTCCACAGCCTCTACCCAAATACGCAAACCAAACCCTGAACAGAATGTTCAAAGCCACTCCTTACAATGCTTTGGTGTACAACTTCCCGTGGGGTAAACCCGGCGCGTCAGGTTCTTCTGCTGGATCGTCAGCGCAGCCTGTGCCGGTTGAGGGACAGATGCAGGTTACCAATCCTTTATTATCTCAAGCTCTTAAGGAACGTGAACTCTACACCACCGAATGTAATTGGGGACTTGTTGAGCGTCTCGCGCGGCACGCAGCACCGAGATGGGCACTCAAGAGGCTCACAGAGACGTACGTGACTCTAGGGCTGCGAGAGATTGCTAGACATCTTTCTGTCTTTTTTGAAGGAGAGGGAAGTTCTGGAGGTGTAGAAGAAGCCAGGGCATTAGTGCTTGGGATGATCGATGAAGGGATGATCCGAGCAACTATCAGCGATGGAGGAGAAGACGGTGGTATCGTCACTTTCTTCGATGAGTATGATGAAGTCGATGGGGATGATGCTGAAGACGACGTGAGGGAAGTTGGGCACGATGCTTTAGCATTGAAGGAGGAGCAGTTGAAGGTTCTATTAGGCGTCTCTGAGCCTCTTGCTGATCCTTCTTCTTTGGCGACCTCTAAACCTGCCAAGTCGAGAAGAGTCAAAATCCAGATACAAACCCTGCTTGCTGTTGTTCAAGCCCAATCAGAGCAACTGGCGGCGTTGGATAGAGAGTTTGAGAAGAGTAAGGAATTCTTGGTGAAAGCACATAAAATGGAGAGAGGTGGTGGTGGCGGTGGGAGTGGACCTAGTGAGTGATGGTTTGACTTCTATGTCTTGATTGCTATCTAACAATGTTTGTACAGTGTTCGCTGCAGGTGTACCTTCTGGTATGATGGGAGAAGACGAGGATTTGTACGATCGACTTGCAGAGGAGAGCATGTACAGCTAAAAGCCGTGAACCCACCTCAAAAAGTTGCGAAATTTTGCTCTCTTTCATGCTGTACATTGTGTCCACGTTGACTTTTTCACGTTTAGTAGTCTTGCGACTGTTTTCCTTGGTAGATGTATCATACGATAAAGAGTAAGTTTGAAAATGTACTTTGCATTGCAATAACACACAAGATTCCATAAGACGTCTGTCAATTTACATGATGACTTGGAGCTCAATAATCTTCGTCCTCTCAAACAACCGGCAAGCCGTGCTTGGTTTCATAGACTCAATTAGTGATTTACTCTTTCTTCAAGGAGGGCAGGTAACACCTGCAGGGCCTGTCAAAATGCATCGTCGGTTCTGAACTGGGCCGGGTTAATCTTGGTACTCACAACACAGCTGAGTGCAATCAGCCGCGCATGCTTGATCAACTGGTAAAAGCCAAGGTTGCTCAAGTCAGCATGAAGGTTCTATATCTGACAGAACAAAACGGGAAAATTTTTCGTTTGAACGCACCGTTGCCTATCTCTGGATCAATGCAGAGAAGGACGCAAGCCCCATCACACGGGAAGAAACTGTCAGGGTCACAGCAGTCTCTTTTGGCCGCCATTTGAAGTGGGTTGGCAGCAACGAACAGAAAATGATACATAGAATTAGATCGAGTCGTAGATATCTATCTAGCACGCCTTTTTTGTGTTCATGCAACAGGTATTCCAGCATATTCATCATACCCAAGAGCAAGATTGAGATTTTGAAGACACTGCGTAGCAGCACCTTTGAGGAGGTTGTCCAATCCACCCTATAATTTTCAGTATTAGTGGGTGTCTTCAAAACCCTGACAGCTGAACACATACCACAACGACAACTCTGTCACCTTCACTATGAACCTGGACTCCACCAACAATCCACGAATGCTTCCCTTCGATATCTTGCAACGTAGGAACTTCCTTTTTAATCTTCACCAACTTCTCGCCCTTGTACATTTTCTCATACATCCCAATCACATCTTTCGCAGCAAGTCCCTCTTTCAAAGGCAACGAAAGCGTCGAGATGATCCCGCTAAACCAAGGTGTTACACTCGGAATAAAGGCAATCTTGATTGGCGAAGATGAAAGTGTTGACAAATGATGTCCTGCTTCCCGTTCGTGGATATGGTTGGTCAAGGAATAAGGACGGATACCACCTCCTAGTGATTCAGATGAGACCTTGGGTAGACTGACAGGACGGCCGTCAGCGTCGTTGGAAGTTATGGTTCCCGCTCCGCTATATCCAGACATTCCAAACACGGTCGGCCAAGAACCTTGCTTGACGTAGTTGACGAGAGGAGCGATGAGCATCTGCGAAGACGTAGCATAACATCCAGGATTTGATATCCTTTTAGCCGTGCGTATTGCAGAACGACCGTACAGTTCTAATCACCAACAAAGAAAGACAAAGGGAGAAAAAGAGGAAATTGCATTTAATTAATCCAAACGATGTGTTTTACACTCCAGTCAAGAAGATGCCTCACCAGGAAGACCGTACGTCCACCCCTTCTCAAACCTATAATCCGCACCGAGGTCTACTACGACACTACCATTTCCATTTGTACGTTCAGCAGCTCCACGATCAACAGCATCCACAAAAGGTTTACATGCACCATTCGGCAGTGCCATTACCCACGCATCCACCTCACCATCCTTCTCCATACGTTCAACGTCTTCCGGAGATAGATTGCTGTATGTCACAGAGGCCTTGGAGTACCCAGATAAAGGCAATCCTGCGAGTTGTCGGGAAGAGACATGGGGAAGGTTGAGGTAAGGATGGTTGCCGAGGAGGCCAGTAAGAGCTTGGCCAGTATAACCTCGAGCACCAATGAGTCCGAGACGTTTAATCTCGGTGGACACAGGTGTAGGTGGTTCAGCAACCGTAGCGTATCCACGAGAAGATCCAGGAACGGTACGACGAGCCCAAGTTGAAAAGGCTTTTGTACCACTGGGGTTGAAACCATTGGCTCGGTGGGGAGGGGCAGAAGGTCCAACAGGAAGATATGCCCGGTCAATCCTTCCCTTTGCCTCGAAATCTTTGACAGTGGCCTCTACTTCCTCCACATTTTGAACTCCATACCAGAACAGACTCTTTCCTGCTCTGGTAAAGCTTCCTTCTGCACGCTCAAAATGCCATGAACGATTCTCGTCATCAACCTGGGCGGTCCAGAAGAGTTTCCTGTGATCCTTCTTGATCGCATTGAAGACATTGTCCACAACGTTGTTCAGGATGCCGTTACGGGATGACAGAAGTTTGGTCATCACAGGAATTTCATCTGGAGGATGGGAGACGACGGCGACGGTATCGAGAGGTTCGTCACCATAGATGGTGTAGGGTGTCTTGGCGAGTTCATTGAGGACACCAGTAACACTCTGTTCTCCAGAAAGGACTTCTGGGTCACGATCGTGGACAACTTGGCGGAAACGGTCAGCACCAAGGCTCTCAATGCTATCGTGCTTGAAGAGTTTGTAACCACGTCGGATGAGTGTACCGGCACCACTGTCAGTGAACAGCTCTTTTTGGAGAGACGAGGACGAAATGACAGCGACAGAGGAGGAACGGGGAAGGTAGTCCAGCAACTCTTTGAATTCGCGCAACTTGAGTTTGGTACCATATTTGACCCATGGCTCTTTCATCAAGGTTTCATATTCCTGGTGAGACAACATGAATAAAGACGTATGATCAAAGCAACACAAGACATACCTCATCCAAGTTGATAACGCTAATCTTCTCCCCAGTGACACCATGGAACAATCCACCCTTCTCGTTCAAGAACACAATCTTCATGGGTTCAAACTCCTTTGCCAATTCTCCCGCCGCAATGTCGGCATTGACATTGAGAATTTGTCCGTCGGAAGACTCTGCCAAACTAGTCAGGATAGGCAGAGCTCCAGCACGGATAGATGCTTCGATAGGTCTCTTGTCGACCTTGGTGATTCGGCCAACGAGACCATATTTCTCTTTGTCAAGATAGTCGGCAGTGAAAACACCCGAAGTAATGGGGCGAGCACGAGTGCCAAGAGTTTCGAGTGCTCCTACGAGTTTGAGATTTTCTTCAAGGAAGACGCGACGTGCGACTTGGAGAGTCTTGGTGTCTGTAAGAAGTTGAGAACCATATCTGTATGGTCAAGTTTGAGATTGAGAACGAACCAGTCACCCGAATCCCGTCAATGTAATCAGGCACGACGCCAGCCTGCTCAATCAGCTGGTTCAACTGCGGACCAGCGCCGTGAAGAACAACGGGGTAGAGTCCAACTCGGTACAAGAAGCTCAAACTAAGAGCGAGCTCATCAATCTGATCAAGGACAGCTCCTCCGACTTTGATGACAGCGAATTTGGCAGGCTGGGAAGGATGAGAAGCAGACGAAAAAATTCGCAAATGACGTTCGACTTCGCGTTTAGATCCGAGAGAATATAGAAGACGAGTGATAGTGTCCTGATGTGTCCGATGTTAGTAAATAATGGCTAGTTTTGGAGGTAGAGACATACCCGGTCAGTCTGAGCAACAGACTGGATAAATCGCGTAGCTGCGACGGTGTTTCTGGTGGTCTTAATGGCTTGTACGCCAGCTTGTCGCTGGCCACCAACGATGAGTGCAGCTCTTCGCCCAGCTCGGAGGGAGGAAGAGGCTCTGGACAGCATGTTGGCAATGGGAGTGCGTGGAAGTTCTGCCAAGGCCTTTTATAATATTCCGAACATTGACCTGCACAGTCGTGACTCATTCGGCTCACTGCTATTAGCGCCGTTGGCTGTTGTCCACAACACCAATTGCAAAAATCCCTCTCCACATTGCAAGCTATACATATCGATCGAAGGCACTGGTACCTAATCACGTCAAGGGGGCACGAAAAGCGTGATGGTCAAATCTAAAACATTGATGTTATGTTGAATACACTCCATGCAAATACTACTACAACAGGTCCATGATTGTTGTTCGAAATTGTGATCAAGCAAGAGCATTACTTGAAGTCTATGTGGGATAGGTATTTGGGTGAAAGAAAAAGAGTCGAAACAAGCAAGCATCATATCGTGTATCGTACACCAAAAGACGATAAGCCAGAAATTTGAAATATGTGAGACGTATATCCGGAGTGAAGATGATGGGAAAAGCAGACCATAGTGAAAACTTGAAAAGCAAAAGAGTCTTCGGAAGCTTAACATGAAAGAAGCAGGTCAAAGGGTATGCATATTTTGAGGCTTCAAGAGTTCTGTTCCAGCAAACTGGCTGTAGACGGCGTGGAGTAACATATATCCTTCATGCCGCAGGTTTGTAGTACACACTCGTCACATACTGCGAAAAGAAGGGAATCAGAACGGCAGAAATCACTCAAGAATGTGGAAACAAACACTACCTTTTGGCGATACCTCACCGTCTCCCCAACTGCCAACACACCATTCCGTATCGCACTCGTACACAAATGATGCAGGACGACATGACTGGGAACTGGTAGGACCGAATTATCATCTGCTACAACCGTGTCATCAAACACTATCCCATTCGGTTTATCAGACTTGACGTGGGTTGGCGAAGTCGGCGATGTAGAACCAGACCCAGATCCTCCTCCAGCAGCGACAGAACTAACCAAAGTCGGCGTCGGCGATTCTTCCAATAAGGAACCGCCATCCGTGTTTCGCGACAACGTTTCCTCTGCACTCATACCAAAACTTCTTCGTTCTCGTTCCCGTCTCCTCGCCTCGCGATCTCTATCACGGTCTCTATCCCTATTCGCCACTTCCCTTTCCCTATCTCTGTCCCTAACCGGGCTCCTCACCCGTTCCCTTCCGCCTCTCTGACTAGACGAAGAAAAGGAACCACCAGTCGCCGCCATCGTACTTCCAACGCTAACCCCAACACCCGTCTTTGCCTGGACATGCGCATTCAAAATTAACTTGTCCAGATACCTTGGTAAAGAAGGTGCAGGTGGGATATTCGGGAGTGGAACGAATCCACTAATCTGTACTGGTGGCCTTGAAGGATTCGAATATCCATGGCCATAAGCATTATACTGCTGCTGAGCAAACATCTGTTGTTGTAGTCTTGTCTGATAATTCAGATACGCCTCTTCTTCTGCTGCAGCTTCGATAAGCTCTAGTGGTATCTCATTCGTCCAACGAGGAGTATAACGCGAACCGGATGGTTTTCTTGGTTTTTGCTTTACGGGAACGGAAGCAGGAAAACCATAGGCAGAAGGAGTTCCAGGCGACATGGGTTGCTCTTGAGGAGAAGGATGTATATCCTCATCCCCATCTATAGTCGAACTCGCACTCCAAAACGAATGACCCATCTTATACCTCCTCAACCCCTCACCCAGCGCTGCAGGGTTGTCTAGTCCCGTCAACTTTAAGCCAGCTGCAGCATTTGAGTTGACCGTCCGATGTGTCGGTTTTTTACCGAGAGGAGAAGGAGATGACGGGGCTTCGGGAGGTGTGATGACGCCGGTTATGACAGCACCGACGGCAACGTAGTTGGCTAGACTTCCTTGGTCATCGACAGCGGTAGGTAAGTCGTCGGCGACGCGCCATTGGTCGTCCACGAGAAACCGGAGGTGGTGGGTTCCGGGGAGGAGTGGGATGATGGTACTGAATGTGGACGAGGTGGGGTCTCTAACAAATGAACACATCATTAGCGATTAGCCCCGAAGACGAGAGAAACATAAGAGACATAGATAGGAAGCATTACGGATGGACGAACGAATCAACGTGCGTTGCGCTTATAAAAAGCATCCAATGAATGAATGGAAGCGACACCATATAACGCGCCATCGGAGATAACACCAGTCCCACAAGGTGTGGATAAAGGATACATAGAGTTACGAGGCAAAGCGATAAAAAGACGCCACTTACTCCCTTTCCATCTTCCTTCTTCCTTTCCAATCATCATCTCCTGCTCGGGCAAGATACACAACATTGCCTCCTCCGTGCCACGAAATCTTAACCATCATATCCTCTGCACTATCTCTTCCCTTTACCTCTTGCAATTCTTTTGCACCATGGTTCTCGGCAGGTTCTTCAACGACGGTGGCTACCACAGGAACAGGTGTTTCGAGGGCTTTAGGTAGAACCAAGGGAAGAGAAGACCTGATGACGCTGGGCAGGTTTTCAGTGCTCGCAATAATCGTCAACGGCGAGCGTTCACGAGAAGGTGGAGGAGCCCTTGGAGCTAGACGAGGAGTCTCTGTGGAAGCAACCTGGGATTGTCTGGCTCGGCCTCTATTACTGGGATCACCCTGTCCTTGTTGTTGTGCCTGTCCTTTTCCGGACCCAAGATTTCTTTCTATGTTATCCGAGGGTTGAATTCCATATACCTTGGATTCATTTGCCTGCCTTCCTGAAGGAATGGGTATGGAAGCACTTTTCTGCTGCTCGTAGACGCTGGTAGGGGTGATGCCCAGCATTGCGAGATCTGGGAGCTCGAGGCTCTTCTTCTTTTGCCTCATGGACCGGTGAGGTTGACCTGGAGCTGGAGAACCATTTGATGATCTTGGTCGGGGCGAGGCGGAGAAACGCCTATGGTGCTGCTGGTGGGAGCTGGAGGAGGACTGAGAGTTACCCATCGTGGAGGACGGAACTTCGAGTCGACGAAAACTTTGAGTTTCTTTTACTCCTGAGTCTGCCGTGTTTGCTTCTGTTGTCTTTCATTTCACAAAAAAGATAAAGATGGCTACAAAATGATACAATGTACACTATCAAACCCACGGAACATGAAATCCACATCTATTTCCTCGCAAATGTAATCTGAAGATTGTTAGCATTTTGGCATCTCTGCACAACAAATCCTTACCTTGATCTTGTTCTCCCCATCCAACTTGTAATTGTGCAGTGCGTCCTTGGCCACTGTCGAGCTGCCCTCGTCCATATATTCCACGAACGCAATGTCCTTCTTTGTCGGAATAAGTCGTACCTCGTATAGATTGGGGTATCTAAAAAAAGTCAGACAACATTACGAGGACAAAATCAAAGGACTCACTGTGAAAATAAGGACATGAGTTGTTCCTTTGTGACAGACTCGGGGAGATTTTGCAGGAAAAGAATTTTGTTGGGAGGCAAGTATTCGTCTGGCATCTGTACGTTTGGCCGTTTGGGTGCTGGTGCTGCCATGGCGCCGTCCACTGGTAGAGAGTAAAGTAAGTACATGCATAAGTACAACATGGGATTAACGCACTCTCGCTGGCGATTCTCTTTGCCTTGAACTTTTGTTTCAAAGGATTCGTATACCGTGTCTTCTCTGAAGAAACGGTCAGCATTTTAAATCGGATAAGTAAAGGAACGGACTTTTATCCTCTGCACGTTTCGCCTTGTGCTCGTCAAAATGTTCCTCGTCGAGTTTCTTCACAACCGCATCTGATCGTGTTTTTGCAAATGATATTTGCTGGATGACAATGAGTTAATGATGCACGAAAGATGAAGGAACATACCATTGGCTTGGAGTATAAAGGAAACCCTTTGACTTCCTTCATTGCTTTGTGTGCAATATCCGCTGACTCGAATGACACAAATGCCTGCCCCCGCATGCGCAAATTACTATGTGCAACAACATCGAGTACTTCTCCATATGATTTGAAAAGACCTCTTAGTGAGGCTTTCATGACTAGAACAACGTCAGAAAAGCCAACAGTAAACCACGAAACGGACATACCAGGGATTTTGATTTTTTCGTTCAAGTTTTGAATGTAAAGTGTTTCCGACTTGTGTTCTGGTTCTTGTTCTTCGGGTGCTGGCGGTGGTTGGGGTGTTGGTATGGGTGCATCTTGAGAGACGCCTGGAGGAGCAGGAGGGGCGGATACTTCAGCCATTGTGGGAGAGAAAATGAGGTGTTTGTGTGGGAAAAGGTTGGATTTGCAGCTTGCGCTCGTCCAAGCTATCACAAAATCGACCCTTTGAGCGAATGAACGTCCCCGTCAAGACAGAAGCCCAAGACGACGTCGTCCCCTTCACCAACACTGACCTCCCCGCCCCAGAGTCCAGCACGTCTGAATTCGACTCGCTCAACGCCCATCTCCAAGAGAACCAGTCTGACACTGAAGCATGGAGAAGATTCGTTGCCTGTGCTGAAGACAGCGGAGAGACAGACAAAATCCGCACCGCCTACGAAGCCCTGCTCAAGCAATACCCCAATACCGTGCGTGTGACCCGACCTTGAACCAGCTCTCGTTGTTTGACCTCAAACCGTCCTCATTTTTCGACCATTTTTTGATTTTTCTCTTACTTTGTGCCTCTTCTCTCTGGATATAGTCGTCTGCCCAAATATCCTATATAAATCACTTTTTGAATAGAACCAATACCTTCACCCAGGCTGAAGAGTTGTTCAAGCGCTTTCTGAAGGCGTCGCCTTCTGTAGAGCTTTTGAGATTCTATCTGACCTATGTGAGGTATGTGCAAGAGTGATTGTTTTCTGTTCCGGTCCTGATAGATGCATAGACGTATTAATACTGATCCAACCACGCGTGATACTGTCCGAAAAGCATACGAATTTGCATTGGGCCTCGTTGGACAAGACAGAGACAGTGGTGATATGTGGGCTGATTACATCAATTTCCTCAACGCTGGACCTGTGAGTATTCATTCAATTTTTCCCAACTGTTCTCCTTCTAGATCCATGTCCACTCACGTCCACTTATCAGGTCAACTCAACCTGGGAAGAACAACAAAAAATGGACGCACTGCGTAAGGTCTACACCCGTGCCGTACAGATTCCTCTCAGCAACATCGAAGCCCTATGGAGTGACTACGAAAGCTTCGAAACCAGACTAAACCGCATCACCGCCAAAAAGTTTATGTCTGATCTCTCACCAGCCTATATGCAAGCCCGCACCGCCCTGCGTGAACTGAACAAACTCACCAGCCCGCTCTTTCCGCCAGCCACGGACAATGTACCTGCACAGGCCCAATTGCTTGATCACCATTTACCAACGGTGCCAATTTTTATGCAGAGCGAGCGTCAGCTGGTCGGAAAGTGGAAGGCTTATCTCAAGTGGGAAGAAAGTAACCCTCTTGTGCTCGAAGAAAGGGATCGTGGCGCACTTCATACGAGAATAAGTCTTGTTTACAAGAAAGCTGTTGTTCGGATGCGGTATTATCCTGAGATTTGGTGAGACTTTTTTTTTCTTTCATCCTTATTCTACTCTGACCACTTATGACCTTCTTTAGGTTCATGGCATACACCTGGACAATTAGCATCGGCAAACAAGACGAGGCAGCATCCATCCTCAAATCAGGTATCGACGCCAACCCAGCCAGCTTCGTGCTTAATTTCGCGTACATCGATTTGCTTGAGAACAAAAAGGAATATCAAGAGGTACACAAGGTCTTTGAGAAATTCCTCGATGTCTTGCGAGAACAACTCGAGGCTTTACAAGCAGACGCTGACAAGAAAGCTGCTGGTGCTTCTGTCGAGACAACGAACGGGGAAGCCGAGACAGATAAAAATCCATTCGCCATGGATGACCCCAATGCGTCTTTCATTACGAATACCAGTTCTTCATTGGATAGTGTGGACACTGATGAGCTGAAAGAGAGAAAGAAGGAATATGCTTTGGTTTGGGTGATGTATATGCGGTTCGGGAGACGAGCAGAAGGAGTCAAATCATCAAGAGGGATATTTGCAAAAGCAAGAAAGGGCAAGTTTATTCCCTGGGAGGTTTTTGAAGCCGCAGGTATGTGCTCTAGGTACTACTAGTTGAGTGATTGCTAAGATTATTCCTGCCTAGCCTTGATGGAATACCACTGCTCCGGGGACAAAGACGTCGCAACCCGGATTTTCGACGTAGGTATGAACCTCCACGCTAAAGAGAAGGATTTCGTATTGAGATACCTCGGGTTCTTAATCTCTCTCAATGATGAAAACAGTAAGTCAAATTCTTAGTTCCCCGAAGAGCACCCTGATCTCAATGCTGCCCAGACGCCCGAGCCCTTTTCGAACGGGTAATCTCCACTTTCCCTCCAGAACAATCCCGAGCTCTCTGGGAACGTTGGTCCCGCTACGAATACCAGTACGGTGACTTTGAGGCCGTCCAAAAGCTCGAAAAACGAATGATGGAAATATTCCCCAATGATCCACCCATCAAACGTTTCGCTCAACGGTACACCTACCTCAACATCGATGCTATAGCCTCTCGTGATATCGGCGCGTCCATGGCGAAGAAGGAAGAATTTGACCGACGTGAACGTGATAGAGGAGTTTCTGCGAGTGCATCGATGCCTAACTTGAATGGTTCTGGTTCTGGCTCCGGTCCTGGTCCTGGTTCACTGAAGAGACAAGCGGACGATGGACCGAGTTCGGGCTCGGGCTCAGGTCCTGGGTCAGGGCGTAATAGGCGAGATGGTGATCATGGGCATGGGAATAAGAGGCAGAGGGGTTTGTCACCTCCAGCTCGTCGGGAAAAGTCTCGAGACACAAAAGAGGGGAGAGATTGGGAGGGTGGTGGTGGAGGTGGAGGCGGTGGTGGAAGGGGAGGAAGACGAGCGAGATTTTCACCTCCACCAGATTCCAAGCCTCCTAGAGGGAAGCATCAAGAACCAAAAGAGGAAGAAAAGCCGCCTACGGTACCGTCAACATTGTCGTGGTTCATTGGTCAGCTGCCTGCGCCGTCTACGTTTGACGGTCAGTTGATTCTTATTCTAATCTGTCTATCTTTGCAATCTGACTCGTTGCAATCTTCATTAGGCCCTGTGTTCCGAACCGACGACTTGATGAATCTCTTTAGGAATGCTGTGATACCTAGTACGTCAAAAGCGAAGTCTCCTCCTCCGTCTGCTCGTAGTGGTATGTTCCTATCACATCATTGATTTGTTGTGAGCTTAATGACGGGGTTTTATACAGGTGGCCGTCCTCCGCCTGACTATAGTCCGTACCAAGGCCCGAGGAGCAATCCTAGGAGTGTCCGATATTAGTGTTCTTGTTGCATTGTACTGTAGATATAGCACACATTCTATTCTTGCACACACCTTTCGCCCATCATGATCTTACGTTTCTTTCCAAACGGCTACCTTTGTGCACTCCTATGGTGTAACATCAACTATGCCTTTTCATCTTGTATGCTTTCACCAGTGCTTGTTTCCTGTCATATTTGTCGCGTACTTCGCCTACTATAAAAGCAGGACAAACCGATACGACACATTCCCTTTACTTCAAATTGAACAGAAAACAATTATCAGCTGCAGGGTAGCGTCCATATGTGATACATGTAAGGGTAATAGGTAAGTAGGCCTTAGGTTAGGGTCAGAGTGCCCGTTTCTGAGGCGTTTCAAAAAATCGTTGCGACCAACCGCAACGACATCTTGAAACAACCTCATGTCGAAACCCCTCACGAGGCATTTCAAGTTCGACCATCCACCTGCAACGACAACGTGTGGCAACTTCCGCTCTCTTACGAAATAAGACTCTTCGTTGAAATTGAAAAATACTGTACATACTGCTGTGTATCTGCCTACCTACCTATCCACTCTGCTATGGTCAAGAAAGAGGTTGTGCTAAACCTTTTTTCCAACTGGAGCCATCGTTTTAAGGCGTGTTCACGGCGTCGGGAGCGGCTCACTCGGGCCTTGTGGAACCGAAGGAAGACAGCCTATGTGACGAATACATAGCAGGTGCAGACATGGTGGGCAGTACAGTGTATACGTAGGGACCTGGTAGAGGCTTGCAAGAAAAGCGATGATAAGATATAGTAGTACAAAATTTTTACACGACACAGACTTTTAACATTTTACTTTGGTGAGCAACGAAGAGGAATGAAGGCTTGCCTTCGAGGAAAGGGCGGTCAGACTGAGAAGCCGTTTGGTGAGCGTTTGGTGAGGTTGCAACAGCGCCTGAAACGGGTGTGTTGAAACGCGTCGAAAACGGCCTGCACTCTGACCCTACCTATAAATTATTAAGTATACGACAAGACTAAACCTAAAATTACAGCAGAGCAGATTCAGCAGAAAGTGCAAATGACGACAATGTTATGGCCATTGAAAACTTGAAAGAGATGGTGCCCAATCTGAGCATTTCACACTGGCACCGGGTGGACCGTCACGGACACACAATTCTTAGATTTGTCTGAATCCGTCGTGGCCACCCGTTCCTCAGGGACCGCAGCATCCGGAGAGCTCGGTACAAAGTACCAACTCAAGGAAATGACGACGCGAATGACAACACCAATACCCAATACACCAGGAGAACCCAATCTCGCGGCGATACTTCGTGCTAGGATTCCTCCTGTGCGGTGAAACGAAACGGTACGTACTTTGAGTTCAAGGTGTACCCAACAAGAAAAGGAAGACACACCAAGGAAAACACTAGCTATTCCATACACTCGCTGATCCCGGGCGGTGTCGAGGCGATTGAGAGTGAACAGAGTGCCGATACCCATAAGCTCGCACCACGTCGTTGTAAGGGGTACTGTGGTAAATTCGCAATAGCGTGAGCAGCATGACAGTGGCAACATAAAATACAATGACACTGCTAGGTCATTTGCATCAAACTTACATGTCGCCCCAGAATGAGTCTTCAATTGCACACTCATCAAACCCTGCAGTCCCATACTCGCAGACATGAAACAGAGACATAAGAACGCCCGAGCATCGGTCCAAGCCACTCCTCCAGTGAATCTGCAATTCACTGTCAGCCAAGAAAAAAAGAAGAAAGTCGAGGAAACTTGCTCACCTTTCATCGGTAATTCCAGGGTACCCCTGCCCACTGGACCAGATTTCCACAGCCGCTGCCATCGTCAACAATGCTTGGATAAAAGTACCTATCATCATCCAGCCACGACTCTTTGCACCCATCAGGTTACCAACGAACCGTCCTATGAGTGCCCCGAGAATGAAAGAAAGAAGTGAAGCAAGCGCTTGACGATCTCGGCGTAAGAATTGGGTGGTTTCGCCCTCCCATAGACGTGCCACGGCGACGGCTAGTTGAGTGGTGTTGCCGGACTGAAAACCACACCAGATGGAAGAGGCTGAGAAGGTGATGGCATTCCTGAAGATATCAGCGTAAGTACAAGGCAGAAGTATACGGAAGCATAAGCCTGGAAGTGGAGACACGCTCACTCACATAAATCCTGACATAAGGTAGTATGCATTCATCTGGAAAGTGCAAGCAGAGGTGTCTACATCTCCCCAAGACTTTGACGTCAAGCGGGTAAGCAAGGTGCGTTCTGAAGTGAGTGGAAGGGCTCTTTCTGTATCATCAGGGAATGCCATTTTTTTTTGTGAAAGCGAAGAGGCAGAGCACTAGAAGGAAAAATTGATAGTGCTGGAGATTTCTCGAGACGTATATATACCCTTAAAGTCTATACCTTTGTTCCAATCCTCAGCATTTTTGGTGTCACTTCCACCCGATCGAGAGCGAGATAGGTAAAAATTTGCGGGATCACCAAAAGAGTGGGTGGCGCATCGCAATTGCTTGGCAATTGCAAGTCCACTGCGGACAAAATGCCATATGCACAAGGAAGGAGTTTGTTCCGAACCACACTGTATCGTTCGCAAAACAATGGTAGCCAATACCATTTCTGCCCCGCCGGCAAATATTAACGTTTTTATTTCTATCCAAATTTCTTGAGACCCACCAGGAGTATGTCTAGAGAACGAGTATGTGACACAGTATGTCAGGCACCACAGCTCTCATTTTTCACTACCTCCGCCGCTTCACATTTCATTGATTCCATTCCCATTTTTACTGGAGGAGCCTTGATATTTGCCGTGTCAGTCTTGAGACGCAAGCACATCAGACCCTGCAAACCCATACTCGCAGAAATAGGACAGAGACATATAAACACCCGAGCACTGGTCCAAGCGGGTCTACGCATGAATCTGTGATGGTAACGCACTGTCAACAAAACAGGAAACGAAATTAACAAACTAAATTTCCTCACTTCTCGAATTCCAGGATACCTTTCCCTACTCTTCCAAATACCACAGCTGCACCCGTCGTCAACAACGCTTGTATCAAAGTCCCAATCATCATTTATCTACGACTTTTTGCACCCATCAAATTCCCGACAAGCCGTGCCATGAATGCTCCGGTGATGAAGAAAAGGAGCAAAGCCAGCACTAGACGATCTCTGAGGAAAAATTGAGTCGTTTCACTCTCCCAAAGATGTGCCACGGCGATAGCGGCTGATCGAGTGGCGTTGTCAGATTGAAAATCACACCCGACGAAAGAGGCAAAGAACATGCTGTTCCTCGACTCGGAACGAATTAGAAGTTTAAGCTGTCACGGCCCGTAGACATCGAGATAGCTTGTATAGCCACATGAATCTAGAAAGGAGATAGTACACCAGACCGTTCATCTGCCAAGCGCATGCGGCATGTCGTGATGTCTACCTCTTCTCTCCAAAATCTTGAAGTCAAGGCAGACGAGAAAACTTTTTCACGCCGGTGAACAGAGTTGTTTCTGAAGATATTTCGGAAAGGCTGGCGTGATCCGAGACTCAAAGATGACATCCTGGTAAGGTCGTAGTCGCTGGGAGGAGGGAAGAAATGCGAGCATATCTGTCGAACCGTGAGTAGGGTGTAATACAGATACTGCAGAGTTCAGCGTTTCTCTGCCTTCGGAAGCCAAGGTGACATTAGACCATTTCGGCCGCGGCAAATATTAGCGTTTTTACTCGGTAGCAACCCATCGAAATTTCTTGACCCACCAGGAATACATCTAGAGAACGACTATGATACGACACTGGAGGAGCCTTGATATTTGCCGTGCCAGAAATGGTCTATTAGCTTTAGTTTTGTGAGATCGTCAAAGAGTAATTAGGCCTTTTCAGCAAACCATCTAAATTTCTTGAGAGCCGAGACTCACCAGGGATGTATCTAGAGAACGACTGAATGACACAGTACGTCGGCCCACGGTTCTCATTTTTCACTAACTCTGCTTTCACATTTCATTAATTCCATTCCCGTTTTTACTGAAGGAGCCTTGATATTTGCGGCGCTAGAAATGGTCCATTAGCTTTAGTTTTGTGAGATCGCCAAGAGTAAATGTCACAACTGGAAATCAACAACGTGCGTAGAAGACGAAAAATGCGGGAGCTTTGATTGTCATGGAAGCTTTAATCCGAGTCAATGACACTGGAATAAAAAGAGTGAAGACAACGCACCCTCGTTGCGACATTGGAAAGAGAGATTTGATTTGAGGATAAGGTGAGTCTTGTGCGTGGGATCAGTACCGGTCAGTCTTTAAGCTTTAAGAGTCATAATTGCATCGAATTCTAGAAAGAACAGAAACTGCAATAAGACGGTATAGTTAGTATCCTACATCAAGAAAGTCCAGACTACGCGTTGTCGTTGTCTGTGTACATGAGGTTCTCATTTGGGCCAAAGAGGTCCTGTCCAATCTCAGGAAGCACCTGCATAACACAGGTGTTGAGCAAGGCAATGTAAGGCAGAGATAGGAGCACAACTCACCCCTTCCTCCAAAAGTCGCAGTCTCTCATCCAATGTGTTGTCGAGAGTGATACGTCCAGAACCGCTGACGAGCTTGACACCGCCGGCCCTAGAACTAGGCAGAACAAGATTCGGATTGCAGTGCCGTGACTTTGAGGCCGCCCAAAAGCTCGAAAAACGGATGATAGAACATTCCCCAACGATCCAGCCATCAAACGTTTCGCTCAACGGTACACCTACCTCAACATCGATGCTATAGCCTCTCGTGATATCGGCGCGTCCATGGCGAAGAAGGAAGAATTTGACCGACGTGAACAAGACGTGGATGTGATAGGGTGGAGGCGGTGATGGAAGGGGAGGAAGACGCGAGATTTTCACCTCCAGCAGATTCCAAGCCTCCTAGAGGAAAGCATCAAGAACAAGGACGAAAAGCTGCCTACTGTACCGTCAACATTGTCGTGGTTCATTATTTAACGTTCCTTGGTCAGCTGCCCGCGCCGTCTACGTTCGCAATGTCGGATACTCACTGGACTTGTGACATGTTCTAGGCTCTTCTTTGCTTTCCTTTCCTTCTGCTGTTTCGCATCGTTCTTCGTTTTGTATCTTCTTCCTTTCTCCTGTTGTTTCTTTCCCTATTGTACGCTGTTCATGCCCTCGTGCTCTTACTTATCGTTCTTCCTTATTTCTCTGCTTCGCTTTTCCATACTTCGTTTTTCCTGCTTTGTTTCTCTCTACGTATTTACTACTACCGTTACCGCCACTCCTGTCTCGCACTTTGAGATCACCATCTCTTGTGCCTTGCCCCTCGTCTCTACGCCGCACATTGAGTCATCAGACGTTGTTAATTGATGCATGACTGCTCGGTCGCAGATCCTTAAATTCGTTGTCAACTGACTGCCAACACAGTGGAGGCAAGTGCTGCTTCTCCTGTCTATTCAACCTGATATAGATATGTTAATGCGAAGCACACAGTCGAAGTCATCCTCGCAGACCTTGGGATTCGTCAAGCATTGAGAAGGATGCCTAAGGATAGGGAGGCGAGACTTTGATTGAAGCTCTTGTACAGCATGTATACTTACAGCTGTACTATGTATGCAGCTTGTATATTTGATTTAAAAAATGGATGGCGCCAATAATTATGTCACGACTGGCAAACGACTGGTCGATGCTGCACACTGAAGCATCGGATATCTCCACCCTCTGGAAATGAGGTCTGTGGGGAACGCCGCGGCCGCGGCCCTAAGAACGAAAGTATCTACTGATCAAATTCTATGAAGGGAGATGAGGGAGGGACGAAGATATGTTCAAATTTCTGAGAAAAATCTATCACTTCTAGGGTACATATCACTTCTAGGCTACGAATAGTAAAGTTACAGCAGAACGTGCAAATGATAACAATGTTGTGGCCATTGAAAACAAAGAGATGGTGCCCAATGTGAGCATCTCATACTGGGAAGGTAGATGAGTTGTCTGACTCCGTCGTGGCCAATCGCTCTGGAAATATCCGTTTCTCAGCCTGAGTGACAGCAGCACCTGGAGAACTCGGTACAAAGTACCAACTCAAGGAAATGACGACGCGAATGGCAACACCAATACCCAATACACCAGGAGAACCCAATCTCGCGGCGATACTCCGTGCTACGATTCCTCCTGTGCGATAGAACGAACGGTATCATGGGCTTAGAGTTCAAGCTGTACCCAACAAGGAAGGGAAAACACACCAAGGAAAACACTAGCTATTCCAAACACTCGCTGATCCCGGGCAGTGTCGAGGCGATTGAGAGAAAACAGAGTGTCGACACTCATAAGCTCGCACCACGTCGTTGTAAGGGGTACTGTGGCAAATTCGCAATAGCGTGAGCAGCATGACAGTGGCAACATAAAATACAATGACACTGCTAGGCCATTTGCATTAAACTTACATGTCGCCCCAGAATCCGTCTTCAATTGCAAGCTCATCAAACCCTGCAGCCCCATACTCGCAGACATGAAACAGAGACATAAGAACGCCCGAGCATCGGTCCAAGCCGCCCCTCTAGTGAATCTGTAATTCACTGTCAGCCAAGAAAAAAAGAAGAAAGTCGAGGAAACTTGCTCACCTTTCATCGGTAATTCCAGGGTACCCCTGATCACTGGTCCAGATAGCCACAGCCGCTGCCATCGTCAATAATGCTTGGATAAAAGTACCTATCATCATCCAGCCACGACTCTTTGTACCCATCAGGTTACCAGCGAACCGTCCTACGAGTGCCCCGATGATGAAAGAAAGAAGCGAAGCAAGCGCTTGACGATCTCGGCGTAAGAATTGGGTTGTTTCACCCTCCCATAGACGTGCCACGGCGACGGCTAGTTGAGTGGTGTTGCCGGACTGAAAACCACACCAGATGGAAGAGGCTGAGAAGGTGATGGCATTCCTGAAGATATCAATGTAAGTACAAGGCAGAAGTATTGAGAAGCATTAGCCTGGAAGTGGGGACACGCTCACTCACATAAATCCTGACATAAGGTAGTATGCATTCATCTGGAAAGCACAAGCAGAGGTGTCAACATCTCTCCAAAACATTGAAGGCAAGCGAGTAGGCAAGGTGCGTTCTGAAGTGAAAGTTGGTTGGGATCTTTCTGCATCATCAGAGAATGTCATTTTTTTTTTGTGAAAACGAAAAGGGGCAGAGCACTAGAGGGAGGAACTGACAGTACTGGAGATTTCTTGAGATGTATATATACCCTCAAAGTCTACACCTTTGCTCTATAGAGGTGACACCAAAAATGCTCAGCATTAATGCTCGGCATTTTTGGTGCCACTTCTACGTGATCGAGAGTGAGATAGGCTGGAGATAGGTACTTTTACAAGATCACCGAGAGTGCACACTGGGTGTCGCATCGCAATTGCTTGGCAATTGCATTCACTGCGGACAAACTGCCGTATATCGTTTGCAAAACAGCCCTGAGCCAATCAGATTTTGAGAAACCGTTTTGCAAACGATATGCGCAAAGTGCATACAGCGTTTTGTCCGGAGTGAACAAAGGTGGGATATCGATAACTCTACCTGACGAAGAGACGGCATGTCAATCACCCCAGGAGGAATAGACTGCAATGAGACGGTATTTTAAATACACTGAGAAAGTCCACACTTCATCTACATCATGGGCAGATGATTGTGAGCGATGTAAGACAGACTTAGGAATACAACTCACCCCGCCCTTCGATGTCTTTGTCGGAAGCGTTTCAACAAGTACATTTTGTATGAAATCCACATTAGAGAACTGGATGTGTTCTTCGGCGCCACTGATCGTGCCTCGGTCCCTGATATCCGCCTCTTACTAATACCACCGTCTTCGACCCTGCCACCATCGATGACATGATTGGTAAGAAAGCCCAGCTCAAGTAAATGAGCATGTAAATCGCGACACCAACGGCCAAGAATCCAGGAGAGCCCACAGTGGCGCGGCAATGCTTCGCGCTGCGATTCCGCCTGTAGGGCCCGGGGTACGTGATGGATGAGTTGAAGCCAAGATAAGACCAAAGACGGAAAACACACCGAGAAACACGCAAGCTATCCAATCCACTTGTTGGTCCTGAGCAGTGTCGAGACGATGAAGAGAAAACAGAGCGTCAGCTCCCATGAGATTGCACCAAGTCGTAGTAAGGGGTACTGTAGCACCGGGCAATAGCCTAAGCGTGGTAACGTATGGTAGCAAATACGACAGGTAAGTCATACTCTGATTTCTAGCAGCAGCCACGTTGTTTGATGCTAATAAACAGAACACAAAAAAAAAGAGTTACCTGTCGTTCCAGGGTCAGTCTTGAGACGCAAACACATCAGACCCTGCAAACCCAGACTCGCAGACATAAGACAGAGGCATAAAAAAGCCCGAGCATCGGTCCAAGCGGGTCTACGCATGAACCTGTGATGGTAACGCACTGTCAACATAACAGGAAATGAGATTAACTAAATTTCCTCACTTCTCAAATTCCAGGATACCTTTCCCTACTCTTCCAAATAGCACAGTCAACAACGCTTGTATCAAAGTCCCAATCATCATCCATCCACGACTTTTTGCACCCATCAAATTCCCAATAAACCGTGCTACGAATGCCCCGGTGATGAAGAAAGGAGCACAGCCAGCGTTAGACGATCTCTGAATAAAAATAGAGTCGTTTCACCTTCCCATAGACGTGCCGAGGCGATAGCTGATCGAGTGGCGTTGTCAGATTGAAAACCACACCAGACAAGAGAGGCAGAGAAAGTGATGGTGTCCTTGGAATCACGTAGGCATTTAGATAGATTGTACATTGTCTAACCCATATGAATCCAGATATGAGATAGTATCCGTTCATCTGCCAAGCGCATGCGGCATGCCGTGGTGTCTACCTCTTCTCTCCAAAACCTTGAAGTCAAGGCAGACGAGGAAACTTTTTCACCGGCCGGTGTCAAACAGAGTCGTTCCCGAAGAGATTTCGAAAGGCGGGCGTTATCAATCCAAACATGACATCCTGGCAAGGTCGTAGTCGCTGGGAGAAAAAAATGGGAGCATATCTGTCGAACCGTGAGTAGGGTGTAATACAGATACTGCAGAGTTCAGCGTTTTTCGCCTTCGGAAGCCAAGGTGACATTAGACCATTGCGGCCGCGGTAAATATTAGCGTTTTTATCCGTAGCAAACCATCGAAATTTCTTGACTCATCAGGAATATATCTAGAGAACGACTATGGTACGACACTGGAGGAGCCTTGATATTTGCCGTGCCAGAAATGGTCTATTAGGTTTAGTTCTGTGAGATCGTCAGAGTAATTAGGCCTTTT
The DNA here is from genome assembly GCA_013368315.1 of Tetrapyrgos nigripes. Taxonomy (NCBI): domain Eukaryota; kingdom Fungi; phylum Basidiomycota; class Agaricomycetes; order Agaricales; family Campanellaceae; genus Tetrapyrgos; species Tetrapyrgos nigripes. Next base: position 189,159 of record JAACJM010000024.1, read on the forward strand.
CAGCAAACATCCAAATTTCTTGAGAGTCGAGACTCATCAGGGATGTATCTAGAGAACGACTGAATGGCACAGTACGTCGGCCAACAAACTCTCATTTTTCACTAACTCTGCTTTCACATTTCATTAATTCCATTCCCGTTTTTGCTGAAGGAGCCTTGATATGCGGCGCCAGAAATGGTCTGAACTTTAGTTTTGTGAGATTGCCAAGAGAAACTGTCACAGATCAACGACACTCGAGGTGCGTAGAAGATGAAAAGATGCGGGAGCTAATCATTGTCATGGAAGTTTCCGAGTCAATGACAGCGTTGAATAAAAAAAGCCAAGACTACGCACCCTTCGTTGTGACATTGGAAAGGGAAATTTGAATTGAGGAGAAGATAAGTTTTGAGCGTGGGGTCAGTCTTTAAGAGTCATAAATGCGTTAAATTCCAGAAAGTATTAACAGAAACTGCAATAAGACGGTATAGTAAGTATCCTACATCAAGAAAGGTCCATACTGCGCGTTATCGTTGTCTGCGTACATGGCAATCCATTATGTGAAGAATTTACGGTTCTCATTCGGGCCAAAGAGGTCCTGTCTAATCTCAGGAAGCATCTGCAATAACACAGGTGTTGAGGAAGGTAATGTAAGACGGAGATAGGAGCACAACTGACCCTTTCCTCCAAAAGTCGCAATCTCTCATCCAATGTATTGTCGAGAGTGATACGTCCAGAACCGCTGACGAGCTTGACACCGCCGGCACTAGAACCAGGCAGAATGAGATTCGGATTGTAAGGTGTAATTGCGGACACTCACAGATCATCGCTCAGACTTCCCTGTACCTCAAACTTGACATCTCTACCGCTAATCTCCTTGTACTGAGAAGCTGCGCTCCCAGCAGCCGTCTTGGCCACTTCGACATCGCTCTTCCTTGAGTGTATGGTGACAGATGGTTCCAAGATTTGCAGATAACCTTGTATAATGACACCTTCGAGGAATTGGACATAACGGCCCTCGTCTTTGCTCAAATTGAGAAGTTGTTCGCGAGCGACGTTGAAGAGGTCTTGCAGGTGTTCTTCGCGGCGATGGAGTAATTTAAGACGAGACTTGTTGGTTAATGTGGATTGAGCACTATTAACGCATCGAATGAGAATCAGGATAACATCTCGAGCGAGCGGCATACATCTTCTGTGAGATCTCTGCGCTCTTGAGTTTCTTCTCGTACTGGGCGTCGATTGCCTGTTGTTCTTGCTTCACTAGTTTGGCCTGGGATACGTCATTAAGCCAACATTCTCGATGAGGATGGCTGAGATGCTTCCAACCTTTTCAATGGCGAACTCTTCATCTGCTTTCACCTTGATCTCTCTGGCCTTCTCCATCGCCTCCTGCTTGATGAAGGCGACCTGTATACTGTTTAAGCATGACGCTATCACTAGACATAAAGCGATTCGAATACCATCTTGTTGAGTTCATTGAGTACTTCATCGTCATTCATAGGTCGAGACATGGTTGATGATACGAGTGGAACGGATCAGGCAGTGAGCTCAGCTGCACCAGTAAAGGGGATCCTGTAAAGGCAGCAGCTTTGGAAACAAACAGTACCACATAATACGCTCAGAACAGAAATAGCTTCCCACAGACCCTTTTACTGGCCGCGTAAGTACTGAAGTCGCGTCTGTTCTTCACTTCCTTCTACTCTAGAAGGTCTACTTTTTAGATTCCTTCCACAATGCCCGACATGGTACCTCTCGATCACGCTGGGCCTCAGCAAAGACAGTTTAATCCATACAGCGACAACGGAGGAACCATCCTAGCTATCGCAGGTGCAGATTTCAGCGTCATTGCAGGCGACACCCGGCAGAGCGAAGGATACAACATTCAAACGCGATATGCACCTAAAGTCTTTAGATTGTAAGTTCACGCGTTACCTTTCCTTCTTTCTGGCTCAACTTATCCCGACAATGTCTTCGTTTTTTCCAGAACAGACAAGGCAGTATTGGCCGTCAATGGATTCGCTGCTGATGGAAATATGTTTGTAAAGAGGGTCAGACAACGTCTCGAGGTGCGTGTGCCATCTATGCTTGTCTCGCTAATCAACGATGTACTCATATCCTCTCCATTTACTTCTTTCCAGTGGTACCGCCATGCTCATGCAAAGGACATGCCTCTTCGCTCGATTGCTCGGCTGATCCAGACGATGCTCTACGGTCGCCGCTTTTTCCCCTACTATGTCTACAACATCCTCGGCGGAATCGAAGAAGATGGTACGGCGAATCTGTTTCAACTACCCACTTACCTATTACATCCTCGTTCTCTCTTTGCAAGCAGTAACTCACAGTTTATTTCTGTCTTTTATATCACAGGCTCTGGGGCAGTATACTCCTTTGACCCCGTGGGTTCATACGAGCGTGAATCCTGCCGTGCAGCAGGTGCCGCACAGTCTCTGGTTCAACCGTTCCTGGACAATCAGGTTAGTGTCCCTGTATCTTCATTCACTCTATCTTTTTGGTTCTCGTCACATTACGACAGTGACGTCCATCTCCTGATGGACGCACTATCCTATTTCTCCCAAGTCAATGGATGCTGGGTACCTTGCTCAAATTTGACCCGCTTCTTCAACGGAGAGGTTCTATTATCCGAGGTTTCCTTCCTAGCCACTTTGCCGTACGCTACTTCGTACTAGTGGCCTCTTTGCGATCTCCGACGCTTTCCCGACCGTGCACACTTTCCGCAAAAGTCACATAGGCACTCCGGACCCTCTACTATAATCACTATTTCGAGACGCGTCATTGGATACAGGACATCAATACCTACCATGCTCATCGGAATGGAGTGCAGAATACGCGTCCGTACTCGTTCATTCGCGTTGGTGTTGCTGATGTTCACAATGCACGTATTCCCGATAATTTTCCGATGTGGCTAAGCTGTCGTTGCTACCTGTCATTGCTGGACATTTTTTCACCGGCTTGCGTTCATTTTTTTCGCCCTTCTGACCCGAATTGTTATGCATACTCACACTGGTTTCTTTTTTTCTTCCGCCACAGATTTATTTTAAGAACCAAACGGCTGCACCTGGCACAACACATCCAAAGCATCTACCTTTACAAGACGTTCTTGGCCTCGTGATCGATTCTTTCACAGGTGCTACCGAAAGGCATATCGAGGTGCGTCGTTTTTCCTATCTTTCATCCTAGCCTTTTGATCATGGTCTAACATTTCACTTAGGTCGGCGACGGCCTAGAAATATACATCGTATTCGCCAAAGGCAGTCCACTCCAAGGTCTCGAGAACGTTCCCAATGTACAAGAGATGACTATGACTTCGGATGGAGAGAGGATGTTCATTATTAGGAGAGAGCTGAAGAAAGATTAATGTGGGTGATAAGCTTTCGTTTTGTTTAGGAAATGCTGTTGGGTAGTATACGATAATGAATGCCTTTTTGTACGATATATTTGCAGTTTGATGCTATCGAAGGCTTTTTCGCATGAGTGTCAGGCCTCACTGATTGTTGCTTGCGTCCGAGGAGCTGACACGCCCAGATTGTCAATTTCCTAGCAGTTTCTATTGTCTGAGACTGAGTCTACGGTGGTACTACTTGTAAGGGGACAGGGAAAGGGAAGAGACTAGGGACTGAGCACTGGGAATGGGAATGACAGGGAAGTAGACACACTACGGAGGATTCGCATTCTATAGTAGCATTCACTAGCACTGAGCAGATGTACCGAAGAACCAATCACATATCCCCAGTGGAACCATCTACCACCGCATTCTTTCTACTCTAATACTATCCTGCCCTCTCCTGCTTCTTCTCCTGCTTCTTCTCCTGCTCCAGTGCCATGCCCATGCCACGCTCACGTCCATATCCAAACCCAAAGCAGTTTCACAGGGTGCGAACGGACGGTCATTGGTAAAATCAAGGTGAAATAGGCCGTGACATTGATTATTGAATCGATATCGACTAACGTCGGTAGCTTAAGCAACTAAGTAGAATGGTGAATGGTGAATAGCAGAATGGGAGGAAGGGAAGCAGTGATGAAGGGTCCAGGGAAGTACGAGAAGCTGCTGAATCGGAAGTAGTACGTCTGTATGTGGCTACCGGTAGGTCCTACTGTAAACCATAGACATGGTCTAGGCCCCAGTGTTGTTCCAGAGTGGGGATGTGCGCTTGTCGAAAGAAGGACAAAGTGCACACAAAAGCCGCATCACTGCGTCGCGATCCGTAGCCATAATCCGTGATTTGCAGTCCGTATCCATATCCGTCGTCGGCGCCAGTAAGTACCGGGGGGGTGGGGAGGTGTTTTGGGTCGTCGCAGGTCGTTGCAAATCGTAACGGGTCGTCACAATAAACAATAAAACGGTGTTCACAATTGGAACAAAACAAAACTGGAGGAAGAAGAAGAAAAAGTAGAGGCGGGCGAAGAGAAGGAGAAGGGAGCGGGAAAGGTTGACGTTGGATCACTGCAGTATTGGAAAGAACCGCTACATCGTCACTCGATGGACAACGCGAGTGACTGGAACATGAACCAGTGGAGTCGAAGTGTAAATGGAGGTGCAGAAAAGTGGGTTGGGGGATTGGGGAAGGGAGAATTAAACAGATTATGATGTATGTAGACAGGCATGAGAGAAATAAATATACGTATGGCAACAGGTATGGTGAATGGTGATTCCGAATTCGTGAAAAAGATGTCATGATACAGCATTGAGAGGTCTTGAGAGGCGTAACAAGTAAAGATAACGACAACGATGACGAGGACTGAGAGAGAAGAAAAACCAAAGCAAAAGCAACGTTGATATTGAGAAGAACCATGCAGAGTCAGAAAGAGAATTGGCATCACTGGCGTTGATGGGTTGAAGGGAAAAAAATGGGAGACGGGAATTTTGGTGCGTCATTGTCTCCAACGCCGTGAGTGCGGAAAGGATGGGCTAGTGTTTGTGAGCGACACTCTCACTTTGACCTCGAGGCCGACCGTCCCTACTAGCAGGCCGTGTCGAAGAGTTTAACGAAAGGTCATCCTGAGAGCTTTTAGCAAAGAAGTCATCCTCGTCTTCATACGGTGATGAAGATGCATTTATCTAGTATGAGACAAAGTCAGCAAACGGTGGAAAGAGAACTAGAAGAGAAAGAAGTTTGCCACTCACCCAACGTCCCAAAACGTCAGCTATCCGTGTAGCTTCCTCCGTTGTGAACGTACAGTCCGTCCCTTTCTCAGCGTGCAATTTCATCAACTCGCTCAGCGACCTTTTGCCCTTGCCACCAGATGCACTCGGTGTTGCTTCTACTCCGTCTTTTCCATCTGCAGGAAATGCCACCGAGTTCCGGGGTGTCTTTGGGTCTGTCGGAGACTCGTCCATGGTCAGAGAACGATCCCAGTCTTCACTCTGGGAACCGTTGGAGTGTAGCGAGACTTTGGACATGGCGAGCTCTGCAGAGCTGACAAGAGAGTCGGAAGACATGGATTCTATGAAAGTGGTTTGGGAAAAGGGCCTCCGAAAGTCGTGTAAATAAGGAGGAGGATGTCTTGCCACTGGCACAGACAAGTCGTATTCGTCTAGGACTTTGAAACAAGTTCGACTCCGGGTCCTTCAGAGTCAAGTCAAACGGCTATGAAAACGTGAGCAGGCGGAAGTAGCAGTACAAGAGTGGGCCACTGACGAGACACTCTGGCCTTGGGAGTAAAAGGAGTCACCTCAGTCAGAGTCTGCGGGAAAAATCAACAAACTGCCATCGCGTCGCGACTTCATTTAATTTCTTTTTCACACCACCCAAAGCACATCTCTTATTGTTCTACTTTGAAGACAATTGGGGAATATCATTTCTATCTTGGACCAATTGCTCGCCTCTTTTTCCGAGGGACTTTGTATTTTTCTATTCCGAGCCCAGGCAGCTCGACTGGGAGAAATCCTTCAGACTCACCGTGTTAGAGAGTCAATCTACATTCTGACTATTTGGCGCTTCCTCATGATCAGATATGTCCACAGGGTGCATACAATCTTTCTCTCATTCGACGAACTCAACAAGACTGCTGGTCTAATTTGCCATATGCATACGGCCGGGCCTCGCAGACCTACAATCTTTCTTTCATTCAACGAACTCAACAAAACTGCTGGTCTAGTTTGTCATACGGCCGCGTCTCGTAGACCGCCTCTTCAAAATTCTGACCCTGGGCTATCGTTAAACACCTGCAAGCGACTGCCATTCTTCTTGGCTCAGCAGATGCACTCAACTCAGGAGTTCGACCACGTTCATGTACCCAACGGAGAGCCTCCGTTCACCGGTGTCGCGCCTACCGGTAGGTTTTCCACCTACGACTGTGGCGATCTCAGGGCTTGGAGACGAGGCATGATAGAGAACTCGTCTTTTTCGGTTTCAAATAAACCATCGATTTTTAAGGAGGTCACTGCGTCCGGCACGTTGGCTCAGTCCCTGATCGAAATTTTTTCAATGTCCATCCAAGGTCGGTCAAGGAGCATCATGAAGAAGTAGCACCTTTACTATCCTCTAGTCTACTATTCTGTCAACTACGTGGAGCGAATACCACAACGTTTGGCTCAATAATTCTCTCAGTATACACACATCGAGCTCTGAAAAGGAACATCCTCCGACTGTCCCTTGTCCTTGAAACGCGAACACCAATAACGGCAGCAATCTTGTGGTTAACGGACATATAGATCGACTGACAGCCAGACAGTTAGGGTTCTCTTTCTCGAAAAAAAAATCTATATAGTCTTGCACACAATGCTCTGGATTTTTCATGGCCCCTTCCCTTCTCAGCACAGTCGTGGTGCTCTGCAGTGCGGCTCTCTCCGTTCTCGCAGATAGCCCTATCTCCCCGGGCTTTTCCTATGGTTCCACCAAGGTTAGAGGAGTAAACCTTGGAGGGTGGCTTGTCCTTGAGGTGTGTTGCAACTTCATTCTTTCTAATCCTCGGTCTCTAATCCTTCATATTAGCCATGGATGACACCATCTATGTTTGACTCCCTTAATGACAGTCGGATCATTGACGAGTGGACTTTCGCCCAGTACCAAAGCAAGGCTGTCGCCACTCTTGCCCTCACAAACCACTGGAACACTTGGATCACTGAACAAGACTTTATCGATATGCAGAAGGCTGGGTACACGACTCTTCATCTCCCAACACCATTATTTTTTCTCACATCATCGCTTTTCAGGCTTAACCACGTCCGTATTCCTATCGGATATTGGGCCTTTGACGTCTCTGGCGGCGAGCCTTTCATTCAAGGTCAAATCCCTTACCTCCAGAACGCCGTCGCCTGGGCAAAGAAGTATGGACTCAAAGTGATTGTTGACTTGCACGGTGCTCCTGGAAGTCAAAATGGGTTCGACAATTCTGGTCAATCGATGTCCTACCCTCAATGGCAGACCAAACAGAGCAACATCAACCGCACCAAAGCCGTTCTTGCCACTATTGCTAAGATGTTCAAGGATCAGACTGATGTTGTTACGTCGATTCAGCCTTTGAACGAGTGAGTGGATTTTTACTATCTAAGCTTTCTGACGCTCATCTTCTTCGACCCTTAGGCCCGCAGGCTATTATGGAGATGCCATCCTCAGCCCGCTCAAGCAGTATTACTACGACAGCTACGGCAACATTCGGTTCCCATACGGTAACAACAAACAGGGAAATGCGTTGACATTGCTGCATGATGCCTTCCAAGTAAATTTCCATCTCCTTACAGCTTTTCTACGATGATCTCAACGTGTATTTAGGGCGTCGCCTACTGGAACAGTTTCATGCCCGCTCCGCAGTGGCAAGGCGTTGCAATCGATACCCACATCTACCAGATCTTCTCCGACGCTGAAATCGCCAGAACCAATCAACAACACATCGACTCTGCCTGTTCCCAAGGAACAACGCTCAGCGCCGCCAGCCATTGGGCTATCGTTGGAGAGTGGACCCCTGCGATGACCGATTGTGCCTCATGGAAGGGAGTCTCTCGTTACGATGTGCGTATCTTCCGGTCCACTCATTCCAGTATACCTCATCCTTACTTTACTCCTCGCCCAGGGTACCTACCCCGGCTCCCCCGTCATCGGCTCCTGCAAAGGTAAATCCGAATGCTTTTATTGTGCTTTCATCCTGGTTTAATGTTCGGCTCTGCACAGGCAAATCTGGCAAAGCCTCCACCTTCAGCCCAGAGTACAAAACCTTCTTGCGTCAATCCTGGGAAGCTCAAACCCTCAGCTACGAAAAGGCCGCTGGATGGATCCAATGGTCTTGGAAGTTGGAGAACTCGGATGATTGGTCTTACCAAGCTGGTTTGCAGAATGGCTGGATTCCGTGGAACCCTGATGATAGGAAGTTCCCCCAGATCTGCTCACCCAATGCACTTCTCAATATCTATCCATCGGTGACGTTGTCTTTGAGCCTGGGTACCTCTAGTACTGCGACCGCCAACTCGACCACCGCTACATCGACTAGCGCGTCGGTCACCTCTACTTCTGCTAGTACCACTACCAGCACCCGTGCCTCCAGCACAACCATCACTGCCTCCGCCACAAACACCGCCAGCACTCGTGCCTCGACTACAACCACAACCTCGGCCGCCTCGACCACCTCCACCCGTGCCTCGACTACAACCACAACCTCGACCACCTCGACCACCTCCACTCGTGCCTCCACCACAACCACCACCTCCGCTACCACTGCTCGTACTACCTCTACCACAGCCAGTACCTCCACAACCACCTCCAAGACTTCGACTTCCGCGAGCAGCAAGCCTACTTCAGGGACTTGCCCCAATTATACCGTTGTGGCTGGTGACTACTGTTGGCTGATGTAAGGCTTAATCTGATGTTCATGATAACCCTCACTGACATTTAATCCCAGTGCCAACAATCATGGTACGACTGTGGCCAAGCTGCAAGCTGCTAACCCCAACGTCAGCTGTAATCCTTTGTGTGTATCTTGTTCCTTCTCACTATGAAGCAAATGACTGACAGTCTATTTTTCTTACTTACAGGCGGATTGGTCAAGTCCTTAACATTCCTTGTTAAGCTGTTTAAGATGTGGACATCGTGGACGTGGTAATGGTCTGGTGCGGCCCTCGTGCCCTTACACTCTTTTATCATTTCATTCTTTCCTTGTCATCAACCTCACTCATTTGGATTTGGATTTTGGGACTTTCATGGGGTTATCACGCCTGTAGAACCGACACAGACTGTACCGAGAAGAATATTGGGCCTTCTTCTAGATTTTTGGATCTCTCACATACAAAATACTGCCTCTTAGTATTATCTGTCATTCGTTTATCACGCTCACTACGAACACTGTCTTTCTTGATCTGGATTCTCGTAACTGTAGACATTAGTCTCATCCTCACCTTCATTTACATTCATTCGTTACATTCCTCGCTTTCTTCCAAGCGATCATTTTGCATCCTGTGAAAGGAAACCTCTGCCATATAACCAGTGAACATTGTTACATTTTGAATAGCGTTGACCAGAGTGAGAGCAGCCTAGTTCACAGGGAAGACGACTTGAGTTTTCTATCCACTGCCGTGTCGGCACGACACACGTCCCGTCAAATAATAATATATAGTGACTAGCAACTGGGTGGCGATCGCCCTGCCAGTGCCAATCCAACAATTGCAAACCGTCACGGTGTTTGCGAACCCGAAAGTGATCCGGACAAGGTTGTACAGTTGGGAGTGTTAGTCTGTTCTGACTCAAACAGATGTCCAAAAGTCGGTACAGTCCTAGGCTCCATGTGTCGACGAAGAACGGAACGAGTGTTGAGAGTCTGTGCGTATCAAATTGGTCAGAAGCCTCTAATCGTAAACACAGATCAATTGACGACTACCGTCATGAGGGTGTTTCTGTCGGAAATGAAGAGATTGCCGTCAGAAATAATCATCCTTGCGATAGTTTAAGGACCTACGTGTACAATCGGGCCACGGGCAATGTAAAAATCAAGTGCAGGTTTGACCTGGGAGTGGCGGTCTACAACGACTCGGGTGAGCTCAAGCCTTGGTTTCGTGAAATCAATTAATGTTCCTGACCAGCAAAGCCAAACTACAAATGCAAAAGATCGTCACAGGCAACGCAGTTTCTATTGATGTGCGAATGAGCTTGGAAATGATAGTGTCGCTGGCTAATTGATGATTATTTCATTTTCAACGTCACGGTGTCACCGGTACCGTCGGTCTTCAGCTAGAGGATCTCAACACTGAACAAACACTCACCTTTCATCCCGGTCCTGCTCTTCCACAGATAATACGAGAGCGCCACCGTGATAGACGCATCGCAAGCTACGGCGATAGCTAGGAAGCTGTCTGCAAAAGGGACCCGTCTACCATTGGCTTCTACATACGGTTCTAGCGATGCGCCGATACTCGTTGCAAGAGCCAATCCCCCTTGAGCCAGGGAAAGAGTGCAGATGACGACGAAGAAGACGATTGATTTGGAGAGAACACGAATACGCCAGGCGAGGAAGAATTGTATCGGGATGGAAATACTAGTGGCAGGCGCGTACAGCGGCGCCAGGGGTATATTGAGTTGGCTTTTCCACATGAATCGCCAGTGTCTGGAATACTCACAGCGCAGTGAAGGTGGCTAACATGCTGTACTGCCAAGGAGTCGAAAGGAGACCAACTTTGTTCTCTAAACTATCTACGGCGTAGTGCCAGAGCAAGTACGAAGACGTGCAAGTGGAGAACGTGTCGACAACTGCGACCCATATAACGAGGCCGCTGCAGGATGGTTTTGAGCCGTTTAACTGAATCACAAACTTGCAGTACGCACATAATGGTAGGCCCATCTTTGAAGCGGGAATCATAATACTCGAGGAACTGGACCATACAAACCCCAGTGAGAAGAGCGTTGACCAAAGCACCAACCACCACAGGTCCGAGAATGAGGCTGATGTTGATGGGAGGATTTTCTGCCATGTTGGGTATGGAGAGGACCAGAACAAGTCGGAGGGCGACTCGGAGTTTTCTAGGTTTTAAAGTAAAGGCCGAACATTGGGTCGCCGTTAATCGCGATTCATTGAGCAGTATGTTTCGGGCTATGTCCAACCCTTATGGCGCTCTTACTCGAAGATACCCATACTAGGCTTAGCTTTAGCCACGTTCTACGCCCGCCGTGATTCTGATTGATCCAGGGATCAACCAGGGATCCATTGGCCCATCAGGACAAGATGAGGTTTCCGGAGAGGTATGAGAGGTGAGAACGGGACAAATGACTAGGCTCTTTACTTCAACTTCAAGGTCCTGTTGGTATCGCTTCAAAAAAGGGAAGACAGTCGCAGTTGCAGGAAGGAGAGACAGTGGTTCATGCGATTTATCCTGCCGGAGAGTTGCCACTTTCTAATACGGTTGCCATTCCATATCGATTTACAACATGAGATTCTGGAAACAGTTATCCGTCGGTGGTATAACAGTGGTGTTACCTCAACACATCATTGCGAGCGGAGCCTGCGACGGGAGCTATTCGAGTTCCTGTGAGGCCCCTTCCGTCCGTGTTTGGCCTTGTTTGGCTTTGAGCGTGTGTGTGTGAGGATTTTGCCCGCCGTCGTAGACGGCGAGCAGCTCACCCAGTTCTTCTCCAATCTCCCTAAAAACTTCCAAAAGTGTATATTTCTGTATCTACTATAGCCCTGTGGTCTTTTTCCGCGAATAAAACGGTGGAGTTTTGAGTTTGAAATCCTCATGCCAGAGGAGAAGACCCTGGTCGCGTCCTCTGGACGCGTCTTAACTTGGCTTTTTCACCTGCAACCACGACTTCTTCTACACTACGAACATGCCTGCTGTATTAAGCACCCATCGCGGACACACTCACTGTCAATCCTGTCAGCGTCCTCTTCCCAGAAACGAGACTCGCCGGATCCATTGCACAGAATACTACCGTCATCTGCCTGCGGCTGACAACGCCCAAACGACCTCTGACGACCCTGGAACATCACAACAGAATCCAACACGTCCCAGAATTTCTATCTTCATTCCCAGAAGAAAGAAATGCACAAGCTGCCATATAAACCACGGGATCAGTTACTTCCTCGAGAACGGCTCGGAATACGACGAATGCCGCGTCTGTCGAAAACTACCAGCAGTTTCCCCTCGGAGAACGATGTCGGGAAGGATCCTAGCCGCTGCAATAGGTGCCAGAAGAAGAAGTGCCGAAGTTGTGGAAAGGCTAAACGATATAAACATTATCTTCCCGTTCGTCTCCAGAAGCAAATGGAAACTCACAGCTACACTCCCGATATTATATCCAAACTCACACACAATTGTGACACATGTCGGGAACGCCCTCTATCGTTGAATTTCACAAAGTCTATGTCTTTCGGCTGTGAAGCGTCAACAGGGAAATGATCTGCTTCACTGTCAGGTCCAGTTTCGGCAGCTATTGAAAAATGCGTCTACTGGTGGATTCCAGCTTTCTGACTGGGAGTTTCTTCAAACACGTTACAAGCCTAATCTCTCTCCTCAACAACAAGAAGACTTTTCTGATGCTGTCTGCCTTTTCACCACAACCGAAGTTGTCAATTACGCCAACATTTCTCAGCTTGCCACTCTAAATCAACCCTGTGCTCGGATAACCTGCAAGAACGATGGCCGAGGTGCTCACAAAGCACCTGCGGAAGACTGTAGTCTTGAACCGGAACTTGTGCTGGCGAAAGGCGCAAAAGTTATGGTGACCCGAAATCTATGGCAGACTAAGGGTGACTATAACTTTCTGCTCTCGACATTTTCTATGGCTCACTGTTTCTTGCTTTGTACAGGTCTTGTGAACAGCACTATTGGGACCGTCATCGACATTGTCTGGAAGCCTGGTTGTGCCCGATCAGATCTTCCCCTTGCTGTCCTCGTCGAGATCCCCACATACATAGGACCTACTCTCTGGCGATCTGAACCTCGTGAGGGCTTTCCTGAAGGCACGCCTATCGTTCCCATTGCCGTATATAAGCAAGTTTTTGAGTTCAAGGGCCAACCGTGCAGCCGATTGCAATTACCTTTACGACTGGCATGGGCCGTTACTGTCCACAAATCTCAAGGTCTTACGATAAAGAAAGCGCAGGTTGGGCTGGGAAGGAAGGAATTTTGTGCTGGTTTGACCTTTATTGCATTGTCAAGAGTTACTGATATCAACGGTCTGATGATTGTGGACAAGTTTGATTACTTGCGGGTGAAAAAGCTGGGCAGTGCTGCTTGGAATGAACGAAAAGTAGATTTCATTAGACATTACAATGTATCTCCGTGAATCCATCTCTCAAATGCTCTAAAAACTCTCGCTGCTTGGATTGTGAAGCAAGCAATCCAACCGTGCAACGATGTATACATGTTGTATAAACAGGGGCTGCTTCAAGTCATCTTCTGTTAGAAACTGCGAGAGGTTCTCGACTTCCGAAGTCGGCCGTGTAGAGTATAGGCCAAAAGTTGCTATGCAACAAGGTGAGGAGAGATGGAGACTAGATAGGTGAGATTGTATAGCATATAAGACTTGAACAGAAGACGAATGGTGCACCGAGGTTCCAGCAGAAAACCTGAGGTTCCTCCTGATTCCCTATATATAGCGAATGGGTGGAAGGTCGTGGATATTGTGAAGCACAGCCACCCACCCTTGTTCCTCCATGAAATCATAAGGATGTCTACAGAGTCGCCTCTTCCTGTCCTCCTTCCTTCCAACTCTCTTCCTCGAGAGCCTGGAATACCACACGTAGAATGGAAACCAAAATGCTTCCAAAATCCTCCACAACCACCTCCAACAGATGATACCAAAATACAAGAACAAGAACTCGCATATGCGCGTCAGTTTATGGACGGGAAACTCGTCAAAAAGACGAGGCCGAGAAGGACTGTCGACTATAATGGAGGCTTAGGTCGATGGAATATGTTGCGCAAGTTGCGACCGAATCCATATTATCTACCTCAACCCAGACCTTGTCCTCCTTCAGTCATTGACGTGAGTTGTATCACTCTGTCTCTGCAAGGTTCTAATACACAACAGCTACTACCACCTAAAGCATATACCGACAACCCATCTACCTCTCTATGCACCAAATTCGTCCATACTTCTACTAACAAAATTAGGTGTCCAGTTAACGTCGTGACGGTATGTCTCCATTCTTCTGCCTCTTCTTCTGGGTTCAATTTCTTCTTTAGTGGACCCCAGAAGGCCGCCGAGTTCTCACCGGCTCCACTTCTGGCGAATTCACCCTCTGGAACGGTCTAACCTTCAATTTCGAAACCATCCTCCAAGCACACGATACCGCCATCTGCACCCTCACCTTTACCCATTCAGGCGCTTACCTCGCCTCTGCCGACAAAGCAGGTATCATCAAGTACTTTGAACCCAATATGAACAACCTTACTGCGTGGCAGGGGTCTAGTTCACGAGAAGCTATCAGAGGAATTAGTTTTAGTCCGGATGATAAGAGGTTTGCTACTGCGAGTGATGATTCGAGTGTGAGGATTTGGTCGTTTGCGGAGAGTAGGGTAGAGAGTGTATTGACGGGTAGGTCTTTTGGGTGTTTGTTGAAGGCCGTTGCTGAAGATTTTCTTGCAGGCCATGGTTGGGACGTTAAATGTGTTCAGTGGCATCCTACGAAGGGGTTGCTCGTTTCTGGGAGTAAAGACAACCAGATCAAATTCTGGGATCCACGGATAGGGACTTGTCTCTCGACACTGTAAGCGTGCACTTCTCTCTTCAAAGGCGATTACATATTCTGAGCCTGCGCAGGTATCACCACAAAAACACTGTCCAAGCAATCGCTTGGTCACCCAACGGCAACTTTGTCGCCAGTGCATCTCGCGATCAAACCGTTCGTGTGTTTGACATCAGAATGCTCAAAGAGTACAGAATTCTCAAGGGACACAAGAAGGAAGTTTGCTGTGAGTTTCCATTTGCTTGTTATCTCAACTATCTCATATTTAATTTTCATGTATCTACAGCCGTAACATGGCACCCAACCCAACCAATCCTCGTCTCTGGCGGTTCCGAAGGCTCCATCATCCATTGGGATCTTTCCGTCGAAGAAGCACCTCAATCCTTCGCCCCTTCGCTTCCTTCAAGCGTCATGACATCCAAATCATCTCCCCTATCAACAACAGTCCCAGATTACCTTTCTCTATCCCAGACTCCAACATCCACCCCTCGGGCCACTCTCTCCCAAGCACACGACTCAAACGTCTGGTCTCTAGCCTTCCATCCACTCGGTCACCTACTTGTCTCAGCATCAAACGATCATACAACGAGATTCTGGTCCAGAGAAAGACCTGGAGATCCAGATTCGGTGTTTGGAGCTGGTGGGGAAAAGTTGCCCGGTGCGAGTGGGTATAAGAATTATGATGGTGGGGATGGAGGGGAAGATGGGTATGGGTGGGATGGACAGGGTGAGGGAGATGAAGATGAGATGGTTCCTGGGATCGGAGGTGGTGGGTTTGTTGGGAGTTTGCCGGGCTTTTTGGGTGCTAGTGCTAGTGCTGGTGCTGGTAGTGCCAGTGGACAGGGATGGCAAGATGATGAAGGGTATAGTGGAACTGGTACAGGGAATGGGAACGGGAACGGGAACGGGAACGGGAATGGGTATAATGGGATGGGAGATGGCCATGATAGTGGTACTGGTGGTAACACTGGAGGGGGATACGGATATGGACAGACACAGACTCAGACTCAGGGAGGAGACGATGATTTCATTCCTGGATTTGGAGGTGGAGGCTCTTCGTCTGGGCCACCGCAGGATGATGGATATACACCTGGTTCAGGTTCAGGTTCAGGGTATGGTCCTGGATCTGGAAGGAACGGGTACGGTGGTGGTGGTGGGTATGGAGGTGGGCACGGTGGAGACGATCGGGGTTCTGGTGGGCGTGGCGGAGACAGAGACAGGGATAGGGATAGGCCCAGAAGAGGGAGACGAGGGCGAGGGCGTTATTGAGTCTCGGGCTCTGGCGTAGCGAATTTTACTTGCTCTAGTTATCACAAGTCTTGTACTGGCTTTCGTGCTTACAATCACAAGTGCACCACTTAATTCCATACTGCAATCTGAGTCCACGCACATACATCCTCAGCAAATAATACTTTGGTCACAAGCAGCATCAGAGCTCATTCCCAATTTCACGAAGGCAAAGAAGAGAAAGTCGGATTAAGGAGTACTGTCAACGTCTAGCGTGGTGCATCTCGCGTTCAGAACATCTATAAAATAGGGACATGGTAGTGGACTGATAGCAATATATCGTCCTCAATGGTGTCCTGCACTTGCTCCCTCCTTCTCGTGCTCGGCAATGAACTTGCGAATACTATACATCCCATTAAAACGTACGTGTTAGTCATTCCAAGTGAAAAAAGGAGATAAAGAAACGTACAATTGCTCCTCCTCACTGCAAGTCGAGTAGAAATGCAACACGACGCGTAAAAAGACGAGTTTTTTCGAACGAGAAGAGTTTCGAGTTTCACAGTGAGTCCACGTCCAAAACACAAGCGAGTAAAAACACACCTCGAGCCAGCCTTTATAGGAATAGACTCCTTCACCTGCTGTACTGTAGTTGGCACGTCCTTCTTTCCACCACTCGTTGCGAGGATACCTGCAGCAAGGGTACTGACGACACCGAGCACGATATGTTCGTTTTTGATGGCACGGCCAAAGATGACGCTGAAAGACAAAGAAATAAGTATAAGAACAAGTAGAAAGAGCAAGGAACGCACTAGGACATGGTGTACACTGAAAAGAAATTTGGACAGCTGGCACTCGTCGTGCCGTTTTTTTCCGGTTTTGGCCGGCAGTCCTTCTACCACGATGTAGCCTTCAATTAGACTTGGATTATTCGCTTCAAAGTTTCATTTGCCAACGAGAGGATATAAAGCTATGGTCGTAGAGGAGCTCTAACCCCAATCTTGCGAGATGTTCCTCAAGACTCGACTAGTTTCTCTGACAACTTGTGCTGCAGCCTTACTTCTTCTTAACCAGGTATCCGCCTCGGACTCTGAGGTACGTCTTCATTTCCATCCTCTGGATGCTCTCTAACTTTTGGATCAGTTTGACCCTAGCAGATACTACAAAATCCAAACAGCTGGATACACCCTTTTCCGACATGGAAACATTACTGCTTCCAAGTCTGCTCCGCAGGAGTTTCTAGAGGTATGTAATGAAAGTGGATCTATCTACCGAGGTTGCGCGGTCATTTTGACTGGTCCGGTTCCACCTCCTCACCGTATGTCCGCTGTTTATCAACTTCGAATTCTAGTTCACCATCCGCGATTCTGGCTCTGGATATCCTGACGTGTACACTATCGGATATAACTCTATTCGTGCCGCTGCTCCTTGTTCCGAGGTGAGAGCCTATCATTTACTATGCAGCTCTATCTATATGACTCTGACTTTACATATGCAGGGCGTCGTGGTATCAGGGTTCGCGTATGAGCCTTACGCCTACACGAACAAGACTACAGTAAAGCGTATATCTGAGGGTAAATACACAGTAAGTCAGTTTCTTTGTTTAACACGTCTGCCGCAGTGCATGCGCCCATTCCTCCTCCTCCTCCACTTGGCAGAGCTCACGCTGACGTCCACTTTGTCAGATCGAACAAGGTTACGATGGCTTGATTCGTTGTGATGATCATGATCTCTATTGGAGTATTGAGAAAGGTGTCAGTCAGGACCAATTGCAAGGCATTCCCGTGAGCAACCCAATTTTTTTCCAACGAGTTGCCTGAGTGCCGACAGTCCATTTCTTCATTCAGATTACTTTACAACGGCTGGACTACTCTGGAGACCGTTTCTATCAGACTTTCGATATCACTTTCGCAGACTAGATACACCTCTGGAACGATTGGCTGTACATGTTTTGGTGTTCATCTTGTTCTACCCAGTGAACAGTGAATGAAATGACGTTGACCAGTAGCCTTGTAACAGCTTGGTCTCGCTCAGAGAACTTGACCTGGTGTTCCATGCCTCATTGGTGTGACGCTTAGCACATCATTCCTAGCCAGTGACCACTCCACTTTGAAGGACGAAACGGCTTGGCTAGTCTTTGAAGAATTAAGATATTCACACCTCAAGGGTTTGAAGTACAGACCAAGTTTGAAGTCAGTACTTACCCCAAGATCATTTACTTACCCCAGATTAATACACAGACTCTCCACATTCGCGACTGCCACATACCGCTGTGGAGTGTGTCCTGGTAGGGATCCGACTCGGGCCTACATAGGTGGCTGATACGTCAACTCAATACATCTCTTGGACTCTCTTGGACTCGGGAGCGGGAGCCCGCCTGCGAGTCTTTTTTTTTGCTAGGCTGAGATGGTTACTCCTCGCTGGCGACAACTTCATGAAAAGTAGGGCCGAGCTCGAGTATTTAAGGACAGAGGTTTTGGGTCAAAGAACTCATCTTTTAACAAGTCTCCTTTCAAGGCAAGTCTCATCCAAACGACAGCTCCGTATTCTGACATCCATTCACAGGTCGCAGCCCAAGACCATCATCATAATCATCATGCAACTCTCCAACGTCTTCACCCCCCTCTTCATCACCGTTCTCTCTGGCCTCCTCGTTGTCGCCAACCCACTTCAAAACGAGGCTAATGTTATCGCAAAGAGACAAGACTGCTGCGACCCCGACTTTTTCTTCCCATGTAACGGTGCTTGCATCCTTGGATGCGGTCGTCCAGATACCGGCAGTACGTGGTGTAATGTTTTCATTCATGAGTAGTGCCTAACGTTGATTTCTCGAATACAGTTGATCAAGGTTGCGCCGCAGACTGCGCCAATGATTGCTGTGAGTATCTGATGTTTAATGGCACTGAGTCAAGGTGAAAGACCTGACGATTTTCTACAGGCCCTGAGGGTGTTACTTGTGCTCCTTGAATAATTGACGTAATATTAGTAGTTTGCGCCGCTGTTTTTGTCCTTGATTGCTGTAATACCATTATTATTATATGTAGTGGAGGCCAACACTCTTTCTTGTTTTCTTCATCTCTGCTGGTTATTCTGAAGTGAGAATGGAAAGCCTATGCTGCTCCTGAGTTGTATCGTTTTACTATTGTGATTGTAGCGTGAGATTCAATTCGGGATTCGTCCAATGAGGAAGTCCTTTTTCTTCGCTGTCAGTGTCTACGATGATTCCAGACCCTCCATCTCACCTCCCTCCTCCTCGTCCTGATTCCCGGGAAACAAGACCACCCAAATCCAAGTCAAGAATTGCTTATTACGGATGGCGCGCAAAGATGTGGGTTGAAGGGACGTTGGTTCTTCACATGTTGGAGCCTTGGGAGAAGCTTTTACTCTGTAGGTTTCTTTCCTCTCTCTAAGCCAAGTCTTTCTCTAATTGTTCTATTCGCTTATAGTGTTCATCTTCCTCGTCCTCTCGTCGCTTTTCATTACCGGTCTCATTCGTTTCCTCCCACACCACATCGCTGTCATGCAGAGGAGGACGATTTATTACATTTGGGGCAACACTTCCAGCTCTGTTGCTGTAGACGACTCGGATCTCTCTCGAGCTGTGAATGATTTCACGACTCGGTCGGAGTTGTAGTGAAAAGAAGAGGAGATTCGACAGGTGCGTTTTTTAGGATTGCTGAAATGACTACCACTCGACTAATGTCGAAAACCTTTGACATTTACAGGCAGCAATACACCCTAGACTCTTGTCACCATTATGAGTCTGACTGTCGCTAGTCGCCATTTCCTGATGACTTTTTTCTCGACGCCTGGCTTCTCTCGTCCTAGCGCGCAGCTTGCACACATGACTCCTATCACAGCATCGCTGTCGTGGACTTTGGCTCATCGTATCCTTTCGTCTTCGCCGCTTCTCGCCTCCTAGAAGACTAGACTGACTGACTGTCACTACATTAATACCTGACTCCTGTGTGTATTAATTCCTTCTTTCGTTTGGAATATCACTATCACTTGCACGACTCCGTTATCACCACAACCACAACCACAGCCTCAGCATGGACGATGGACGGTGATCATCCACGTTTGCCCAGCCCATGTCTATGTCTGCAACCTATACTCTCCTATGTCCATGGGGATGCTATTCTATACTTTACTATGTGCAGGACGACAGTGACTTTGACCATGGCTTATATTCAGCCCATTTTGAATTCCCATTTCTTCTTCTCCGTTCTACCGTGAAGGTACTGTTGGTGCTACGTGCACCCTCAATGGGCAGTTGCGAAACCACCACTGATCCTCGTACCCTCTCCCAACCGGTCACGTCATCTTAACCGCCCACTACAAACTTTCACCTACATCATCGTTTGTCGTTTATCATATGCCATGCAGCTCATTCTACATCTCTTTTTCTTCGACAGCGGACATATATCATACTGGACCCTGTTACTAAGGCTACCGAGTCATCCACTAACCACTTTTTCACCTTTTGTTTCCTAGGTCTGAAGAAGCTAGAGCTGAAATCAGCGGACCCTGGCCAGACGGCGGCCTAACCGTTGCCCTAGGTCTTCCATCCACCTTTGCTTGAAACAAGCTTGAACCCTGAATGTCTGATCCTATATGTAGGCGTGTTGTCATTGTCAACGCCTTCCATTGACAGTGAGTACTCTATATTTTCGGCCACCGAACTTGAGGCGTTGCCGCGTTAACCAACAAACTCCAACAGATGTGCAAATGCGCAGCCTTACGCGCGTCGCGTCTCGTCAAAGGAAGTATCAAAGATGTATACGATGATGACGCTGACGCCATCGGGCAGATTTACAAGGATTTACAAGGGTAGAGGTATAAGGGTTGAAGCTTCATCAACTCAACTCAGTCCAATTTTGGCTCAATCTCAACTCGACCTACAATTGTGTACACGTACAATTGGACCGACGTCCGGCAAGACAACCGACAAAAGATGCACGATGCACAATCTTGCACGAGGCACAATCTTTTAACAGAAGTTGCAGCAGCACAGCTGGAGCCTGGTGGCGTTTGTGAATCAACACCGACAGGGTCGTATCATAGGTGAGTTTACCGTTCGACTCTTGTTCTCTATACTAGTACCAGTAACCGAGTGGTTCATGATCCATTCATTCACTACATTGTTTTCGACATTCCAAGAAGTTTGCTGGCAAATGGACAACAATGGTCCGTGATGCCTTTGTTGCAGTGAAGTCTTGTATACTTACTCGAGCATGCGGCTCACGCAAGCAACAAAGCCTGTTTTGGAGTGGTTGGGTGACCATGTAACCTGGTCCATCGTTTCGACTTCTCCCGTAATGAAATGTTCTGTTTGATCATGATCAGTGCCGTGGATCATTGGACGAGTACGGGCTTCCTCGCGCCGTGTAGGTGTAGTCGCTGGCACCACTGGTACTCGTATACATACTGCCAGCCATGATCGTCCAACGATCCTCCGTTGATTTCTTGGCCACGAAAGACGAAGGAAAGAACGTGGAATATAATATGGCGATGGGCATCGCAGTGGCACTCGGTAATTCGGAACGCAATAATCCATGTCCAGACTCCAAGCTGACGATCCTTGATAGCCTTATCCATGGATGGTTTCCGTAGGCCTTCTGTATCATTTCATTGGCACCGTCATCGGCAACGACTTGACACAGGTATTTGGGGTTGGGTCGCGCCACTGTCGCTACTCAGTACTCAGTTTTGGTCGTCAAGCGCTCGTCTTTCGTTCGCTATAAGTAGAGATAGTAGACCTGCACTGCAGTTTTGTGGGGTCTACCCGCGTATCCATGTCGACCCTTACTCAGCCAAGGATAACTGCAGGAAGAGCTAAGTTGAAGCGTCACAAAAGATGGGCAGAAGTATCGAGAAGTATCGCGGGGACTTTCGTGGCTTTACTGCGGTGGAAAATCACCGGATATGTCGTAAGTTGCATTCATTTTTTGATAATCATTTGAGCGGAACGACTCCAACGCTCTCCAACAAAGACAATGAGGTGAGCGAGCCGAGGAGGTGGCCAATAATAGAACGAGTTACGAGGACGAAAGGACTTCTAAAGGGAGTTGAAAGGGGAGCGCGAAAGCAACAGTGTGGAATGACTCCAAGACAATGGATACAGACTATTAAAGTCAGGGACTGGTCAAAAGGCGATAGGACGGATCGGAGGCCGTGAATGGATACGAGCGATCAAGCTCAAGCGAGCCTTCGGATTTCCAAATGGGGAAGCTTTTCTTTTTGCTCCAAACGCTTGACGATAAAAACCTCAGACCCATAGACATGCATCTTGTAGCTTTTCCCCGGCGTGCTCAGGCTTACCCCCGTCATTCCTTCTTTTCTCCATGGCTTCCCCCTCAGCTCAAGGTAGTGCAGGCACTGCCCCTAAACAAGCATCACCACAAGTCAGTGTAGACCCTGAGCAGCTCGTCTACCACATCGATCTCATCCTTCTTGCTGCTCTTACTCTCTTTGTTGTTCTCCGTCTGCCTCGTTTCCTGGCCAGATTTTTGAACTTTGGAGAGCTTCTCAATGGCTACGTCCTTCGTTCGGGCCCTAACCGCAGCCCTCAAAGGCGCGTCGACTTCAACTACGACCCGCAGAGTGGCCTTCCACAACTCGCTTCGGACACCTCTCATGTCATGTATTCTGAAAAAGATGCACGACGTGTAGGTCCTAATGGTGCTGCTGTCGTATCTTCTTATCCTCCTCATGTCTCCTCGACACCGTCATTCCTTCGTCCAACTCTTCATCTCCTCCACAAACGTCTTGTCCCAGGCGTATCCTTTTCGCATCTCTGCGTCATGGCCGTCTACCTCGGTGCATGGATTTATCCCACATTTTACAAAACGAACGCTTTCACGGATCCTGTCCGGTTTGGGTGGATCGCTGTCGCTCAAATTCCTTGGCTCTTCATTTTTGCCGCCAAGAACAATCTCCTGAGCTTCATTCTCGGGGCAGGGTACGAAAAAGTGAGTTTGCCGCTACATGTACTCCTATCTGTCCAAGGTGACGACATGGAATTTTTTTTTAGCTCAACTTCATGCACCGGTTCGTGGGACGCGTCATCGTCCTTTCCGTTAATGTGCACACCTTCGGATATCGTAAGTCCGTCGTTTCCATGGTAATTGCGAATCCTGGCTCTGACCTTGTCTTCCTCCTCTCCTCGCCTCGCAACAGTATACAAATTCCTCCTCGCAAGTACTTTCAGGGAGAGCATTGCCAAACCATCCAACTACTGGGGTCTCATCGCCACCATCTGCATGGATTGCCTCTTCTTCTTCTCCACCTCTTTCTGGAGATCAAAGGCTTACAACATCTTCCTTGCCACCCACATCCCTTGTGCGATTTTGGTACTACCGGCTACTGTCTATCACAAAAAAGCCACCCTTAACTGGATCATCCCCGCAGTGGTTATTTACTGTCTCGACGTGCTCTTTCGTCTCGTCTCTACGCGATTTGCCACTGCCACCGTCCGCGCCATTCCGGAACTTTCTGTGACCCGTGTAGAGATTCCTTCTATCCGCAAGGGTTGGAAAGCTGGCCAGCATGTCCGCCTCAGAGTTATAAGTAGGGGAATGGGACTCTTTGGTTGGACAGAAATCCATCCCTTCACCATCGCCAGTGTCTCAAACTCACCTAGTGGCGAGGGTCTGGTCCTTTTGTGCAAGAAAGCCGGAGGGTGGACAGGAAAACTCTACGATATCGCTCGTGGCTCAGGCGGTCTCTCGTCATCCTTTGCCGAATCTGCTGACCGCAAGGTTACAGTGATGGTCGAAGGACCCTACGGCGGCCCAGGCCACCGAATCTTCTCCTCTTTCTCTGCCGCCGTCTTCGTCTGTGGAGGCAGTGGCATCACATTCGGTATCTCCTCCATCCGGGAACTCATTGCCCAAGACCTCGCTGGTCGTTCTCGTGTCAAAGTCATCGAGTTGATCTGGTCGGTTCAAGACCCTTCTGCCCTTGTTCCCATGTTACCAGAGTTGACAGCCATGATCCAAGACAGTGTCTTCACACCTGTGAGGATCAGTGTCTTCTACACTCGCGCACCAACGGGCAAGTTCCCATTCTCGGACGACTTTTTCAAATCGACGCGTCTTACACTTTCACCTGGGAGACCAAAGGTGTCTAAGCATCTGGAAGAGACTATTCGTCGGACCCTTTCTCCCAACATGAACGACTCAACCTTTGATTTGGGTGCGAGATCTGCGATGGGTCTTTCGGGTCCTGGTAGGAAGGATATGGAAGCGATGCAGAAGAAGGGAATGTTGGTTGGTGTCTGTGGACCGACGTCGTTGGCGGATAGTGTATTCGTAGAAGTTGGGAGGGTGGATTCAACGAGGGTGGATCAGGTCGGGGGGATTGAAGTGCATGAGGAGACGTTTGGGTGGTAAACGTCCCAACAATGCACGATGGTTTCCCAGTGCTTTGGCTATCTCGTTTCGCATCACAACACACATGCGTGTCTTCGCTATCCATTTCTCGTTACCTCTGCTTTTCTTGTTTTTGCATTGATAGATTGGTTGTCGCAAGTTATGCTTCTCGCATCCGCATCCACATACCCTCCACATCATTCCTTCTGGAATAACCTCGAAATTACAAAACTTGTATATTAGCATATTGTTTCTCTTAATTTTTTTTTTACGGATCAAGGTCTCTTGGGGCTTTTTTGTAGAACCTTGTTTCTCTCTTCTGGTGGTGTTCTTCGTTCATCTGTAGCCTTAGCCTACCTACCTTAAGCTAGACGCTTTTTTAAGCTATCACTTTACTGTTTTCTCTTCCGCACATCGACTGTGTACATGCATGCATACTTTGTAGTGGCACATTCATCCAGTCACATTCCCTTCATCGTACAATACGTACTTAGTCTGTATACATACATATATGCTCAGCTATAGACAGATAGATAGATAAGTCAAAGATAAATAGATACGCAATCTTCATCCACATTTGCATGATGCTGCAATGCATGCAACAATAATTGTATCATGTATTCAAGTCTCTTATTGACATTCTCTCATGTTCCACCTCCTCACTTTCTGAACGTCTCTGAGCTTGGGTCCCGGGAGCTCGAGGTTGCTGGGACGAGGTCGAGGATTTGTGCCTCCGAGCAAGTTCCGAGTGCTTTTTCTCTTTTTTTCTTTTTTCTTTTGCGTTGCCTTGGAGTTGTTGGGCACTTGTGGCTGGAGTGCGTTGGGAGTACTTGTGCGAGCGGTCGGATAGATGAGTCCGCCGCTACGCCCCCGAGCACCCCATTTGCAACTAAATGATGAGTGCCAGCAAGGCTGACAATGAGGTCTTGATCATCTAGACCTCCTTCCTGCTGCGGCGGCCGTGTGGACGCACGGTGGACGCATGTATTTACTGCTTCACTGCGGGGGTACAAAGAGTCGTCTCTATGACCGACGATCGCGATTAGATTTGGATTAGATTGTTGGCCGCACTGAAAGTCAGCTGTAATATTCCTCGCCTTTCGCGACCAGGGGCATTCGAAAGGAGGGGTTTCGTTTCAGGGAATGCAAGTTTGACGCAAATTGGAGTAACGATCCCAAAAAGATCCTCACTCAATGTCATCGCCGTTGAGGAAATGCCAGTGATCTTCTAATCCCTTAAAAACACCTGCAAATCAAGATACGTAGCCCACCCAACAACGATTGCAAATCCATAAGTTCTTGTTCCGAAGTTCTTTAGTCTGTTGTACCAAGGACATAGAATTGCCACCTTTCTACATTTTCATGATCAACCATGACATCCACAGTTTATCTGAAGGGCTACATTGGGGCTACATTGGGGCTACATATTGTCCACTCAAAATCTCAAGCAGCCGCATTTTCCTGTAAAAGCTTCTACGTCAGACAATCTACTCCAGCTAAATGCCAAGGTCCGAGAAGAGGCCAAGCTCAGGTCGAACCTCGCATTTTACATAGTGAGATTGTTTCACTTCCCTTTGAGCTCAGTCTGGCCTTGGTCTGGCCGAGATATGCAGCCCTAGAGCGTACGTTTTGTTACCACTCTTACAACCTGTCCACCGACGGCCTTTACAGACCTGAAACTCGTTCATGATATACCTGATCAGGTCCTTCGTGGTCGAGTTTCTATGATGTGCAAGGGTACTGATCCTGGTTCTCTTCTTGTTCTCTTCACTCTACAACACTGACCTTTCGTCTTGCTTTCCAGAACATAATGCTCCCATGCGTCGCTTCAAAGTTCTCGCATCTCCATCCCAATGCGCCCAACATCCCGACAATGGTCTCACTGGCATATGTGCTGGGAGGCCAGTGGAGCGCTACGGACCCCTGAATGCCCTGTTCGACCCTCATCTCGCCACCCTGTCCCATAAACTCGACAACCTTGAAACGGTCAAACCTACATCCGATATGGTTGATTTCGCTGAACCGACTGTTCTCCACGTCGGCTAACTTCTACTCTGAAAATTAGCGACAGGTACCCGTGTTCGAGCTTCTCAGGGAAAATTTCCCAAACGGACGCTACGAAACACCCCTTCCAAATAACAGCGCGAAGCCGGAGGTATATTAGGCTCATTCTCTCGTCTTTGAGATGAAGAACGAGAAAGGAAGCCGAGGAAATCCCCAGATCTTGACTATATCAAGATTTTCCTTGACGGTGAGCTGGTTCGTGTTTGCCGGCTAAGGGAGTATTCTCTAGTCTCAGCACCTTTGGGGCAGGTCAAATTGCCTGTCTGTTTTGCTTACACTTGCTGGAACAGAATTGATGATATCAAGTGTGATCTTCACTGATATTGTCTACCTGAACACTCTCTACTCGGAGGACCTCTCTGGTAGCTTTGATATGGACAACCGGGTTGTCCATCCGAGTCTTGCACGTGCTTTGGAAGCCCTGCAGGAGACGTTTGATGGCTCTCCAGATTCTATACTGGCCTCAAAGCAAACCTAGTAGATCTGGCACCGTGCGACGGCAGCCACCTTTTCCCTAACCCTGTACGCGTTGTGGGACCTGACGACGAGGTGCTACTAGAGAATTTGGGGTTGCGCTTCATCAAGAAACTCTCGCGCACAGGAGGCCAGGTGGGCAATGCTGACTCCTGAGGAGGAACGTGAGGAACGCCAGGCAAACATGACTCATGCTATTTATGTGGCGACCAGCTCCGACCGTTGCTCTTTAATTCCTGTTGGAGAAGTGGTCAAATTCGCAGTACGCTACAATGTACTAGAGGCACATAATATTCTTGTAAGCGCCAACCTCGCACCTAAACTATCTTATCACTGCCCTGTCCTTGGGGGGTGTACTATGATCACAGTCATGGAGCATATTCAGGGAAAGATGGCTTTGGTTTGGGAGATCGAAAATCGCAAGATGGAGAAAACCGTGTATCAAGATATTTGGCGGGCTATCAACCTTCTGTATGAACACGGAATTGTTTCGGTGACCTCCGCTCACCAAACATCATGGTACTCCAAGACAACCCAGCTGATTCCGACTGGGCTGCAAAGCAAGGTGAAGGCAGATATCCCCCGAGACTCTCTATGGCAATTATTTGGGCACCAGCTGTAAAGGGATATGGGCGGATGGAAAAAGGAACATGATATGCACATGCTGAATGTGTTGAGCAGATTCTGCAAAGAGTGAAGAAGTCGTGTTTTGTAGCATGAATCGGTCGTTTAGTTCTTTTGTACTTTTATAGGTCACCCCGGGTTGTTTTTTCATGGCTATAGGAAACACGAAGGCTTTGAGGGTTTAACAGTCCTGCGGCGTTCATGTCTGAGCTGCTAGTGCCAGAGGTGTCGAGGTCATCATATATGAGTAAGTATTGTCAAGTGCCTCCATGGAAAGTGAAGCATAACATGGGAGGTAGGTCGTAATTCTTGAGAGAGCAAGAGCATACTGAAAGACAGCGGTTCCTTCTCGACTGAGGTTATCGCCCACGGATGCTAGAGGAGGAGTGATTGATTTCGCGCCACGGATACGATAAAATCAGAGTCTTCTAGTATGTCCGGCCTGCCGATGTAGAGACTAAACGTACACCATCGTGAAGGCGCCCATAGTTCTGAGGACGTGAAGCGAGAACTGGTAGACGGTAGGGCTGAGGCATTATCAAGAGGAATCAAAGAAATTAATAGGGAAGACCATAAAGATGGCGTTGCACGGACGAGCTCACACCAACCGGGGCACTTGATAGAGACGGACAGGAAAGTCTAATGTATCTGCCTGGAATTTGTCGCAAACAAAGGTGAAAACCTGGGCCAGGACCTCTGGTGGATCGAAGGGAACGACATTGCAGAATAATGGCAGCTGCTTCCAAGCGGTCGGTTTCTGTTTCATAATTCAGCACATGGTGTTCTGCATCTGCGAGACACTGAGTAATGTGATTCGTGTCAGCTGTGTATGTGCCAAAATTGCTGCGTAGTAGGTGGAGGACATCCAGACCCTGAGACGACATCGCAATGGCGAACTGCAAGTGGACCGTTTACGGGTCCTTGGACGTAAATTTGAGCATCAAAACTTTGTGCTGACAGGGTGTACAACTGAGCAGGTCTAAAGTCGATAAATTCCGACTCTCTATTATCCAAATTAAGCATTAGCCAGGACAACCAGTTAGAATATCATTCCAGACTGAACCGCAGTTCTCCTCTTCGCCGCCTTCCTCTCTCTCGCCCTTGACCTCTCCAGCGCCATCTCCTCAGGATTATAGGCCCTATCAAGAGGCATTCTTGCCAACTTCGACTGACTCCTCACTCTTGGTCTCCTCTTGCTATACCATTCCCAAGCGAATCGAACAACTTCGCCATCTGCTTCATATGGCGTAGGTATTTCGGAATAGCCTGGGCGAGCAGTCGGGTGACGGACATAAACAGCTGAGCATGTCGCAAAATTCGGTTCAATGTACGCTGGGATAAAGATCCATGGGGAGGCGTAATGAGGAAGATTAAAAGGTGTGAGTTTTTTCATCTCGGGGTGAGCTTCGTTGACCGAATCTTGAAAATACTCTCTAGGAGGTCGAAGGAACCTGATAGCGTCTGGCTTGACCGAAATCATGTCACCTGGGGCGAGACGTGTATTAGGGTCTGCGTGCTGTAAAATAAAGAAAAACAATCGTCAGGGGAAAAAATAACCAAAAAGAAAGCCACTTCACCTTTTTCCCGTTTAACAACACATCCCCATGAACCACCAACCTCCTCGCTTCGTATATACTGTGCGCAAAACAAGCTCTAAACACCACTGTATCAATCCTTCTCTCCACCTCTGCAAACATTAACGATCCCACGGGCGCCATTCCCTGCCGTTTCTGAAGTTTTTCGTAGTCTGTTTCCATCGTTTTCCTCTTTGCGTATTCCTCCAGAAGCGCCGCATCGTCTTTCAGAATGCCTGAAGGGTTGATAGCGCTCTTTGGCCGCACGTCGGGAAGGTTATCAGGTAGATACCACCTTTTGAACATTTTTTCGGGAATGTAATCCCCGTGGTATGCACGGACCATGGCTTTAGAACGCCAACGTTGCTGAAAAAGAGTTTCGCTAGACCTTGTGAAGACGATTTCTCCGCGACGAGAGCCAGAACGGTGTGTGCGTTGAAAGAGATTGAAAAGGTTTTTGGGGTCCCAGCTCTGTAGTAGATGAAGACGCGTAGGGTAAGAGAGCGAGTGTAATTCAGGGAAGAGAATGAGCGATTCCATGTCCAGTGATATATCAAAAACACAACGTCAGCCATCCCTTCCTTGCTGTAAGGAAAGGAAAAAACACGCACCATACGGGGCAACGCCCTAGCAGCGTTGTAGACGGTTCGGTCTCTCATTTTTGCAGAGAAGACGAAGGATTGGCAGGTTGAACCCTACCGTATACCTGTAGGTAGTAAAAGTCGTGAAAGGCAAGATTGGGCTGGTGTTGAGCTCAGCCTGCGTGGACAGCAGTCACTGTCAAGGAAAAAATCTCGGTCACGTGTAACGCGTCACACTTTCCTGAATCGTTCTCCTGCAAACCTGGATCCAATCCTGGACCACGCAATTCTGCGAGTCTTCGAGCTGAGCACAGGCTGAAGAACGAAAGCATGTACCTTATTTCTACTTACGACCCACATCACCCATTGGAAGCAAAGGGAACCTGGATGACATGATGTACTCGCCAATTTGCCTCTTTGGTTAACTTTTCTTCAACTCAGATAGCATCAGGCTGGACCGGATCCTATGGAACCCAGTTGGAACGAAGATCTTCCTGCTCAGGAACAGGGGTGGTTTACAACAAACCTTGTTTCAAGTCAGCTGGCAAGACACCTAACCGCAAGTTACGCAACGCCCTCACCTCGAACTCATCCGTGTCAAAGAGATGCACTCTAGACTCTCCCTGATCCAACAATCAATCAGAATTTTTTTTTCAATTCCAAGAATGCCGATACACGGTGCCAAAAATTGTCAGATTATCCAATTCAGTCTTCTGCCACAATCGTCATGATTTCGATAGCGTTGTCTTCTTCATCAAATCGTACGTGTGGTTGCTTTACCAGGTCATGTAGTAGGCTGTCTTAGAGCCAGTCATGGGGTTTCGGCTACCTCTTCGGTCGCGTACCACCTTATGCATTTCAACTACTAGCGATGTTCTAGTGGATCTAGGTCTTCGTTTCTGCGATGGGACGTCTGACGAGTCCTTTCCGTACAGTGGCATACTGTTCTCTTGGAAGGTGCCATCGCTCTTTCGTCATTACTCGGCTCGTTTCTGTTGGACTATTCCCTCTCACATTTCGAAGATGGGTAAATGAATCCTGATTTATCGCGGCGGATTCCAAATTTCCAATCCACACATCTTCAATTGTCTTTTGGGTCTTTAAAACCACAGTAGTCGCCTAATACTAATCACAGCGATAACATCCTAGTTCACTGCATTCTTTTCTAGCTGGACACAAAGCAAAGGCCGCCGATTCTACTAGTAATCCCGCTCTTTTTCTCCCGACAAGATCGCTCAACGAGTTCTTATGATTTCGAATCAGATTGTTCGGCTATGCACTATTTCTTTCTCTCCACTTGCTCCAAGGAGATCTCGCGAAGGTGGCAGGCACTACAATCCCCTCAGACGTTCATTTCTTTCAGCTACATACTCTCCAAATTCATTCTGAAATCGAAATCTCACCCAAGGATCAACCACCTTTTACAGGTAGAACGCTACAACTTGCAACCTGAGGCATGTAGATCATATCAAGTCGTGGATCGTCCCAAAAATAGACCGCGGTGTGTCTACGCTTTCTCGCCTTCTAATTGTCGGCTATAATCCCGTTCTAAACGAATTCTAGCTTTGCCTTGACGTAGTAGCACCGGGACTTTGGCCATCTTTGGCCATCCGAGTTCACCATCAGTTTCGAATATGCTTTCTGCATTCTGGATAGTTTAGACGCTATTACATTCGAATCCCGACGTGCCAGGACCATACCCCACAACCTCAAAAACCAACTCAAATTCAATAATTAATAAGTAACCGGACCGTACACCGACTCACCCCGATGATACCAACGTGGAAACGAGACTGGTTTTTGCGACAAGTTCGCGTATGTACCTCAAATCTCAATTCGACTCTTTCGAATTCTACAAAGCCTGCGATTCTCCTGGAGGTCCAGACTTTCATGCCACGCCTTACCGAGATTCTTGTTGTATTAGGACACGAAACCATGTCGGTCGGATGTCTATTTCCTTTGCTATCGGAAAGCAATCTACATATGTGATTGTTCAATTTTGAGGTCATCATCTTGCTTTGCGCGTCGGTGGAGATTTCTGGAGCTCCACGTAATGAACTGAAGCTTACCGCATTATTAGGCATGTCATTATCTTTCTTAACGACGTGGATGTAATGATTAACGAGACCTAGTAAGTACTACTAGCACAGATGTCCTCGAACAAGACGAGGCTATCTACGCTCACTCCCCGATCATGTCGCGAAAGTGATAGCGAGTCGATGGTAGTAATCTAAATAATGACGGGTATGTCGTCACAGGAGATGTTTGAACTAACAAGTGAGTCATCATCTCACAAGCAACGATCATTCAGGCGGAAGCGCTGAAATCCATAGCCAAGTCCAAAATGAACGTTACGTATTTCCTTCGACGGTTTACCCGTTGGATGTTTCGCGATCTGAATACTAGGTTTTAGATGTATTTGCAGGAGGCATCACTGATGTGGCGCATGGGTGGGTAGTGCCTGACGCCACCATCCCGTCCCTTTCCCCCAGACATGCCAATTCGGGATAAACGGTAGTTGTTGATCGTCTTCTTGTAGCTTCTTGCCTGACATAGGCAGAAAATTTTACCCGAAAGCCTATGTTGCCCGTACTTGCCGTCTACCTGCCTGAATGCGCCCTCTCGATTAGGCGATTCCGCGCATAGCGTTGAGTCCACCTATGTACGGCTGGTCTCTACGAATGGTTTGGGAATATACGATAGCCCGAAACCTTCGAACCAAATAGATCTAATCCACTGGGAAAGGTTACTATATCAAAGACCGATTGCCTCCGGGATCGCCGAAGAGGTGGCTTGAACGTGTGGCTGGGACTACTTATGCATCGGGACTACGGCCTCAAGCTCGAGCTGAATTCCCTGTAAATTGGTTCGTAGCCTTGATAGCTGTGTGGACAATGAAGCTATAGTAAATCCCAGATGTCAAAGCAGGTGCGAAATAACGGACTTTAAGACGGAATTATGAGCTGTCATAGTGTGGCGTCGGGGAGATACAGCTTTGAGGCTGTAATATTTAGCTTAAAACTTCCAGTACCACCGATGAAAGCCCAGATAGAGATGCGCCGCGCGACGCACGACGCGCGACCGCACGGACTTCGATGCACGACTAGGCCAGAATGTTGTTCAGGCTGACTGTCGACGCCTAGCTTGCCAAACAGCTTGGCAGTGCTCGAGCGTTTGCGTACCTGGAAATGCTACCTTCTCAGCATCCACATAGGAAGCTTCCAGGCGTTCCTATCGCGTATGCCACCAGTTGCCAGATGGAGGACTGCCTCCGAATGATTGAGATGCGAAAGACGAGAACCCATGACATTCGGTCAACGAGAGAATTATGATCGTGCCGACTTCACTAATGATAGCTTCAACTTGTGCCGAGAACTCTCAAAAGCCTGTTCTTGTAGTAATCGAAGCATACATGGTCACTTGCATTTTGACATGGGTCATGGTATCTTCTGCCGCGACTCGTTCCATTCCATAGATTCTGAGGTTCTTAGAATTACATACTACCACGTAGCATGTTATCTGATGAATGGTATCTATCTCAGGTGAGCCACCGTGACCTATGTAGTATGTAAAAGACCACAAGCAGGCCAGGCTTTTGCATCAAAATCATCTTCAACGATTTGACATATGTCTCGGCATCTGGACAGGGCCAAGATATTGAAGTCTCCGAGTCTAATTCGGGCAGTTTGTCGATGGACTGTTCACAAGGTGATGGAAGAGTTGATGCCACAG
The DNA here is from genome assembly GCA_013368315.1 of Tetrapyrgos nigripes. Lineage (NCBI taxonomy): Eukaryota > Fungi > Basidiomycota > Agaricomycetes > Agaricales > Campanellaceae > Tetrapyrgos > Tetrapyrgos nigripes. Next base: position 222,411 of record JAACJM010000024.1, read on the forward strand.
GAGGGCTTTGATCATAGGACGATCCGTCGGACTAGTAGAAAAAGGGATAGGATACAGAAACCTTAATGATAAATACTTTACGCATATAGAAAACCGAGTGACCAATGGGAAACGCAGGTGAAGGCCCAGAAAACCTCCGACGACTTAACTTGCCGATGCCTGCCTAATGAAATACGAGTCCATCCCTTGTGCTGCAATTGGAAGTTCCGAGTCTTCCCAAAGCCTTCGGAAAATGCCCTAACATAACACCGTGGAGCCAGGAAATGAAATCCGAGTCGGTCTTGATTCAAAGTTCGTTCCCAGTACCCCAGGGGCAGAAGAAAGGGCAAGGTGATCACTAGTGATTACCAAGGATCTCTATACCTTGCTGTGCATGCTGAAGGTGTTCGGGAGCAATTATCATAATGTTCAAGGGTGCAATAGAATCTGGGTACTTGATGCTAGCATTCTCGCTTTACAGTTTGATGATGGATCCATGGATGGAGAGGCACAGCGAGGAATCGAAACTGAGCAAACAAATATGAGAGGAGACTCGAGAGACCCTACGGCCACACCAGAATGTAATACCAGTGAGTCTGAGTAGGCTATAGGATAGGACATAGCACGAACTTCACTCATAGCAACCCACGTCTCCTCGAAAATAGAAACCACATCTTTCAAATCCCTGAGGGTTCTGCCCGAAAGTTCTGATCGGTTTGAAGTTTGTTGATCTAACTTGGATCCAATCCTGATCAAAGCTACACACCTAGGGGCCTCCGAGTCGGACAAGCATGCGCATCGACTGGGCATCGAAAACCAGACCTACAAGTATACACGCTGAGACGAGTTTGAAGTAGTCGAAATCTCCCAACGGTTTACTATTTCGTGCAGGTAGATCGGCGGTGTCCAGCTAGGTCATCAAGCGGTCATCACTTCCCTGAAAGTTGATCTTCTTCGCCTCGATTTGGTAAGCCGAAAATCTATGTCTTGAAGACCGAATATGACATGCCATTAAGTCGTTGATAGAATACTAGGACGGGATTGATGCCTGATTTGGGCACTGTCTTCCAGTGAGAACTGGGGCTTGGGCAGGATTAGAATATTGAATTCTTGAGGAGAAATGGATCCCATAGGAATGACAGGACTACTGGAAACAGAAGTTGCCGGCCACGGATTTGGAACGGGAAAAAGTGGTAGAGCGTGGGTTGTTCATGGAGACAGGCTGAGATTTATTTTAGGGTGAAGGACACGAAATGCGGGGCAGCGTACGTACATGATAACTCTAGACAGGTCTACTAGGCAGACTTCTGATATCATTGCACCATGGGGTAAGCCTTTCACCTCTACGAGGCTCACCTCAGGAAATCTACAACGAAGGACTGCCGCTGGCAATAGAAAAATGGGACACAAGGAGATTCCGGCAGAAAGAAGCAAAGAACGCTCATACAGAGCACGCTTGGCGACACTCTGGGTCGTGACCGCGTGACCAGTTAGCTAAAGTCGTCAAATCCAAGTTTTTGCTTTGAGAGATGAGCAGACCTCCTATGATATCGGTGTCCTCCATAATTGATCGGTATGGTACCGGGATTGCTCGGGTATAGTTAAAGAAGAACAAAGACTGAGAAAAGCTCGGAATGACGCGAGAGGGACCGAATGAATACGATTTACACAGCATTGTTAGTGTCTTGTAGTTTCATTGTCTTGAATGCAGTTACGTGCATCATGTACGTGCAGACTGTATACAGCGGAAGGAGACGGCGAGTTTTGCAACACTCCGAAAATGAGGACGGACAGTACACTCCTCCCAAGGGAATTCTGGTTGTAAACTTGCTTCAGGGCCCGGGATTGTCTGGGATTGCCAGGTACACACTAGCAGGACCATGCATAACACGCCGGTGGATCTCTCTCCGTGTAGAGTAGCACAGCATTGAGCTGGAGGATCAGCCTCGCTTGCAAACATGTTGATTTTCAAACCATACAAGGATGTTGGCTGATGTTGGACCTGAAATGAATATTAATAAATCGTCTTCCGAACAAAGTTAGGTAATACGATGATCGATTGGCCTAGACCTTTGCTCGCCTCCGTCACTTCGGGGGGACAGCCAATGAGGCTAAGTTGGAAGCGCAAAAGAGTAAGTGATAGACTACAACTTGGAACGTTTACTCCTCTCCAAAACGGTACCGAAAGAGGCTTCTACTTCGAGCCCAGCCCAACCTGACATCTGTCTTTTTTCCCCTCAACATCGTCCGATCAGGGTTGCTGGCATGTTCTAAAAAAGTCAAGAATCGATCCAGGACTAATGAATGTCTCGTGTGTAAGAAGGGAAAAGGAAAAGACTGTTGATGGGGGTAGATTGATTATGCCGAAAGAGAAGGAGCACTCAGCAAGAGCTCAGATTCGACAGATGAACTTGAGATGAACCAATGGGAACGTGTCCCTTGTCCTCGATTAGATAAGCTCTGATATATATAGAGGGGCGTTGAATTTAAATAAGTACCTCCGATAGTGTCAAACCCCACTGTCTATCCCCTAATCCTCTCCTCCTGTCTAACCATGACCCCCTCAATCCATCGCTGCAATAAAACTGCTCACTTCTACCCGATGGTTAGCTCTGTCCCTTCTCAACATCCCAACATGTTTCGTACGTACTTATGCCTCTTCCTCAAGTTATACTTGCTCATTCTCCTATAGCCTCATTCAATTCTTACCAGTCCTACTCTGATGCCGATTCGATGCACTACAGCTGCCCCCAGAAGGTTGAGCCAGTGTTTGAATATCAGGAGTATTCTTCTCCAGGTAGTCCATATTTGGCGGGCTTCGGTTACCCTTCTCATTCTTCTTCGCTAGAACTCGATGCATGGTCAGACTGGGCCGGTCAGCAGGCCACTTCCGAGACCGCTCCAGGCAGGTCGACTTTGTCATTCGTACCGAAGAATCAAACTGACAGCTCTCCAGAGCAGTACTTTGAATCTCAGGCTCCGTACACGGGATTCTCTGCCAGTGGCAAGTCGCTTTAACGTATGGATCTGTGCTTCTCTAACTTCAATCTAGAAGCTCCTCCAGTCCCTAGTCGTCCAGTTGTTCTCTCTTGGCCGCTCGAGTATTTCATCACCAATGACCCTTCCTTACTCACCCCTGGGTCAGACGTCTCCTATTTTACTTCGTCTGCTCGACATACTCCAGAACGTAAGTCTCAAAATGTTCCCATCTTGGCTTACGTTAATGTATGCGATATCCTAGTGCTTTACACCGGCTCATCGTGTGGTGATGATAACGTCTTTGACATGCAATTTGGCGACGCACTCGCATCGAACAGCATAAACGCCGATGTGCGATCACCTTATGATAGCGACTCACCCGCATCCTCCCCAACTGCATCCTCCCCTTCATCTTCGTCGCTCGCTTTTGATCTTCCTTCACCATCTCGCCGTCACTCCCCCTACAAGCCGCTTCCCTCACCCACGAATACATCCTCATCCTCCAGTGGCGGGTCTCGTTCGATCTCTGCATTAGATCACCGTCGTCGTTTCCCCTGTCTCCTGCCCGGTTGCGACCGTCGCTTTACTTCACAGTACACTCTCAAGGTCCACATGGAAGCACACAAGCCCAAGCCAAAAGTGACCTTCCCTTGTACACACGGATGCTCAGAGCGCTTCTCGAGACAGCACGATAGGTTGAGGCATGAGGTGGCGAAGCATGGAAAGGTGTGCGAGTTTTCGTGTGAGGATTGTGGGAGGTTCTTTTCGACGAGCAAGACGTTGGGGAATCACAAGTGTCCTGTTGCACAGGGTGGTACTAGATGGGTCAACGCATGATTGTCGAGCAGTTGGCCTGGTTTGTCATTCTGCTTTTCCCCCGCATGTTCTTCCTCTTTCTGACTGGTCCATGTCTTCTATGATCACGAAACATTCATACTTTCTTTCTCATTTATTCACTCCTCATTCATGGAAATTCTTGGGATTTTGTCGTATTCTTTCACTTTTTCTCTCATTCACATCCTCGTCCACTTCACCCACTTGTTGTATTTCTCTGTCCATTCGGTCCGGTTAGGGATAGGAGCTGGAAGGAGGATCTAAATTATGTCACCTCATTCGCATCGTTCTTGGCATCCCTCCACGTCAATATCTATCCACCTTTTCCGTTCTATGCAATGGGGGACTACATAGGAAGTGCGGCCGTCGAGTGGACGCTGACGATGGAAAAGGAAAAAAAAAAAACGAAAAATCTTTGCTCGCTATTAGCGCACCCATTCATACCCATCGACTACTCCATGTAGGCACCGCACCGCACCGCACCACGCTCCTTTCCTTCAGCAATGACATTCTCCATTGTATACTATCGTATCCTACCTGCAGAATATTGGAACTTTATGATCATTTTAACCGGTACCTACCATCGTCCATGTATCATTCACTGACTCTGACTCTCACTCTCACATTGACTTTTGACTCGGTCTTGGACTTGGATCATCTGCAAATCGTTTGTAGCGTTCATTCAGGTCTTGATTTAGGGAACTTTTGGGTTATTTAGGTAGAAATTTGGATTACAGTCGACGATGTAGAATAAAATACCTCGACATCGTATCGTGCCACTGACAGGGTCTTAAAGGAGCCACAGTCATGTTCCGTTTCGTCCTGAAGTTAGGATCCACCATTTTATGGAATACTTCGAAGAAGGGGAGAACAGGAGGAGGAGTGTAAGGATAAGGAGGCTTCCGAGACGGTTTCTCGCAATTCAAGGTACTGGTGGTATCTTCCCCTCTTTTAGTAACGGATCTCGACACAGTGCAATACATCGAAGCCCCCATCCTCCACGGAATATGCACGGAATTGACCTCAAAGCCAAAGACGCGCTCAGAGCCTGAGCCCACAAATGCAAATGCATACACGATCATTACTTTCGGTCTAGGTCAATCCATTCCAGTCTATCTACTCAACGTCGACTTGGTTACTACCATTCGATGCTATAGTGAAAACCTACTAAGTGCTAGCTCATTTCAAAAACAGCTATACTACCGATCTAGCTAGTTGACCGGGTTCGCCCGCATTCCATCCGCCATTCGTGTAGTATATAAGTGGCAGTGACATGATTTCATTTATCCAAATATCGTATACGGCTCCAGACGAACATAATCATGAGGGTAGGTAGTTCTCAGGACGAATATTCGAAGGCTGCGACGTGAAGGGGTTGATGCTTTAGAGGAGGACAGTAAAAAGAAATTTCCAAGGCTATGATCTTGGAACCCTCCGAGTCTTGGCGCGTCTATTTTGTAGATGATAATTCTACCAAATTTATTATTATACAGCTCAAGCCTGGGATCCGGAAGCGCCCTTACGGTCTAACTTGCTATGTGTTCAGGTTTCAGGGACGATACGGTAATCTACTGCCAATGTATATGCATTAATTGACTTGGACGTACGTTGGACGGGAAAAACGGCGTACGGATGTAGTTGATGCCAATTTGAATGTCATGAAGCAATGCATTGTTACTCGGAGTATTCTCGAGGCCGAAACCGTCGAGACGCAGGTGTAGGATGAGAATATGGGTGCTAAGAATTGTTATACCCGGTATTTGTGTCGTACTCGAGGTTCTTTATTGATAGGCTTACCGAGATCTGTACTCGAAGGATTGGTATGGAATCTAGCATAAAGGACGTACTTACCGTCACTTACGTTGCGAATTGTCAGCGTTTCATGTCTACAGGTTTAGCACTAGGTCTGATAAGACGGGTGTCCTGGCCGAGAAGCATGATATGCCCCTGTGTCGTGGATCGAAGTGCTAGAAGGGATCACAGTAAGTGTGATACTTAAGTATGTACAACTGCAATATGTCTTTCTTCAAACCCGCGGCTCCGAGCGCTAAAATGTTAGTAGCCTTTCTTGCCACTAAGTGACACAGTTCAATGATGCCGGCATCATGCTGTGGTAGAAGGGAATATTTTGAGGACAAGGAGGAGCAAGGGAGAGGCGTTGAAGCGGAGGTGGCGCATTGGGATCCAATAGCCGACGACGAAAAAGGAAAGTAAAGAAACAAATTTGGGAGGAATCCCGCAATCGTATACGGGCGGAGTTGGTCTAAAAGGCTGAGATAGCGAGGCTAATGAATGCTCGCTCTGCTCACAACTATAAGTAGTCGTTATATCGACACTGCATATGATGCCCAGTCTCCGAGGCGCTGAACCAACCTTAGCTCAGTTGGAAGAGCGCACGTCGGAGTCGCTTGTTCGATCCAGGAGTGGTGTAATCTATCTATCTATCTATCCAGGCAGGTCGGATGACCGGGGTAGGAAAGATTCGATTTTTTCTTCTCTCTAATGCAATTCACTCGTTGCATTGAAGTGAAGTACTTTTTCAGACTTGCCTTTGAGCTGTACTGCTAATTCTTTCGTATCCAGATTAAGGATGAAATTAATCCCAGTGAAAATCGACCTAGGCGCTTATGGGAGAAATGGGCGGAGATGTCCTCTACGTTACTACGCATACCGGACTGTGCTAATTTATCATAGGAAACGACAGAATTATGGGAGAACTGGATTTCCCGTCTCCTCTCATACTAGTCGCCCATCTCCACCCATCTGGACCCATGTTCGATTTTCAACTGGGGATGAAAACCTTGAAGCCACAATTGAGTCAACTGGAGCCGAGCGGCAAGGCGGCCAGCCACGTGATGCTCGCCGGTCTAGGTCATAGTCTAGGTTGTCTCCAGTCTCCAGTCTCGACGTCGTCCAGCACAATCAACTCTTTTTTTCACCTCCCACTACGTCGGCCAGCAGCTCTATCAAGCATTTACTTCTTCTCTGATCAATTTTCCTGTTCACAATCGCTCTGTAGATGCCAGTCTAGACTCACAAAATGGCATCCAGTTCTCCAACCCCGTCCCTCACTCCCAGTGCAGGCTCTACACCAGAACGAGATATCCCGATACAGCCAGACCATTTCTATCGCTCAGATGACAGCCAGCCCACTGCTTATCCGTCACCCAACGCATATGGCAAGACATGGCTAGACCCAGAGGACGACCGGCTGGCTTCTCGCGGAATACCAGTCTTCAAGCCCACCATGAAGGAATTCAGAAATTTTGAGGCGTACATGAATAAAGTAGAATGTTGGGGCATGTATAGTGGAATTGTCAAAGTGATACCTCCTAAGGAATGGTCCGTACTGAAATGTCTCAGAAATTTGCCCCATCCAAGTCTAACGTTCCCAACTCTTCCAGGACCGATTCCCTTCCACCTCTCAAAGAACAACTCCGTAATGTGAAGATAAAGGCACCCATTGAACAACTCATGCTTGGTCGCGCAGGTCTCTTCCGTCAACAAAACATGGAGAAACGGAAGGTCATGAGCGTGCGCGAATGGGCAGAGTTCTGCAACCAGGATGAATATCGCGCACCTAGCGTGGATGAACTAGGTGCTCGCGCGCCTGTGAAGAGCACGAGAACGCGCCGTACGCGAAAAAGTATGGTCAAGGCGGAGACGATTGAGCCTGAGCTCGCCGAAGGTCAGGTCTACATCAAGGAGGAACCTGTAGACGACGCGATGTCGACAGTACATGAAGATGGTGAGTTCTTGACCGCCTCATGAAGAGAACTTGAGCTGAGAGCATTTGTAGCGGGGTCACCTGCGCCTTCGGCTAATGCCGAAGAGAAACCCAAGGTCAAGGGACGTCGACAACCACAAACGAAAGAGGCCAGGGAAGCTAAAGCGACCGAGCGTCTCGAGAAGGATGAAGCGTTTCTCGAATCATTTGATCCTCACACCTCTTGGCTACCTCCCAACACGAAGCCTGAAGACTATACCCCGGAGTTTTGTGCTCAACTAGAAAGGAATTACTGGCGGAACTGTGGCATTGGAAAGGCTCCATGGTACGGTGCAGACACTCAAGGTAAAGCTTTCCCACCCTTTTCCTATCGTAATAGCTCACCCGATTTCCAGGTTCTCTGTACACGGACGACACGGAGGAATGGAATGTCGCCCATCTGGAGTCGGAACTTTCTCGTCTCCTACCTCCTGGAGGCATTCCAGGTGTTAACACACCTTACCTCTACTGGGGCATGTGGCGAGCTACATTTGCTTGGCATGTCGAGGACATGGACCTTTGCAGTATCAACTACATCCATTTCGGTGCACCCAAGTTCTGGTATGCCATCCCGCAGCAACAGGCCAACAGGCTAGAGCAGACAATGCGAAGTGAGTGCATATAATCTTGTATGATGTGCTGGTCCTCATTACCGTTCCTTCCAGGCTACTTCCCGAAAGATACATCCCAGTGCAGCCAGTTTTTGCGACACAAGTCCTTCCTTGCATCCCCAACCCTCCTAGCCAAGTCATCCTGCAAGCCCAACCATCTCGTCCAGCACGCTGGTGAATTCGTCATTACATACCCCAGAGGCTATCATGCTGGTTTCAACCTAGGCTTCAACTGTGCCGAGAGCGTCAACTTCGCACTCACGAGCTGGTTGGAGATCGGCAGAGTAGCAAAGGCTTGCGAGTGTGTCGGTGACAGGTACGTTCCTCTGGTCTGTCGTAGTCATGTAAACACTAATTAATCAAATTTGTCCAGTGTTCGTATCGACGTCGACAAGCTTCTTCAGGACCGTGAAGCAGAATGGCTGGAGACAGAGGGTCTATCGCTGATTCCAACGAAATTCCCAAAGAAAACTCACAAAGCATCACCAGTCAAGGAAGAAGTCAAGCAAGAGGAACTCACTCTCATCATTCCCCCTCTTACTAGGCCTGCTAAGCGCAAAGCTGAAACTAGCGTTGAGGTTCCTACCAAAGCGAAGAAGGCAAAGACGACACCGTCTTCCAAGACATCCGCCCCATCGTCCGCCTCATCCTCATCGTCGTCTTCTTCCAGATCACCTCCCAAGACCTCGAAGGCCACAATATCGGGACCACTACCCAGGCTTACGCTCAAACTCGGACCTCGTCCTACTGAGCCTGATTCTTATCCTTGCTGTCTCTGTGTCTCAATGAGCAAGGAGAACTTATTGCCTGTTCAGGATCCACCGATGAAACGAAGAGAAGCCATGGAAGCCTGTGGATATCCTAAAGTCTGGATGGCCCATGAAGATTGTGCTAGTATTGTTCCAGAGACTTGGGTCGATGAAGGGGAGAATGGGGAGAAGGTAGTTTTTGGTGTTGATGGTATTGTCAAAGACAGATGGAATCTGGTTAATAGCTTTTTTTTTTTGCCTATTCTTTTATTGATTGACTCTTCTTGATAGAAATGTACCGCATGCACGAAAAACAGAGCCAAGGCCCATGGTGCTCCTATCCAGTGTACCAAGGGCAAATGTTCTAAGGCGTTCCACATTTCTTGCGCTCGGGAGAACAAGGACAACATTTTGTTCAGCATCCTGCGGGAAGTTGAGAAGGAAGTTGTCCTTCTGGACGCCGGTCATCAGAATGTGCAACTCGATGCCAACGACGCATCACAGGACATGCAAGTCGACAATGTACTCAAGATCATCAAGAAATACGAAGTGCAAGTCTTGTGTTCTCAGCATAACCCTGTTCGTCTCTTTCACGTTCCACTCTAAAGCCTCTTTTCTGAGGATCCTCTGCTTTCTTATTTCACAGCTTCTAGCAGCAGCAAAGAAAGCATCGAAACAAGACAAGATCAAGAACGATTTACTTGCACTACCTCCGATGTCTCGTATCAAGGTTCGCGTTAGCACTGGCGTGTTTGAAGTTTCGTTGGTACGGGTTATTGAAGAGACTAGTTCTGTTGAGGTTTTGTGGGATCGAGGTATTAAGAGAGAGTTCAAATGGGGCTCTGTCATCTTTGGAAATACAGATGGACCAGTCCAACAGAAGCCATCAACGCCCGCACCTGATGCTCCCCGTCTTCCTACTCGTGAGTCATTTCTAAGCTCTTTGTTTCCATGTCATGCTGAACAGTCGCTGTTTTTTGTTTTTTCAATTTTATTTTCAGCATCCATGACTGTCCCACCTGCCCCTGCCTCAAAGGGCAAAACTCCCCAATACTCCGTCGCTTTGCCAACCCCAACCCCGAACCACCAGCCTTATGGAGCATATACGGCGAGCCAATACCCCTACCTCTCTTATGCTTATCCTTATGGTCATTGGAACCAGGTTTCTGCATCTGGGTATCCAGCGACGTCGTCATCGTCAACAACGACGATTTATTACCCCAATGCTGCTATTAACGCGACCGCCGTCGCTGGTCCTGGGCCCACGACCAGTGCGCACTTTGCTGATGCTGGTACTGGCGCTGCTGCTGGTTATGAACAATATACCAATACAACCCCGATGCCGAATCAAGCCCCTTCGGGGTCGACTTTGTCGGGCCAACCGGTGAATTGGCAGCATTATCGTCCGTCGAGTGATTATTATGCTTATAATCAGACTCAGACTCAGACCGAGGATGCGAATGCCCAGGTTCTCGCTCAACCGGTACCGGCGTACGCAACGGCACAGGCACCACCTGCGTCTTCTACACCGGTCTCAATGATGATGGATGTTACAGCACCAGCACCTGTGGCAGCTCCTCAACCCTCTTCAGCTGCATCCCAGTCGCCATCGCCGTCCCCGAATCCTCCTATAGCTCTGACAGCTGAAACCCTTCGAGATCTTAGCTCATTGTCCAGTCTTCAACCGACCCAAATCGCCGAGTTGCTTAATCAGCATCCAAACTTGAGGGCTGCGGTTATGTCTGTGTTGGCCACTCAAGCTCAGACCCAGGTTGAACCCTGAACAAACTGGGCGGAGGGTGCTGTTGCAAGAAATTGTATATTATTCCGTCAGTCTGCCATGCTCATCATACCGTGTACATACATTGGATGGATGGTCAAGCTCCAACGGATATTGTTGATGGTTTATTGTTAGTGAAGTATGTCTTTTGTGTAACCTTTTCTTGATTGTGTCGATAATTGTCTCATCTTTATACTTATACGTACTTGTTATACTCCTGTGTGCTGTTCATAACCTACCTACTTACCCCTACGATGAATGAATGGACTGTTCATAATCACGATTGATGCGGAATTTTTTCTACGCGTGAAAACTTCCCGACCGACGCGCCTCGTTCTTTCGTACACTCACCATGGTCATTACTCGGTATACAGCCAGCCCAAACTGCACATTTCTAGCAGATCTACTTCCCGTTACGCAGTGAATTTGATGAGTATCTTCAATCGGTTGGGCCCATCGTGAGACCAGTGCCACTTCACGTCTCGACGTTACTTTCTTCTCAGTCCATGCTCTTTCACGTCAACTTGCAACTCCAGCTGCACCCATTTTGATTGTATTTTGATCATATTCGTGTCTGTAGACCAGCCAAGGTGCGTAATTATGCCTCTGTGGTAGCCTCGACTAGCCTTCAAAGTAGCACTATGAATCGTTCTCAACGGAGAGCTCTCGTTCGTAGAGGCCATCAATCCGACATTACGACCACAGAAGAGGTCTATGATTTTCTTCGAAAACCTGTACCGTCTTTCATCAACGCCCCACATCCATCTCAAGAAATGCTGCTCGCTCTGCGCGCCTTCACCGCCCTTCTCACCTACGAGATCATGCGGCAGGGCACTAGAAGTCGAAGACACGAAATCATGACGAATTACAGGAGTAACTGGTTCTCAATATGATCATGGTTGTCTCAACTTGTCTCAACTACTTCGCCACTGCGTTCTGGAGAGTGATGTCGTCACGGTGCATGGAATAGAATTTCGAGACCGTCTTCTCAGCCTTTTTTCCAAATCACAAGAGCCCGTGATGCAACCCTGCTTTCACGCAATGTTGAAAGCATTTTCCAAGCACCAGACTTCGTCAACCTTCTCTTCTCATATATCCGTACCGTGATACGGAAAAGTCCTCCCTCCCCCTCTTTCCGATACATTTTCAGAATCATAGAGCACCTGGCTTGGCCTGAGATTGTTCCCGAAGTAGTGGACATGTTCCTCACCAAGGACACCCTAGCCTCCTTATGTTCCTCATTCAAAACTCTATCCGCCCCGGGCAGAATCGCGACAATCACCAAGCCAGAGCAGGCTGAACAGTCCTTTGAATGTCTGAAGTACATACTTCAAACAGTGCTCTATGCCTTCTTACATCATGGTTTTCCTGCTGACGTTTTTGCTTGGTCGCCAATTGATTCGCTACCTGCTCAATGCATCTCGCCTTGTCCTCTTTGAAGCGGAGCCGTCGTCTGCGACAGGTGTATCATCCACCCTCGCTCAGCTTTCTGTCAATCTCCTCGAACTCCTCGTCCCTTCTTTATGTTACTGTCGGGTTCTGAACCCGGTCCTGCGGTCGCTCAAGAAGCTTGACCAGCAGTCCCTGGATGCCTTTCTCAGAGAGAATATTGCCTCCAACCTCCATCCCACTCACCGCAGACTCGTTGAACTTTGGGAGATACTCGCCTCCCGTGCTCACGAGATGAAAGGTCTTAGGGAGGAATTTGAATCTAGAGGGAAATTTTGTGCTAGTCCTGAGGTAAGTAATGTCATTGGATCGTTTAACGAAACCTCAACTGAATATTTTTGCCGTACCTCCTCAGTGTCCCAATATGGGGAAAGAAATCTCCTTCAAACTTAAGCACAGAGTGTTCGAGATGCCAGATGACGATCTACTGTTCAAAGTTTTGTCAGAAACGTGACTGGCATGTCTATAACCATCGCACAACATGCGACAGTAACCGGCGTACAGGTAATTGTACTCGTCCCATAGTGCCTTTTGCGTTTTGTAGGACTGATGACAACATTACAGGTATTCTCAAACCTTCAACTACCGCGGTAGACTTGCGATTCATGGAAAGACACACACTCAGAAAAGCTATTGAACGTCATAGAACGATCATTCCGTTCTTGAAAAAACAGGAAAGGCACGGAACTGACACGGGCATTGGCAAAACCGAGCTGCGTGGACCTCCCGGTAGACCCATCCTTATCATGGACTTCCGCAAAATCAACTCAGACAGCATTGTCACCACTGTCAATGACTACCCGCAGGAAGTGGAGCGGTTAGAAGTTTCTCAGTTCGCCTTACCGGAAGGGTTGATTCGGAAGGATGATGATCGCGTCGGTACAACTGTGGTGCATAGAATCTTTCATGCTAGTCCACCTAAGGGGAATGAGTCGATTGTTGTGGAATGTTTCTTCGATGATCCAGCGGAAACTCTGGCGTTACTGAACCTCATAGCTGTGTACAATGTATTTAAGAACTGTATTCTGGCCGCCAGGAAAAATACTGCAACTGAGGCCGAACTGAAGTAGTATCGCCATTATCAGTATCTTGACGGTCAAATGTTTTGCTTCACACTCATTGGCAAGTGATTGAAAAGTTTCATTTGATTGGCCATGGGGGATCACTCTACCAAATCAAAGACTGCTAGTCCACTATCCTCCTCGATGAGCTAAGGAGGATCGAGGTGTTGCCTCTAGGCTGCAAGTCCGCCAGGAAAATTGCATGGACAATGACCGTCTTCGGAATCCATAAGCTCCAATCTGGATCCTGCACCCTCTGCGTGTCGGATGAATGATTCCTGCGAGCCTGAGCTCTCCTTTGACGACGGTTCATGATAGGTTACAGTAGCTGATTTTGCAGTTAGATCATTCGTTCTGTGGTGTGCTCCAACAAACTCATGGAATTACTGTAGTCCTTGACATTTTTTTTACTTAAAGTTGCTGTACAGAAGCTCCGTGAAAAGACTACTGCTCAAGTCCCAGCCACTTTCCTAATTTTGCGAAAAACCACTGTATCCCCCTCTCTACTGCGTGAACGGACGAGACATCAAAAGTTTCGGCCCTCGCCGCTCGCCGCCATACCCCCCCCCAGAAATTAAAGAAAAGTCCTACTGCGGTCCGCCAAGGGAAAAACCACTGGCAGCTATCTCCGCCACAAATATTTTCGTTTCTGCAAGAATAGCGAGTCGTCCTGGTCCTGCAAAGACCATATTAGCGGAGGTGGTTCCGAGGAAGAACTTGCCCAAGAGAACGCCATCGGGATTGAAAACCTGTAGTAGTAAAGTCAAACAGAAGATCCTCAAACGGCTGTAAATCCACAAGGAATTTCTAAACGTACTTGTGTGCCATCGGCCGTACCGGTATAGACGTTTCCTTGAGTGTCAATTTGGATGCCATCCGGAATTCCAGCGTCAACGAACGCTAGAATCCGCCGGTTCTTGAAAACATGCGAGACAGGATCCACATCGAAGACATAGCTGAGAACAATTGAGCAACAACCCTTCACGAATGAGATACGTAGTCTACTCACATGGTCGCTGGCTCTGTTTGGTTATTTCCAAAAACACCATTGACAACTCCCGTGTCCGAGCTATCATTGACGTCGTAAATATGAATTGGAAGTGAAGAAAAGGAAAGAAAAAAACTCACACGTAGGCAGTTTTTCCATCAGAGCTGAACGCGATCCCATTGCACTTGTCAAAACCATCTGCAACAACCTTAACAGCTCTTGTATCAGGGTCAAAGCGATATACTTGATTGGGCATCAAGGGCGCTGGGCGGAATTCGTTCAAAAACCCGTAACTATAGATATCAGGATGATGATGATTGCTTAAAGACAAGAATACTAACATGGTGTCTGTGAAGAAGATTTTCCCATTCGTTGGATGGACTTTGATATCATTCAGAGAATTGAATTGACGGCCATAATAGTTGTCCAGCAGAACGGTGACATTATTGGGAGGCAGTGGGTTGACCAGAGCAATAGAGGGAGGAAGAGGACCACGACCAGAATTGATCAGGAGCAGGGAGTTATTATAAGGACCGGTTCCTCCATTGGTCATCTTGACAGAAGGAGAATGAGAATGAGATAGATTCACAGAAGTGAATGAAAACACGCACCTGAATCGTATCTGGTAGATCCAGCTGGAGAAAAAAGGTTACCAAAGCGCTGTTTCGGACAATCGACTGCTACTCACTTCCGTAACGGGAACGTTGATGTTAGACTCATTTGCAGCGAAAGCCGCATCGACATCTTTCATGCTAATTTTACCGTAAAGATTGTTGTGATTCAAGTCGCTCATTCCAAGGGCTCCGCCATCATTGGAAGCGAAGAATAATTCATCAGTGGCTTCGTTATATATAGGCGCCTCATGAGCAAATGCGAAAGTGTCATTGACGGCGACTTGACGAATCGTGGCATTGGGACCTAGTATCTGCAAAAAAGCTTCATCGAAAACTTGAAAAAAGGGTGGAGTAGTTGCAGTTGGGTTAAAAAATGTGTTATTATCGAGAGCATCTTCACGGAACGTGGCATTGGGTCCCATTACCGCAAAGCTGCGAGGGTCAATGAACTGGAAGGCACCGTCAATACTTTAATCAGCTTAATGATGTCAGATATACTTACCACTGCTTGTGGAGGCAGCTGAACAGGTGCATGGTTGGCGTAGGCTAAAGCGGCGCAGGCAATTGCAGCGGCCCCGGCAATGGTCTTCAGGTTGGACATGGCAGCGAGAGAAGAGGAGCTTGACGTGGGTATAGCACCATCAGCAGACATTTCGCTACCACGAATTCCCGGGCCCGTGATGCAGCACTGACGAAAAATTGTATAACGAAGTTTAGAAGTGAGGTCATCATCGTGGTCGAGTGACAAGCTTGAAGAAAGGTAGGAGTCCAATCAAATACCGCCCTTCACTGGGCCGTCGGAGACATCATCCAAACCTTTTTGTACGACGGTTGTCATGCAGGTGATCCGAACCAAGAATCGCCGAAGGTGCCCTAACTATGAAACCCAAGAAGCTTAAGCAGCTGCAAGGTTCAGTGAGGTGGCCTACACTGGTAAACGAGCTCCCGATAGTGACATGGAGATACCTTCGTCCTGCGAGCATACCATCTAGTACTTGTATCGTGATTCGTAGGGAATATTGAACGAGCTTGCCACTCCTCTAGGTCAGAATGCGAGACATGGCAATAGTTTCTGGGAGACAAAGACGTGTTGTCAAGGATCGTACTCGTACAACATCATGGAAGCGTGCCGCAAGTTGCTGCGTAGGTCTTCAAAAAGTGAGTGTCACTGTCAAACCATACCGCGTCGAAAGCAGGTCAACGCATCACGTGGGCAATAACTACTCTCGCTGACGCCGACGGCGAATCGTCTCTTCAAGTCCCCTGCTTTACTCTACTCAACAGTAGACTGTCGAGATTTCACACCAAATGCATGTTTTACATCTTCATGATTTTCAGAGGAGTGCATGGAGGGCATAGATACATGCGCAATAAGAGGTGATGGATGGAGAGACATAAAACACTGAAACTACAAAATTTGAATGAGACGCGAGATCGCCCATCCTTCTGTACCCTCCATCTCCACCACCACCACAGCCTCAACAACCCATACGTCGTAGCCAGCGATAGAATGCCATTAGATAGTCGTCTCGTAAGGCACAGGAGTGATGGTTGTAGGGAGGTTGTCTTTTAAGGAAACGGTGCGGGATTCACGGGGCAGAGCAGGTAGACGACGGAGGTTGACGCGTTCTAAAAAGAGATGTCAGATACGAGAAAATAATGTATACACAGGAATACACACCTCCGGTCTCCTTTGCCTTGACGTGCGCTTCATGGTTGGATTTTACCCTGTCCAAAAACTCCTGACGACATCCCGAGTGCCTGATGTGCTCAACTCGCAGGTTCACTCGCTTCTCCATGTATCGGTTACCAACGACCTTGTAGACGATAACTCCAACGGATGAGGAAGTGACGTTGTAAACGATACCAGTCCGTCTAACACAACTTTAGTCTCATATCCGATAGCAGAAAGTCGAATTACGCACCCATGGTAGAATTTATGGGGCATGCCCTTTTGCTGAGCGGCGTTGGCCTTGATATCTACAATATCACCGACATGGTAGTTGAGGAGGTAGGTGGACAACTTGATAGGTCCATGCTCTGTTTGAAAGAGTCAAATCAAAAAGTCCCTCCCACAAATCCCAAGTCTTCGTACCCTTGAACCCTCTCTTGAACATGTGGCGCGTACGCGCGCGGTAACCGAATGAGTGAGGCATCTTGAAGGACTAGAAATACAGTTTTTGAGAATGATCAACGTTGAAGTAAAAGGACAGCGTACGGGCTAGGAGTTTTGACGACTTGACGGATTTTTGGCGATTATGGATTTCCGCTTTCCTTTGGACTGTGGGAACGAAAACTATACAGTAGCTCAAGCCACAGACATTGCCGCCTCGGCAAAGGTCTATCCACCGAAATCTCGCGTCCTTTCAACCTTTGACCTTCCTCAAGAAAAATGCCCAGGTAATGTCCTCCAGCTCTCCAAATCGAAAAAGCTAATGTTCGTCGTCTAGGGCCCCTCGGAACCACTCCAAGACGTAAGCTCTCTGTTCTCCTCAAGATCCACTTTTCATGTGGAGGGTGCATTTGCGCTGTTGCTAATTGCAAGCCTTGCCCCAAATCACTTTATTGTGATTCTACAGCTACAAGGTCCCTCGTCGACCTTTCGAATCTGCTCGTCTCGATACCGAGCTCAAGGTTTGCTTTACTTGCTCTTTCTTTTCCCTATTCTCAAATTTTTATTTCAACAGCTCGCAGGCGAGTACGGTCTCCGCAACAAGCGTGAAATCTGGCGTATCACTCTCATCCTTTCCAAAATCCGACGTGCTGCCCGTGAGCTGCTCAAACTCGATGACAAGGACCCCAAGCGTCTTTTCGAGGGTAACGCCCTTATTCGTCGTCTCGTCCGAATCGGTGTGCTTGACGAGTCTCGTATGCGTCTCGATTACGTGTTGGCTTTGAAGATTGAGGATTTCTTGGAGAGGAGGCTTCAAACCCAAGTTTTCAAGTCGGGTCTGGCTAAATCTATCCACCATGCTCGCGTCCTCATTAGGCAGCGACACATTCGGTGCGTAACCTTTCAACCACATTTTTCACGATGCACTAAAGGCTGTTGTTTTAGTGTTGGCAAACAAATCGTCAACGTCCCCTCTTTCGTAGTCCGTCTCGACTCGCAAAAACACATCGACTTTGCTCTCACTTCACCATATGGAGGAGGTCGCCCAGGTCGTGTCAAGCGCAAGCGTGCTGCTGCTGCTGCCAAGAAGGAGGAAGGTGGAGGCGACGAGGACGAAGAGTAAATGTAAAACGCTCATCCGTACCCTTTGGCTTTCTTTCCTTATGTTGTATCATGCTCCCCGATGCTGTTATGTTATGGTACATGCAAAATCTACGCAAACACTGGACGTGTGGGAAGTTGATCATCTCGTTGCATTGAGGTGCTGGGTCCTACACCGTGATGGGAGTAGGTGGCGGCCTGTGACGACCGACGCGTTGATTGGCCTTACATATCATAATAGTGGGCATAATCAACTTCAACAAGTAGGCCGCTGATTGAAGGTTCACATCACTGGGTTTGGGTAGTCAGACTCAAAGGGGGTCTGGAGCACCGTTGTGTTGATTAACACCACTCATCACAATTCTGTGTGACTGTCAAAAACAGGACCTTCATTCAAAGCAGCAAAACAACTATATGTACATACAAACACAACACGAGAGGAACTGGGATACGAGAAAGAGATGGAAAAGATGGCTGAAAACATGCGACACAGCCGCGGTTAATCAAACAGAACTTTAGGACCTCCGAACTGAAATTCTGCTGCTGCCTGGAAGAATCTCAGTCAACTGGCATAGAAAGGAGGCGACATGAGTGTACGTACGCTGTGCTGTTCACTCCCGCACAAATTTCAATAGTCACTACAGCCATCTGCCCCATCTTTTGAATGTTCAAATGTCAGCGCTTTGATTCAAGAAGGTAAGGTACAGGTCATACTCTTTTCGTTGGACTGACTGGTTTACCTGGCCCTGGCCCTGGCCCTAGCCCTAGCTGGAAAACAAAGTCAGTTACAGTCATTGAAAAGGGTTGGCACATACCGGCTTCGCCAGCACCATCAGAGTCTGCCTGGTCTACTAAGTAGTTGGTTTATCAGAAGCTAACATTCACGAGTGCTATGACTGAACAGAACTCGTACCCTGGGCCGCATCTCGAGATCGCCCTTGCGACCGGGAAAAATTTTGCGCCAGGTGAAGATCTCTCGCGTTGATATTTACAATGTCAGTGCAATCCATAGCGCATTTGACCTTGAGGTGATCGGAGTGATCGAACACAGGACCATCGCTAGTGACGTGCACATTTCGCGGTATAACTGTGCAGAAGTTTTCTTGAGTTCAAGCTGTCGATAGACACGATAGGAAAGCTGACCTGAAGAAGACTGGTTAACATGCAACGATGAGACAACGGGTGGTACAGAAAGCAGTTTACCTCTGGAAGCAGTGGTTGTCTCTTCACCTACACGAATATACAAACGTCTCTTGTCCGAGCCGACTTCCAAACAGCGGGACCTGATGTACTGAGCATTATTCGTGCTTTCAGCTGACCGGCGCGAGAACCGTCTCCTGAGCGGCCTGCCAAGGCGCCTACGCGGGCGGTAACCGGATGAGTGAGGCATCTTGAAGGACTAGAAATAGACTTTTTGAGAATGGCTAACGTTGATGTAAAAAGACAGCGTACTAGAACTTTAGAAGGCGCGAACCACTCTTTCTTGATGAAAGATTGTGAAGGGGCGACGGAGCTTAGTGGTTCAAACCTTATCGATCTCGGAAATTTCCGAACAGTTATCTCAATAAATCGTCAACGTCCCCTCCTTCGTAGTCCGTCTCGATTCCAGGGTTACAGTAAGTAGTACTCAGTGATATTTTTGCTTTACTCAAAAAACCCGACAGCATAACGATAGGGAGAGACAGCAAGTTGTAAAACAGCGAAGGCTTTAAAGTGCAAGTACAGTACTAAGAAAACACGAAAGAAAAGAGGTTTAGAAGGAAGTCGGCCTGGAGTACCATTGAGCAATGACCATGGGCTAAAGGGGATCATGAGAGCAGTATTTCAGTCAGCGCCATTCAGACGAGATTAAAGCGTATGGTTGGCACTCACTTTGGAATATGTCTGACTCAGGGTCCCAGCTCGATATCTACAGCTCCGTCACTCTGACCCAACACGTATATGTCAGATTCAACGAGACGATTTCCTTCACCGTCAGTGAAAATGTTGATCCCTCTCTGACCTAAAAAAGATCTAAATGAGGACACAAAGCACTTGTACAAGATATTCAAGTTTACACGCACCACTAGTAATCACGGTCGCATCTTGAGGAGAAAGTTGTGGTGCAGAGCTAGAGCTAGAGCCAGCAGTAGACGACGACGGGAGTTGTTCTGCAACAGGTAGTAGTCAGTTCATTGGTGGATCTAGAACACCTCGTCTACTTACGCCGAAAAGCTTGAGTGAGTGAGGTCGCGAATGTGTTTATCCTCGTTAGAAACGACTGAACTCATGATTTCACCAAAAGAGGAACCTCACTTTCTTGGCTCGTAGGTCCTATGATGCGTATACGCCCGGTGTCATGACCTATTTGGGTGATCTTACCCCCATAGTATAAGCTGTTGGTGCTGCCTTCGAGAACACGCGCTGAATTCCACGCAAGGCTGACCTCGGCCGAAGATGATAATTGCTGACTTTTGTCTTCAGCAGATAAGGGACTTGCAGGACGAGTGTGGCCTATGCAGGAAAAATGAGTAAAACTTGTTTACAAGTTCATATCTGTTCAGCAGACCTTGGTTGCATCCAGGATAGTGACCAGCCATGTTAGGTAGTGGGCCGTGGAATTCTTGAATATAAGAGTCTCCCTGAACAGTTGTGATATTGCAACCCATCAACATGCCATCTTTAGCGTTCTTTAAGATAGTCATCTCTGAGCAATGGCTCCCTGCAGATTTGCCTGGAAACGATGTAGATAAGGCAAAGAAGACAAGTGAGACGCGATAGTCGTTACTTTGAGCCACGTCTTGAGGTAGGGCACCCAATCGCGATGCTGCAAGACTATCTCGAAACTTGATAGCATCTGTATATCAAGAGGATATGAACTCACAAAAATAGGGCAAGACAGGTACCAAGTATACCATCGATTAACTCTGCGGACAGGGGTTGTCCTCGAAATATTCTCGTGAGATCTTGACTACCAGTGACGGTAATCCTAGTGTTATAAGTGAGGAGACGGGCGCTTTCTTCACCGATACCTATATGCGTCTGTTCGGGCATGACGAACGGATGGAAAGGAAGCTTGCAAGTTCAGTGATGTATGGGGACGTCTTTTACACGAACCAGTCCTTCGGCTTTTATATGCGATGGTGCGAGAAACACAATGCGCCACACATGTAAATATTCGAAAGTATTACTAATATACCCATTGGGTGAAGTTTTCGAAAAGGGAGGTGTATTTTGCATATTTTCTGCCGTTTCGGAAAGTAGCCGAACTTGAGATGATGAGGGTGCATACTATTTGCACTGCATGGTTGATTGAGTGCCTGGTGAGCGAAAATCAGAAGAGGCTGTCAGTGGCACGCCCGAATTCAGACCTGAAAGGCATTCAAGCTGTGCACAAATTTAAACACAAGGCCTCATGTATACACCGTTCACAAGTCCTGAGGCTGTCCTTGTGACAGTATCGTACTGATGCACTAAGATTAGAACCTTTGAGAATAGTTGTGCTTCGTCAGTACAGTTAAGACGATAACAGACTTTGACAGTTGAAGCCCACTTCCGATATTTCATGGCTTCAGCATAGAATGGAGACCTCCACAGCCTGAGGAAAAGTCACGACTTCTGCGAAGTCATTCGCGTCCTAATTCGTCGAAGGAATATGATAATACTGCATAAGGGAGCATGCAGATTGCGGTAGGTGGCGGCCTGTAACGATCAACGGGTTGATTGGCCTTACATAGCAATGGGCACAATCAAGTAGGCCGCTGATTGAAGGTTCGCACCACACTAGTACTGGGTTTGAGCAGTCAACACCATTCATCGCAATTCCAAGTCATGTGTAACTACTAGAAACAGGACCTTCAAGTTCATTTAAAGCAGCAAAACAACTTCAACGACAACACGAGAGCAACTTGAAAGCAACGTAAAGCTGAAAGCAGAGCGAATTAGGAAATGATACGACTCGGAAGCTGAAAGCGATGGAAGCGCAAAAGATGGCTGAAAAAATGCGATACAGCTGCGGATTGATCTACAAGAACTTTAGGACCTCCGGCTCGGAACTGGAATTCTGCTGCCTGGAAGAATCTCAGTCAACTGGCATAGAAATGACGCGACATGACTGTACGTACGCTGCGCCGTTGTGGACCGAACATACTGCAGTTCACTCCCTGTACAAGTTTAATGGTCACTACAGTCGCCCTGCTTCAGAACATCTGCCCCACCTTCTGTATGTTCGATGTCAGCGCTTTGATTGAAGGAAGTGAGGTACAAGTCATACTCTTTTCGTTTCCTGGACCACACTTGTATCCAGTTCCAGGGAACTTATCTGGAAAACAAGGTCAATTACAATCATTGAAAAGGGTTGGCACATACCAGCTTCGCCAGCACCATCAGAGTCTGCCTGGTCTACTAAGTAGTTGGTTTATCAGAAGCTAACATTCACGAGTGCTACGACTGAGCAGAACTCATACCCTGGGCCGTATCTTGAGATCGCACTTGGTTGTGTTTCTAGTCAGTGGTATATAAACTATTTGTTTGTGAACAGAACTCACGCAGCAACGGGTAAAGATGGTGAAGCTGTTCCGTTTTTATACCCCGAACATCAATGCCATTCAAAGCGCGTTTAGCCTTGATGTGATCAGACTTAATGAAGACAGGGCGATTGCCAGTACCGTCTGGCACGTTTCCCAGCATAACTGGGCAGAAGGTTGCTTTAGTTCAAGTTGCTGTCGGATGGACACGATAGAAAAGCTGACCTTTGAGAAGGCTGGTCAGCATATAACGATGACACAACGGGTGGTACAGAAAGTAGTTTACCTGTGGAAGCGGTGGTTGTCTCTTCAGCTACACGGATATCCAAACGACCCTCGTCCGAGTCTTCGAGTTCCAACAAGCGTGAGTCATTGGAGTACACAGCATTACTTGGGCTTCCTGGAGAGACGGGTGCTGGGCGCGAAGTCTGGGTTTGCTTCTGAGGCCGTGGCGAACTGGTCTTCTTATCCATCTCGAGAAGAGTCGATCGCTAAGAGGGCTGGTACCTGCAAAACATCTCCCACGGCTTCCTTATATCAGAGGGCCGGAAATTTCCGAACCAGGTTCCGCCTTGTGGCGGAACTAGTAGCCATTGCTCATAACAGGCCCAGCTGTACAGTAGCGGACAGTCAAAGTCACCCAGTTTTGTTGTCGCCGATTTTGAGTTTTTAGCCCCAAAATAATACTGGAATCATGCTCAGCTCATCGAGATATGTCGAAAAATGATTTTTCCAGATTTTTCCCATGAGGATTTCCATTTGGCCAAATTTTTTGACCTTTTCAACAACGCATTGTACAGTGACCGACAAAACTGATGTCACCCCCGTGACCAGATTCAATTCAAAAACTCAATTAGATCTGGTCACGGGGGTGACATCAGTTTTGTCAGTCACTGTATCTCTTCCGGCGATCCAGGAGCAAGATTTTGTACTAAAAGTACAGTTATTGACTGTTGAAGTTCAAATATCGATGATCCGTTCAAAGCAATCCTTGTCAGGACTTTCATGGGCGGGTTTCTGCTCTGTATGGTGACTTTGAGGAATTTTTAAAGCAATATCAGCTCGTGGAATTGTCAATATTTTGACAGAATCATAACCAGCTCATTAAAAGGAGTCGATTCCGCATTTTCCCAAGGTTTTTAAAACCCATTTTACTGTTCAGCCAAAATTATGGGGTGCATACCACCTTAAATGGCATCTGGCACCCGAACGGTGATACGCCGTACAAATTCGCGGTTAAATACCCAAAACTAGCACTAATATATGTCTAAGTCACTCTTAAATGGATAATAAGGACTAGAGTGAGTCCCGAACTGCTAGTCAAAGTACTAGGAATTAGGTGTATAACTTAAGATATGTTAATGGTCAATACTTGCGGATAAGATTAAGACTTGTTCAAAGTATTATAACAGATACATACTAAGGGATACAGCTATAGTAGCAGACCCACCTAACTACAAAGTCTACAAAGACTTAACAAACCTGCTATAGCGGCCTAATACTGCTAGTACAACTCAAGGGATAGAGAAGGAGGACAAACGCCCCTATTCACGGGTACGCATTGGCATTACAAACCCAGATTCACGGCTTAGACCGCTAGATCCGAAAGGACACGTCATCATCGGACAATTCGGCTATTCGGGATTCCAACCCAGATGTATACAAACTAGCGGTGCATATCTACAGATGGTTAAGATAGAAAAGTGGCATAATATTTATATCGATAGAAAGCTAGAGACCATAGCTTTCAGATGGTATACAAGGGATGGACTAGCGGCAACGGTACAAGAGTATCTAAAGTGTTGTGAAGCCCTAAACGTAATGAGATCCAAATTAGCGGGGTTACTGATTCGGGCATAAGTATTACCGAAAGCAGTACTTACCGAAGATCACTACGGATTAGCGTCTTAAAGATGAGTACGGTACTACCCTTGGGTATACTACGCTAGTTTTGAAGGCTTAAGCATTACTATTGAAGAGCTGGACTCAGATTAGCGGTGTACAAGTTTAGACTAGTGGTATAGAGGGATAAGTATGCGTTCAATACTATAAGAACAAGAGGCAAAGACTAGATACGAGGATACCCTAAACCCAATGGACTAGCGGTATTCCAAAGTGTAGTCATAAGTGGAGCTATCTGAGTCAGGCTACGGCCGCCAGTACCAGAGAGTACCCTATGAGTAACGAGAATGGAGCAAGGGATAGAGAAATCCCTACTACAAAAATTAGATAATATTCCAGTTTCCTGTATACCCTAATTAGAAGGTACCTACTAGATACGGTAGTTATTACGCTCACGGACTAGCGGTTAGAGTAGATTTCCTGTTTTCTTTGATATATTTTAGCGGACATTGAAAAGAACTGTAAAACTGTATAGTTGTAGCTACGAGTAGTATAAAAGGGCTAGGTATTACGAGTTGTAGAGTATCAGGATTCTCCCTATTTAGTGGTAGAGACTGCGAAACACGGACAAGAGCTTCTTAACAAACTTATCATACTCGCGTGGAGTCTAAACATACAGTGTTGGTTAAATCAGTGATTGAATATATTTGTTGGTTGTTTTGTGTTTATAACTTGTGTCCCTCGAGACTTGGAAACTGTGTCTAAGGCATTGGCGCCTTCAAATTGAATTGAACTGGTTGAATTGATATTGTGTGTGTGCCTTCGTGCATTTGTGTGTTTTTGTGGCAATAGCCTTTGTGTGTGCATTCGTGCAAACCCCTACAAGAATTCCCAAAAGATCTCCAAACTGTGGTATAAATTGAAGAGTATTCTACTTACTAGATACACTCTCGCAACAAAACTTATAGGTTTTTCTGTTGGTGTTCTGTGTTCTAAGAGCACTTACTAGAGAAACAGCCTATTAACGGCTCGATAGATTTGCTTCAAAATATTACTGGAATGCCCTCTCAACAAGATCTGTCGATTGCACGTATGCCGGTGCCTGGGAAAAAGGTTCGAGATTGGGTGACTTTGACTGTCCGCTACTGTATATGATGAGAGCACCATGTTGGTGGTAGAAGTGGCACTGTACCTTGTGACGTTTTAGATATATTGCTGTCAAATCCGTTGTTCTCTGGAAGATTGCAATGGAGCTCATCTCATGTTCTAAAGGAGTCTGGCACGGGGATGCTGCTCTCATCGTGTGACCTCCCAGAGGAATATTTGTCTTCTGCATCCAAAGATGATCAGAACTCATGGTGGAGAATGAGGAAGCAGCATTGTCTCACCGGGATTCGATTTTTGGGACAGTACTGATGAAAAAGACCGATCAATGATTCCGGATTTCTCCTCAGAAGAAACCTACACTTGACGATTGTCTTGACAAAATCAGACAATGAACTGCTGTCCAGACTGATATCAATGGCATTAGTAGCGGTCTTTGTCGATCAAAGAATAAAGGACCTCTGGAAGTTGCGTTGAAGTTGGAAAGTACATATCTCCAAGGTATCTCTTTGGATAGTACTATATGTACATACAAATACTATAATTACGACCAAGTGTTCAGTAACACATGACATTAGTAAATTAGGCATTTCTATTGCCCAGCTTGTCTGCTTGGTGGCAAGCTGTTTGAATGGATTGGCCAGTTATTTTTGGCTGAGGTTGTCCCCTGAAAAAGATCGAGAATCGAGATGGCTGCTTGTCACTTGTCAGCTCTTGCCAGCCACGTAAAGCCAACTTGCCAGGCTTCATTCAGTGGTACAAGCCAGGCAATAAAAACTACATTTCTTCTGATGATAACAGCCCAAAAAATCTGAGGCCAGATTTGAATTTTTCTGAATTTTCCTGAATTTTTCTTGGAATTCTTTTGGGCCAAAAAATCCTAAACTAATGAACACTTGGTTGTAATTAAGATATTAACATGTATACACTGTGGCACAGTGGGATTGCTCGCTTCACAATTTGAGGAGTGAGAATTTATTTTTCAACCAAAGTAGTAGAGGTTTTATGAGATTGATTCAAGGAGATATATTGTAGCATCTAATAAAATCTACTCTTCTCTCATTCCAAGCAGCACCACCCAGCTTTTTCACCTGCGAGTAGTCAAACTTGTCTGCAACCTTCAGTGACTCTCAACAACACAACAAATGCCAAACCAGTGCAGAACTCCTTCCTTCCCAGCCCAACCTGTGCTTTCTTCATTGTAAGGTCCTGAGATCTGTGAACAGCCCAGTCATAAAGGTATTTGTAACTGGCTGTGCACTTGGCCCTTCAAGGGGAAAACTTGCTTATGCCTGGCAATGGGAATGATAGGCGTGC
Organism: Tetrapyrgos nigripes; assembly: GCA_013368315.1. Taxonomy (NCBI): domain Eukaryota; kingdom Fungi; phylum Basidiomycota; class Agaricomycetes; order Agaricales; family Campanellaceae; genus Tetrapyrgos; species Tetrapyrgos nigripes. Next base: position 249,203 of record JAACJM010000024.1, read on the forward strand.
CTTTGTGTACATTGGGATCTCAAGAAGCACAGTAAGGGGGGCACAACCAGGCTTTCAGACATGTCAACAATGGTCCTAATAATGCCATTCACAAGACCTGTAGAAAACAAGCAAACAGTGAGCAATAGAAAAGTGAGTGCTAAAAATTGTACTGACCTTTAGTCTGCCATAGATTTTGGGTCACCATGCCTTTTGCACCTTTTCCCAGCACAAGTTCCAAGTTCCAATTCACGACTACAGTCTTCTGCAGACACTTTGTGAGGACCTCAGCCATTGTTCTTGCAGGGTATCTGAGCCAGGGTTGATCTAAAGTGGTGAGCTGAGAAATGTTGGCATAATTAACAACTTTGGTTGTGATGAAAAGACAGAAGAGTCATTGTTGAGAGAGGTTAAGGCTTGTAACATGTTTCAAGTCAGGAAGCTGGAGTCCACCAGTGGACTCATCCCTCAATAACTGCCAGAACTTCACTTGAAACAGATCATTTCCCTGTTGAGGCTTAGGACTGAAAGACCATCAAAGATGTAGACTTCACGAAATTGAATAATGTGACCATCTCAGCTGAGCTGTCCTAGGATTGTATCTTGTTGTGGAGAGAGAAAAAGCTGTTCCTTAACAGGTGGAGGCTGAGCAAAGTTGCTGACAATGGATAAATGAAAACCTAGATGATGCAGTTGCAGGTCAAGAAGTAAAGTGAAGACGCGTCAGACTGTGACACATCTTCAGGCATCAAGATTTTTAAACTCAAAACTCTATCGTTTTCTTCTCAGAAAAAGATTACTGGACTGTAGTAGATACAAAAATATACACTTTTGGAAGTTTCTAGACAGATTGAGGAATAACTGAACAAGCTGCTTGCCATCTACAACAGGGCAAAATCCCTACCACTTTGTGAATCACCAAACCCAAACACAGATGGAAGGGGGCTCCACCTCCCAAAGATACAGAAACACATCTGTTTGTAACAGTAGCGGTACCTCTCACAGCCACTGACACATCATCACCATCATTGTCTACTATGGCAGTTTGTTTGCACAAATATTATTTCATGTGCATGTCATACTATTTCACATGCACTCAGGTCTAGTGCCTAGTTTGTTATGATAGAATTAGCTGTAATAATTGTATTATTACCAGCCTGGGAAAATTACCTTACAGCAGTTCCTGTATATAATGAGAATCACCATGAGTAGAGTCAGCATGTAACAGCATACACTGTAACCTGTTACACTACTAAATATAGTAACTCATACTCGACACGTACTTCTACCATCGTCACATTGTCTGCTAAGCATCTCCCTTGCTCACTACCTATGGACAGCTGAGAGGATTATCAATTGGACCTTCAGAAGCTACAGGAGCTACAGGATGATCCACAAGCAGACCTTGAAGACAGTTCTGATGAAGATGAAGTTGGCAATAGTGAGAAATCCATCAAGAAAGCTGCAGGAAAGCAGGGACATCTCAGTGCATGGACTTATTATTACCTCTTGATCTTTCTGACGAGAAAATTGGTTTGATTGACAGTGACTACCATAAATCCCGATCCTGATGTCACTACCGCTGTTGCCAAGGCCGAAAAGAACAGGAAGGCCACTGAACAACAACATGCTTACTGTGCCAAATGCAAAGCCCAAGCAGAAGAACAGAAAACTCTAGAAAGCTGTAAAAAGAAAACTATAGACACCTTGGGAGATGACACTGACTTCTCAGACACTGAGCCTGCACCAAAGCGCTGCAAGTCAGCCTCAAAAGCTAAAGAAGACACTGATGACTCCCTTCCAGTCAAAGACCTCATCACATACATCCAAGTCCACAAGCCCAAGCCTCCTATCACTGCTAAAGCGAAGGCACCAGTAGATGAGTACACCCACCATGGACCATTTTCACTCAAGACTACAGATTCATACAAAACCTTCCTCTACTTGTGTGTAAAGATCCTTCCCTGCTTGCCAGATCAGCTTGTCATCAGCAGCATGGTGTATCACCCCCAAAAGGGAACAGGACTCCAAGACACTCCTCTGGGAAATGAGGTTAGGTATCAAGCTATGCTGAATGATTTTGCACACCAGACTGTCAAGCAGGGGTATACTGTTATCCTTACCATGGATCCTCCTACTCCTACCAAGGGATCTAACGAGTCTATTGTGAGCTTTTTCTATGTGTTCTTCTGCGACTTTTTTTTTTTTTGGCTCTAACACTGTATGTTGATGTCCAGTTTTGGGAGACGGGGAACCCTGCAATTGATAATGCTCCAGCTTTTGATTATAGTTCTCTTGAACCAGTGTTGCTGCACAGAAGGTCAGTCATGGCCAGTGCCATACTTTTCACATAAGCTTATGCTTCTTTTTTATATAGCAATCCTTTGACGCTAAGCTCAAGCCAATCAAAGACAACTTGAGGGAAATGTACTCTAACAAGTGTAACCCTCTTTATCCTGACCAACTTACATATATGAGTGTGAGTGGATCTGTATGGGAATTGAACGACTTGCATCTCAGTGTTTGGTCAAATGACATTGTGTGTTTATTCCCTTGCTCTTTGCCATACAAATGCTAACTCATTGACAGTCCCAGGGTACTGAGGGAGTCAGTTACGACACCCCTCCCCTTCACAAGATGTCCTTCAATGAAAAGCACTGTTTGAAGCCTCCCAAAGCTACCCCTGCCTCTGTTCCCCTTACTCCTACTCCTGTTCCTGCCAGCACATCAGCTATCACTACTCCAGGTCCCACTGACACCTCTCATGACCGCTTGATAGAACTGATGCTGTTCAACATGCTCCAGCAGCAGCAATTGTCTATGGGCTTCAACTCCACTTCCATCATTTCCACAGCACCAACTCATGTGCCCATCCCTTCCTCTACTCCCAGCTCTCTGGTGAAGAAAGTATTTGTATCGCTCTTGGCTTTTTGTAGCTGTTACAACCTGACTGAGTATGAAGATCAGTTGCGCACTCTCCACTACACACTGGGAAATAATGCAATTAGGTTGCTTACCCAAGATGATTAGTCTGAAGTTGGGTTCAGGAAGCTGTCCTGGGCAGCAGTTATGGAGGCCCATAAGTCTTTTCTTCTGGACATCAAGGCTGGAGTCTGGGATAACTAAGGGGTGCTTCACATGTTTTTTTCCCCTCTATTCTTTCCCATTATTCCATGTTTCTTACTCAGTTACTGTTCTCTTGGTATCACATCACCTTCCTTGTTTTTGGCCACATATTTGTATGTAATAAAGTTATTCTACCTGTCTACAATGTACCCTGCATGTCAGAACCATTCTTGAGCCTTCTCAGCTGTAATACATAATGTTGACTCTAGCAGGACTTGAATAGGATCATCTGCATTTCAGCAAAGATATGCTTTCCCTACAGAGTCAAATTCAGAATTTTGAGAGACATAAAACATCAGAACACTTACATGCACTGAAAGACTCTTCAATTGGATTCAAATCAGGAGAGTAAGGTGGTAAATAGAGAAGCATGATACCTAGAGTCATAATATAAGAACTGTATAACTCCCTGAAGGCCAAAAACACTCACCACATGAGTTCAGAGCATCAAGTATGTTGAATTTAACGTTCAAAAGAAATCGAGAGAGAGAATTTCCAAGCAACAAAAAGGTGAATTCAAATAGGCAGGGAACCCGTGGCAAGCGCACGACGTTCCCAAATCATACATCAGTATATAAGATATGTAAAATAGGGGTTTTCTTAATTAATCGTACAATACTTAGGGGTGTCGATATATCACCGAGCTTCCAAGCTCATCAACAGAAACTCCAAATCCAACAAAGTAATGTGTCTGTATGGTGGATCTGACAGTTATCCATGATGAGAACACTCTGTGCATCAGGAAATGGGTTCATTTGAGGTACCTGAAGCTGTATCAGCTTCATATCAATAGGGAAAGAAGGTGTACATACTACTTCTTCTGTGATAAAGTCAAAAAATCCCTCAGAGTCTAGGGAACCTTCAACCACTCTTGCAGCAATATAACCCTTGATACTCATTGCTGCAACCAGGGAGTAATGTGTACCATGCACAAAAGGACCAGTTGCGACAGCTCACTGACCTCAGGGAGAGTATCCATATTGGCACATGAGTGTTCATTCATCTTTGTTTGACTCATCGATGGTGACAAATTTGTAGCCTTCACCAGAGAATTCTTTCTGAATGGTATCATGGTATCCATGGCGACGTGCTTCATCTCATTCCTGAGCAATCTTGCAAAGAAGCTTCCTGGTAAGGCCAGCCCTCTGTAGGGCTTTGTGTAAAGCTGAGATTGAGATGACGATGTTGAGCTGAACCACCAGGCACCATTGCAATTCATCCAGGTAGGTGTTGTTGTTTCAATTGTATATCTCCTGCACAAGAGTAAAGGCAGCCAGCCCTATGGTTTGGGGATGCCCTCGCAAACCTGAAGGCGGCTTGGTGACTTCACCAAAGGTCTCAAAGATCTTTCTCCAGCAATAGAGGCTTGCTCTCAAGACACCCAAGGCAAAACATGTCCAAGACATCCCAGCCACTCTCCCAGAGCCTCAGGGCACACTCTTTCATGTCTGAGCTTATTCATTGATTTCCCATGGCAGTTCGAAGAGCAGAAGGAGAGAAAGAATACCAATATCAAGGAGGATAACAAGAGTGACGTGTCTGGTATGAGATACTATATTTGGTAGTGGTATGCGTTATGCATTACATTGCGGCCATTCTCATTATATACAGGAACCGCTGTAATTATAACTGTCCCCTCGGCAACTCAGTGTCGACGTCGATGACAGTGTGTCCCCTCCTCCCAAGGCTTTAATTTCTACTCTGGAGTCTTGGATAGTATCAGTACTTTGACTCTGAGTGCAACTCATCCTCCAAAACACATCCATTCTATTTTTTAGGGGGGGGGGGGGGGGGAGTTATAATCATTTTCTTCATCTTAATAATCGGGTCATAAACGGCGCTTTTTCATCCTGGTCGTTATAATAGATTACGTTATATCATGATGTAATTTTAAAAGTTCCGACATTACATATCTCAATAAACGTCGACGTCGTAGTCCGTCTCGACTCCTGGGTTACAGTTAGTACCCAATGATATTTTTGCTTTACTCAAAAAACCCGATAGCATAACGCTTTAAAATGCAAGTACGGTAACTAAGAAAACACGAAAGAAAAGAGGTTTAGAAGGAAGTCAGCCTGGGGTACCGTTGAGCAATGACTATGGACTAAAGGGGTTATGAGAGCAATATTTCAGTCAGTACCATTCAGACGAGATTAAAGCGTACAGTTGGCACTCACTTTGGAATACATATGTCTAGCTCAGGGTCCCAGCTCGATATCTACAGCTCCGTCACTCTGGCCCAACACGTATATGTCGGTTTCAACGAGACAATTTCCTTCACCTTCAGTGAAAATGTTGATCCCTCTCTGACCTGAAAAAGATTTAAATGAGGAAACAAAGCATTTGTACAGGATATTCAAGTTTACACTCGCCACTAGTAATCACGGTCGCATCTTGAGGAGAAGGTTGCGGTGCAGAGCTAGAGCCATAGCCAGCAGTAGACGACGACGGGAGTTGTTCTGTAACAGGTAGTAGCCCGAGGTCTGCTCCTGGCTGGGGCTCAGGGCTAGGGAAGATAGAACCGAATACATGCCTAGGTCCCTCGTTTATTGCGCCTTCCATCTCTGAATCTGTACAAGGTCTGAAGGCGTCTGCTGTCAAGAGCATACTCAGGGAGCTGAGTCTACTCAATTTCCGTTGCCAGCTGTCAGCTCTAGACAAATTAGCGGATGAGAAACGGCCCAGACCATCCCTGACATTGTCTGAAGCGACCTCAAGACTTCTTCGGCCCAATACTCGAGCGAGCGAGGACAGCTTATTGAGTTTGTCTTTAACACGTCTGACGATTTCGAAAAGTCTTCAGTTCCATTTACGTTGCATTCAATGGATACCAATATTGGAGTTGCTGCAGGGGACTGGACCGAGCGGCTCGAGTCGGTGCACGCTCTGTGGAGAATGATGGATGGTTGGCCTGGCACCAAGCCCAGATTCTGGCTTCGAGGCCTTGATAAGGGAAATCTTGCCCATATGCCGGTACCTGGGGCTGAATGGTAGCAGAGTTCTACGTCCAGACTTTTTATCACTTTTATGGTTATCCTCCTGTTCTACCTTGCAGGATTTGAAGAACTTTCTTGACCACGAGTCTCTTGTACTTATTATTGGTTGGAGTGCCAAGCCAGTCATGTAGATAATGGGAATTTGTGTCGAGGTATCCTTGTATCTTGAAGAAATGTACCGTAGATCTCTGAGGAAGAGAAGTTAGAGCGGCTTAGAACGGATTTGCAAGTTTGAAATTAGGAAGTAGTATCACGTGTAAATAGATCTACCTCTTCCTCGACGAACGTCCAACACTGACAGCTCTGTATCCTTTTCTCTGTTGCCATTTACGACCAAGTTATGGGTGAAGTCGTCAACGTCGTTGTGGCATTCGCTGTTATTGTCCTGATATTTCGTTGGGTGACCTCAGGCAAGTGTGGTTTCGTGACAGTGTGGAAAGAGATGGTAATATGACCTTTTATTTACGCTGCTACCAATCTTGGCTTCCACGAAATGGTATCTTCACGGACTATAGGTGATGGTCAACCTACCGCAACAGATACACTAGGATTTAGACCGAAAAATGTTTCGCAAGATATGGTACGCCACGTACAACTCCGTCATACAGCTTTCTCTCAGTCTATGATCAACCTTACAGCTCGATACGATATCGAATATGTTCCCCGATATACCAGTGTCAGTCAAACGCTTGGCTCTCATGGATTATTCTGACTTGGTGTATTTGCAGTGACAACATCCGTTATGACCTTTTACGAACAGGGAGTGTCGAGTTGACTACGAACAAAATTCTAGAACGGGGATTTCTTGATCCAGTATGTCACTCATTCCTCCTTTTGACCTGTCTTCCTCAATATTGTTCCTCTTAGCCACCTCCATCGTATTTCACTCTCTACCCTCGAACTCCCGCTTCCAATTCTACTACACCTGCCAATGGTGCTTCTGCATCATCCGCTGTTCAACCAAAAACAAAGGAAACGTTAATCTCCAGATATCATCTCGAGGAACGTTTAGTGCAGAGCGAGAAGATAGAAGAAAGTGAAGTTGGAGGAAAAGCTGCTTGGGAAGATACCCCGGAGAAGAGGGAAGCGAGTTTGAAAGAGAGGAAGACGAAGATGATTTTGGCTGCGAGACAGTGAGTACCTAATTAGACCAATCTACGGTCTTGGATCTGATTTGTTCCTGTTCTCCTCAGACGCATGCTTGCTGCAGCGAAAGAAAAAGAGAAGGAGAAGGAGAAGGAGGCGTAATTTTATACCGAGTTTTTTGTATAACAGAGACTGGAGCTCGTCGTAGACGGGCCAGGCTATCTACATATGTTCTAGCTATTTCACTCCTGGGTGTATTTACAGTCCTCTAATGTCTACCATTCATCACTCTCCTGACACTTTAGTGTGCAGCAGTTGTTTACGCGTACTTGATGTAGCCAAACAACGCCTCCCAAAGGCTGTTCTAATTTCTTCCATCTCCTTCTTCTCCCTTTGAAATGTCATTAAAAGTCCCAAAAGCCAGTAACATACAGCTTTTCAAAGAGGGATACAAGGTTTGTCTTTGCCTCTTAAAGCACTCGGAATATTTCTCTCAAAGACACTACTTTTCTCCAATTCAATTTACAGCACCTCCAAGGCCTCGATGAAGCCGTTTTACGCAACATCCAAGCTGTAAACGAGCTTTCTGATCTTGTCAAGACGAGTTTTGGACCTAATGGCGCGTGTCGTTTTTTATTTACCTCGCGATTGGGTGATTTACGACTTCTTGGGTTTGGTCGTTTACAGGCCGTAACAAATTATTGATCAACCATCTCGGTCGACTTTTCGTTACATCGGATGCTGCGACGATTATCAGAGAAGTTGAAGTCGTTCATCCAGCTGCAAAATTGCTTGTAATGGCATCTCAAGCGCAGGAAGCAGAGGTGTGTGCATCATGCTAGTTTTTAGAAATTTTGATTGAAGTTAATCGATTCCGTGTAGATGGGTGATGCGACGAATCTGGTGATTATCCTTGCTGGTGAAATGTTGAAAAGATCGGAACAGCTGCTTGTCATGGGTCTTGTTCCTAGTGAGATTATCAAGGGGTATGAGATGGCTTGTGCGAAGGCTTTGGAGGAGTTGGAGAGTATGTATATTCCTTTCTGTTTTCTTCATCCGAGCCCGACTAACATAGGCTTTGTTTCCTTGCTTTCACTATTTTCATGCAGAACTCTCAACATCCTCATTACCGTCCCTCATCCCTCCACCCTCGTCGTCGTCCTCGTCTTCAACAAAATCATCAGGACAAGCAACCGTAATAAATGCCCTTTCCTCCGCCCTCAAACCACCTATTGCATCGAAACAATATTCATTTGAAGAAAGTCTTTCTTCACTTGTAGCAGAAGCGGCATTAGCTGTTATGCCTCCTAATCCGAAGAACTTCAATGTGGATAATGTGAGGGTTGTGAAGATTATGGGCGGTAGTTTGCCGCAGAGTAAGGTGGTTCGAGGGATGGTGTTTGGGAGAGAACCAGAAGGTATGTGGATGGGTTTCCTTGCGTACCATGAAGGAACTGACCGTCTCCTTCCATGTAGGTCAAGTGAAAAAAGTAACCCGCGCCAAAGTAGCCGTTTTCACGTCTGCTTTGGACATTGCACAGACGGAGACGAAAGGGACGGTTTTGTTAAAGAATGCTGAGGAGATGTTGAACTTTTCGAGAGGAGAAGAGTTACAGCTTGAGAAGGCAAGCAACTGATCGTAGTGCCCTCTTATTGACCCTTGCTGAAATTTTTTGCAGATTTTCAAAGAAATAGCCGACTCTGGTGTCAAAGTCATCATCGCCGGTTCTGCTGTCGGCGACCTTGCACTGCACTACCTCAATCGCTTCAACATCGCCGTCCTTAAAGTCCTTTCCAAGTTCGATCTTCGTCGCGTGTGCCGAGTCGTCGGTGCAACCCCACTCGCTCGAGTAGGTGCTCCCACCCCCGAAGAAGCAGGATACGTCGATGTCTTTGAGTCTATCGAAATTGGCGGGGATCGAGTGACTGTCGTGAGACAGTTAGTTGAGGGTGAGGAAGGCTACAATCCGGGTAGTGGTGGAGAGAAGAGTCGGATGGCCACGATTGTGCTGAGAGGTGCTACGGCAAATCATTTGGATGATTTGGAGAGAGCGATTGATGATGGGGTTAATGTAATTAAGAGTTTGATTAAGGATCCCAGGCTTGTTCCTGGTGCTGGGGCGACGGAGCTGGAGTTGGCGAGGAGAGTGACGGATTATGGGGCTGGGATCAAAGTGGGTGGTTGGGGTCTGCGAAGAGGGCTATTCGCTGACTTTTTTGATACAGGGTCTCTCTCAGCACTCTGTCAAACGATTTGGTGAAGCATTGGAGGTTGTGCCCAGACAGCTTGCAGAGAATGCCATGGGTGGTGCCAAGGGTAACGAGGTGGTTTCCAGACTATGGGCTCTGCATGAGTCAAAAGAAAAAGATAGGGAAGGCTGGGGTGTTGACATTGAGGTATTGCTTGTCCTGTTTCTTGTCATACTGCCGATATTAACTTTACTGTGTAGGCTGAAACCGATGGAACCTTGCACGCGCCATCTGCGGCTTTCTACCCTATACTCGACTCTCTCATAGCGAAATCCTGGGCAATCAAGCTTGCTACCGAAGCTGCCGTCTCAGTGCTCTCCGTCGACAGCATTATCATGAGCAAACCAGCTGGAGGACCAAAGATCCCACAACAGAGTGGAAATTGGGACGATGATGATTAGATGTACGACAAAAGAAATAAAATAGATCTTGTGGGTGTTTTGTAGATCAATATTGTGAACGATTGCTGTACAGTACAACTATACTACGCGTGAAGAAGTTGTCATTGTGCCACACTACCTTGTACTTGCCACTTGCTGCAGCGTTGACCAACCACGTCGCACGTGACTTTCGGATTCCCCCTGGAGTGTGACACTGACTCAAGAGGCGCTCTCTTTCTCGCTTCCTCTCATCTGTCTGTGGATTATCGCCTTGTACTCTTGTTTCATCTGCTCTCAATTTTTCTGAAAGGCTTCACCAAGCCCATTTTCTAGTCTCTGTTGGTCCGATTTACTTGGGAGTTCTGGAAACATGCGGGAGAGCAACTTTGCGTTTCCTGTGCAAAACAAGGCGTGTGTGTGCATCACCTCGCAGCTCTACGATAGGCGAGGTCAGTATTCTACTCTTCCGGATTTATCTTGGAATTTTCTAACCTTTTTGTTCACTCGATAGCCTTGGACACCACGTCACCCCTGCCTCTGTTTAATTCGCTGACACATCTCATCTATCTCACTTCGACCTCTGCTCGAATCCGGGAAATCATGACTATGGATGGCGGACTTGAGCGTTTAGTCCGTATGCTTTACGATTTTTGTATATGCCCGCCACCACCTGAAAACCATGGCCTTTTCTACGGGCTTGCACCCCCTTCGGCCCGGCCCGCGAAGCTAGTGCCAACGCTCAATCCAACATCATACGATAAGCATGCTGCTTATAGGTTTTCATTGGGGTTTCAGTGCCTGGTCAATGTAGGTGTGCGTGGTAATGAAGCCATTAGAAGTCGGGTTGTGCAAGCTGGGACTTTGGAAGTCGTTGGATGTGTTTTGGAAGCTTGGTTGGCTAGTAAAGGGTTTGCGGTTGGTCCTAGTGGGCAGGGAATAGGCGTTGGATATGGCTACGGTTACGGACGGCGAGAGACACGAGAGCAGAGGCATGCGAGGAGGCATCAAAGACAAATGGATGATGCGGCAGAACTTGCAAGGGCATTGCAGAGGCAAATGAATCATACGGTATGGGATTATCCTAACTGTCATATGTTTTTGTTTCTGAAGCTTCCATTTCCAGGAAATTCCTGCCACTGCTACTATCACTGAGGTCGACACAGAGGAAGCTGACAGTAACAACACTACTAACAATGCATCTAGTATTACGACACCTACCAGCGCCAGTTTTGAGCAAGGATTTGACACCAACGCACCCAGCCGGGATCGCAGTGGTACGGTTGTGGCTCCTCGAGCGTACAACACTTACGGTTCGGGACCACGCGTACCTCCTGAAAGGCCTGCTGGACCATCACCAATGAACGCACGTAACCTGGTATCACGACTTTACACACCCAGTCTTTACAACCAAGCTTCCATCAACGATGATCGTCCCAATCATGCGCACATTCATAATCCTGTACCATCTCATTCGTCGTCTTCTTCATCTATTCCTATTTCAAGGACGTCACGCGCTTCGCCTACTCCATCATCCATCTCAGCTTCGTCAACAGACGCTTCAAGGCCACCGTCACCGCCTTCCACATCTACGTCCAGGCCTGATACGGAGACTGAGGGTGAGGATGACGTGGACATGGATGTGGAGAATCAGCCAATCCAGTCGACCTCTAACGTTGGATCTAACGGAGGACAGCACCAACATCAAAGAACCATAACTCATCGTGGGTCGCGTGGTACTGTTAGAGGTAGTGGAAGAAGAAACTCCACCACGACACCAGCTAGTGTACCTAATCAGCCATCAATTGGAGTCGATGGTGGTATACCTGTCGGCGTTGGAGGTATGGGTGGTGTACCAGTCGGTGTGAACGACGGTATGCTGCGTGGAATAGGCGGTATACCCATGGGTGTCGGTGTCAATGACGGTATGGGTATGGGAGGCGTGACTATGGGCATGGGTGGTATACCTATGACTATGGGGGGCATGGGCATGGAAGAGGGCATCCTTATTGATGTTGAGCTCCAGAACAACGAGGACTTTGCTATGGGTGCACCTCCTGGTGCTCCTGGGGCTATGACCAATCCAGGTGGTGTTGGGGCTCTAGGACTTCAAGGCGACCTTGGACGGTTTGGGGCACCTCCACCTGCAGTAGACGGGGATATGAGTATGAGTGAGGGCGAGGGTAGCTATAGTCGAGCTCAGAGTGCTGAGCCTGAGGATAGAGACGGTGATTCTGAGATGGCTGTGGACTCGATGGCATCTACCTCAACGTCGTCGTCACTAGATCGAGACATGGACGTGCGCAGTCTAGATGACCGTGAGTCTCAGGATCCTCACGAGGAACGAGCGACGAGGTCAGAGGGCGAAGAGACGGTTTCTGGTTTGGGTCTGGGGGCGTCGAGGTCGGGGACAATTCGTCACAGAAGAGACTCGCACCATAATCATGAACATTCTCATAGGACGTACAGCACGAGACCAGACGTAACACCGAGGGCTGGAGTCATTGGCTTACCTCCCGCATCAGCTGGGCCACTCAGTAATGTTCCGATGATGAGTAGCTCGAGGACTGTCATGCCCGGTGATTCGGGAGTTGCAATAGGAGCGAGTTCGTCGATGATAATGAGTACCGATGACGGTCAGATGGGGTTGAACAGAGGAACTGGAACCATCCGAGAGAGAAGTGGAACTGTAGCACCTCATCAGCAACAGCAGAATGCAGCAGCTAGTGGGAGCAGCAGCAATGCACGACGATCAAATGATCCCCTTAGAGACTTGTTGGATCCGAGAGCAACGTTTGAAAATGTTCCCAACACCAGTCGTCCAGCTCAAATCAATCTTTCTGGCTCGTCTGATTCGCTGACTCAGAATAATAGAGCATCTTGGACGCCGCGAGAACGGGAACGCGGGAGAGAGGTCGGACTAAGAGGAAGGGATGGCCAGGGGGAACCGCAGCCTGCTAGACTGCCGACTGCATCAGAAGCAGATCAAACCACAATTGGCCCCGCTCAAGCACAACGTCTTCGCTCTGCCGCAAGCACTGGAACCGGCTCAGTGAACACTGCAGGTCCACCAAATGGAAACGCCTCTCCAGCATCAAGCACCTCAGGAACCATCCGCGGCAACGCTCCGGCAGGTACTATTACTGCCACAGTATCTATTGCATCGACTCCTAGCCATAGTCAGAGTCACGGTCATCCCGCTAGTCATCCTACGCCAGTATCGTGCCCGTATCGTGACGAGGACGTTCTGCTGAGCCTGCAATTATTAGCGTATCTGAGCAAGTATCCTCACGTACGGCAAGCATTCTACAAGAAGAGAGAGAGGTTCCATCCTGCCAGTGGAACGCCCCCTGCAAGTTCAGTTTCCTCGTCAACAGCGCCCGGGACCGGCGCTTCCAGTAGGGCAAAGGGTAAAGAACGCGAGAGAGAAAGGGAAGCTGCTGCTGCGAATTTTGCAGCTGCGTTTGCTTCGTCTGGCGCTGGGTCATCTAGTGGGAGTAGGTTGTTCAGAGCGTTCTCGAATGCTACAGCAAGAGGCTCTGGGAAAGACAGAGACAAGCAGAAAGAGAAGGAAAAGGACAAGGAAAAGGATAGGGTCAAGGGTACAGACGGAGAAGGACCTTCCGGTTCGGCTGCTCCACCACAAACGAATATGTTTGCGCTCGTAGAGAGGTTCACGTTCCGACCTAGTTCTTCAGAATTAGCAGAAGCTGCAAATGGAGGGACGCCCATGCTGCCAAGATTGCCACCTGAAATACAGTATTGGGCCGCTGTCATTATGAGGAATGCATGCAGGAAGGATGATAGCCGGGGTGGTATCAGGCAGTGCGCGAATAGTGAGTTGACTTTTTTGACCGTTTGATCCTTACAGCTGACGCCTTTTTCCGCAGTGCTTTGCGGGAAATGGGAAACCTTCCCTCGTGAATTCGCCAAATGCAGAAGATGTCGCAAGGCTAAATATTGTGGAAAGGAATGTCAGAGTACTGCTTGGAGCGCAGGGCATAGGTTTTGGTGTTCCGTCAAAGACGTTGAAGGCGAGGTCGATGATGCAGCGACTGCGACGGGCGTTAGGACCCGCAACACAGATGCAGCCGTCAACGTCGCGAATGCCAATCAGAGGATTGAGATACCTGTCACTGGTGCAGACCAGGATGGAGTAGATGTACGCATTGGGATGAGAGGAGGAGGGACAACAGACTGATCGATTACAGCGTATGGGTTAATTGACGGCTTTGGGAAACCTTCTGGTTTTCCTCTACGATGTCTTCATGAAGATAATTTTGGGCATGTTACATACATTGATACATTGAATCTGCAACTTTAGACATACTACTTGTAATAGCTGAAGCAATGGACGCACATAGTTTACCGGAATTTTCGCGTGAAACGGCACTTACATATTTCTGACTTGTCGCCAGACTCCATCTTTCTGACTCACTATGTACTCTACCAACCACGCTTCCTTTTTCTATGGTGACAAGAATCGAGAATCAAAACAAGAAGGACCGTCGACGAGGCCGGGTGTGACAAATTGAAGTTGTCGTTTGGAAACCAACTTTCAGACGTCTCTACTATAGTATCTCTCCCTGCACTTTCAGTCTGGGCTCATTGCTGAAAAGCAGAGGCAGTCAGTACCCGTCCGGGTCTTAGTGTCATTGTCCCGAAACCTAAAATCTTCCAAGCTACAACATTATCCGTCAACTTTCACAGTCCAGCAAGCGCACGACGGTGTAATCTGTGGCGCTCTTTTCTTTCTTCTTTCGCAGCAAAATGGAAGGCTATTGCATAGAGCCCGATCGGTGATCGAAGACTCGCCAGGCCTATAAAGGAATGTTGAATAGCTACAGTTCAGTATGGCCCCATCTCTTCTCATCTCTATCTCAGCAGTTTTCTGCGCTATTACGCTCGTTCTCGCTGACAGTCCTATCAGCCCTGGTTTCGCATATGGAAGCACCAAAGTCAGAGGCGTTAATCTAGGTGGGTGGCTCGTACTTGAAGTACGTTTACGCTCCAACCTATCACGTCTTTCTGAAGCTGATGACCTTCTCAACAGCCTTGGATCACCCCGTCCTTGTTCGACAACTTAGGTTTGTCAAGAACGCGTTGGGCGTTTTGTCGTGGGCTCACAGAAGGGATTTTTATTAGGCGATTCGCGGATTGTTGACGAATATACCTTTGGACAATATCAGAGCGAGCATATGGCTCGTTCCAAACTGACGAAGCACTGGGACACATGGATTACCGAACTAGATTTCATCGCTATCAAAGCTGCCGGGTATGGGATCCTCGCCATTGTATTTTTGTCCTTTCTCAGTTTTTTCCTTCAGACTCAACCATGTCCGTATTCCTATTGGGTATTGGGCCTTCGACGTTTCTGGTGGCGAGCCTTACATCCAGGGTCAAGTTCCATACTTGCAGAAGGCAGTGACTTGGGCAAGGATTCACGGGCTTAAGGTCGTGGTGGATTTGCATGGAGCACCTGGAAGTCAAAATGGGTGAGCACCAATCGTGCTTTTTTGACCTGTCATTTTATTCACGCGACGCCTCAGCTTCGACAACTCTGGCCAATCGATGCCCTACCCGCAATGGCAGACACAACAGAGCAACATTGACCGAGGTAGTGCCATCATCAAAACTATCGCCGAGATGTTCAGAGATCACACAGACACGGTGACAATTATTCAGGCTTTAAACGAGTGAGCTGATATTTTGCTTCTTCGTTATTGCCTATCTGACCTTTCGATTTCAGGCCCGCAGGCTTTTATGGAGACACCATCTTAGGTCCGCTGAAGCAGTATTACTATGATAGCTACGGCAACATTCGGTCTGTGGTCCTTAGCAGCCAGTTGGATCCATTATTGAGTTGAGGCTTCTTTTAGATACCCATATGGCACGTCGAAACAAGGAAATACGGTCTTACTACTGCACAATGCTTTTCAGCCTTTACCCTACTGGGACGACTTCATGCCCTCTCCTCGATGGCAAGGTGTTGCGATGGATAGTAAGGATCAATTTGCGGTTCACACTATCATTGGTTTCTAAACGTGTTGCTCTAGTTCACATCTACCAAATGTTCTCAGACGAGGTGGGTTATGATGTATGTTGTTCATGAAATTTTGATTTATCGTCTTTGCTCTAGGAAATTTCCAGAACGCGCCAGGAGCACATAGATTCTGCATGTACTCAGGGAGCTCAGCTTAACTCCTTCCATCTCTGGACTATTGTTGGAGAATGGACTCCTGCAATGACCGACTGTGCTTCTTGGAAGGGAATTTCTCGGTACAACGTGAGTACGCTCTCATTCGTCTCAGTATTTCAATCCTTAAACAGACATTCCACAAAGGGCTCCTACCCCGGTTCTCGCGGTGTCGTGAGTACGCGCCCATTCATTCTAGCACTCCAATCCTCATATAAACTTTCCATGCAGGGCTCATGTGAGGGATTATCTGGTAAAGCTTCCACCTTCAGCCGAGACTACAAAACCTTCTTGAGGCAATCCTGGGAAGCCCAAGTTATGAGCTTTGAGAAAGGAGCTGGTTGGATTCAGTGGACCTGGAAGTTGGAGAACGCGGATGATTGGTCTTACCAAGCTGGTTTGGAGAATGGGTGGATTCCTCGTAATCCTGATGAGAGGTTGTACCCGAACATCTGTCAGCCTAATTCTCTTGATTCTTCTACCACTAGTAGCTCGCCTACACCGAGCCCGACACCGGCTGTATGCTCTCAGTATACCGTTCGCTCACGAGACACTTGTCATTCGATCGCTCACAATAAAGGCACCACCGTTGAAAAGCTTGAAGCAGTTAACCCAGCGCTCGATTGCAATGACCTGTAAGCCTTTCTTTCCGTCTGTCTGTTTCGATAGACGTTTGCTAATTATTCGTATCCTTTAGTCACAGAAACCAAGTCCTCAATATTCCTTGCAAGTGAGCACCACTGCGACTCTCGAGTATCGAACACATTCTTTTAACTATAATACGGACTGACGATGTTTTGGCATTGCACTGAGTTAAACCAGAGATCGTTGTAATCATGCCAAGTAGCCATCTTGATTTTTACTATCTACAATTTACTAGTAGTCTAATTGATTATCTCCTCCGAGTCCATTGGGGTTCGGTGTCTGAATGGTTTGTTGGCATGTCTTCCAAGCAGTCCGAGCACTACCCTGTTTTCAAGTTCCTTCTGTCGCTGCAATGTCTTAGCGCTGCAATCCTATGTTTCTAAAATCGACGACTTGCCTTCCCAGCTTGTAGATCAGTCTCGCTACCAGACTGATCACGCAGAACTTCGTACCAAAAAGGAACTCGCTGTATGACTATAGCCCGGCCAGACTTAGCTACCCAGTGAGTTCCTGTTTGGGGCCAAATTCTGCTTCAGTCTGGTACCGAGACTACTCGTAGATAGACAATTGGTGCCCGAGTATTTTGATTCATCAAAAGAACGCCTCCGGAGTCGAACCGGACACCACTCGTCAAGCTGGCGAAACAAAAAGAGAAAAAACTATCGGAGTGGAGGACGACCCATCTTCGCAGCGCCTGAACAGAGGGAAAATAAAAGAGAAGGACCGGCGAGTGGACATAAGAGGAAACGAGAAAAGGGAGAACGGAATGAGCAAGACAAGAGAGAGAATGGTGAAAGAAACAGAAAGAGAAATGGAGATGAAGAGACAGAGAAAGGAAAAGGGACAGAGATAGAGACAGAGGAGCAGAACGAAAGAACGGAAAAGAGAAGGAGAGAAGGAGAGAAAGAGGAGAAAAATAAAAAGAGTGTACGAAACGAGATCGAAAAAAGGAACAGAGAACAGAGAGAGAAAGAGGAGAGGAAAGAGAGAAACAGAAACAAAAGAAGAGCAAAGGAAAGGGAAGGGGTGGAGAACAGAGGAAAGGGGTGGAGAACAGAGGAAAGGGGTGGAGAACAGAGGAAAGGGGTGGAGAACAGAGGAAAGGGGTGGAGAACAGAGGAAAGGGGTGGAGAACAGAGGAAAGGGGTGGAGAACAGAGGAAAGGGGTGGAGAACAGAGGAAAGGGGTGGAGAACAGAGGAAAGGGGTGGAGAACAGAGGAAAGGGGTGGAGAACAGAGGAAAGGGGTGGAGAACAGAGGAAAGGGGTGGAGAACAGAGGAAAGGGGTGGAGAACAGAGGAAAGGGGTGGAGAACAGAGGAAAGGGGTGGAGAACAGAGGAAAGGGAAAGAAGAAGTAAAGCAGCAGGAGAGAAAGAGAAAAAGAGGAGAAGAAGAAATAGAGAAGAAGAGAAGAAGAGTGTACGAAACGGGATCGAAAAAAGGAACAGAGAGCAGAGAGAGAAAGAGGAGAGGAAAGAGAGAAACATGAAACAGAAGAAGAGAGAAGGAAGAGAGGGAAGGGAAAGAAGAAGTAAAGCAGCAGAGGAAGAGAGAGAGAATGGAAACGGACACGAAAAGAGAAAAAGATCGGAAAGACGAGGAAGGAATGAGAACGGGGACAGAAAGCACGAGTTCAGAGGGAACCAAGACTGCGAAGAGCCAAAGAAGACCAAGAGCTAGACCTAGAGTGCACGAGCAAAGCCAAAGAACCGGAGCAGGACCTAGAGTGAAGAGCCAGCCAGAGTAAGACCAAAGTCCAAGAAGTGGAGAGACGCAAGAGTGCTGCAAGCAAAGTCTGAAAAAGAACCAGAAAAGTTAGTTTTTACTGAGAGCACCAAACACCCTCTTCACCACCGATTTCTTTTCCATCTTCGCTTTACTCTCCATCTTCAAACGGTGTTGCGCGATCACCGCCGCCGAAACAAATCTGGTTTTCAAATTACCGTCATAAACGTAGAGAGGCTGAGGGTATACGTCCCAGAAGTAGTCTTCCGGGTTGAAATCAACTTGAGCAGACGGGTCAATGGGAGCGATGTAGAGAGGGTTTTTATTTTCTTTTTCGAGTTCCAGAATGCCGGCGAGTCGGGCTTCGGGAGAGGGTATCGAGACAAAGTCTTTTTGGATAGTGTATCGGTGAGAGTTGGAAAGGGGTGGTTGAGGTTGGGTATCGGGGGTATCGTTGTCGTAGCGGCCGAAATAGTATGAGTCAACGTCAATATAGTCGTCATCGTCGTCGTCGGCGTCGCTGGTATAAGGAGTATCTGAGCCGGAGTCGGTGACGAGACTAGGGGTATTGTTGGAAATGCTATCTAGGGAGCGAGGACGTCCAGTAAAGGGTATAGGAACGTCAAAGGAATTATCATGAAGCTCGTTCATCAACCAGTCCATCTCTTTGCTGAGGCGGAACTTGGAAATCGAGCTTGGGGGCAGGACAGCCTTGGGAGGCAGGATCACCGCTTTTCGTCGCTCCTTCTTGGTTGTTGGACCAGAGACGGAGGCGGAACTCGTTCGGTAGAACAAGTGTTGCTCGATTTGGGGGGTTGAGTGCATATTGCTTGTGTTGCTTTTGTTTTTGTTGCGTTGCCGCGCGCTAGACCTTCTTGTCAAGACGATAGTCAAGAAGCAAGAGAGGTGAAGGCCAAAGGGGCCAGGAGCGCGCTCTATATACCTACAGACGAGGATTAGGGGCGTTAGGGGCACAAGAATTTACACGTGACCGCGTTGACCCGCGTTTTGTAGACAGACACCGCCGATGGTATGGTCTACGGCTTTGGCAATAGCAATACGTCCTTCATTCGTCCCACACATGTCTAGCCCTCTTTGGGACACCCCAAACCAGCGTGAAATTACGGGCCAAGATACTTCGGGTTGAAGAGGCGAACTCGCGATATCTGTTGTAAAGTCAGGAATGATGATTAAGATGGGGGACGTGAGAAGAGAAGAGCACGCACGTCGTGAGCGAAGCACCGAAAGTCGAGCTGGGCTTCGTCGAGGTTATTTAAGGTCAAGTTTCTTATCGGGCAAGACAATACTGTGACCGTTGAGGCTTGAGGACTCAGTTATTGGTGACAAAGGGAAGACAAGCCATTGAGGATTTGTTCTAGCTATACGAAAAACCGGGCACGCTTTGACATGAGGGTAAGAGCATTCTTCGAGACCTGTGGTCGCCGGTCCGTCATCATTGACTCCGACTCATCTTTCTCTCCATCCCACTCCCATTCTTATTCCCAACTTCAGTAGAAACAGCCATCTCAGGAGTCAGGGCAAGTTTCATCACTACTTTATGCTTCAGACTCACTGACTGCATCTACAGAGCCAAGGCCGTGCATACGAAAGTAGCGGCAGATTTTATGCAAAAGCAAAATACCGCTCACTTCATCCGCAAAGCTACCCGAAGGAACTGCTCCTCGTCAATGCATCTGTTCAACTACTCCCCGCCGAAAAGGCACAATGCTCTCAAACTTGTGGCCTTCTGTCCTTCCTCATAACTCCAGTTTTCATGGGGTACGATAGGAGGTCCGATCATTGAGATTGATCGAAAAAGAACGCGAGGCTATAAAACAAAGCTCATTGCTTGCATCCCCCAATATGGCTCCTTCTCTCCTCAAAGCTATCTCAGCAGTTTTCTGCGCTATCACGCTCGTTCTCGCCGACAACCCCATCGATCCCGCTTTTTCGTATGGCTCCACCAAGGTCAGAGGAGTAAATATTGGTGGGTGGCTCGTGCTCGAGGTGCGTTGTTCACTGTTCTCACGTATAGCGTTGAAGAATAATGACGCTCATTAGCCTTGGATTACTCCATCATTATTCGACAACACAGGTTCGTCTGTGTGCTATTTGGCGTTTTGTCGTTTGCTCACGTATGGCGGCCATACCCATAGACGATGCGCGGATTGTAGACGAATATACCTTTGGACAGTATCAGGACGAGAATAAAGCCCGTGCTACATTGACGAACCACTGGGACACCTGGATCACCCAAGCTGATTTTATCGCTATCAAGGCTGCTGGGTACGTACCCTTACACTTTGTTCCTTACCCGCCCTAATTCTGATCCTTCTTTCAGATTGAACCACGTCCGCATACCCATTGGCTATTGGGCGTTTGACGTTTCTGGCGGCGAGCCTTTCATCCAAGGTCAAATTCCATACTTGAAGAAGGCAGTAACTTGGGCGAAGCATTGCGGTCTTAAGGTCCTGATTGATCTCCATGGAGCACCTGGTAGTCAGAACGGCTTCGACAATTCTGGACAGAAGATGTCGTACCCGCAGTGGCAGACAAAACAGTCCAATCTAGAGCGAACCAGTGCTGTCTTGAGAATACTCGTACAGATGTTCGAGGATGACACCGATACCGTGACGTCTATCGAGCCTTTGAACGAGTCAGTCCAGTTTTCATATGCTTCATTGTAGGTTATCTCTGACTCTCGTCTTCTTCTACCTCTATAGACCCGCAGGCTTTTATGGAGACGATATCTTGAGACCAACGAAACAATATTACTACGATAGCTATGGCGCCATTCGGTATGTGATGTTTTCTAGCAGTTGACGTGTAAGCCTGAAATGGAGCATGTTCTAGCTACCCTTATGGCACGCCGAAAGAAGGAAATGTAGTTGCGATATACCATGACGCCTTTCAGCCTACAAGCTATTGGCGTGATTTCATGCCTTCTCCTCAATGGCAAGGCGTGGCTATGGTAAGAGAAATTTGGTAGGCCAATAGTGACGCCTTTGGGAGCTGAATCTGTTCCAGGACACGCATATCTATCAAATTTTTAGTAACTCCGTGAGTTCCTCGTCTCTGTTCAACCTCGTCGTGTCATATGCTAACAAATTTCATAGGAAGTCGAAAGGACGGAAGAGCAACACCTACAGGTAGCTTGTAGTCGCGGACCCGATCTTAGCTCCTTCCATCTTCCTCTCATCGTTGGAGAGTGGACTCCCGCCATGACTGACTGTGCCGTTTATCTCAATGGGCGAGGAGTCGGTTCACGTTATAACGTATGTCATTTAACCTCATCCATCTCGCCAGCCTTTTCTTCAGCTAAACCCACACTCACCTTTTTCTCTTTTTCACAGGGCACCTACCCCGACTCTCCAGGTGTCGGCTCGTGTCAAGGTCTTACCGGAAAAGCGTCTACTTTCAGCCCATCGTACAAGACCTTTCTGAGGAAATCATGGGAAGCCCAGACGATCACCTTTGAAAAAGGTGCTGGATGGATCCAATGGACGTGGAAAGCGGAATCTGCGGACGATTGGTCTTACCAGGCTGGGTTGGAAAACGGGTGGATTCCGAGGAATCCTGAGGATAGGAAGTATCCTGATATTTGCTCGTCTTACTGATGGACATTGGAGCATGGTCCTACCGATTTGGGGAGTTGAAGAATGAAAAGAGAAGGTTTTCGAGGGAGAATTTCTAGAGCCATATTACACAATCACTACCTACTAGTGATACTAGTATCAATCTTTACTTTACCTGTCTTTACCAGGATTCTTGTTTCGGATTTACTATGTAGACTATACCAAGAAGGCACAAAATGCAGTACAATGACTTCTCTTGGAACGCATCGGTTACGATGAAATACCACAATTCCAATTGGAAGCTGTATAATACAGTGTTTTCGAGAACGTCTCTCTGTAACCATTGATGTGCACAATCCTCCCCTTCCCTCAGTACACAGTCTAGTGCAGCTCACACCAATCCAAAATACGCCGCAAACTCATCATCACCCTCTTCCTTGTGACTCAACTCTACCACGGCCAAGAACATCTTCGCCAGTTCCTCCCCAACCAAGTGCTTGATGAATGCAGCACCGAGATCTTGACCTAGTGAGGTGAATGGCGTCAAATCAAGTCACACAGTTTAGATTTTGCACAGGTTGAAACGTACCTGCAGTAACGCCAGAAGCTGTCCATATATGTTTATCGTCGTTGATGACGAAACGAGCCTTTGGAATCCATTCTATGTTCAGGTTCTTTGTGTCTTCCTACAAAAGAAAGGATTAATCCGAAGGAATTGAGCATCCTGAAGCTTGAAGACTTACAATGACAATTCTATAACAAGATTTGTTGGTCGTAGCCTGTTTTCCATTCAACAGGCCGGTACGAGCAAGAAGCCAAGAACCAGTGCATATAGTCAACACGTATTTTGCCTTAGGTCCTTCACGTTTGAGAAAGTCGAATAAAGAAGGATCAATGGCGTCGACAACTGCAGGTTCAGCTAAAGAAGTAAAAGAAGCAGAACCAGTGTGCAAATGATGATTAGTTTGATGCTTTTGCTTTATAACCGAGATTGTGAAAAAGAACACATAGTGACTTACCCGGACCACCAGGAACCATGATAATATCATAGTGCGCATCAGTGTCTTTGTAAGTCTTCGTAGGCAACAGACCAGGTCCGGTGCCAGGATAGACAGGATCCAAAGAATGTGAGAGATATTCGATTTCGATTGCGCAATCGGGAAGTTTGGAAAACAGAGCCGCATAGGTAGTCAAATTTTCGACGGTCAAGGCACCGAGAATCTCGAGGGGACCTTGGAAATCAAGAGTAGTCAGTTTTGGGTAGAGGCAGACGGCCATCCTGTAGACGGTCTTAGGATTGAAGGTCGTCATGGTTGGTGTACTGATGACAGATAGATGTCGATGAGTAATTGGTGATGGTAATCGATAATCCCTGGTCTGATGTGGGGTAGAGAGTTGGGAGATTAGGGGGTGAACTGACTTCTTTTTAAAGGCCTGCCAGGACCATGAGTCAGCGTAGGGAACAAGTAGATCGTGATACCGTCAGACGGGGATTTTACAGCTGTCAGTAGCAATCTTAGCCGACGGGATAGGGAGGTTTTCAGTATTTGGTCTACATAGGGCATTTCCGGCGGCTGAGCGGGAATATATTTCCGTTGGACCAGAAGAATTGGCTGAGGGTTGATGGGATTGCTGTTGCTAGCCGCAGATTAGCAATGTACGTGTCTAGATGACCTGGCTGCCCGGCTGCATCAGACAAAATTAAAGATCTGACAGACACCCGGGCTGAAATGGCCATCCGTGCATGCATAGGTCCTCCACGTAAGCTGGAATCCCTGTCGACTTGATGCGAACGTTGATGTCGTCCATGTAAGCTGAGATCCCCGGAATGATACGCAGTCGATGAATGCAGACTCCATGACATCGTGGCTTCGCTCTAGGGAAGGAAAAGTAAAGACGAATAGCATTACTAATGTTGTAACTTGGTACAAGAAGGCTGCTACAACACGATCACCAGAAAAAGTACGCCTGCCTTGGTTGCTGATTTATGTATACCTGTCTTGGTAGGTAGAATAGTGCGCGGGTGTAGGATTGCTGTAGAACGTGCACCAGGACATGGCATTGGGAGGGATGCACTGAAGATACCTTTAGGACAATCGTCAGACAACTCATAAAGGCTATAGTAAGTTAAGTAAGACTAGCTGCACGCACCGACGAGCATGCACAATTTCTGCTCTCATTTTTCAAATTACTGTCCTATATCCCACGAGGTCAAGCTGAGACGAATCGAAGAGTTGAAGTCTGAAGAGGAAGATACCAGCTGAGATAAGGAGTTTGCGAGCAGTGAACCGAGCTCCCTGAACTCTTTCTGTACACCCGCCATGAGCTTAAGGGGATGATAAAGCTCATTGCAACTTCAAAAATTTCAGATTGGAAAGTCGAAGATTC
The DNA here is from genome assembly GCA_013368315.1 of Tetrapyrgos nigripes. Lineage (NCBI taxonomy): Eukaryota > Fungi > Basidiomycota > Agaricomycetes > Agaricales > Campanellaceae > Tetrapyrgos > Tetrapyrgos nigripes. The sequence continues at coordinate 273,547 of JAACJM010000024.1, forward strand.
TGAACCATCTTGGCGATAAATTCGGACGCAGCAGATGATGTAAAATGCAGAGACAGCATATACAGGACAAAGCGGCTTTGAGTGACAGGGTCAAGCACGCGTGCGAATAAAGCAACTGTCAAAGCGTCTTTCTCCTTCCCTCCAGTCGGTAAGGCACTTTTTTAGTCTATCTATGCAGCTCATGGGCCTGATATACCTCTTTTTTTGTCCACAGAGTGGCATTATGGCACAGTTTGAAGGATAACACTACAGACAACCCTCTTCTTCCACACCAATCCCGTTGTTGCATTCAGAGATGCCTGACTGAAGCTATGGTCTCTGAACAGGCTGCTGAGCTCGTAGACAGACAGTTTGGGAGCACTCGACATTGGTGACATCTAGGACTCATTGTACATTGACCGTGTACTAGTAAGTAAACAACCAATGGCAGTCGAGTATCTACTTACAGGGGTATATCCCTCAACTCTAGCTTCACAGAGCATTCTAGGAAATTACGAAACTTCAGCGGGAAAGAAGGGTTAGACGACTGACTATGTGGGTTAGAATCGTTTACAACCTTGAACTGACGTGGCTCACCTTTTTCAAGCCGATGGGCATCCATAGGTGACCGGAGGGTTTTCAAAGCAGCGAATTATCGCCTTGAAATCAACCAGCATCACTGCCTGAAGAGGGAAGACAGGTTTGCTCGCGAAGCTGGGTCGTCCCTAGGTTGGAGACTCGGAGTCCGGGCGCATAAACCCCTTGCAAAGGCCATCTGCAACAAGAAAAACCTTCAGCCTTCGCTTCGAAAAGCCTTTGTCGATTTCTTTAGTCGGACTCGTTAATCCAAGGCTTCAGCCGAAGTACCCATTCCATGTACCAACGCCACTGCAAGATCGAAGAGCGTTACCTCATTTTCTGGAGGAGGATGTTCGCCTGTAGCATGCAAAGATGTCGGGAAGGCAAATGTCATGAAGGAAGGAATCAAGTGTAGTGTCGCTCATGGAGTTGATACAGGACGTTTCAGTAGACGATGGCGCCTGGGGCAAAACGAGTTGTTCTACAACCAGCCATTTCCTTCTTCGTTGCAAGGCAGAATCAAGCCGAACGAGTAGCAGCAGCAGAAGGGGTCTTCTAATTTCGGATACTGCAGAGTAGCATGAAGAAACGGAACGCGAATATGATACCAGGCGGTCACCGGTCACCATCTGGATCGTTTGAATACCTGAGCTGTGAGTCTGGATTTTCAAGGTCTTGGGAGCATCAGTTCTAACGACCAACAAACGTCTGGACAGAGTGACATTGCCTCTTCTGTATGACAGCCTCGCATTTGGAGACAGTAAAACATGGCTGCTCAGCAAGTTAGGCTGTCCACAGACGTCATCGTTTCACCATTGCCAAATGAAGCGTCCCCAGTTCAGACAAGTCGTCCTATGGATCAGGAGTCCCGCCTTCATTCCAAGAATGAGACTCTGCATGAGTGGTTACAGATATTCATGACCGGTTGGCCGGCAGACGCACGGATGCGTGGAACTATCGTAGAGTTGTAAGTCTCTGGGATTTTATCGTCCTATGAGGATCACTCATAACGATCCGACGGAAGAGTGGACAGGGCGCCATCACCTTCAACCGTGTGGTATCTCAAGACACCAGTGTCTTCGCCTGAGGAAGAGAGGCCAGAACAATATGGACAAAGGCAGAGGTGATTTTTCCATGGGGACTGAGCCGTTTGCTTTGCAGCATCGCATTCTTTGTCTTGACGAATCTACTCTGGGCAAGCCTAGCAATGTCTTTATACACAAGAGATTGCTTGTTTTGGGCGAAGTATGTTCGAATTCGCGAAACTCATCCTGGTCACCAATCACGTGAACGTTGTTTACTCGCTCGCTCACGTCCTTTTCCTCATCCTTCATTTTCACGACCACTGCCCACGTCTTTTCACGACCATGTCTACCCTTTTCACCAACGCTCTCTTCCGAGCGCATCAAGAGAACAATATACGGGGTATTGTTAACGACGCTCTCCAGCGAATCCGTACTATACGAGCTCCTCCGGACTCAGAAAAACAGCAGCAAGATGAAGAATACCTTTTGGCTTTACTCGGGCCAGTTTACACGGGAACCGAGAGGAAGAAGATCCTGGACTTCTTGAATCGAACAATATACCCACTCCCCTTACGTCCAACTCTCTCCCGTTCCAATCTCTCAGGTTGGAATATCTCCGACTATCTATCCTTCTTTCTCTCTCATGGTGGGGTCGGCAATGAGCGCATTGCAGTTGGCACCATCCCTTCACAAACCACACCCGAATTTCTTCTCGCAAAGAACGGACCCGTGTCTGGCGAAGACAAGCGTGCTGCAGATCGGCTGAGGAAACTTCTACTGGAACCCTCCTATAGCTGGGAGACCGGCCATATTGTTGCTCATATACATCGTTTTCTATGCGACGTCGCATTTTGGCAATGCTGGGAGTCAATCTACATGCTGCTTTTGGAAATAGGTATGAGGATGACACCGTTGCAGAAAGGTGACGATCCTCTGGGCGAGTTGGAGGAAGAGATTCGGGAAGCTCTACATCGGCGCGAAAGGGACATCAAAAACGGCAGCTACAACAAGGCGGAGAGGGTTGCGTGCCGGAGCAAACATATTGGGGAGCTCTTCCCTCGTCTGGATGAAGAGGCACTCGAGATATTTTTTCCACTAATATTCCCATCCCTCGATCTCTCCCTCTACCAATTCACCGGTGACATTTTTCACTTGCTCGGGGCGCTCCTCACCATCCTATTGGAAGAGATTCATCCAGGTCTGGCCAAGGGCGAGGAACCGGGAACGCCTATCCGTCTTTCGGAGAAAAACGTTCGCATATTCACGGCCTTCGTTTTTCTCGCTGATATCGTCTCTACTTCCTTCCTCGCTCGTCTGGCCTACGACGTTGTACAACCTGGGGTTCCTCAAAATATTGACACCCATATCCGAAGGATTATGCGGCTGAAGAAACTCACCCATCTGTTCCCTGCTCTAAGAAGCATCTCCATCTACGTCCTTGGATTTAAGGACATGTACACCAAAATCCACACGACCTACCTGGACGCCAACGACATCATCTTTCGTTGGGCAGAAGCACGGTCCCACAAAAGTGTCACCATTATGGAGCCTTTCGGGTTGGAGTTGACGCATTTACAAAACCAATCCAAGAAGAATGATCCTGATTACCAAAGGAGCCTCAGGCTCGACCCCGAAATAAAAATCATTCTCTACTTGATGTCGCATCAGCACATCTACGCTCCGCCCCGAGGCAAACTCTCTGTATGCATTGGTTCGTCCTCTTTGATGTCATGGGTCTCATGGCAGTGGGTTTGGGAATTCTGGAGGAACGACAATCTCTTTTTCACAATTCCTTCGATCATTGAACACGCGCAAGAGGATATAGAGAAGACTAGGGTGTGGGAGCTCCCAACGACCAATGTTGTGAAGGAATATCGTCTGAATGACGAATTCATAGAAGCTATTTTTGAGGTGAACAAAACGGTCAGTAAGGCGGTGAGGCAGGAGTTGGAGTCTTTGGAGGCGAGCAGCTCTTGATTCACGGACTGGGTGGATATTGTACTTGTCACTGGAATTGTCATTGTATCGTACTTAGCACTGTATGCACCTCTGTATTTTTATGTATATACCATGCCGCAATCTCAAAATTTGAACAAGAGAAGGAGTGCGAGGAGCCACTCAAACGCGTTCTACCAAAAACTGTCACTGCCACTGTCTAATTCTTCCTATAGACGCTGGAAACATGGCGCCTATTTACCCCAACTTGTCTTCTCCCATCACAATCGAGTGTTAGCAATCGACTCTAGACTCTATCAATGGAGCCTGGCACAGCTAAGACTGAGCGCCTCCAAGCTCCTGACAGTGCTGTCACCGGGATTTGCGCGGTCAGTTTTTCGTCAACTACAAGACTCTAATGCACTTACAGAAATCTCCTCTTCAAGGCTTCAATATTGTCTCGTAGTAAGCCAAGTGACGAAGTTGCGGAATCTAGCGCGTCTTTCGTCCAAGTCAAGTTGGATGAAGGAAATGTAGAAGACGATTTGAATGGGCTCAGCAGCTCTCAACCTCGACGTTCTGCTGACACTGCTCGACGCAGTCAGCATGATTCTAGCTATGAGCTGGTGAGCCTATGAGCGCACACTCGCTGCAATCAAGGGCAATGCTAACCCGAGGTCATTGCTAGCCAAGAATTTGGAAGGATGGAGCATACAAATGTGCACCTTCTCGACACGGAGATCCTTGGGAAGAGTGTATGAAACGAGTCAATAAATTCGACGAGGAGATGTGCAAAGGCTGGCGGGATGATATTGATACGCTTCTGGTTTTCGTACGTCGTTCCTTTGCCAGCAGTTGATATGGGTCCTTTATTCATCCTGGTACTTAGGCAGGTCTCTTCTCCTCTGCGGTAACAGCCTTCACCGTCGAATCCTACCAATGGTTACAAGAAGACCCCAAAGACATCCAAGTCGCCTTACTCCTCCAAATCTCGCGCCAGTTGAGTGACCCTACTTTGAACACCACCACAGCTTCCCAAATTGACGCAGGATTCGTTCCATCGACGAGTGCAATCAGGATCAACATCTTCTGGTTCCTCAGCCTCATTCTCAGTCTTACCACTGTACTCATTGGCATCCTTTGCAAGCAATGGCTTCGCGAGTACCAAAGAGACGTTGTCCTCTCTCAGCAACAATCCTTGGAACTCCGCCAGATGCGTTTTGAGAGTCTGGAGAGATGGGGTGTCCCAGGTATACTGGCTGCTCTTCCTCTCCTTCTCCAAGTGTCTCTCGTATTTTTCTTTGCGGGTGTTTTGGATCTGCTATGGTCTTACAACGTCATAGTTGCTATCTTCGCCACTGTTGTCGTCGGACTCGGACTTTCCATCATTGGAATAACAACCATCCTACCAACATACTACATCCTCTCACTAAACAAGCAGCCATCGCAGGACATCTTTCCCTGTCCATTCAAGTCGCCTCAATCGTGGCTATTTCACCGTTTGGTACTTTCAATCATCCAGATTACTTTCAGTGGTGCATTTGGACGCCGCCCGGGTCACTACTTTGATTGGGTTTCATGCGATATCCATCTCCTTCGTACATACCGCTATCTCAACCTCTACGACCCTGACGCCTACCTAGCACGCGGTATGGACTGGGTCATCAAAACGTATGGAGACAGTGTCATCATGGCCAAGCACATCTTTCATTGTTTGCAAACTTGTTCTGTACGAGTCGGTGCCTATGCAATGAGGGAGGATATGGAAACCGCCACTAGGGATGCAGTCAATCTCAAGTTTGTCGAGGCCCATTGGCGAGAGAATGTTGATACAGGAAGAGATCCTGGGATGAAGAGGTTTGCGATAGAATTGACGTTAAGAACGGTCAATGCGAGGAGTAGTCCTGTAATTGGAGCGTCTGGAGCTTTGAAAAAGTTGGCAGGGTTGATCCATGGATATGATGGACCTGGGTTGGGTGATGGTTTGTGAAAATTTGTTACTGTTTTCGTGTAGAATGCTGAAAGACGTTTTCCATTAGACCTCTGGCTTCAAATTGTAGCCTCTATTCGCCAATATGTCGCAGAAGAACGTGCATCGGTCGACGACATTCTCCCACTTCTTGAAATCTTTGAATGCTGTTGGCATGCTCGACTGTCTACACATGTCCCGCCAATCTCGACCTCATCCCAAGATATCCTGCGCCATCTTGCTGTCGAGTTCCTAAATGATTTTGAAGGCTGGCTCAATCAGACAGATCATGACGACCTTCGTTGGGCGCGTGTATCTGAAGCTGCTGCTGCTCTCATCCGTGTTATCTATTACATGGTGCACTACTTCAGCTTTTCATCATATTCTTCATCGAATCTTCTTTGTTCGGAGAGGTTTGCTCGGTTAGTGAGGATGATAGATGAGGAGATGATAGAGATGGATATTGAAGCGGAGTGTTTGCCTGGAGTTGGGAGATATGGAAGCCTGAGGTTTACGTGGCAGGAAGCTAAGGATACGGTTTTGAGGAGGTCAGAGCTTCCCCCGGACTATTTCAGGGTTACAGAAGCTGAATGTGGCTCAACGGACTCTTGAAATAGGAAGAGAGTACCTACTAAAGCCTACTATAGCTATGTACAAGCTTGCAGCGTATCCTGTCGAGGTGTGGCAGGGTGTGGCGCGACATAAAGAGTATGTACATATGGAGTTAGTGGGCCTGGGGGCCGCTGGTGGGAAAATGCTGGGGCCTTTTGGCCAATGAGAATGTAGGAAGAACCAACGTTCGTCGGTAATGAGCCCCATATAGTAATAGCACACTTTGCCAGTCGGCGGCGACAATGCATTTCTCAAAGACATATTCGAAACTGCTCCAAGATCTCCCACCTGAACTACGCCAGAATGCAATTCAATACAGACAGGTATTTCTCTTCCCCCCCTTTTCGCCGTCCCTGATGTCCCTGACGTTATTCGCCTCGTGTTTTTCTTTGTTTTTCTTGTTTTTTTTTTGTCCTTTGTGGAAAAATGTAGCTCAAAAAGCTCATAAATCAAGTCGTTCTCGAGCTCAGCTCATTGGGCCTCAGTCCTCAAGTACTTCAAGAGCTCCTGGATAGCCAAGAAGGAGGTCATGGAACGGGACCCGGAAGCAAGACGGATGCAAAAACGGAATCACCTATCGTTCATCCCGACATTGTTGAGCATGGCTCGCCGAGAGTTGTCTACGAGATCAACAGCAAGTCTGGAAAAATCGAGCCGCAGTTGAGGGTATGGATTACCTCTCCTTTACCGGACGTCCTACGGTCTTCCAGTCGCGCAGAGTCGGACAGTGGCGAGGTCAGCGAAGAGGTCAGCGAAGAAGAGGGACATGAGCATCATAACGAGGAGCGGCTTGACACCGACGATGCCTTGAAGCTGCTCTGGGCTTTGCGACGACGAGCAGAGACTTGGGATGACACTGACCGTATAATTGAGGTCATCGAGTACGTCACTTCTTTCTTTCTTTTTTCAGGACACTGAAGTCTTCTCTACCAGTGAAAACACTACAGAACTCTCAGCATCCTCAGAGCCCTCAGAGCCATCCTCAGTCGTCCATGCTCGCAATTCTTCCCCGACGAGCACGGCAGGATCTCGGGAATTGGTCATACCCCTTGTTAAGGACTCGGCATTCTTCCAGCTGCTCTCGACTGCTCTTCAAGGACTGTCAGAACACTTTTCTGTACTTCACACCGAATTCACCGATACCCTAGAAGACCTAGCCAAAACCATAAGCGATTCTACACAACCTTTATCTTACTCGTCAAAATCATTCCATCCGCACTCTGTTGTTTCTTCACACCCAGGAGAGGCGAAAAGTACAGGTGGTGCCATCAAGGTTGTCTTCGCTGACTCTGATCAGTAGGGTGGTAAACTCATTCTTGACGTTTTGCAGAGCGATCTTTATGCATGGCGAGAGATTTTTCAACTCTATATCGAAAGTGAGGTATTCCAGAGCCTCCATGAAGCTCATCCAGGACCAACATCTACAGAAGAGTCTGAGCGCAGACTCCAGCTCTTCACGGAACGGATAACGGAGAGAGACCTAGGAGGTCGAAGAAAACTGAGGATGACAAAGAGCAGAAAGGCGCTGGAAACATTTTTGGGAATAAATATGTTCATACTCAATATAAAGAAGGTCTGTCTCAATGTGCTTTTTCTGCTCGATCTACTCTCCACGTAGCGTTATTCAGTTACAAGAAGCCAACGCGGAAGCCACTCGTAAAATTCTAAAGAAACACGCAAAACGGACGGCTTTACCACTTCCTCATACAGATGCTTCGTCTCCTGGTCCACTTGCTCTATCATTATCGTCACTCTCTGGCAATCCTCAGCAACCCTCTTCCTCACATCCGCTACCCTCAGACCCAGGTATGGTCATCATCGGCACCTCGGTGCATTACTTCCTCCCCCGGATCCTCGTCCAAGCCATCGGCGAAACCCTCCTACCCATCATCCCGCACATCGACGACTACTCCTGCGTCATCTGCACATCCATAGCCTTCAAACCCATCCGTCTCAGCTGTGGACACCTCTTTTGCGTTCGGTGTCTAGTGAAAATGCAAAAAAGAGGACAAGACGCATGTCCAATGTGTCGAGCACCGAATGTGTTGATGGCGGATCAGAGTAATGTGGATTGGGCGCTGCTTAATTTTATGCAGGATTGGTTTCCGGTTGAGGCGAGGAAGAAGCAGAAACAGGGAGAGAAGGAGGCGGAGGAGGAACATTGGAGGGAGATGGGTTTTGATACGTCGCAGAAGTGCGTTATCATGTAGTTGCCATTAACGCTGTACGAATGCTGTATGTAGTGTCTGTAGATCTAGGTGATACCCTGTGATACCAGACAGTTGTACTTACGGTCTCTTAATTCTTATTTAACTTCTTGAAGCAGTACGGGCAAACTTGCTTTATCTTGAATGGCCTCGTTCTCGCTACGATGGCTCGGTAATATCACCGTCCTCTATGCGCTTCAAAATTAAATATACTCAAACAAAGGGCCATTTATGACAAGTAAGAAACCATCCACAGTAATAAAATTAAACGACCCCTTCTCGTCCTTGAGCCCTCTCATCGTCTTATCAGTGCAGACATCCTGCTCATGCTCATATCCTGTATCCTGGAGAGGCCGGCCCTTCAAACGACCAAATACTGATCGACCTGAACTATATCATCTACAGACCACTCAACATCCTCTCCACTTGTCTTCTTCACATTCTTAATCCCAATACCCGCCAAACTACCTTTACCGACAAAGGTGACTTCGACAGGGAAGAAAGCCCCTGCGTCGTCTCCACCTACGGTGAAGACTATTGAGCCGGAACGCGTATCGTCGGAGGCAGAGATGGTGGGGATTGACCAAGCGAGAGAATGGGAAGAAGGGTTGAGGGACCAGTCGCCTGAGTGGGAGGAGACAGTTGGGTAGGAGCCGTCACTGAACACAATATAGTGTTAGCAAAGTAAAGAAAGAAAGAAAGAAAGAAAGAACGCACGGCAGAGGAATGGAGATGACCACGTCATAAAGCGTGACATTCTCGTTTTCGAGCTCGTACTCGATGCTGACTTCACAAGTGCCGTCGTTTGATGTAGATGGCCAGCAATTGACTACAAGCCAAAAAAAAAAAAAGAATGAGTATCACTCAACCCGAAAATCAGACATAAGACTCACTCGAAAGGGGAACATTGCTCTCATCAGTACCCGCATACCTCCACTTGACCACTGCTAAGCTTTGGTTCACAGGGAATGCTCTCGAGGGGTCTTTCAGTGCAATAACTCTCTCCTGACCAGGAGCAAACTTGGCGACATTTGGATGTTGCTTGAATTGAAGTTGGTTACCACCAAAGTCTGTCGAGGGAGGAATGAGAGTTAAACGGAGGTGAGCCATATCGGAATCGGAAATCTGGAGATTCATATCTCCTTTGAGTTCCATGGCTTGAACGCCGCCGTCACGGAGGAGAGAGAGGGAGATGGATTCTTTAATTACGATGTGGACGCTAGAGAGAAAGAAGAAGAAGAAAAGTCAGGATTGATCAAATATGAGGAGAGTAGAAGTACCTTTGAGCGTCAACCTCTGGAAGGCTTCCTCTACCATCATTAGCAGCAGCAGGGGCAGATACAGGTTCTGGGTGAAGAGCAGGAGTAGGTGGAGCAGACAAATCGGGACTAGCAGCAGCAAGATCACCGCCCAACGCATCGAGCAATTCAGCTTGCTTAGTCTTCTTGCTGCCCAGTTTCATACCCGAGCTCTTGAATGCAGGAGCACGAGTGGCAGATGGCGCAGGTGAAGATGTAGTGATACGCGACGGTGTCGATTCTGGTGCTTCGAAACGAGGTACGGGAGCGTATCCAGATACACCACCGCCGAGGTAGCTGCTGCCGCCAGCGGAACCAGTAGCCCGACGCTGTTGCTCGCGACGTTGCATCTCGAGTTGCTTGGCGCGACGTTTGAGTTCTTCTTTTGCTTCTGCTTCCTTGTTCTGTAGGACGTGCAATGTCAGAGGACGAGGCATAAAAGGTGTAAAGGACGCGCAAGCTGACCCTGGCAATGATTTCCTGGATTTTCTCTTCGTGACTCTCCATCTCCAAGACACTCCTAACTTGCATAAAGTTGACTTGTTCTCTGTATCCCAACGAGACGATTTCGTCGAAAGCGCCAAGGATTTCAAAAGCCTTGTGTAGTATTTCCCTCTCGTCTGGGGTTTTGCACATATCTGAAACAACTCTAGAGAACAGGTGGAGAGTATCAATGTCGAGAAGGATGTTGGATGCTTTGTTCGTGATGAGAAGAATGTACAGATCTTCGAGCGGTTGGTAGACATATCGGACTTCGGCGGTTTCGACAGTGGTATGCTGAGTGTTTGTAGGGATGAGTTTTGGGAAGGAAGCCAGGAGAGATTCGATACGGGTCCGCGTCATGTCGCGAAACTGGCGAGAAATGACGGCTGTATAGTTGCTCAGAGCTATGACCAAGGACGATGAGCTGCTTGATACCCACCTTTACCGCCTTTTGTGCATATCGAGGCTGCAAGAACAACCTGGACAGCATTGAGCTCGCTGTCAGAGATAACGACGAGAACATACCATTTTACAGCTCTAATCGTCGTAGACGTTTCGTGGTAAGTAGTCGCAGACACGTCGCGAATTTTGCGTGAGAAGGACTTGCCATTTCAGAAACGTTTCCGAAAAATAAAAATAATTATTTTCCAAATTTTCTGCAATGCTCTTCTTTCGACCATGGATACGACCAACTCTGCGTAGCTTTTCCACTTTTTCGGCCCGTCTTCAACAGCAAGATGGGTCTCGCATCTTGCGCGTCGTACAGAGGCTCATAGATGAGCGAGAGACCACTCGTTCACAAATCTCACAAGACATGTCTACTCCAGAGGATATAGCACGGCTTCGCAAGTTGAAGGAATCGGAACCACTTCAAGAAGCTTGGGATGAATGGACCGAAGCCAACAAGGTCCTGAAAAAGCTCTATCTATATGCAAATGACACTGACAGAACCCGCAGTAGAACCTTGAAGACCTCAAACCACTTCTTAGTGACCCAGACCCTTCCATGCGTAGTCTAGCTAGTGAAGAATACGAGTCACTGGATGAAACGCGCAATAATCTCCTCCAAAACACATTTCCGTCATTACTCGTCCCGCCTTCTACAACCGCATCCCTCTCAGCACTGGTCGAATTGAAATCTGGTGCAGGAGGGATAGAGTCGTCACTGTTCCTTGCAGAATTGCTGAGGATGTATCTCAGATTTGCGACAAACAGTTCTTTTAAATCGACGATTGTTGCAGAGAATGAGAACGATGGCGGTGGAACGAAGGATGCTATTGTAGAGATTAAAGGCGAAGGCGCGTATGACGCGTTCCGTTGGGAAAGTGGTGTCCATCGTGTGCAGAGAGTGCCTGCCACAGATTCGGCTGGAAGGGTGCATACAAGTACAGTGGCGGTTATTGTAAGTCCAAATGCTTGCGTTCATGCCCCGAATCTAACTTCCCACAAAGGTTCTACCACTTCTAGAAGAGAAAGACGCTGAAAAAGAGGAACTATTCTCCATGAGCGACGTCAAAATCGAGGTGATGCGTGCTAGAGGTGCAGGTGGTCAGGTACGCCTCACTATGTCGATCTTCTAATACAGTTCCTCATGCCTATATTTTTATTTTGCAGCACGTTAACAAAACAGAATCTGCCGTTCGTCTGACACACATACCCTCTGGTATAACTGTCTCTATGCAAGATGAACGCAGTCAACATCAAGTATGTCTTCTCTCCACATTCTCTATTGACTCATCCTCACCATCACGTACAGAACAAACGTCGGGCGTTCCAAGTCCTCACCGCACGACTAATGGACCAAAAAATCACACGCGAAATTGCTGAACGACGCGCTACCAGAAACAATCTCGTCAAAAGTGCTGATAGGAGTGAAAAGATACGGACTTACAACTACCCTCAGGTGTGTCTCTTCTTCCTCCTCCTCCTCCTCCTCGACCTTGTCTTCTTCGTTCTTCTTTCCTCACGTCTCATTCAAAAGTCTCCCTTTACCTCTAACTTCTGTGTATGTGCTTATCCTGACGATTACTTCTTATAGGAACGAGTCACAGACCACCGCATTGGAATGAGCCTTAGGAATCTCACGTCCGTTATGGAAGGCGACGCGCTACACGACTTTATCAGTGCATTGAAGAAGGATCATGAGGAGACGCAAGTGGAGGATATGCTTCGTGAAACAGAAGGCTGATTTCCTTGCTCGTCCAATTTTTGACTAAATGGGGCTGCATAATCTCCTTGCGTGCACGGATAGATCTAGATGAGTGCAATACTGGTACTACCAATACTACTGTTACATACTTCCTGCTATAACCACTAATTCAAGCTCAAGCGAAAAATACAAGCTTAATGAGAAGAGTGTCTTTACTACAATAAGCTTCACGAGTTCAACAATTTCTCCGTCTCCTTCCTGCTCTGTCGCTTCTGCCTAATCCACTCACTGCCAACGAGCACCGACTCCACCAATACTGTGTAGCTATACTATAAAGGAGCCCTTCAATATGCCCATTCGAAATCTGAAGATCTGGCTCCACGAAGATACAAATCATCCATAGCACTCTTCAGCCTATCTCTTCTCGCAGTCGTACCGCCTCGAGAGAATGCCAAATACCAGCACTACCAGCACGGACATGACTGTTCACTGTAGGAGTAGTGGCATTGGACTCAAGTGTATCTCAAATCCTCGGACCCGCTGGGTGCATGACGTCCACTGGGAGTACCCGCTTTATTCATGCGCTAGGAACAGTCAACAAGGAAACAAATCCCATAACATGAAAACACCATACCTGATTGTAACCAACAATCTCCAGACGAGAGTTATTGTGTCGTCCAAAATCCGGACCCGCAGTTACCGGAGCAGGTGACCTCGCAGCGATCTGTTCTTGCGCAGGCAACAAAACGCTGTTGTTCGCGAATGTGGGGTAGGCAGATTTATACTGTTGCTTCATTTCCGAGCCGTCCAAGACCGACGTATTGACGCGCAGCGTACCGGTCGGAGGTCGACTGCCGAATGGGAAGCCTGGAGGCAGAGTCTCGACAGGTGTAGACGAGGTCTCGGTGTTCTGATCCTGAGTGCGCTTCGCAGAGATACGCGCAAAAAATTTTGATAAAAGGCCAGAAGCGTCATTGGGGTCGCTGTTGGTGCTCTTAGATAGTGCATGTCCATCTGCGCGAGACGAGGGCGGAGGAACACTGTCCGCAGGAGGCTGTCCACCCACAGCGGCAGCTGAACTCGGAAGTTCGGTGTGTATGAAACAGCATCGTTTACCGTAAGGACACGATCCCGACACCCAAAAAGTCTGAAAACATTCTCATCAATCAATAAAACAGAAACAGCTGCCGCCGAAACAACTTACTCTGCAAATTTCAGTCTTATACTATGAACAAGGAAGAATGAGATTCAAATCATCTGGATATAAAAGGCATTGCTTACCTTGGGATGATGTGCAACCTCCCGAAGCTCCTCCTCTCCATGAGCAAATTGGCACTTGCTACCATATCGGCACGATCCCTTCTCTTCCCAACTACGACACAATTCCGTCTTGTACAAGCCAAGCTTTCGATTGTTGGCGCTAGGGCCACTACCTCCAGCCGTATTATCCGGACTGGGCATACCACCGTTTGATTGTTGACTTGGAACCATATACTGTGTCCAAGGTAAATGGGGGATAGGAATAGATGACGTCTCAATATTTTGCTCGTCTATGCTTATCGGCCATGCGTTCTTGCCCTCTTGCACCGTCAAAGTGTCGTCAAAGTGTGACATAGGTATATTAGGTGCGGTTCGCTCTCTGAGACCGTACAGAGACTCGACTGGTGAGGCTGGGCTCGATGGGCTTGGGGACCCAGGTGGTGTGAACATTCCCGGTATTGCTGACGGGGCTGGGATAGGAACTCGGAGACTACCTTTGGTCGTCCGTAAACTTCTCTTCCGTGCGTCTTCGCTCTCACTACTCTCTGCTGGTGATAACGAGAATGCAGAACCCATGACTGAACCGGGTGTAGGTAGCGCGATATCAGCCCCAGGCTCCTTCAACGATCTCCTGTCTGCAGATACTGATGCTGAAGACAATTGCGGTACAGGGATGTCTTGTGCCTTCTGAGCATCAAAATGAGAGATATCTTCATCCTTATCATCGTCCTTTTCTTCTTCGCCCGAGTCAATGGCATGTACAGCAGCCAGCTTGATTTCAGCCAGTTGTTCACTCGGGTTTCTGGTCGTGGATGGTCCAACGAGATAGACCAGACCTGCCCAGCGCTCAATGAAGATGAATAGAAATCCACATTTATTAGCATACCTTGCTGAAGGCTCGTTTGGTACCTCTCCTTAAGCCGAGTCTTCAAGATGTTTTCGCTAGGAAATTCTTCATCTGTCTACCATTATCTCTTTCTCAGTATCCAGCTCCACGCTTTGGGTTAATTCAGGTCTGCTTACCTCTTCCACCAAAGTAAACCAGTCCTTATCATGTGTGAGGGCAGCGGAGGCGTCAGGATGCTGTAGGTTATATGAGAGCATGCAATTTCACTGACGTTGTCACTCGTACCGTTTCCAGCATACACGAATTGATGATGTTTGAAGGGTGATACGCCTACTTGCTAATTTCAGCACAGTGAACACAGATAGGAGTCAGAAATACCTCGTTTGGGATATTATCTGGCTCTGAGTCAAGTATACTGGAGCCTCTAGATTCCGAGTCACTTGAATCGTCAGATGGGTACTGAGTCTCTTCTTCCTGCATGCCACCTGAGCTTAGTGCTGGATGTGATCCCGAACTGCCCTGAGACGATGAAGGATCTCGGCGAAGCCGATCTCCTCTGAAGACCAAGTTCTTGGATTTGTCATCAGTTACATCCCTGAGCTGTATAGGACGTTTCTTGCTAAACAGTCTCGATGTATGATTGAACATGATCTTGTAGCCACGAATGAACACAGACAAGTTTTTGAGTCTGTGCTCAGGTCTCGATGCACCAGTGGAAGGTGTGTGCATTGTTGACGAACTGAATGACATTGCTAACTTGCCCAAATCGCCGTTCGCCAAAATTGGGGAGGCGACGCGCAAAGATATCGAGGCTTCCCCGGAGTGATGCTGGAAAGACATGTTCTCGTAAGAATGGGTTTTGTCATAGCCCGTGATGATGTATATATCGCCATTGTATACGTCGATGTTTGTGCCCAGCCTCTCAAAGTACTGATACCATGACTCCACGTTCTGCACGACATAGTCGCGAATAGCTGGGAGACCGTCGTAATCCACACGATATGCTCCTTCGGGAAGTAATAGGGCAGCTCCTCGAGAGCGTAGGAAATGGACCTCAACCCCGACTCCAGGTCCAACAATTGCACCACTGTAGTGATCCCCGGGCCGTCAATCATCATCGAATACGTATAAGCATATGCACACGCACGGAGGCAAAGCTGTCCCATCAACTGCAAGCTTGATCTCTCGCGTATGTTTGCTATAAATGGGTGTCTGGGTATGACAATCGGCGGTCCAAAGTTGATCACGGTGAAATTTTAGAGTTGCAAAACCTGGGGGAACACCATAAGGGACTCGTGTATTGACAGGATCGTTTTCTGGTAGGAAGATGTTGAACAAAGTCACGAAACCATGTTTAGTAGCCAAGCCAACGTCTCCAATCCGGATACCCTCCGCGTAGAGATTTGGCACAATACCCATTGCACTGTATTCAGGGGGAGTAGAGTTGCGATAGATATCCCAAGGAATACCATCGCGAGGGTTATTGATGTCTTCCTCTCTGACAATCCGGGTACGTAATCTGTCTTCTTGGTTGGGTTCAGGGAGCCAGAGAGGATAGCCAAGTTTATGATGTAAAAGCAAACGGGCGTAAGTGTCTTGAGTGGGATAGCTTGTCATGGCGAGACAGAACTGCAGGTTAAGGCATTCCAAGGACCTTCGAGTATATGTAGAGCCAGATTACAAGGCTGTTCATTGCTGTCAAGGCAAATATAGTCAGCGTTCGAGTTGATGGAGATATCAAATGACCGGGACGCCTACCCACTTTTTTTTTTACCGTTCTAAGTTGACTTCCACCATGTACAGCTGCGGCGAGAAGTAATTACAAAGGCACCGAATGAAAATGCTCAATTTCTCTAAAATAAATAAAATGTACTAGCGTAGCAGGAATACACGTAAGTACCTCTTAGACCAGCTGAGGATGAACTTCTCACTGACTAGGTATCATCTCAGAGAATGAGAACGAAGGTTGTGAGGCCAAGAACGCCGCTGAAATCTGAAAAGTGATGTCCAGCTTCTTGAGGTGCTCTTGACAAGTAAGAGGCAAGGACTGCACATGAGCACACCGTCATGCGAGACCACAGTCCTAGCGAGATAAGTATCAAAAACCAGCACTTATTGGGATTTAACGCCTTATCACAATATCATGAAACAAGTCGACCCCAAGGAAATCGCCAAACTCTGCCTCCACCTCGAAAACCACTACAAAACCCAACTCCAATCAACAGAGCACAGATGGGCTATCGTCTCTCAGTGGGATATTCCTGAGGATTCACGGGTATTAGAGTTGGGATGTGGTCAAGGAGATTGTACAGCTGTCCTTGCAGATCTTGTTGGACCTAATGGGCATGTTACGGCTGTTGATCCAGGTGCGCCTGATTATGGTGAGTCTATCAGTACATTGTTCTCCGTTGAAAAGATTCATGACTGCAATGTACCTTCAACTGATTTTTTGATCCGAATTCAGGCGGTCCCTTCACTCTCGGACAAGCCCAAGTTCATCTCTCATCTGGTCCTCTCGGAGAAAGCATCTCCTGGAAACGCGCTTTCCCCATCGAATTTCTCAATTCTGATGAGAGCGGAGAGTACGACATCGCCGTCTTAGTCCTCTGTACTTGGTACTTCTCCACCCCTTCCATCCTCACCGAGACACTGTCCGCCCTCAACAAGAAAGCCAAACGAATCCTCATCGCAGAATGGGATCTATCTTCAGGAAAGCCCTCGACGAATGCGCATGTCTTAGCTGTATTAACCCAAGCAGCATTGGAGGTTCGGAAAGAGGAAACTGTATCCAACGTCCGGACGTTGTTTACACCTTCAACTATCGAAGCTGCTGCTTCTGAAGCGGGGTTAAAGTTGGAGAAGGCTTCAGTGTTGGATACGGCAGATGATGTTTTGGACGGGTATTGGGAAGTTCTGGCGGTGAAGGATGAGGGGTTCGTGAAGCAGATTGAAAAGTTTGTTCAGAATGAGAGGGAGAGGTATTTGGTCAAGTCGATGAGAGAGGCGTTGCTGGGCGCTCTTAAGGACGTAGGTGGTCCCAAAAATGTCAAATCTATGGGAGTTTGGTGTGGTAGTTTCGTCAGAGCCCAATAGGTTCTTCAAAACACGAAAATCTTCCGTTATATGCATGAAAGTTCATAAGTCAATATTGCAACTACAGATATATAAACAACTATTGCAAAGACTGGGTATACAGAAACTTCAAACTATACTAAGACATACGACAAATGACGACAGCAAAGTGACAGGGAGCATAAGATGGAAATAAGATGAGTACTAGTAAACAAAGCTCGCAGAGCTAGGGGTTTGACAAGGGAAATCCGAAAGGCGATGCCAAATAGATAACCAACTAGGGGGACAGCAGACGGTAAACAAATACCATGTTGCAAAGGTGACAGCAATAGATAGCAGGTGAAAGCTAAACGACAGCGAAACAAAGCAAAAGGCCAATACGAGCAAGGACTCGGACAATTCCACGGCAGAAGAAAATTTGCCTGAAAGTCGATAGAATAAATGTCTGCAGCAGTGTTCAGTATTGCCTGCGTTGCGAAGTGCTGGGATGGCCAGGTCGACTCGCTATGAGGAGATGGAGATCATCATTCGTCCGTTGATTATTTGAAAAGAACCAGATACTTACATTGGCCAGAGGTATAATAGGGATAAGATGGAGGAGGAGGAGGCGAGCCCGGTGGAGGCGCATGATGACCATACGCCATTGGAGAGCCGTAACCCATGGTAGTCGTAGGGGCGTAGTTTGCATGTGGGGGTGGGTAGTTTGGAGCGGGGTAAGCACCTGAGTATATCTAGCCTGAGCGGTGATTCTCTAGAATGCATATGGCTGACTGACCGTTCAAACCATAATTGTGACTATATCCATGTGTAGGGTGAGCGGGTTGATGATACCCAGGAACATTAGGTCCAGTCGCAACATACGGTGGCTGAGCTGGTCCAGTCATGGAGAGCACTGCATATATATATTCCTTAGCGTGCAGAAGACTTAAAAAAAATAAGAGACAACTAACCAGGTCCAGTGGCAGGCGGAACAGCTCCCGTCGTATTTCTTGAACGATGGCCAACAACGGCTGGATGCAAGGGAGAGCTGAGTTCCGACGACAAGAGAGGATTGTATCAGTGGTATGAACCTTGTAAAGCCCGCGTGTACTCGGGTGTAGGCCGAGAGGGCATTTCGATGGCCCCCTCGCTTCTGTCAGTGACATGAAATGTCGTTTCCCGGACATCAGCACGCCGACTATTGCTAAACAGGTGCACATCTCGCTCTCCGTGGCTGGCGTCTCTACGAAGTTGGGACGCTGTCATGATCTATCATGAGGTAGCTGAGTCGAGATGGAGGTAGAGGATACACTCACCGTCTCTCTTGTCCTGGATCAGGGACCTCGGGTCTTGAGCAGTGTGATCTGCAAATACAGTATCGTCGGCGTCGCTGGGACAGTAGTCAACCCTCTTACTCACTTTGACCGGCTCCTGGACCAGGAAAACCTATCAAAGTCGCATATAAGATACGGGATTAATAAGAGATGTAAAGACACTTACTTGAGGCTGATCCAGGTTGTGATTGATGGACGTGGTGGACGCGGTCCCTGTCGGTTCCTGTTCGAAGGACGGAGACTTGTGACAGACGAGACTCGTTGCTGCCATCGAAAAAATGGGTCTGTCCAAGGGGTTCACTACTAGTGCTTCGACGAGACAACAAGGATCCTCTCTTCGGTCCAGGCATGGTACTAGCTCTGGGGTTGTGGAGAGGGTGGCGAGGCAGGCCAGCTAGAATTAGAACGGTTTTTAACTGATGCCTCTGAGATCGACAATATTCCGAACCTATATTACCTCGTGAACCTTCATAGCTTTGGCTAGCCCATGTATGATGTTTTCTCATGTCTATAAACAGCAAATATGGTCAAGAAGCTGCTGACATGCGGAAGCAGACTTGCTCACCTGGAAATCCGTTATCTCGTAATTCTTCTGGCGCCCAAGCATCAACATGCCTGTTTTCGTTCAATGCAGAAACATAGCCCGGCCCAGTCGTATGATCTGTGGCAAAACTGGGTTTGATATCCCATGCTGGGTGTACCAGATTTGGGTTCATTTGGTTGGATAATACCTGGACATGTTGGAAGCCCTTGATAGCGGTGACATCGGAATCTACCATATTGACGCTGGCGCTACCTGCGAGTACGGACATCCCTGCATGTTCATTGACTGCTTCCTCGTCTTAGATTAGGTTAGGACAAGGAAGAAAGACGGCTCGGTCGCGTTTGCTCACCATGATCAGAATCGGATTCATTTAACATTGGCGCTTCCGACTGAGTTGCGGCAAAAGGTGGGTGGAATTGCGACATTTCATCCTGCCGACGCGTGTGTCGAGAAAAACCGTAATTTTGATTGGGATCCGGCCTGTAATCTCTTTCAAAGATTATTTTGCTTTGGGAACCAGCGACCGTAAATGAAGAACGCAGTGTTTGAACGTCGGAGCTATTGCTGAAGATGTCAACGGGACCCCCGCTAGGTTGCATGATGGTCAGAGATGATGGTCTCGATCAAGTCTCGATTGCTGAACACGAGGTTAGGACAAGCACCTGTTTCGTATTGAGCGCTTTACAAACTAGTGACTTATTCCAGATTCATTGCAATGTCTCACCGTCGGGTGCCTTAGATCTCCAGAGCTTTGCATTTGGTGTGATCCATAAAAAACCAGTTAACAGCAAAGTCTGAGATGGCAAGGAAAGACCCGAAGAACGGAAGCGCTTACCATCATTTTGTTAGTGGACTGGAGATCGTTGGAAAAGCGTGTTAGGTGACATCTCAGGGAGGATAGGATATGCCGGCACCCGGATGGAAGAGGAAAAGTTGTTTTGACTTGGTTTTGACTGACATACTATTTTCTACCAGGAAGCTGGCCATTTGCAGATTATCTCCTTTTCTATGACCATTGGGCTGGCTTTGGGGTGTCTGGTAGATGGATTATCGACCAGTGCACACTGATGAAAGAGCTTGTTCAACAGTTCAGCGTCGGTAACTGGTGCGCGAGATACCTGTCAAAGGAGGGGCCGAAATTCCGAAATGACGCGTTTTCCTTAATTGTGCTTCCCACGCCCGACAACAGCGAGCACAACTCAACGACGACTGTACCATTCCGCAACTTTTTATACCGAGCATATTTCTATATGCAAAAGGTATATACGACATGAGTTAGAATGATTTCAGCAGGTTCTTCTGTTGCTGGGCTAGAGCAGGTGGCCAGGTACTCAGTTTTGGCCAAATTCGCACTTGCGTCGTGAAAATATTCGCTGTTCCACAACATCTGTTTCCACAGTTCTAGCGGTCATATCAGGCAATGTGCAAGAAGCCACACTTTGTAACGGGCACAAAATCGAAGAGTAAGGGTGAGTTGCGGCGCTGTAATTTCAGAAAAACCGGATGGTGGCCAGGTACCTGATTATAAATAGTAATCTAATTTTCGGGCAATCGGACTAATTTGATCATTTTTCATTTTTGTAACACTGGGGGCAAGGGTCCCTATTCTGATCGAGAAAAGTGTAGGCAAAAGAATGAGAAAAATGAGGCAATTCAGTAACTCAATTGTTTCACTCTTTTATCACCACTTTTCTCAGTCACAAAAGATGCCATTGCCTGCAGTGTATATATAATGTCCGACATACAAAAATTCGATACATAATTGTCAACTAGGAGAGTTCAGATAGCCCAGAGTCAGTAGCCTAGCGCCGACCGCTGTGATCATATAGCCAGTATGAAAAGGAGAACAGGGCCAAAAAGAAACAGATGAAACGACAGTCTGGGAGGAATATGCCTTGCATACATATCTCGTAAAAGATGGTCGAATCTGATGTTATAATCCTACACCTCACTGCCTCTCCAGTATGCATTTGAACCAGTTGCCCTTAAAGAGACCGATAGGAACGAATGACTGCAGTTGATAAACGTGAGTACCCGGTAGATCAGAAATATTTTCGTAAAATGTCCATACCTTCCAAAGCTTGCAAAAATTCAGGTGTAGGGCAAGCTGGCATCTCGATGGCACCTACACATTCGTCCATGACATAGAAAGATGTGTCTGTGACGCGAGCTCCAGAACTATTAGTGAAAAAATTGACGTCTTGTCCTTGAGGTGGAGGTTCTTCCAGTTCCGCTGTTTGAGAGGAGTCAGCATTCAGACAGTGGTAGACAAGAACAGTTCGGACTCACTCGGAACATTATCATGTATCTCCCATGGCGTACCATCGTTCTGGAAGTCTGCGCAGACGTCAATAGATTGTAGGTAGCCTAGCTACGGGGACTCACTGGCTCCTTGGGAGTATGCCCCGGGAGAGCCAAATACAGGATTGACACACAGTCCGCATCTCACAAAAGAGAAGTTCTCCAGGCTAGCTTGTGTACTTCCGGTGAAAAAGTTGACCCGGTCTATTGGTGGCAATCCTTGACGCGGAAAATAATCCTCTGTTCACATACTTAGTCGCAACAAGTAAGGCAGAGCCAAAGACACAAACGTCTGCTCTCGTATGAAGGCCCTCGACTCCTTGGTGTACGCCTTTGGTTTCTTCTCCGTCGCCCTGGGGATTGCGTAAGATAGAACTGATCGAGAAGATGGTAGGCGCACATACTTCGGCGTCCACCCTGAGGTCGAGTTCGTACTTCTGATTCGGTCGCAAGACTTCCGATATTGGCGTGGCGCTCTAAAAAGAGAAAGTCAGAACTAGGTCTACGCAGCAAATGATCAACCATTTACCTGAACACTGAGCCATCCTGACATCCACACCGGGCAGATGAGAGGATGAACATGTTTCGGAATGGAATTGTTCTTCACAAAACCCAGGAGGTTTCTGAGAATTCGCGGATTCCTCGAAGTCATTGCGATCCAGGTTGCTTTCTTTCGCTTCAGGAAGCATCCTAAGTAGGCGTTGCGTTCTCAAAACGCAGGAGCGTTCTTTTATCTATTCTGCTGAGCGTCTCGTCACGACTGAAAACCTAATGCACACCTCGTACAGCCGTGACTGCAGTCACAGCCGGGATTGATGTACACCAATGTACACTGGATACCCAAAGAAGCCATCCACAACTATCTGGGGACTGTGCCCTGATTTCAGCGTCAAATTGATTCTGCACCGTAACACCGATTTGAAGTCGCCTGTGCATTGGATCCGACGTTCCTTTCGTGGCTGCTGAAGTGTTGTAGGGATTGTAGAGTCGTGTGGAGAAGGCGAGCGTCTAACCTTATGCTAGTGCCTGTGTGGTAGCGTGCGTAACGGGAGAAGATACTAGTCGCATGATCATGATCCTGTGTCCATGAAACCGAACGGAGCGCTGGAGAGAGAACCATGGGAAGCTCTAGAGGACTCAACAGCATATCTGGAAGGCTGGAAAACGTTTGAGGGTGGAGTGTTGGAGAAGTAAGGTGCTTTATAGCCTCCTTCGGAATGATGATGGCTAAAGTAAAAACTACAGGACATGACGGAGTTGAAAATTTGACATAGCCACCGAGCTTGACTTAGGCCTGTCCGACGGTACGTTTAAATTTTGCTATATCTGCACACTGTGTAGTTCTTCTTTCATTACGTAAGATCTATCACCATGCGTCGAGCTCTAGCGCAAAGAGTCAACCCAGGGCAGACTCTTTGATGTTCCTTACGGCAATAGATTACAGAAGGTCTCCGTTGACGAACTATACGAGCACTTTAGCGCTCCAGCTCCCGATCCCGAGTCCCTAGATCCCTCCCACCCCACTGAAAAAATGGAACTCGCGGTGTTGTACTTGGAAACCCTGTTCTACAACATCAACACTGCTCAAAGCGCGGGCGAGAGACGGCAATGCATAATGGAATATCAGGCCAATTTCCAGTCTATATGGTCCTGGATCGTTGTCCTGATTCGTCGTTGTGTTTTGGAAAATGAAGTGATGACAGAGGAAGGCAGCGCTTTTCGAGACAAACTTCTTATCGCTTTTCCCAAATCTGCAACTCTAATATCTCTTGATGGGAGGGTGATGCTTGGAGGAGTACTCCTGAGCCAACCTGAAGCCCTGCATTCTCCCAATACCCAATCGTTAAGGTGATTCGATCTTCGCAATCATGTACAACGGATGGGCTTGCCGATATTTAGTATTACGTTGAGGGCGACTGCGTCTATGGACTGGACGCCATTCATATTCATCGGGAGGTTGGTCATCCTAGCGGTCTAGTGCCGTCGTTTCGCGGTAAAGCGGTCCACCGACCTTCAAGTTCGAGACGAGCATGGATTGAAGGGATTTTTGTAGAATTGATTATCAGTCATTACAGAATGTACCTGCTACACGATATGCGTGTTAAGAGAAGTCCTCCGCTGCATGCCATCAGCCTCTCCCTGTAAGTTGATGTTGACGCTTTGTTCTGCTCTGCTGGGCGTCAGTAAACTCGAAACAACCCGATACGCACTGCGCACTTTGTTCTCTAGTGACAGCTGTAACACGGTTTCCGTCCTGTTATTTCCATCAAGTTTGAAACTAAGCGCTAAGCCTTCAATCTAACACTCCTTTCCAAGTCTCCTGTAGCGTTATGAGTACTGGTATGAAGGTGAGCGTCAAACTTCATGTCCTGCAAGGGAATGTGTTGTGGATGCTGCTATTTATATTAATCTGCAGATCCAAAGCAATTTGAGCGCTTCGGAAGACAGTTGCTCACAATGTATGGGAGGCCTTCTGGAAAGCCGAGGTGGATGGTGTAACAAGGCAATCCTGTACCTACAAGCTTTATGTTGTTTGACAGCAGTTGGTTCAAGAATCAACAGTAAAGTGAAATACACGAGTGAGAACCTGAGCTATAGAGTGAAGATGGACGTGTGAAAATTTCCTTTTTTTGTCGTTTTGGCTCCAACATATACTGCGTAGTCTGTTGGTCTCTCCTGGCCGAATCCTCATCTACTACTAGCTGAGTACCTCCTCTGGACACGAGTATCCAATGCTGGAGATACTGCGCAAAACCGTCGCAGTATCTTTGGGGCTCGGGTCGTCATGTGTGACATAGTATGTAGGCAAATTAAGTCGACTCAGTTAGCTGCAGCCGTTGCTTCTGACGTCGACAACTACCTCAGTGTTTTTCCTTTGTATCGCTGGCCAAGATTTTCTATATCCTACACCCACCCTTTACCAGCTTCAAGGCTCAAGCGGTATGTTTTGTTGATGGACCGTTAGTGTCTTTGGCGAATTGACACATCCTTGTAGAAGCCATGAGTCGCTTTCGGACGCAGAGACCAACGCGAATGGGCATGCGCGGATACTTTAATATTCCATCCGAAATTGCCTCTGAGAGCCTCTTCAACACACGATCCCCCAGAGGAAAGATCCCCCCTGCCGAAGTCTACGAGTATTTGCGCAATCCAGTCCCACCGTCAGAGTCTCTCGACCCCTCTCACCCTTCTGGTGATATGGAGAATGCAATGCGGTACCTATACATTCTTGTCACCAACATTCACGATCCAAATCGCAAAGCAAGTGAACGACGCGAGCTTTTGATGGAGTACGATTCCAATTTCTCTCATATATGGCCCTGGACATCGATGCTAGTCCAGCGTGCTCTCGAACATGACGCTACGACGGAGGAAGGAGTGGCGTATCGGGACAGCCTTCTCCACATCTTTCCAAAGGTTGCAGCTTTACCCAACTTTAACGGGGTTGGTTTAAACCTTTCATGGACACTCAAGTTCATGCAACAGCGTCCGGACCTGTTCCCTTCCATCATTCATGTCTTCACTTACACTTTGAACCGCTCGCACTCTTCCCTTGAAGAGATGTTCCTGTTACTGCTGGCAGCGCTACAGTCCTGCGAAGCCGACGAAGCCATGGCTCTCAGGACCGCGGACGTCATCATCCACTCTGATACTATCGACCTCTTGTTTTCGTACATCTCCACGGTACTACAGAAACGTCCTGTTACTGAATCGGTGTGCTCCGCCGTTCAGATTATAACACTATTATCTGTATCCTCGCCTAAGATACTCATCGCCCTTATTATACACAATACCGTTCAACATTGTTCCTTCTGGTGCAAAACTATCTTCAAACCTCGTAGGCTGGCGGGTCTAGACGAAAACGTCCGTCTGAAGGAGAAGACGGTAGAATTCGTCAAACACATCATCAAGCTGTTTGGGCACACGATACAGTTTCACGGTCCTCCGGCTATGGTTATCGTACTCCGTCATGGTTTTCTTGAGACCATGGTCCATGCAGGAACTCTCATCGCGTATGACGTAGCGCGACCTGCGAACCAAGTGTCGGCTGGCGTTGCATTCCAAGACTTGACTTTGGCCAAGTTATTTAGTGATGTCCTGGGGCACTTGTACTGGATGTTGCGCCTTGGTCATATATTAAATTTGACCGTAACTTCATGGAGGAAGGTCTCAGAGACTGACAACCCGGCGCGAAGGGATGCACTGCAGGCTTTCACTGACTTGATGACCAGTGCATCTCAAAGTCCGCATCCTGATCTACGCGGATTTGGCAAGCTTTGGGAAGACGTTACCAACGCTGCTGTATCGACCAAGACTCTCAGACAGCAATTCGAGGATGAGGGCTTGATTATCTGTGCTAATCCTGATGTAAGTACCAGTGTTGTCAGTGCTGGTATAAGGATACTAATTTTCCCTTTTCTGTATCTAGTGTTTTCGCCAAGGAACCTCCCAACACGACGAACTACGTCGGCTGCGATGTTCGAAGTGCAAAATGACAATTTATTGTTCATCCACTTGCCAGAAGCAAGATTGGAAGAAACACAATCATCGAGCGAAATGTAATCAGATTCATGACTCTGCCAGTGAGTACTACTTCTTAGGCTATCTCAGTCGATGTGCAACTGACAGAGGATGTTTCACTCCAGCAGGACCTCTAAAGCCTATGATGACGGACGTAGATCGGTATTTCAATGAATGGATTAACGATCGATTTCAGCAGCCTCAGGACAAGTAGTAGCTGTAATGTTATAATTTTCCTCCCATCTTTACCTACCTCTATCTTCGACTCGGACTTGGTCATGTTGCCGCTCTGCCCTTCCTTTACTCATTAGTAGGATCTAACTTTATTCTTTACCTCTGCACCAATGTACAACTAATTAATACCACGCCTTGAAGTAGTCCTCAGTTTGAGATCTGGTTAGTGCTGGACTGAGGCCAAAAGTTGAAACAGTTTCGTACTAGTCTTACGTCCTAGTGCGCGTCTTCAACAGGTCACGTATCGTCTTAACTGGTGGCTCGTCACTGTTTACTGTTATAGCCAAGTCTCTTGATCAGAGCGTATAACAATAACATCGGAAATGATAGCAAAATCGCTTGCTGTCGATGTCGAACTGAGTGCATCGTGCGACTCTGCCATCACTACCTTCGCCTCAGATTTAGGGTTTTTCTTGGGTTTGGGCCGGTGAGGTGTGTAACCATGCCTATGTAAATGTGTATGTGTTTCTGGAAGCAATGTAAGGTACTTTCGCAAACAGACTACGGAGAACGGGGTTCAGAGCTGCCTTTCATAGCCCCTTCTTGAGACTCATCCATCAGCCTCTTTCTTCTCTTCTCCATCCTCCTGCGTCTCATCATACAATCTCGACATTCCATATGTTTGTCCTGGGTTTTGATACCAACCTTCTGTGGATTTTGGATTGTTGTCGGTCGGCTGCTCTCGTTCCGTCGACGTCCTCTCCAGTTCTAGTCCTTGGGCTGCTGCTTTCGCTTCATTTTTGGAAGTTCTTGCCTTTATTGCTTTTACTCTCTCCGACCCAGTTCCTTCTTCCATTTTGTGTAATCACCCACTCCGGCCCCTGCGGTAGATCCCCGTCCTTGATCATTTGCATTACTCCTTTCTGTTTTTGTTGCAGGCAGATAATATTATGCTGGTCAGTAACAAGGCAACGAAGCAAGCCAAGGAACAAAAGTGCGACTCACTAACCATACGCTCTGACTCTTGGAGGTTTCGGTATATCTTCTCCGCGCCCTCCTCCTCTCTTTTCAATACTTCATCTTCTATAGCTTTTCTGAAACGGTCTTCTCGGTCACAGGAGGGCTCCAACTTGATAGCCTTTGGCCTTGGTACCAGAGACTGGGAATACCGACGGGTACACCGTTGTCTGTGTCTGGTGTTTTCCAGCTCCACCTTGCTTCCACCTTGCCTCGTAGTAATCCAGTTGCACTTCCTAAAGCTGGATTCCAGACTATAGATCCTATTCCACCTTTGGAAGCCCCTTGGGATGCCAATCCCGAATTATCGCCGAGTGTAACTTGTTCTTCTGGGTTCAATGGAGGAATATGAACCAGAAGGAGAGGCATATCCGATTCCATAGCGCGAGTGAGGGTCGATCCTGTGTAGTGGGATTGGGAGAGGAAAACACCCATCAAAGGATGATTTCCTGTGCTGGAATCCCTTGTCGAATGCCAATACAAGACGCCTTCTAATTCTCGCAGGTAGTTGGGACCGATTGGTTTCTTTTCGGCTTTGCATTGGGCCACGACGCGTATACGTGATCGAGTGTTAGTCGAGGCGCTATTGTCATCCTCTAAAATGTTTTTTTGGTAACCACCACCAGCCTACGAGGTCAACTCCTTTGTCTTCCTTGCCTCCAACGCGCCGGAGAGACATTGAGAGGTTTTGTTCGAGGATTTCCAGACATAGTTTCTCAAAAGCCGTTCCACGATGGACTGTAGAGGTAGAAACAGAGCGAAGGGACTGTCTTGCCACTAGACGAAAGAGAAACGTCATGAACTCGAAAAGTCCGTTTGGAGGTCATGTGCGTAAATCGCGACTTATCTAATCTATTTCCAAATCGGGCTGTTGTTGGACTTGCATTTGCGGATTGCGTCGTCGTTCATTCCTGTCAGTGTCTGCCACTCAAAGACTCTCTCTATCTTCGTGGCCATCCTTTGGATCTTGTTTGTCGCTGCTCAAAGCCACAACATTGTGAATAAACACGCTCTTTCTTTCTTTCATCCAACAAGTTGCGCTTCTTGCACAAGATCCCCTCTTTGCTGCTCTCAAAGCTACTAACGGACGACTGGGATATATCGTATCAAGTATAACATTGCATGCCTCCGCGTCTTTCTCAAAGTGCAGAGGCAGCACGCGCTGCAGCTGCACAGGCCGAGTTCAACGAGAAGAAGTGGGTATGGGTTCCCGATGAAAAGGAAGGATATCTCGCCGGATGGGTACATCAAGAAGATGGCGAGTTTGGTGAAATATTTATGGCTTCTGGAGGAGAGGTTAGTCCTGTTTTGCCGCCAACTACTCCTGACATGCGTCATGGCATTATGGAGATTGGTTGCATTGCTATGGAACCTATGTGCTTACTTTTGTGCGATTCGGAATGCCAGATTCGTCGGGTGCCGTTGTATGCACTTTCGAAGATGAACCCACCAAAGTTTGACAGGGTGGAGGATATTGCGGATCTCACATTCCTTAACGAAGCCAGTGTTGTGCACAACCTACGGTTGAGGTATGGAAGTGGTGCTATCTACGTGAGTGGTTCAAATTTGTGAAGGATTTGCTGGTCTGAATCAACTTTCTCAGACATACTCTGGCCTGTTCCTTGTCGCTGTAAATCCATATCAACATCTGCCTCTGTATTCCGATGCAATTGTACACCAATACCGAGGCAAACGACGGGACGAGAATCCTCCACATATCTTTGCTGTTGCAGAAAGAGCATGGATCAACATGGGCGAGGAGAGAGAGAATCAAAGTATCTTGATTACGTGCGCTATTTTTCTTTCTTTCTCAACTGAATGAATGCAGACGTTATACCTATGCAGGGGAGAATCTGGTGCAGGCAAAACGGAAAGCACGAAGAAAGTCATCCAATACCTCGCTGCAATAGCCACAGATGTCCATCAAGGCCCAGTCACACCTTCACATTCACGCTCTAATACACTCACCGGAACACACCACTATTCCGGTTCCATGCCCACTACAGGTCTTCCCAGAACTAATTCAAGGCGAGGACATGTCGCCTCCCAATCAGTTTCTCGATCTGGTTCCACCATAATATCACCTTCCAACTCAGGCTTCCATCTGAACTCCAAGGGCCGTCTTGGCCTATTGGAACGTCAGATTCTGCAAGCAAACCCTATTTTGGAAGCTTTTGGGAATGCCCAAACGCAGAGAAACAATAATTCCAGTCGATTTGGAAAGTTTGTCCGGATTACGTTTGCCCCTGACGGCAGCATCGCAGGAGCAAATATTGATTGGTATTTGTTGGAGAAGAGTCGGGTTGTCGTGAGAAGTGAAGCAGAGAGGAGTTTTCATGTATTCTATCAGTTATTGGCGGGTGCAGGAGAGCTGAAGAGTGAGTATCTGTTTCTTTGTTTAATTGGTTGTAAATGCTGATGCTGAGTCCAGACCAGCTTCTACTCGACGGACAGGTGGAAGACTACGAGTATCTCAATAAGAGCAGGAGAGAAGTTGATGGAGTTGATGATAGGGAAGAATGGCATGCTCTGAAGGTGATTTCGGCCCATATCCTGTAAAATCAAAGCTCTTACGATGATTCTGTGGAACAGACCGCTCTGGAGACCGTCGGCTTCACTCCTGCAGAACAATTTGATCTCTTCCGTATCGTAGCCGCTGTCCTACACATTGGCAACATCACCATCACAGGCACACGTTCAGACGACGCTGTCATGCCAGATCCCTCTCAAGCGGAACGTGTCTGTCACCTTCTGGGTATATCACCAGCAGAATTCACCCGTGCTGTTCTACGTCCACGAGTCCTGGCCGGTCGTGAATGGGTAACCCAAGCCCGTACGCGCCAACAAGCCCTCGACGAGCTCTCTGCTCTCTGCAAGACTCTTTACGAGAAATCGTTCGGCTGCCTCGTCGACCGTATCAATCAAGCCCTTGACAGACCCTCCCCTAAATCTACCTTCATCGGAGTCCTCGATATCGCTGGTTTCGAAATCTTTGAAATTAACACCTACGAACAGTTGCTCATCAACTACACCAACGAGAAACTCCAACAATTCTTCAACCACCACATGTTCGTACTCGAACAAGAGGAATACTCTCGTGAAGGGATTAAATGGGATTATGTCAATTTTGGGTTGGATTTACAGCCTACGATTGATTTGATTGAGTCTAGTGGGAATGCCATTGGTATTCTTAGCTTATTGGATGAGGAGTGTATCATGCCTAAGGCGACGGATTTGACTTTTACGAACAAGTTGAACGCTTTGTGGGCTGGGCCAGTGCAGAATGGGGAGACGGAGGAACCTCATCCCGGACGAGCCAAGTATGAACCGGCGAGATTTGAACAGGGGTTCTTGATCCAGCATTACGCCGCCAAAGTGGAGTATAGGACGGACGGATGGTTGGAGAAGAACAAGGACCCGTTGAACGACAATCTCACTAGGGTGCTTGCTTCGTCTTCAGAACGATACGTCGCCAATCTATTCTCGGATTACGCAGATGGACCGGTTCCACCAGCTAACGGAGCGGGAGGTGCTCAACCTGCTTTTGCCCTGGCGAAGAAACGAGGAATCAAAAAGGGTGCCTTTAGAACCATTGGACAGAGGCATAAAGAGCAACTAGCGAGTCTCATGGCGCAGTTGCAAGCCACTCAACCTCATTTCGTCAGGTGTATCGTCCCGAATCCGAACAAGAAACCTGGAAGGATCGATGTCCCCCTTGTGCTTGACCAGTTGAGGTGTAATGGTGTCCTAGAAGGAATCCGTATCGCTCGGCTTGGTTATCCTAACCGACTCCCATTTGTCGAGTTCCGTCATCGGTACGAGGTTTTGACGCCTGGTATCATACCCAAAGGATATATGGATGGTCGGGAGGCTTGTAAGAAGATGGTGGCAGCGTTGGAGCTGGACGAGGCGTTATTCAAGATCGGAATGTCCAAGATCTTTTTCAAAGCAGGCGTACTGGCAGAATTGGAAGAGAGGAGGGATAGCTTGTTGTTCGAGATCTTTTCAAAGCTGCAAGCTGCGGCGAGGATGTGGACTGCGAGGAGACAGATCAAGAAGGTGCTTAACCGGGCTTCGGCGATAAGGACTATTCAGAAGAATGCGAGGGTGTATAATGAGTTGCGGGATTGGCCTTGGTGGCAGTTGTATACCAAGGTGTGTCAGCACCATTTTCTGCTCCGTATTTGGTGCTCATGATACTCTTAAAGGTCCGACCCTTACTAGCTGCGACACGCAATGACGAAGAACTTAGACGGAAAGAGGCCGAGCTCATCCTGCACAAGGAACGTGCAGAACGTGATCGACAAGAGAAGGAGAAGCTGGAGACCCTCAAGATGTCTTTGGAGGCCGAGAAACGCAAGGTAGAAGACGAGCTCGAGGCTGAACGCGCATTGGCGTTGGACAAGGATACCCTTTTGGAACGCAGCAAGAAACACGAAGCAGAGTTGGAGGAAGAAGTTGCCGATCTTCAGATGGATGTCGATGAGTTGCAGTCCCAGTTGGATCGTGCCATGATTATGCATAAGGAGAGCGAGAAACGACATGCAGAGCTCAGACAGCAATTTG
The DNA here is from genome assembly GCA_013368315.1 of Tetrapyrgos nigripes. Taxonomy (NCBI): domain Eukaryota; kingdom Fungi; phylum Basidiomycota; class Agaricomycetes; order Agaricales; family Campanellaceae; genus Tetrapyrgos; species Tetrapyrgos nigripes. The sequence continues at coordinate 305,397 of JAACJM010000024.1, forward strand.
ATGAAGCGGCCGATTACATGGTTAGATTGGAGACGGAGAAGAGGCAGTGGACGCTTAGAGAGGATGAAGCTGTCGCTGAACTGACCGCCTCTACAGAGGAGCTGGAGGAGTTGAGGAAGCAAATGAATGCCCTCCATACTGTCAGTGAAGAGCTTAGGAATTTGGCCGAGAAACGGGAGCAGGATGCGGCAAAGATAAAGGAGCGTACTGATGTGACCGTCAAAGAGTTAGAAGGGAAACTCGAGGTTGAGACTCGCAACCGGTTTGTATTTTTGTTCTATATCTTCCAAAGAACGTTCTCATCGTTGTTCCAGGGAGCTCATCAAAACTCGCAGCGATTCCCTCGAGAACGAAGCCCGTGAAGCTAAAGAACAGCTCACCGAGATGTCCCATACCGCTAACGAGTATTCTGCTTTAATCCAAAAGAAAGAGGACCGTATTGCAGAACTGATGCAACAGCTGGAACAGATCGAAGCCGAGCGAGATCAAGCTGCCAAAGAGATCCTCGAGCTCCAAAGCGACATTGATACGTTGGCTGGAGAATTGCAGGCCCAGAGAGACGACCATGCTCGAGTTGATTCTGCTAGAGCCAAACTCCAGGAGGAACGGGATGAACTCCGGCAACTACTCGCAGCCAAGTCTTCCGAAGAAACCAGACGGAACGAGGCAGAGAAGAGCAAGGAGCTGGAGTTGGCCGATCTTCGCAGCCAGGTCAGTAAACTGCAGCAAGACCTTGCAGAGGCTCGACGGACCGCCCTTGAAAGCCAAAACAGACTGAAAGTTGACTTGGATGTCGCGACTCATGAACTGGCTTCGTTACAGAAGACCCATGATGCTCTTGTACAGCAGCAACGCGATGCCCAGATTTTGGCTGATCAGTCCAAAGGAATGGTAGCTGAGTTGGAGAAAGGCAAACGTGCTTTGGAAGCCGAGTTGCAGTCTCTTCGTTCTCGTCAACTGGAGTCCGAAGCAGCGTTATCAGAAGCTCAGAAAGCGAAAGAGGTGAGTTTATTTTTGGGCCCTCTTGATTGTGGACTGAAACTGAAATGTGTCTCTACTAGGGTCTCGAACGTCAGCTCACAGCAGCGCAGAACAAGTACCACGAGGTTGAGGACGTCATGCTTGACGCCGAGCGAGAGACAGCCAACGCACAGCGTCAACTTGAATCAATTCGCACTCAACTGGATGGGGAAGTCAAGCGAAGAACACAGCTTGAGCAATCCTTCTCGTCTCAGAAGAAGGAGATGGCAATATTGAAGGACCGTGCAGTGAAACAGGACAGGGAACTCAAGAAGGCTCTGGACGATCTCAAAGCTCGAGAGTGGGAGATCAAGCAGCTTGAGTCTAAGCAGGACAAGACTATCGTCGAGCACGTCCACGTCCTCGAAGAAGCGAAACGTGTCACGGATCGCCAGCTTGCCGAAGCTCATGCTGAGCTTCAGAAAAACACTGCCTATATCCGCTCTTTGAAAGAGGCTAAGGTTCGTCTTACTGGTGAAGCTGAAGATCTGGTTCGGGAGACAGATAAGGAGCGGTTGGAGATGAGAGCGAAGGAGAGGGCCGCCAAAGCTGCTGAGGAGAAGGTTACACGTGCTCTTGCAGACCTTGAGCGGCAACGACGTGAAAGGGACGAGGCCGACCTGCGTGCAAGACGACTGCAAACCGAACTCGACAACACCAAACGTCATACAGAAGATATTTCTCATCAACTGTTGACCGTCCAACGTTCCAAGGCCGAGCTTGAATCCGAGTTGGATCGTCTAGCAGACGAAGCTCCTGGAGCAGATTCCTTAGCCAAAGTACAGCGACAATATCAAGCTCGTATCGCCGAATTGGAAGAGCAGGTCAATGGTGCTGAAGATGCCAAGGTGGTAGCTATGAGGATCAGCGACCGTGTGCAACGTCGGCATGCAGAACTTCGCCAGCTCATTATGAGTGGTGCACCATCTGATTCTGGCTTCCAGTCACGTTTACTGCAGGAATTGCAGAAGTTAGACGACGATCTCAAGAAAGATTCTTCTGGTCGAGCTTCTCGTCCTTCCGTCACCTTTGCCGACATCCCCCGAAGTCTACCCTCCTCACCGTCTAAATCCTCCAAAGCTTCCGATCCCAGGCGGGACTCTACCAAGAACATTGACGGTCAAGTCACTGCCCTTAAACAACAAGTCCACGTTCTTGAGCTCCAGATGCTCGCATCAGAAAGAGTCCGACATCACCTGGAAGCGTCTCTACGTGATATGACGTCAGACCTCGAAAACAGCGACGGTTCCAAGCAGTTCTTGCAGCAATATCGTGAACGGTTATCAAAGGAGAACGCGCGTTTGGGTGAACTATTGCGAGAAGAGGCGGAAGCTCGTCGTGCTGCTGAGACTGCCCAGATTGACGGGATCCAAGCAGTATGGTCCAAGTTCCAGAACACAATTGATCATGAACGTCGGAGTTATGCTCAGTTGGAGGAGACACGGAAAGCTCTGGTGCGTAGTATTTATTGCTTTCAAGTACGTGTTCATGACCTAACTTTGTTATCAGCATCTGCAACATCGCACAGCGCAAGGAGAGCTCGAGGTTCAGCGTAATCAAGTTCAAGAGTTGTCTCAGTCCAGGAAGAAGATCCAGGATCAAGCCAATGAACTGCAGGCTCAGCTTGACACTGCACGAAGCGAAAATTCGGGTATGTCTTACAATCACATCCATTGTTCCTCAGGTCTAATAGCAACATTTCAGGTCTCAAACGACACATCCAAACCCTGGAGCAAGAAGGCATTATCTCGTCAACGAGTGCTTCAGCGGCTGAGTCAGGTTTGTGTGGTCCTTCTCAACTACTGAACAAGCCAACTGACTTAATGTTTTCAGACATGCGTGCCGTGATTGAAGCTTACCAAGCTAAAGAGAAATCCTGGCAAGAAGCAAACGAACATTCTGAAATCGCTAGAGCCAAAGCAGCTAGAGCAGAAGCTTCTGGTAATGTGCTTTCTTCCAGCTGCGTTATCGTTTTCTCTGATGTTGCTCTTTCAGTTCGCCGGTCACTCGCTGATCTAGAGAAGAACCACAAGGAGAGCTCTGCCAGGCTGAAGGCCACGGACGAGGCTTTGAAGAAGGCTCAGCATCGCGTACGGGAACTTGAGGAGAAACTAACTCAGGAAGGTAATGAGTCGACTGATCTTGTCACTCTGAACCAACGGCTAGCAGAGGAGTTGAACGATGTGAAGAAGCAGCATGAGAAGGAGATGCAGGATGTTGGATTTTCCAATGAACAGACTCGCAAACAGTATCAAGGTGCGTCTCAAGTCCATTGTTAATGTCGCTTTATTGACCTATCTTCACAGCTGAACTTGCAGAGATGTTTGAGGAGCTCAAGTCTCAACGTGAAAGTTTGACCAGGACAAGAGAGGAGAACAGGAAGATCCGGTCAGATTACGACGAGCTTCAACTTCGGCTTGACGATGAGGTTTACAACAGTGGTGGATGGAGGAAGGAGAAGGAGCGTTTCGAGACCAAGATTGAAGATCTTACCAAGGCGTATGAAGCCTCCACAGCGGCTCAGACGGAGCAACAGAAACAGATCACGACGCTGCATTCTCGTGTTAGGGAACTGCAAGGCATCCTGGACGACGTGGAGGCTGACCGGGCCTTGTTACAAAAGGCTCGTCGGGCTCTACAGGCTGAACTTGAAGGTATCAGACAAGACCATGTTGATACGAGCAGGATGAGCTCGGAGCAGCAGTTCCAGAAACTCAAGTTGGAGAAGCAAGATCTGGAGAGGAAGCTGGAGGAGCAGGATGATCGGGTTGCAAACGCCTTTGAACGCATGAAGAAGGCCGAAGCGCATGCAAACGAGTGTCAGGTCGAGTTGGGTAAGGTCAGAGTTGACAATTCGGAATTAGACAGGATAAACGTGAGCGGTTATAGACCTTGTTTTCTTTCCCCCGTGTATACTGATATTGATGTTTGCAGGCAAATCTCGAGAACCAAGTGAAAGCGTTGAACGTCAAGATCATGGACCTCGAAACTAAATCCTACTCCAACTCTCCTTCACGGAATGGTACCATGGGTCGCAAGACCGATACCCGCATTGAAGAGATATGGCAGCAGCACACCGGAGGGATGTCAAGGCTGCATCGCTTGTCCACTGATCCCAAGTACCAACAGTCTGAACTAGAACGTATGAGATCGAAAGCAGAAGAAGAACGACGCGCGCATGAAGCCCAGATCAACGATCTTCGCAAGGCTCTAGACGACAAGGTATTCCCTTCTTTCCCGTCCATAGACATTGTATTGACTGCGTTTCAGCAAACGCAAGAGAACCTTCTGCAATCGGCGAAACGACGCGCTGAACGCGAAGCTGCCGACTCGAGACAGAAACTTCTAAGGTCAGACTAGTTTCCTTTCTTAGTCCAAATCCTTTGCCTGACACCCCTTACAGTGTCGAGCGAGAGATGGAGCGTGTACGAAATAGACTAGATCGCCCTGTGTCTGTTCTTTCCGGATCACCCACCAGTTCACCTCGCAAGTAGATATTCTTGCTATGATTGTTCGGACATGTATCATTTACGACCTCTGCATTGTACATTACGCACTCACGACTTATTTACGTTTAGTACTTACTACTGTACCATACGTATTATACTGTTTGTTTCAGGTATCCAAAGTTGTATCGTTTATATGACTCCAGGAGTGACTCTGTGAGGTGTAGCGTGTTCCAGACGCGGCAATTCCCGAACAAATTTTTTGACTTCATCACTGCCCGTGTCGACACACGGCCTACTACTAAAACTCACTCAAAATGGCTCAGCAACGGATGGCAATATGGGCTACTGATGAAGACATTGACGAGGACATCCAAGACGTCTCTTTTGCCATCGGAAGTTACGGTCAAAATGGTCATTTCGACGATGGTACGTTTATGCAAAGTCTCGGGCACCATTCACGTTCTAAGCGGTTTTAGCCCACATACAACCTCACCAGATCGATGAACAAACGCTGATTGCAATGCAACAGCACATGGCTCAGCAAGCAGCCTTTGCCCAAATTCCTGATGTAGTCAAGGGTGTATGTCCAAGCGATCAATCTCAACCAACTTCTTCGCTTACTTTGCTCTGCAGTTTATTGTGCATTTCCATCAAGCCGTGCAGGAAAACAATCTCGCAGAGATCACGGTCGCGTATGAGAGTGGTTGGAACAAGTATACGGAGAAGTTTTATGCGAGGACGGAATGGCCTGAAGCTGAAATTATTGCACCTCTTGTAAACGATGGTGCGTTTTCCATTTATTGTGCTTTTGATGAGGAACTTATGGATATTCCAGACCCTATTTTCTTGATTCTGTATCGTGAATTGTACTACCGCCATGTCTACTCTCGCCTTCAACCCAACATCGATGACCGCTTCCACTCTTATGAAAACAGCTGCGAACTGTTCAACTACCTTCTCAGTGCGCGCATTATCTACTTCTTGATGTTCATGCGAAGTTGACCTTTTTCTATCAGACTCTGAAGGACCTGTGAAGCTTGAACTTCCCGAACAATGGCTTTGGGACATTATAGACGAGTTCATCTATCAATTCCAAGTCTTTTGCACCTGGCGCTCCAAAGTCAAGAACAAAACTGAAGACGAACTTTTGATGCTTGCTGATGGAGGCGGGGTACGTTCTCGACATCTCGTACACTTTTTCAGAAACTGATTTAACGTTCAGGTTTGGAGTGCTTACAGTGTCCTCAATGTGTTGTACTCCCTCATACAAAAATCCAAAATCAACGAGTACATTGTCGCTCAACAAGAAGGCAAGAGCCCTGAGGAGATTGCGTATGTGGAACTACTCGTTTTACGACGAAGTCTAACTCATTCACTATCCTCAGCGAAATTGTGGGCGAGTACGGCGTACTACCTCTCTACAGGATGCTAGGCTACTTTAGCATCATTGGCTTGCTTCGGGTGCACGTCCTTTTGGGTGATTTTACTCTCGCGTTGAAAGTGATGGATAACGTAGAGCTCAGCCAGAAGGTATTGACCGCAACCCCTTGTTCGATTGAATTCCAATTTCTCATCCTCTTTTTTTTCCAGTCACCGCTCACCAGAGTGACCGCCTGCCACGTCGCGACCTACTACTATGTCGGGTTCTGCTACATCATGCTGAGAAGATATCCTGATGCTATACGTACCTTTGTCACGATATTGAATTTCATTCATCGTATGCGTCAGTACCATACCAGGAGTTACCAGTACGATCAAGTGCGTAACATTGCTCTTTCTAGTCAAGCAGACTACTGAATTATTCTGCAGATAAGCAAGACCGCTGATAGGATGTACGCATTGTATGCTATCTGTCATGCACTTTCTCCAAGCCGACTGGACGACAACATCACCAACATGGTGAAAGAACGGTATGGTGATGAACTCACTAGGATGCAGAGGGGAGGGTGAGCAGTGTTCCATTTCCCTCCCAAACCTAATGCAAACTGAACATTCTCCAGTGACGATGCCCTTCCCGCATTTGAAGAACTCTTCATGTACGCCTGCCCCAAATTCATCAGTGCCAACTCTCCACCATACGACGACCCCACTGCCATCTCCCAAATGCTCAACACCTCTCCAACCGATTCTCCTTCACAACGTACCACCGACTTGCCCACCGCTGCTACCCACACCGACCCGGCACACAGACATCTTCGACTCTTCTTGTCAGATGTCACTGCTCAGTCTCCTGTCCCCACTCTCCGAAGTTTCCTCAAACTGTATACTAGCCTCGGGTCGAAGAAACTCGCCAACTTTTTGGACGCCGATGAAGAGGAAATTGTTCAGGAGATGATGGTGATGAAACAAGCTAGTCGGAGTGTTAGTCGTATTGGGACAGAAAAGGGAAGTTTGTTGGAGGGACAGACGATTACAACGAGTGATTTGAACTTTGTCATTGGTGATGTGCGTTTTTTCGGATACTTTCCATGGGATACATTGCTGACTCGATTTCATAGAACATGGTACACATCGCAGAATCGACGATTGGAAGGAGATATGCTGGATGGTTCATCAAAAACACGGAGAGGACACAAAAAATTTTCGACGATTTGCGTCATACGCCCTTACCTGCCCCTCCAAAGGCTGCTGCTTCGACATCAGCTTCAGCTGCTGCTGATGGAACTCAGACAAAAGCGCCTGCTCGAAAAGTGGCATGGGGAGCCAAGGCTTGATTGTTACCTTGTAGAATATTTTTCCTGGTCGTTGCAGTGATGTACTTTGTAGCATTGATCTTGAGATTGAGAATCTACAGAAGACTCTTCATCAGAGACATGCATGATATGGTCAGGATTCAGTTGTTTTCGTCTATTATTTCGACGTAGCATAAGTATGTGCGCGTACGCGTATGGGTGAGTAGCGTAGAGAGCGCGTAGAATAGTAAGGTAAAGACCGAATAAGATGAGCATTATTAACGCATAATAATGGTCGTAATGGCGAAAGAATCCAAATCCATCCAATAAACCCAAGCGAGACAGTAACAACTACCACAGTGGCAGGCCGGCCTAACGGGTGTAGTAGTATAAAGGCTTGTTTATTGTACTCGCTTGACTAGCAAGCTCCAGAGTCGGTCCAGACGCCAGCTAAAGAAATATACTTCAGTCAACGGTTCATTAATCCTGCATGTTTACTGACCTTGATCGGGTGTTTCGCCTTGAGTCCACCTAGAGAACGAGAAGCACATCATAAGTAAGAAGCCTCTCATGAAGAGAAGAAAGAGACAAACCATTTAGCAGTCCATGCATGTCCATCTAGATGATGAAGCGTAAGTGATGAAAATGAGGGATCGGACAGACTTACTGTAAGTTGCCTGCATTCCGCCTGTGTAGACGGCCTAGACGAAGCCAAAGATGTCAGCGGCAAGATTTTGGAAAGAAGTCGTCGATGCTTACAGAACTGGACCACGCAGCAGCAGAGCAACCACTTCCACTCGCATTTGTTCCAGAGCTCCCTCCAGTGGCAGTCGAACTATCCATCATATTACGGATGTTGTCCCATTTACTGTTAGGGAAGCTAGAAGATGTGATAAGAATAGGATCCTATTTGTGAACTTGAATCGGGGAACGTACTTGATGTGGTTCTGAACTTGTTGCAGACTCCCCAAAGTTTGAAAACCCACACCGATGAGCGATTCATTATCATTCTTGTCGGTTGAGAGATCCCAGTACATGTTACCAGCCAGACCGTTGTCGTTGACGTATTGAGTTTTGAGCGTGACGACGTCGGGAGTATCGTACGATACAAGTTCACGTTTGGAGGAATCGTAGGAATAACTGGCAACATCTACGAAATCCTGGAAGACCTGGGCTCCAGCGACTGAACTCTTGTTAGTTCGAGACTTAAACTTGATAAGGAAGCACGTACTAGGCAGATCCTTGTAAGAATAGATACCACCTCCAAAAGTCCCAGTACCGACCTATCAAGCAAGTCAGTATTAAAAGGTGTAAAGCAATGAAAGTCTTACACCGTTGAATGGTTGACCGAGACCATCCGTGTTCTGGAATGCTCTCCCGTAGAGAGGGATACCTAAAGATTGCAACAAATCAGCCTCTTCGATCGTTTTTTTTTTTTTTTTTGCAAAATTGAAAACTCACCCATGGCTATTTTGCCGGCAGTAGCACCAGCCGAAAGATAAAAACTCACTGCACTATCAGTGTTGGTGTTGCCACCATAAACATTCGCCTGGTTATCAGCGACAGGGACCATGAACCTGCATAATCGTAGGCCTGTTTCAACGATTAGTCGGGGGTAAGGCCTCGATACACTCGCTAGTCGCGTACCATCAAATTCCAATGAGTAAGAGCCTGATCCATTTGGGGAACGACCAAGTTTGCATAGCCACTAGCACCAGCGGAAACTGCAACACTGATTTCGTAGGGTGTCGTATCTCCTTTCTGATCTGCCAGGTCATCAAATGCAGAACGCAATTCTGTAAGCAAGTCAGCGAAGCCTTGCCCTTGATCGACGTTGCTTGGGTATTCAAAGTCGAGGTCGCTGAAGAAACAGAAATCATTTGAACAGAGCTCGAGAACAGTGAATTTTGTGACGCTCACATTCCATCAAACCCGTAGTCTTCGATCAACTGGACGGCGTCGTTCACAAAAGTGGCCCGACTAGACGGAGAGGTAACGAACGAGAAGTGACCTATGACTGCATGAGGATTTGAACTTGGACACAAGCGCGGAAAACAGTACCAGCTTGCGAATACGTCCAACCGCCAATTGACAGAGTCACTTTGAGGTTCCGGTTTGCCATCTTCATCAAGAAGCTGAACGGAAAATGTAAGCGTCAACTTAGGAAGGTCTACTACTGTTCACTCACAATTGCTTCAGACATCCATACAAGTTGTTTCCGCTCTCGTTCCAAGAATCACCTGGCTATACCAACGTCAGCTTTGCTCAACTACATTCAAGAAATCCGTCATACATAGTGTTTCTGCCAATAGAACCGTCAGTATCCGTCGTATCACATAGCGCGTTAGATCGTACCTGCTCATCTGCGTACGAGTCAATAAGATTGATATGGCCGGTGTCGGGAGAGACATCCGCAAATGAGTACAAGATATCTATGAAAATTGATGAGTTCTAGCGTCTTAACAAGACCCCCAATACGAAAAACTCACGAGTCAACTTGGTGGGGTCCACATCCTGAGGTTCTGCAACATCGAAGGGTTTAGGCATCTTACAGCGAATACAAGAAAAAGATAACAGATACTCACGAAAATTCGCGCCGTAGATACCTATGGAATGGAGATAAGTCTGATTTCCTGAAGTTCTGTGTATTTTGCACGCTCACCCCAGTTTGTGAAATAGCCAATCTGAACCTTGCCCTCAGATGTTGCGTCGACCATTCCCAGTATGAGCTGTGGTATCAATGGACTAGGGTTGTTTCCAGTGGGGTACCAGTTCGGAGTACTGTTGAAGTTATTAGGTTTTTGCATGACCTGCGTTGCACCAACATCGAGCACAGTCCTGAGCACAACCAAAGCAACCACATTAAGGAAACCAAGCATTGTCCCGCCGGGGGCAAATATTATGAGAGTAGGAAACATAACCTCTAGCCTTTTGTACCTAGACACTCTCTGGGATCGAGGCCAGAGCACTCCGCTGTAAAGTGATGTGTTTCATCTATGTTAGATTAAAATCTTTTGCGATCGACCCTTTCTCTAGTGTCTCGTCAAGTAGTGAATTGCAAACACGAACGCCAATATGTTTCGACTTGAAAGAGAGAGCAGAGCAGTCCGTCGATCGATTCCTTGACACACATCGATCGGCTTGCTAAGAAGACTGAATGCAATCTGAGGCTAGAGGAGCTGTAACCTGGTACCCAGGGCGTGGTCGACAGCATTTTATAGAGGATTACCCGGCTGGGCCATGCGGTAGAGATTTTCTACCGTATATATTGACTGATGAAGACGTATACTAGACCCAGTGTGAGCTTGCTTAGATAGACTATGAGATGACTGGAGAGGCTAATACATACCTCTTCCTATGTACACCCCACTGCCGATCTGTCCTGTCTCTCCTGAGTCCTAGACATGTAATCGGTCCCCTGGCATCATGAACTGCGTGCAGCTCTCCAAAATCTTAAAATCTCAATCCTTACTTCACGAGGCCAAACTGAGACGAATCGAGGAGCCGGGGAGGAAGGTTTGACTGTGGTCATCTGAAGTGGTTTGTTTTAGTCTTGATGACTGTCTGAATATGGCCTGACGAACATTCGGTGCATTGTGTACATCCGATGGAAATAGAGCAAGGTTATTCTGTCAATATGTAAAAGTTACAGGTGAAAACACAAATATACGAGCAAATAATCATGAACGCATCATTATCTCTTCGCAAATTCATCCCAGAAAGAAAGGAACCCAGAGTGTCGTGAGATGAAGAAAAAAAATTAGTGGTCAATCTATGAGTAACGGTAGTAGACGATGCGCATGCATTGCCAACAAGCTCTAACAAGCTCCAGCGTCGGTCCAAACGTCAGCTAGAAAGAGGTACATCAGTCATTTGGAGAGATTGAAAAGGCACTCTGCTAACCTGTACCAGGTGTTTCGCCTTGTGTCCACCTAGAGCATAACATGAGTGACTAGTCATTCTTGCGAGCGTAGAAGAAGCATACCATTTAGCAGTCCAGACGTGTCCATCTAAATGAGCAAGTGGTTAAATGAGGGAAGTTCAAAGAGTAAACGAGAGCATACTGAAGGTTGCCTGCATTCCTCCAGTGTAGACAGTCTAAATGAACATGAAAATGTTAGCAGCGAGTCTGGTTGGCAGGGATGAGCGAGGCGCACCGTAGCAGACCATGCCGCAGCAGAGCAACCAGTTCCACCAGTACTTCCTCCTGAGCCTCCTCCAGTAGAACCTCCAGTAGAACCGCTCATCTGGTTTCGGATATTATCCCATTTACTGTTGGGGAAGCTACGAGGATAAGGAAGGGATTTAGGGTAAGCGGCGGTGTAGTGACATAACTAGCATCAAGGACGTACTTGAGGTGGTTCTGTACTTGTAGAAGAGCTCCCAGATTCTGCATGCCAACAGTCACGAGCGAGTCAGAACCGGTTTTGTCGGTTGAGAGCTCCCAGTACATGTTTCCAGCCATGCCCTTGGAGTTGACGTATTGGGTCTTGAGCTTGACGATGTTGGGAGTATCGTAAGACACCAGTTCGCGTTTGGCAGAGTCATAAGAGTAGCTGGCAACATTGGTGGTGTCCTCGAATACCTTGGCTCCAGCGACTAAGCACTAATTAGCTCCAGGTAAAAAAAAAGGGTACAACCAAGTACGCACTAGGCAAAGCACTATATGAATAGATGCCAGCTTCGATAGTTCCAGGGCCGATCTATTAATTGACAGAGTCAGTATGAAGCCAAATCAAAACTATGCATAAAGGAAGACTTACTCCGCTATATGCTTGACCAATACCATTCGTGTTCTCGAATGCTCTTCCATAAAGAGGAATACCTGACAGAAGTTTGCAAATCGTCCATTTGGCAAAAAAACGTACGACTCACCCATGGTCATCTTGCCGGCAGTAGCGCCGGCGGAAGTGAAATGCTTGACTGCAGCATCAGTGCTGACGTTGGTACGTTCACCACCAAAGAGGTTGGCTTGGTTATCGGCGAAGGTGAGCCAGGAACCTGCATAATCGTAGGCCTATCTCGATGATAAGCTATAGAGTGAGCACTAGACCAACCTGGCCACGTACCATCAAGTTCCAATGAGTGAGGGCCTTGTCCATTTGGGGCACGACCAAATTTGCATAATTCTCAGCTCCGGCGGAAACAGCAGCACTAATCTCATAAGGTGTCGAATCTCCCTTCTTAGCTGCCAGGGCATCGAAGGCAGAACGCAGTGCAGTAATCAAATCAGCGAAGCCTTGACCTTGAGCCGCGTTACTTGGGTATTCGAAGTCGAGGTCACTGATGAAAAGAAGATACTGAATATGGCTCGAAGATAATGAGAGGTTATGAATAAATCTCACATTCCATCAAAACCATAGTCCTCGATCAACTTCACAGCATCGTTGACGAATGTTGTCCGGCTTGATGCAGAAGTAACGAATCCAAAGTGACCTTACCGAGTGCATCAGCATGAAAGAAGAGCTCGGAGAAGGGTCAAAAAGTACCGCTCTGTGAATATGTCCAACCTCCGACTGACAAAAGCACTTTCAGATTGCGGTTTGCCATCTTCATCAAGTAACTACAAATTTGATGTCAGTACCGATTTGTGAAATTTCACTGTGCCACTCACAATTGCTTCAGACATCCATACAAGTTGTTACCAGTCTCATCCCAAGAATCGGTGGGCTTTAATACCATTAGTCCTGTTCACGAACAAGTGGACAGTTATGACATACATAGTGTTTCTGTCAATTAACGAGTCAGTCTTCGCTGAGGTCACGCAACGCGTTGAAACGTACCTGCTCATCAGCGTACGAGTCGGTCAGCTTGATGTTGCCAGTATCGGGGGTTACATCCGCAAATGAGTAGAGTATGTCTAGAGAGGTGAAGGAGTTATACCGATGTTTTAACGAAAACGATCATGAGGACTCACGAGTCAATTTGGTAGGATCCACATTCTGAGGTTCTGCGACACGTAGAGGGCCAGTTCGGAAAGCGTCGTCCAATGTAAGGGAGATACTCACGGAAATTCGCGCCATAGATACCTATGGAATCGTCAGTACGATAAGTTGGATACTCTCCAGCTCAACGCAATTGCGAACGCTCACCCCAGTTTGTGAAGTAGGCGGTTTGAACCTTGCCGCCAGCTCGTTTGGAGATAGTGTGTATGCGAGGGTTGGCTTCAATGGGGAACGAATTCGGGGTCTTGTTGAAGCTGTCAGGCCTGTGCATCACTTGTGTCGCACTGACATTAAGAACAGTGCTGACAAGGGCCAAAGAAGCGAGCAAGCCTGTGAGACCAACCATCGTTGTGTTACTGAGGAATGGGAGGATTCTTCGAGCATAGCGGGCCTTTTGTACCTAGGCGCAATGGGATTGCAGGAGGACATCGGGCTTCGGAACGATTCATGTGCATATCGGGGATGCCGAGGGAAACAACAAAGCATTCTATAGGAAGTATCAGCCTATGGTTCTATCCGTGTTATGTTCGAAGCACACTAAAATAAGAAGGAAACGCTGCTAGAGGCGCAACCGATCCCCTTCTGTTTTGCTCCAACGTTTTTGTTGCCAGAGCCTAATTCGAAACGGTGAATTACATAGAGTGTACGATGCTTGCCTTTGAAGAAATACTGGACGCTCTCACTCTTCACCGAGTGACAGGACGGACTAACAAAGAGTGATTCGGGTGGACCAAAGGGCACAGATAAGCTGAGAGTTCCTTTTCGGGTGTGTACTGATCTTTGATATGGCTATCTTCAGATCATAGTGGCTAGCTGAGCATGCGAGCCATTAGGTTTCTATTCAATGAAAATCCGTCAAATCAATGTGAGATTTGGGAATGGGGTCGATTTCTCTATACCTGACGAAACTCTACATGTGAAGCCATTTCACCGAGATTGCCTTGGAACACTACGTGTCACTGCCAGCTATAGCTGATTCGGAAGAATGGGTCGAGCGTTGTAACAAGAGCTGATGGATCTCGAGAAGAAAGCCTTTGGACCAGAAGGCACGCTAAGGCACGTCGTTGAAAGTTCTCGGCAAGATGCACAATCATCACGTGGAAATTGACTTGATCCCCGACCACGATTTTCGAGTTGAAATTGTACGCGTTTTTGGAGTGGTTAAAAGCACAAGACGACTACGCCGCTTGCCAAAGATCATTTCAGTCAAAATACTTTACTCCAGAGGTGTCAGAGTTTGGCCGACGGTCCCGTTCACCCTGACTGGAGCAGCTGAGTCTGACAGTTCCCGCTTGGTTCCTGCGGCTCTAGCGGCTTGCTCTGACTCAGAAGCTTCTGTGCAGCCGGTGAATCATCAAAACTAGCTATGGTAACGACAACGACTGGTAACATTTGCCGACGCTTTGCCACACTCTAGAATAACGCCTCTTCGAGTAGTAACTTCGCATGTGCGAGTTCTTCAGGATGGAGAGAAATAAGATATATATCTATGTATAAGTACATGACCATCGTTATGCTCTTCGTGAACCCAGTGAAAATGAAGAAAAAGTGCCCAGAATGAATGAGTGGCCGACCTAGTCAACCATGACCCCAATAAATTTGACAACACGATTCAGCAAGCTCCGGAGTCGGTCCAGACGTCAGCTAGGGAAGATACGTCAACAAACCGCCATCTCAAACTTTTGCAGAAATGTGGCTGACCTTTACCAGGAGTCTCTCCTTGGGTCCACCTGTCAAACAAGGAAGCAATCAGTACAAACCAGCGTAAAAGCGTGGTGATAATCCCTAACCATTTGGCAGTCCAGACGTGTCCATCTTAGCAAGTAACCGGTAAGTTACATGATGTCAGTGAGTAGCCAGATGAACTTACTGAAAGTTGCCTGCATTCCTCCGGTGTAGATATCCTAGTAGAGTATGTAAGCGTGGGCGAACAGTCTTAGAAAGAGGCAATCCGTACTGTAGCTGTCCATGCAGGAGCGGAGCAACCAGTTCCACCAGTACTTCCTCCTGAGCCTCCCCCAGTAGATCCTCCAGTAGAACCGCTCATCTTGTTTCGGATATTGTCCCATTTACTGTTGGGGTACCTACAGGTGCAAGTAAATTAGAATTGAAGGACCGGTTTATCACTTGAATCATGGACGTACTCAAGGTGGTTCTGAACTTGTTGAAGAGCTCCCAGATTCTGTAAACCGACACCCACCAGTGATTCAGAGCCCGTCTTGTCGGTTGAGAGCTCCCAGTACATGTTACCAGCGAGACCATTGGAGTTGACGTATTGGGTCTTGAGCTTGACGATGTCAGGAGTATCGTAAGACACCAATTCACGTTTAGCAGAGTCATAAGAATAACTGGCGACAACAGTGGTGTCCTCGAAAACCTGAGCTCCAGCAACTGAGAACTAGTCAATACAAGTGCCAAGACATGGTGAAAGCCAAGCACGCACTAGGAAGAGCCTTGTAGGAATAAACACCTGCTTCAATGGTTCCAGGACCGATCTATTAGAAGCTTTCAGAAAAGGGACGCATACACTCATAAACTCATAAAAGGCTTACACCGTTGTATGGTTGACCGATACCGTTGGTGTTCTCGAATGCTCTTCCGTAGAGAGGAATACCTAAGGTTTGTGAATAAGTCGGCTGAGGCAATTCTGACAGGAATGAACAACCCACCCATGGTAATCTTGCCAACATTGGCGCCAGCGGAAGTGAAGTGCTTAACTGCAGCATCAGTGCTCACACCAGTCCTTTCACCGCCAAAGAGATTGGCCTGATGATCTGCGAAGGTGAGCCATGAGCCTGCATAATCATAAGCCTATTTAATGATCAGCATAAGGCACCCTTCGATAAGCTGGCTCACGACGTACCATCAGGTTCCAATGAGTCACAGCCTGGTCCGATTGTGGAACGACGAGATTTGCATAGTTCTCAGCTCCGGCGGAAACAGCGATGCTAATCTCATATGGAGTGGTGTCCCCTTTTTTGGCTGCTAGGGCGTCGAAAGCAGAACGCAATGCGGTAAGTAAGTCAGCGAAGCCTTGGCCCTGAGCTGCATTGCCTGGGTACTCGAAATCGATATCTCTGATCACAAGGCTCAATTTAATGCAAGATAACGGAGGGCTATACTTACATTCCATCAAATCCATAGTCTTCAATCAATTTGACAGCGTCGTTCACGAAATTGGTACGACTTGTTGGAGAGGTGAGAAACCCGAAGTGACCTGTTAATGCATTTAGCAACTATTAGATTGTCCCTAAGTGTGAAAACGTACCAGCTTGCGAATATGTCCAACCGCCGACTGACAAAAGCACCTTCAAATTGCGATTCGCCATCTTCATCAAAAAGCTTGGGATCTTGGGTCAGTATCCGTTCGGAGCAGCCTACCCACACTCACAATTGCTTCAGACATCCATACAAGTTGTTACCAGTCTCATCCCAAGAATCGGTGGGCTTTAATACCGTTAGTCCTGTTCACGAACAAGTGGATAGTTATGACATACATAGTGTTTCTGTTAACTAGCGAGTCAGTCTTCGCTGAGGTCACGCAACGCGTTGAAACGTACCTGCTCATCAGCGTACGAGTCGGTCAGTTTGATGTTGCCGGTATCGGGGGTTACATCCGCAAATGAGTAGAGTATGTCTAGAGAGGTGAAGGAATTATACCGATGTTTTAATGAAAATGGTCATGAGACTCACGAGTCAATTTGGTAGGGTCCACATCCTGAGGTTCTGCGACACGTAGATGGGTCAGTTCGGAGCGCGTCATCTAATGTAAGGGAGATACTCACGGAAATTCGCGCCGTAGATACCTATGGAATCGTCAGTACGATAAGTTGGATACTTTCCAGCTCAACGCAATTGCGAACGCTCACCCCAGTTTGTGAAATAGGCGGTTTGAACCTTGCCACCAGCTCGTTTGGAGATAGTGTGCATGCGAGGGTTGGCTTCAATGGGGAACGCATTCGGGGTCTTGTTGAAGTTGTCGGGCCTGTGCATGACCTGTGTGGCGCCTACATTGAGCAGAGCACCTAAAATGGCCAGAGAAGCAAGGGCGCCCTTGACACCGAACATCTTTGTATCCCTGAGGAATAGAGAAAGGATTCAGCACGGACAATTGTTTTTTATACCTAGGCACAATCATCAGCGCTTTCTGAGATTCATAACCGCAACGACCTGTGTACTTGGGTCTGAGAGAGTGATGCATGTGGTCGACGGGCACGCCCAGGAAAACAGTAAGTGAAGCTAAGTGATAGCATATGGTATCGTTCGTGTTGTCTTCGAGGAAAACACATTGTCAGATGAACAAAAAGATGCGTCTTCAATTGTTTACTATGTCAGAGCCTGTGGTCGCAACTCACTGCATGCGGTAGAGTTTTCCTTCGTGCGATCACCGATAGCTCGAAAGGCCTCCGAGAAACCATGGGAGCGATACCATGAGAGCAATCACTTTGTAGGTCAATACCAAATAAGTAAGATAAGGGGAATCCGGCTGAAAAGACAGCTCTTCATCTGGAATGATGCGGTCACGGTGGCGGGCTGAGCATGCGACTCTGAAGATTTCTATTCACTGCTAATTTCGTGCAATCAATCTGAGACACGAAGAAATACATAGATAGCTACGATGACGTACCTTTCAAGGAAAAGATTGCGCTGAACCGTATACCGTTTTGATCGTGCGGTAGACGAAGGCGAACCAACACAGAAAGAGAAGCGAGCTCTTTGTCAAAGCTGTAAGATTGCCATTTGACTCGAAATCCTGGTTCAAGTGAGTCGGCACTCTTCTTGCAACTACAACCAAATGGAGCTGGTGAGCAGGACAAGAAGGTTGATTTGAGATAAACACTGATCACATGGGCGTTGATCGGAGCATCATTCTGAACTCGCTCTACCTCGCTTGCAATACGAAGGTCGCGAAGCCCACGAATCACTCCCACTCGAAGGCCTATGGTTTTGATAGAAGTCTGGCTATGAGCAAAAGCCAGTTTGTCTCAAACCTGTACTCTGACAAAAATCCAGACTTTAGTACTAGTACTTACCACTAGTCTCTTCTGCCTCTTTCTGTGCATCAGGGAAGATCTGACTTTTATCTCACCTGCTACCAAATGCCCTCTTCTAATTCACCTTCCGCAACAAGGGACCTCCCATATGGGAAGATGACACTGTGATGATGCTCGCTGCTGGCCAAGACTCAAGACACCTGCTTGAACTCCTGGTGATCTACGTGACCATTTCATATTGTCTTCGACCATGCTAACGAAGATCCGGGACTCACGCGTTTGGTTGAGACAGGCACGTATGCTACGCTGAGTCCACGCAGATTGGTCAAAGTCAAGATTCAGAACACCATGTTCCGACTTTTTGGCGTAGGGTCATCGACACCTACGCGACCCGTCTCGGGCAAGTTGCGAAGGTAGGCAACTCCCTAAAAAGTCCCTCCTCTACGATGAAGCTCACTGAAAATGCATAGCTTGCTGCTTCCTGCAAGAAGCGGTCAATGGTTATATACCGTGGCTTTCTCGATGGGTTTCGGTTCCACTAGCCTCGGCTCCGGTACTAACTGCAGCACTAGAAGGATATGGGGACGCACCCAATGCGTCGCCACTGTTACATTCCCCCCGTCCAAACTTCTCGCAGTGTTCCTCGGTCCTGAGTATCGTTGCCACTGCGTAGCGTGTCCTTCAAGCTCGTGTGACATCGGACTATCCCAAAATCACCATCGAGATTCTGAGGGCGGCTCCGCATCCGCAAAGGATTCTGGTACTGCTCTTCGAACAATGATTCGCGCTTTGCTGCTCGACGTTGCTTCTCTTTGGTGTGCAAGGTAGTAGGGCGCTCATCAATTACCACTATTCTGGAATGCTTTGGCAATGCCTGCGCTCTAGAAAGAGAAGAATTCTTTTGCCTCATTCTCGCAGCTCAATGATAAAAGTTATCACGCGATATGCCGCCAGCACTCTGGCAGTCTCTACGTCATCGATTCCTTCAGTCAACTCACTTCAAACTTCCTTGAATCAACTGTCTGCCCGAGGTTCCTACGAGAGATGACGATGATGACACCCCAAGGAACCAACGTCTTCAATAACACTAAAGTAATACTCTTTTACAGTTTATTTCAGGAGCATCAATTCTCTATTTTGATGGCCATAGTCCGAGGCAATGGCATTGCTGGACGCGATACGGGACATCGACTGGGTCATTTTTAGGATGTCCAATCTCGAAGTGAGTTATTTTTGTGTTCCGATAGCGAAAATAACGACTCATTCTAGGATGGAGCAAGCTGGCATTTTCAATACTTCAAAGTCTCCGAAACCAGAAAGTGCGGAGACCAGTACCTCTGGGATCTGGCTGACCTACTTCCTGAGCAAGGTCTACGACCAAGGATGCGCACTGTTAGAACTGTACTATATCTTGTCTTGGAGCCTATATAAGGTTGATAGTAGCTGTTTATTCGCCTTGAGTCTTTGACTAGCCTCTCCGCGCCGTAAGAGCTACATCTTTCAATCAGATTCTTGACTTCATACTGGTGCTGTAAGACCCGGCATAGAATTGAGTTTTTGCAGGCGGCATTTCCAAGGCATCAGACTGCCGGCCGGAAATAACTAATTTTCTCTTGACTTTTCTCATCCCCTACCGTAATGTCTCAAGAAAAGCAAGAAAACGGACAAGAGCTCTTCCCTACTATTGGAGAAGCTGCCGAAAAAACAGATCTCCTTCCAGAGTCCGAAGCAGCAGCAGAAAATGAAGAACGATCAACTAAGGAGGTCGAGTCACTCTGTATGAAGTGTGGAGAACAGGTTGCTGCTCTTCTACGATGTTTTCACTGGCTATTATGAACTTACGATTCTTGTGGATAGTAGGGAATAACAAGGATGCTGCTCACATCGATTCCTTTCTTCCGAGAAGTGATAGTAATGTCCTTCCGGTGCGAGCACTGTGGATGGGCAGATAACGAAATCCAATCTGCAGGGACCATACGGCGTGAGTCTTTCGACCTTAATTTCCTTGTAGTATGCAAAGTAATATACTTGATTAGCGGACGGAACAGTCTACACAGCTAGAGTCCTTGACCGCTCCGACCTTGATAGACAAATTGTCCGTTCTCCTTCCTGCGAAATTGTCATCCCAGAGTTCCAATTAACCCTTCCACCTTCTACTCGTGGACAACTCACCACTGTCGAAGGTCTCATCCGCGATGTCGTCGCCGATCTCAACATGGATCAACCTCTACGTCGAATCCAGGACGAAGAAAGTTATAACAAGATCCAAACTTTGATCGACGGGCTCAAGGAGATTTTTGTGGACGATGAGGACGAGGATGGTGAAGTAGAAGTTGGCAAAGCTTCTCAAAAAGACAAACCCATGCCTCCCATTACGATCAAGCTGGACGATCCGGCTGGAAATTCGTTCATCGAGTTTGTGGACTCTATGGCTGATCCAAAGTGGAACCTTAGGACGTATCAGAGGTCGCTAGAGCAGAATGTTGCATTGGGATTGGTTGCTCCACCAGAGGAGAGCGAGGCACCCGAGAAGAAGGTGGTGGAAGAAGGCGCGAATGGAGAACCTGTACCAAACGAGGAGATTTTTGTCTTCCACGGCGTTTGTTCGAGTTGTGGGCACCCTCTGGATACGATGATGAAGAAAGTCAACATCCCTTACTTCAAGGTTCGCACATTTGCAGCCTGGCTCTCGTCAAACACTAATTGAAAGAAAATTCCAGGATGTCTTCATCATGTCTACCAACTGCGACCGATGTGGCTACCGTGATAATGAAGTCAAATCCGGTGCTGCTATCTCTGAACAGGGAAAGCGCATTATTCTCAAAGTAGAAGACAGGGAAGATCTGAGTAGAGATATCCTCAAGGTATACAGTCATCATTCATGTCCACTGCTTGACTCTATCTGACTGACTCCACCTCTTCCTGCCTTTGACAGAGCGAAACCGCTGGTCTCACCATCCCCGAAATCGACCTCGTCCTCACACACGGTACTCTCGGAGGCCGTTTCACCACCGTCGAAGGTATCCTCGAACAAATCTACGAAGAACTCTCTGAAAAACTGTTCTCCGCGAGCGATTCCATCGATGATAGCAAAACAAACTTTGTTACATTCTTGAAAAGCTTGAAGGAAGTGAAGAATGCTGAGAGATCGTTTACACTCATTTTGGATGATCCTTTGGCGAATTCCTACTTGCAAAATCTGTACGCGCCAGATCCGGATCCGAATATGACGGTGGAGCTGTATGATAGGACATGGCAGCAGAATGAAGATTTGGGTTTGAATGATATGAAAGTTGAGGGGTATGAGGAACCGGAGAAGGAGGAGCAGGAGAAGGAGAAGGGAGAGGCGAAAACCGAGGAAGTTGTAGAGACGCAGAAGTCATAGAAGGACGATCAGCATGGTCTTGCTCATTCGTACCGATATCAAGGCTGTACCATCTTATTGTATAGACACGGAGGCATCTGAAGTTAACCAATCATGTATGTAGCTTAGATTGTAGAACCTGATGTAGTGAACGAATACACTCTGATCCACTGTACGATGTGTCCTAAGTACATTACTCGTGGCTACACGAGGCCACGGCCCGCACCCAAATCTCCAGCATCTCTCAGCATCGATGGTCGACCTCTATACCTGCATTCCGGCCTAACGACAAATCTTTGCGAATAAACCATACACTAAGACAGCGGAAAGGACAAGGTAATAACGGGATGGGAGAAGGGTCGACGAATGCAACAAAAAGTGCACAATGAGATAGATAAACATGGATAACCGAAAAACCTGTAATTGCGCACGACGACGACAAGAGAAGATGGTGGTAGACTATAACATGGTATGCAGTAGATAAAATTGTAAAAGGAATCGAAAGCGACAACATAGACTGATTGATTGAGACCAATTGGGACTTGAGAGAAATGACTGAAGGTGTTGAATGTGCCAGTGAGCGCAGAAAAGAAGAACAATCAGCGATTGGACTATGACGCTGAGATTCAGAGATGCCACTGCCAAATACCGAACAAGTTGAAGTACGGCGTGTGTACCGCGGAGTCTGAAGGTGAGAAGGAGTTCCAAAATTGAAAATATGAGTACGATGTTAATTAAAAGAAAAACGTAGGTGAGCGGGTAACGAGCTACTTATGACTGACAACACGTGGAACGGAATGGGATGAGGATTCACAGAGACAAGGAAGGAAGGAGGAAAGGTTCCTAGGCAAATACGTATGTATACACAGGATGAGAAGAAATGGGATGGAATGATGGAAGGCGATGGAGGGAAGGGAGAGGAAGGAGAGCAGTGGAGTGGTGAGGGAAATGTCCTTCTTCATATACACTAGAGTTCAGGTCTTCGGTCAACCAGACCGCCCGCCAAGAGACGGACGACCGATCAACGTCACAGGGAAATGTCCATTGTGCAAGTCCATTGAAGATCCTAGAGCTGATGAGATAGATGGTCGAAGGGTTGAAAGCTTTCTTTTAACGAGGAGATTGCAAGTTCCGAAAAGTGATACAACAGTGCTGTCTATGGTTTCAAGCACCATTCCCACAGGATAGCCGACAATCTGTTGAAGTAGACACGTAAATAAAACGCTGGTTTATATAGCATTAAACAAAGGGGTAGAATAGTGGGGTATGAAGGAGCTGAAGAAAGTACTCGCACGGAACCGCAAGGGTTACAACAATACAACGCGCGCTAAACATGTGTACACACCTCATTTTCATCCTGCCACCACCCTCCAACCAACATTTCCAAAACCAGACCAGACCAATTCAAATCGTAGTAGTTCCTAACCAGCCCACTAGCCGTTCAATTTACATCCGAGCCAACACAGCTAAGAAAACATCTGCAACGCAACACAAGGAAGACAAGACGTCATTCCACCAGAGCCACCTCTATACGTCCACATAGATCAGCACCGGTTCTCCTACGCCTTCGATCTCTGGAATGACACATTTGAGGTCGAAGGCCTTGGCAAGCACGATTTTGAAGATCTTTTGCACGTTTATTGAGGCAGAAGTTGAGCAGAATATTAACGAGGCGTGCATGGCTTTTGCAAAACGTTTGGCCTGCGATGGGTGAATTAGGAGTAGTCGACGTAGGCAATGACTAGGAACACACCTGTTTTGTGATTTCCTCCTGTTCGTCTCGAGGAAATGTGGCAAACTGATCAAATTTGGTGCCTATCAGGAATGGTATGGCAGTCTGGAGTGAATAACGGTCAGCACTAGATTTAGTGGACGATGTATGATAGGGATGTATACCTTGTTGAAACCTCTTGCTTGTCGATACCATTCCTTGACTGAGTTTAAAGTCGACTTTCGCGATAGGTCAAACATGAAGAGAATGGCTACTGCGTCGTTGCAGACAAGGGGTAACATGTTGACGAATTCTCGTTGACCACCCAGATCCCATATCGAAAATGTTATTGTCGTCCGCCGAACCGATATGGTCTTCTCCATGAAGTTAACGCCTAGAAAGCCGGTCAATTGAAAGAGATTGGAGACGAAAGAAGTAAAATTGACCCAGCGTCTGGATATAGTCCTCATCAAAGCTGCCCTCCACATACTTGACCATAAGACTGGTCTTTCCGATTTGCGAGTCGCCAACCATGCCGACCTTGATTACGACGCTGCTATGTAATGTTGAGCAGGTGAGGATAACGGATGGCAGCGCTGGACGCACCTGTTCTTCTCGTCGCCATTTTCCAAGGCGTTTTGGGAGTTGCTGCCACTCGCAGTTAGCGATATTGACGAGGATGCTGAATGGGACATTGATGTAGAGGGATCGACAAAGAGAGGAGAGAAAGGATATCCAGAATGATAAACCTCTTAGTTGGGCGTCGGAGATGCGGAAGAGAAGAAAGGAGAAAGGAGAGAAAGGAGAAGAAAGAAAAGAGAGACGCGCTCAATGATTCGCAGAGTCGGCCTTTGCGTGCCGCTGAAAGCAAAGGAAGCTATCGTCGACGTCGTCCGTCGTCGTCGTCGTCGCGAGCCAAAAAGCGAGTTGGTCAACAGCCGCCCGCATCACCACTTCACACGGACCGCGGCTTCCATCGATACAACGCCCCTGCAACGCCCTCAAACATCTATATCTTTCTACTCTCTCTTTTTTCAGGATATAGGTCGGCCATATGTCGGTGCTAGTCTCGCTCGTTAGGCCAGCGAAGAAATCTCGGATTTTTTTTCGAATAGCAACAGAGTACGCCCAGCTCACGCGTACTCGCCTTCCGACTTGTATCCGTCTTGTATCAACGTACAAGTCTCTGATGATGCTGGTCATGCATCCTGCAACTAGCCCGTCAATTTTCCATATTCCGGACCTTTTCTTCTGTCCTCTTTAAAAGAGTATACTCGTGGAGAAACTGAACCCGTAACACCCCAGTTTCGACTTCCTGCGATGCTCGGGCACTTGGCGCTGAGTCTACTGCTATTCATTGGCTCTGGTACGTCAATATCTAGAAGCCAGAAGCACTGTGCTTATTTTATTGTATAGCCTTCGCACAAGCAGGTAGCACATACGTCGACCCCGACAATGGTATAACGTTCACTGGGTTCACCGACCCCGTCCATGGTATGACCCATGGATACGTCTTTCCCCCCGCAAATTCTGGTTCGACCGAGTTCATTGGTGAAATCGTGGCACCCTTGGAAGCGCAATGGGCAGGAGTCTCCCCAGGTGGCACTATGATCAACAATCTTCTCCTGTTGGCATGGGTAAACAATGGCAAGGTAGTGGGCACAAACCGAATGGCGAAGTATGTCCTACACTACCAGCCATTCTGACATCTGATTTATTTTCTACTTTCACCAGCGATTACATTCAGCCATTGTAAGCACTTTCCTCAGTACATTTTTATGCTTGGCATCTCATCTTGTTTTTTACAGCACATATGCTGGCCCCATAATTACGAATCTTCCCAGTACCAAAGTCAACTCGACTCACTGGAAATGGGTTTATAGGTGCCAAAACTGTACAGGTATATTTCTCTTACCCTCTATATTGGTCCTCTATTCAAGCTATAATAGTTTGGAATACCGGAAGCCTTGACACCAGTAGCTTTGGACCTCACGGCTGGGTGTATTCCACAATTCCAGTCGGTCAGTAGATATTCTGTATTTCTATTCGCTGAATTCACCAAGCATGGCCTCACAGACAACCCTTCTGATGTCAACACCAACTTCCAAGAACATACGGACTGTAAGTGATTTTGTTTTCCCGAGCAGCCAAGTCCTGTGTTCTAACGATCCTTTACAGTCGGACTTTACGGTGCAGACTGGCCTGATGCTCACGTCGACCAAGCAACCTACGACACATGGGCTTCTGGCGGAACTGCCTCTCCTCCTCCTCCTACGTCCACGACCACTACCACTACCACAACAACGACTACTAGCCCAACTGCGACTGCGAAGCCAACTCCCTACGATTACAGTGAGTGCTCTGCTCCTCTTCAGCGAATTGCTCACTAATTCGTCTTCACAGTTGTCGTCGGTGCCGGTCCTGGCGGAATCATCGCTGCTGACCGTCTCTCGGAAGCCGGCAAGAAAGTCTTGCTCCTCGATAGAGGAGGCCCGAGTACATGGCAAACTGGGGGAAGATATCAACCCGCTTGGCTTCAAGGTACTCAGCTTACCAAGTTTGATGTTCCTGGACTTTTTGGTATGTTGTCGGTCAATTTACCAATTTTGACGCAGTTATTGACGCCGAATTTCTGATAGAAACGATGTTTACCGACCCGAATTCGTTCTGGTGGTGCAAAGGTGCGGACTTACTTGACATTTTCTCTGTAAACTTTCAATGCTAACATCTCCGTGCTTTTCGCAGATATAAACGTGTTTGCAGCATGTATGGTCGGTGGTGGTACCTCCATCAATGGCGCGTGAGTCGTCAAACCCCCTATCATTCAACCGCAAAAGAATCACAACTAATTTTACTGTCCAGTCTCTACTGGCTCCCAGCCCAAATGGACTTTTCGACATCAGCCGGATGGCCATCATCCTGGGGCAACATCCAGCCATGGAACGACAAAATGAGTGCCAGGTTACCCAGTACAGATCACCCCTCTACAGATGGGAAACGTTACCTCGAGCAAGTGTACAACGTTGTCTCACAACTCTTGAAGCCTCAAGGATACTCTGAAATCACTATCAACGATAACCCCAACTTTAAGGATCACGCTCTTGGATATAGTGCATACGATGTGCGTCTCTCTGTCTTCAACGACGTTTTCTGCATCAAAATAATAACTTGCTTTTCACAGTTCGTCAAAGGCAAACGCGGTGGACCCGTTGCTACTTATCTCCAGACTGCTCAAGGTCGAGGCAACTTCCACATGGAGATGTATACGATGGTCACTAGTGTTACACGAAATGGCTCTACGATTACTGGTGTACAGACTAACAACACGGCTATTGGACCTAACGGCTTTATCCCTCTGAACCCCAACGGACGAGTTGTCCTCGCCGGAGGCTCTTTTGGTACCCCACGTATATTATTCCAGTCGGGGATTGGACCGACAGACATGATAAATCTCGTCAAGGCAGACTCTGTCCAAGGACCTCAACTGCCACCTCAATCAGCTTGGATCAATTTGCCCGTCGGAGAGAATGTGTCGGATAATCCTTCGGTCAACGTGAGCCTTCCGACTTCAGTTTTACTTTTTTAGTTGAAAACTGAGCTGACGTTTCATTCCTTTCCTGTAGTTGGTGTTCACCCACCCCAGTGTTGACGACTACGAGAACTGGGGACAAGTATGGACGAACCCACGTCCCGCAGATGCACAGCAATATATCTCTTCGCAATCTGGCGTGCTAGCCCAAGCTTCTCCAAGGTATGTTTTAGCAAATACGTCACGTTGGCGACTGTGCTGATGAGCAACGCCCCGACTCCAGGGCCAACTTCTGGCGTGCTTACTCGTCCTCAGACGGCCATGTGAGATATGTAAGACAGATATTTTGCTTCTGATATTGTGCCTTTGTCCTGACTATTGCTTTAATAGTTACAAGGAACCGCTCGTCCAGGTGCCGCTGCCTTCCCCCAAACCGGAGGTTTTAACCAGAGGTCAGGATTCTTCTTCACATCAAACCAACACTTTTGTACTCAAAGGACCTTTTCCCTTTTTTAGTGCAATGTTCACGATCACCGCTTACCTGTGAGTCTCTTCTGTAGTGTCTTACACTTTACTGACTGATACTAAATAAACCTTACCCAGGTCAACTGGAATAACCTCCCGTGGTCGTATCGGTATCGACGCTGCTCTGAATCCCAGAGTGTTGACAAACCCCTGGCTGACCGACCCTGTGGATAAGCAGGTCTTGTTGCAAGGTCTCAGCGACATTGTCTCGTCAATTGGTCAAGTCCCTGGGTTGACGATGATCATGCCCAACTCGTCACAGTCTATGTCTAGTTACTGTGAGCACACCCTAAACGCTGCAGCTGAAATGTGTTACTGACCATTCTACGCTTGATTTACTCAGTAAACAGCTATAGTCTTGTGAGTACTCTCGTGTGCCGTGATGTACAGAATCTGATGCTGACGAAACGCTGCCATGATTTGTAGGCCGACATGAACTCGAATCATTGGGTCGGACCTTGCACTATCGGCAAAGTTGTGGATGAAAATACGAAGGTCATGGGAACGAACAATCTCTTTGTCCTTGATGTGAGTTTTTACATCTTGCTCCTCGCAAACTTCCTGACTGACCGATCTTTCTCCGTAGGCCTCTATCGTAAGTAGCTCTTGAAATTTGTAGTGCTGATATTGACAATCAACTGACTGGATTGAATTTCTAGATGCCTTCGCTCCCCGTTGGCAATCCTCATGGAGCCATCATGGCCGCTGCTGAACAAGGAGTTTCGAGGATCTTGGCTTTGAAGGGAGGTCCTTGATTATGAACGTTTACGCGTAGTATGCTTTTGGATGCAAAGGGAAACACGATGTCATTTCTGGGGATATCCATATAAATTATTTACGAAGAATGTGTAATTCTACTAGGTACCGCTTGCTTTAATCCGAGCTTGACTATGGACCGGACTTGGCCAATGCTACAGCTGTAGCATTATGAGAGAGTTCCTTCATCGTTACAGTCGGACTGAGAGCTGCAGCAACACAGTCATCTCGGAACCTCTGATCATTTGCCCCTTGTCCTTCCAGCACCACCTAATGCAGACTATTCTGAGGTCCAGAAGTAAGCAGGCCATGATTCATCTCGGAAGGCTGATTTGCGAAGTAGTGACGATGCAATGAAACAAAATGAAAACATTGTTTATGATTGAACAGATGAACAATTCGCATGAGCAGTTTTGTTTTAGATACGCTAGATATGATATTCCTCCTCATCTCATCTTCGATCCCAGCACTCTGAGCACACTAAAACTCACCATGTCATGCACATCCCAGGGCCGTCAGATTCAAAATCATTATCATCAGTGTCCATTTCGCAGTTTGAGCGTGTATCCTCTCCAGCAGATGTATCGGAGTTCTCGGGTGAATCTGGTCGAGCTTCTGGAGCCCATTTCCCCCATCGAGAGACAGACTTGGCCTCATAATTCCCTCTATTGTAGCCCCTGTATTCCCTTTTCCAACTCTTGATCTGCTTCGTCGGAAAAGCAGTACTAGGCATCACGCGCTTGCGTCCAGAGAAACCGAAGCCTTTATTCGACCAACTTGCCCATACAAGGTTCCCTTTGATCAGTCCATCACCAAGGAAAACGATGTATCCTGTGTTTCCATCCTCGAAGGAAGATTCGCCTTCGCCTGTCTCTCGACCACGCCATTTAAAGGACAGTTTGAAACCTGTCTGAAGGCCACTGCTGGGAACCGAATTCGTTGAACGCAACACCCCCTCGAGCATACCAAATTGGAATCCACCCCAAAGATGAGCGGTAGTGGAGGAAGGACAAATATTCAAGCTGAAGGTGTCCTCAACGAATGACCACGTATTGGACATATCAGGGGAGATGACCTCAAATTTCCCTTGAAGTTCGTTGACCTAGAGTGTCAATGACATGTCAGTTCAGTGATGTTAAGGATGGGATAGGAATGGAATAAAGACCTTTAAACTCTTGCCGGTAACTGGCTGAGGACGTTCAGGTTTCTTGGCTTTGGACTTTACAGCAGCGCGCCTGTGATCGAGAATGTAAGTGCGAACGGCATCTTGGGCTTCGACGTCATCCCGCACAAGTTTCCTAACGAGCTCCCTCAGATCAGCTTCAGGCATCGTTTTCACGGACTGCTTGATCTCTTTCTGAGTAGGCTCGTCTTCAGCGTCATCGCCATCGTCCTCAGAATCCTCTTCTTCATCGCTCGCCCCTGCATCATCGCCGAACAGAGTTGTGTACGCCTTGTTAACCGCGTCGGACAGAGCCTGCTGCTGCAACATTTCTTGTGCTCTCCTATTAGCCTCCTCCGCCTCTGCCTGACGCCTCTTTTCCATTGCTTGTGCTCTCCTATCAGCCTCCTCCGCCTCTGCCTGACGCTTCTTTTCTTGGTATGCCTTCTCAGCGACAGCATTTGCTCTCGCATATTCCGCCTTCAGCTCCTTTTCGATCTGCAAGATCTTCTCCGGAACCGCGAGCTGGTGATTACTGTCGAAAGCGGCTAGAAGGTGCTTTTTGGCGGCTTCCTTGGTTTTGTACGATTTCAGCCCATAATGAAGAAGCTGAGCACAATAGAAACGAGCGGGCTTGTCATGATATTTTCGGGGTTGGTGGACTCGGGGGGTGCCTTCCTCTGTCAAAACGGGCCCAGTTGGGGGCGTGTATGTTAGGAATGCGTAGAGCGACGAGCTGCTTTCCCTCGAAATACAATCACCATCCATTGTCACGTAGAATTTATCTCCAGAACAACTGAAGTTGTCTTTGGAGACAGGAGGAACGTGAAGGCGCATGGTTATACCTGGGTGGTTATGGTAGTCCGCGAAAGAGATGAGACACTCGGCAACAGACCTATATATGTGACGTGACTTCTACACACGTGATCGCGTCTGATACCGTCACGCTAGTCTACGCCATGCTCATTGCTCAGGTAAAACGGCGCAGTTATATCCCTTACAAACCATTCAATTTGAATTTGTGTCACTCTACCACAATGAGATATCGAAAATCAATCAAGCCTCACGGACAAAGCGTACACTACGCACGCGAAGAGGAGCTGACGCAGCCTCACTGCGTCCAGTAATCCTGCTAACAATCCTCCTAGCAAAGGTCTCAGTCCTCTTTGCGGGGGTTCCAGCCTACATGCCATCATCAGCATCATCTCACGGCTGGAGAAAAATCGACGACTTACATTATCAATCGTACGCTGAACAGTTGTTGAAGTATACGTCGCACACTTAGAACCATCGAGCGAAACCGTCAACTGAGCAAGGTTATCCACGCCGCTGCTGCACACTTGCGTCCCAGCAACGACGAGCTCGCCATTTTAGCTCAGTGTAACGGCTTGTACACCGTTTGCAGAAAAGGCATTACAATCTTCAGCACGGAAATGGGTGCCGTTGAAGCCGACGCAAGGTTGAACGCCAACGAGACGAGCAGCTTGGGCTTGATCGAATTGACGTTCAACGAAGAGGACGGATTGGCCAGATGCGGTGGTTCCAGGGGTGACTTGACGGTCGACGGCAGCGGCTACGCAGGCTGCTTCTACCATTTCACCTTGAAAAAAGTCAGTAAAGGATGAATAGTGTATCACGGTGGGTGATAGGAGCGTACCATTATTTCTGAATGTGACACATTCGTTACCAGGAATTGGGACGGCTTTGTCTGCAAGAATGACGGTGCCTCCATTCCTGGTCACCGCAGCGTTACCGTCAGTTGCAGCAGCAACGCGGCCAGGGCTAACCTGGGTGTTGGCGTTCTGAGTAGCAGCTTGGTTGGCGTTCTGAGTAGCAGCTTGGTTGGCGTTCTGAGTAGCAGCTTGGTTGGCGTTCTGAGTAGTAGCTTGGCTGGCGTTCTGTTGTGTCGCACCCTTGTTACCCTTTACAGGCGCAGTAGCTGGTGCAGGTGTACCAGCCTAACAAATCACTAATCAGTCATCGTTGTCGGTAAACAGATGGAAAACACACGCACGTTATCCAAAGTACGTTGTACAACCGTCGACTTGTACGTAGCGCAATTCCCTCCGTTAAGAGCAACAGTCATCTCTGCGGCTTGATTGACGCCGGAACTACACGCCGCTCCTGCAACAAGTTGTCCTTGGTTGTCCAACGTAACGATTTGTCCAGCAGACAGAGCATTACAGTCTTCTGCACGGAAGTGAGTTCCGTTGAATCCGACACAGGGCTCTTTGCCAACGAGACGAGCAGCCTGAGCTTGATCAAATTGACGTTCAACGAAGAGGACGGCTTGACCGGATGGAAGAGTTGCAGGAGTGACTTGTCGGTCGACGGCAGCGGCTACGCAGGCTGCTTCAACAATTTCACCTGAGTAATGACCAGGCAAGTGTTTACATAAATCGTCAAGACGTTATTTTAGAGAGCAAACGAAATATACCATTATTCCTAAAAGTGATACATTCGTTTCCGGGGATCGGGACAGCGTTGTCGGAAAGGTTGATGGTATCACCGGTCCTAGTCACAGCGCCGAAAGAAGAGGAAATGGCAGTAGCGAAGACGATGAAGGAACGCATGTTGTTAGGCTTGATGAGGATATCCGATGTTCTAACCACCCAAGGAAAGCGAATGAAAAAATGAGAGAAAGGCTTTCGAAAAGAAAGGCGACTGGCGCTAGATGCAATTGCAAAAAGAGGTGCAAAGTGGGGAACCGGCCGTAGAAAGATGGAAAGAAGATGGGAGAAAGACCAACGCAAAGGAGGGAAAGCAAGGAGGTGGGCGACACCGTTTAATTTTCGCTACGCATTTGTATGTTCCTGAAAGGTCACCATAGGGATGTATCCGGACCTGTACGTGAGAGGATTGTGAGGGTTGTCGAGATCAAGAGTTTTCAGGAGTTTTTCCGCGAGCCTAGATTTCCGTATGGACACAGCCGAAAACGGGTCATTTTTAAGAGTGTAGTTTCTTGTGGGCAAGAGTGGGCTTGTAGAAAATGATAAACTGGTAAACCAAAGAAATATTATCGCTTGTAAAGACAGAAGGAACACAGTAGTGCAGGTGGTGCCAGTGGTGGTGAAGGGATGAGTATGTAAGCTGTTCTGTTGACGCGTGAAATTTCACCCGCGCTGGGCGCTAATCAGAGCAAGGTCAGCTCCATCCAAGATGCAACCCAAGGTTGCAACCTATGAGGTTTGTCTTGGGAAGTGATGATTCATTCCAAGAATTAAGCCTTCGTCAATGAAGAGAACTCATCATACGGTCTGAATTGGTCTATGTAGCTAACTTCAACAATAACTTGAAGTAGGAAGGATGGGTCATCAACCGAGAACAGACGTAACTTCACAGCTCCGTAGGATGTTGCTGGGATATTGTGCCTTCAGGTGCGAAACTGATCGACGTCTTTTCTATAGCTAGAGCAAACCCTCAATGGCTTGTCTTTCCTTTGTCGCCAACAACTGTCGTATCAACACGAGTTTTTCAATCTTGTGCAGTCACAGTGCCGTCTTGGCTATCTAGAAATTTGGCCGTGACCTCGACGAAGCCCAGCCCGACTGTCTATATTTCGCTCATCGTGTGTGCTCTTCTCTTCTCGTGTTCCCAACGTGTCCCCCATCTTTAACCTATCTTCCTCATTATTCCTAAGTTCACAACAGATATCATGCTAGTCAAGCATGACCCCATTTATGCCCTCTCCGAAGCTCTTCACTCGTATTTTTGTGCTGTCATATCAACGTCAACAAAGGAAAAGGCCACGGGAGACGTCGCGATATGTTGGCATGATATCATTTGTACGATAAAACGAAGGCGTACTGCTGTCCAGAGTCTTGGAATCCGAATGGGCGGTATGGAATTTGCATAATGATCTCTCAAGTTTCTGCGACTATAGCCTGATCTCTAATTCATGTATAATTTGTTCTGCTTTTTGTCGGTTGAAGGTTCTACCACGCAGCGCATCGGTGTCGACAGGGGCAACGCGGTCACGTGTAAATTCTTGTGCCCCTAACGCCCCTAATCCTCGTCTGTAGGTATATAGAGTGCGCTCCTGGCCCCTTTGGCCTTCACCTCTCTTGCTTCTTGACTATCGTCTTGACAAGAAGGTCTAGCGCGCGGCAACGCAACAAAAACAAAAGCAACACAAGCAATATGCACTCAACCCCCCAAATCGAGCAACACTTGTTCTACCGAACGAGTTCCGCCTCCGTCTCTGGTCCAACAACCAAGAAGGAGCGACGAAAAGCGGTGATTCTGCCTCCCAAGGCTGTCCTGCCCCCAAGCTCGGTTTCCAAGTTCCGCCTCAGTAAAGAGATGGACTGGTTGATGAACGAGCTTTATGATAATTCCTTTGACGTTCCTATACCCTTTACTGAACGTCCTCGCTCCCTAGATAGCATTTCCAATAATACCCCTAGTCTCGTCACCGACTCCGGCTCAGATACTCCTTATACCAGCGACGCCGACGACGACGACGACGACTATATTGACGTTGACTCATACTATTTCGGCCGCTACGACAACGATGGCGACGACAATGATACCCCCGATACCCAACGTCAACCACCCCTTTCTAATCCTCACCGATACACTATCCAAAAAGACTTTGTCTCGATACCCTCTCCCGAAGCCCGACTCGCCGGCATTCTGGAACTCGAAAAAGAAAATAAAAACCCTCTCCACATCGCTCCCATCGACGCGTCTGCTCAAGTTGATTTCAACCCGGAAGACTACTTCTGGGACGTATACCCTCAGCCTCTCTACGTTTACGACGGTCATTTGAAAACTAGATTTGTTTCGGCGGCGGTAATCGCGCAACACCGTTTGAAGATGGAGAGTAAAGCGAAGATGGAAAAGAAATCGGTGGTGAAGAGGGTGTTTGGTGCTCTTAAAAACTAATTTTTCTGGTTCTTTTTCAGACTTTGCTTGCAGCACTCTTGCGTCTCTCCATTTCTTGGACTTTGGTCTTACTCTGGCTGGCTCTTCACTCTAGGTCCTGC
Organism: Tetrapyrgos nigripes; assembly: GCA_013368315.1. Taxonomy (NCBI): domain Eukaryota; kingdom Fungi; phylum Basidiomycota; class Agaricomycetes; order Agaricales; family Campanellaceae; genus Tetrapyrgos; species Tetrapyrgos nigripes. The sequence continues at coordinate 339,512 of JAACJM010000024.1, forward strand.
TCCGGTTCTTTGGCTTTGCTCGTGCACTCTAGGTCTAGCTCTTGGTCTTCTCTGGCTCTTCGCAGTCTTGGTTCCCTCTGAACTCGTGCTTTCTGTCCCCGTTCTCATTCCCTCCTCGTCTTTCCGATCTTTTTCTCTTTTCGTGTCCGTTTCCATTCTCTCTCTTTCTCTGCTGCTTTACTTCTTCTTTCCCTTCCCTCTCTCTTCTTCTGTTTCATGTTTCTCTCTTTCCTCTCCTCTTTCTCTCTCTGCTCTCTGTTCCTTTTTTCGATCCCGTTTCGTACACTCTTTTTCTCTCCTTCTCTATTTCTTTCCTCCTCTTTTTCTCCTCCTCTCCTGCTGCTTTACTTCTTCTTTCCCTTTCCTGGTTTCTCTCTCTTCCTTCGCTCTTCTTCTCTCTCTGTTCTCTGTTCTCTTTTCCGATCTCGTTTCGTAATCTTTTTCTCTCCTTCTCTATTTCTTTTTCTCCTCTTTTTCTCCTTCTCTCCTGCTGCTTTACTTCTTCTTTCCCTTCTCTCTGTTCTCCCCCCCTCTTTCTTCCTTAGCTCTTCTTCTGTTTCTGTTTCTCTCTTTCCTCTCCTCTTTCTCTCTGTTCTTTGTTCCTTTTTTCGATCTCGTTTCGTACTCTCTTTTTCCCTCCTGCTCTATTTCTTGTTCTCTTCTTTTTCTCCTCTCCTGCTGCTTTTCCCCCTTCCCTCTGTTCTCCGCACCTTCTTTCTTTTCGCTCTTCTGTTTCTGTTTCTCTCTTTCATCTCCTCTTTCTCCTTCTCTCCTGCTGCTTTACTTCTTCTTTCCCTTCCCTCTGTTCTGCCCCCTTCCCTCTTCCTTCGCTCTTCTTCTGTTGTTGTTTCTCTCTTTCCTCTCCTCTTTCTCTCTCTTCTCTGTTGCTTTTTTCGATCTCGTTTCGTACACTCCTTTTCCCTCCTTCTCTATTTCTTTCTCTCCTCTTTCTCTTTTCCGTTCTTTCGTTCTGTCCCTCTGTCTCTATCTCTGCCTCTTTTTTCCCTTCTACATTCTCATTCTCTACGTTCTTCCTTCCTGTTCCTTCTTATGTCCGCTCATTGGTCTTTCTCCTTCATTTCTCTCTTCAGGCGCTGCGACGATGGGTCGTCCTCCACTCCGATAGTTTTTCTTTGTTTTTTCTCATCTTGACGAGTGGTATCCGGTTCGACTCCGGAGGCGTTCTTTTGATGAAACACACATGTTATTCGGACACCAACAATCAATCCGCAGGTTGAGAAGGCAAGTTGTCAATCTAAGAATTACAGGATCATGGTACTAATACATTGAAGCTACAAGCGTACAGCCGACCACTCGAAGTCCACAGGATAATACATGCCACAGAGCTCGGATTGCTCTGGACACACGCCGACAAACCTTTCAGTGGCTGTCAACCCTTCTACTGACAAGACCCAAATCCTGACCCGTAGCCCAATTACTTGAAGAACCTGGACCGGCATGCAAAGACAGACAGATGGCCTTGCAGACATGTCCAAGGAGTGTACGTGTACAGTCACTGTCCACATTCATCGCAAAGTTTCTGCAGGTTTCTGCGGCTCCCTTGCCCCTTGAGTTAAGTACAAATGGCACTCCGAGGCTGCAGTTGAGATCGAAAACACCATCTCTCAGTATATTTTAAATCAACTCTGACAAGTTTAAGACTATATTAGTACTGGTGAGTACTACCTCCTAGTTTGAATGACATGCACCAACCCTTCAAAACGAAATTGACATGCTTCTGAGTCTGCAGCTGTACCCGAGTTTAAGGTAGCTGCAGCGCAGCTTTCCATCACGTCGCTGGCAGTCAAGACTGAACCATGAAGCTCAAGGCTGAAAGAGCTCAGGTTGGCAACCTTCCCCATTGTGAATCCAGCAACACGACTTTCCAACATGGCACCAATGTGCTTGAGTATAACGTCTTTGTCTACAGCTGTTGCATAGTATCTGCGACCACGCACGGATAATTCGAAGGAAGAAAGAGTTGGAGCCAGAGGCTGAGTGGTATGACGATCAACCGTGAGTTTTCTGATTAGCCTGTCGTCCAAAATGGCTGTTTCTTCATACATCAGAACAGTAAGATGGGTTATAGAAGGGGTAGTCTGCAGCACTTGGAGTAATTCGTTGTCCTGGGTTACTATATTCTGAAATGACAGTCGTCGTAGAGGAGGACGTGAACGAGATAGCATTGACACCCCAAGTCTAGTGATGAACCGAAACCCCGAAAGAAGCCTGAACCTTCAGCTTCGAGAACATCCAAATGAGGAAGATGTAAGCAGTGGAAAATATCGAAATGCTCCATGTCCTCGATCCTGCTTATGCGCAAGCGAGTAATGTCGGACTGGAAGGGCTGGTCCGAGAATTGCTTAATGCAAGGCCTGCTCTTGTCGAAGGCATCATCATCCCAGCGAGTTATGAGATGGAATTTTTGGAGGTTCACAGACTCCTTCGAAGACAGCACCTCCAAATCCAAAGGTTTGCGAAGCCCTAACGCCAAGGAAGTGACACTCGAGATGGGTATGCCGAAGCCTAGAATGGAGCTGGTGCAGTCAACATCAAACTTGAGTTACTGCAAGTTGATAGCTGACTTGAAGATCCTGGAACACTGTTGCTTGATTAGAGGGCGGCTCGTGGCACCTTTCATCATCAAAGAAACGAGGTTTCCCAAGGGCACTTCACGTTCACCGAACCAACTGATGACTTTGGTATCTGCCAACTCCACGGACTTCCACTGATCAGAGCATTTCAGCAGTGCTTCAAAGGCGAGACGCGCATTTTTTGATTCCTGGGAATGGACCGGGGAGGATAGACGGATGGACAATGACATTCCCTTCACAATGGACAGATGATGGGACAGAATCTGCACGTCAACATCGGCCACCTTTGAGCCGAGTCCTAGATGAATATGCGGCCAAGCGTGGGGTGCGACGTTCCTCCACAAAGCACACGTATGGATCAGAGTCATAAATGGAACAGATAGCCCTTCCCGTCATTTCATGACATCCTTTCCGTAGCTGTGGAGGTAGAGCGCGAAGATTTCTTCCAAGAGCTCTATAGGAAGTCTGCGTATCGGAGCAAGCAGAGAGCGCTTTCTTCGTAGAGATTTCACTGCGTAGTCCTTTTGTTGCTCCAATACGCGAACTCTGTCCAGGAGATTCTGTAGTTCTTCGTCATAAGCATCGACCTGTTGCTGAATACACTCGATGGAATAAAGAAGGCGGCTAGTGTCCGCTCTTGACAATACGTTCCAGCTACGCAGCTGACGGGTGTTGAGATCAGAGTCCGAGTCGACAAACATGGTTTTAACGATGCCTGCAAATGCAGAAGCAAGATTTAAAAAATAACAAGGTAAATATGATCTGCATTCCGCACCTTCTCCCTCGAAATAGAGACTATTACAGCGAGCCATCAGACGTTGGTTGGATGACTCGGTTGGAGAGGACCAAGATACTACCCGTCATTTGGGACCTTTAGGTACCAAAAGGAGCCGAAGGTTAAAAGCACAGCTGGTATTGGACAACGAAGGAGACTGAGGCTCAGACTGCAGGACGAAAGCCGAAATAACTTCGATTTGTTGAGAAGAAGGGGAATGTGGCTGTGTCTCCGAAATCGACGAAGAAAAACCGACTCCTAGTATAAATAGTAATCGGAGTTTTTCTCATCAGGTCCATTGCGCTCAACTTTGTCTTCAGTTCTACCACAAGCGCTATCTGGTTGTCAAACAGTCAAAGGAAACACCGAATCATCCAAGACGGTCTCTATCGTTGGGGTCTAAAATTCGTAGAGACACATAGAAATGCCTCTAGACGGACACTCATACCTTGTATCGCAAGGTTGGTCAGGCAAGGGTACTGGCCTACGGCAAGGCGCCATTTCGCGTCCTATAACGATCGCTCAAAAGAACAACTTGGGAGGGCTGGGCAAAGACAGAGACGAAGCTTTTCCGTTCTGGGACCAGTGAGTTCGTCTTCAATCTGGCAAAGTTTTGACTGACATCTCAAAAGTCTCTTTACTGCGGCCTCGAAAGCTATCACCTTGAAGATAGACAACTCGGATGAATCAGATACGGTATGGGCTCTCCTTCAATTTATACAATTTTTTTTCTCATTTTCTGCTATACATATAAGGACTCGACAACACCTCCAGTACCCCTTCTCAAGCGTACTAGTACAGGAATACTTTCCAATCGCCGACCTGTCGATCTACCCTCTACATCTACATCCGGCACTTCTACCCCTGAACCCTCAAATCGCCTGAGTTTACTTGCTCATGCAAAACGCGAAGCAGCCAGAAGGCATTTGTATTCTAGATTTTATAGAGGCCTTGTCATCACTCAGGATACGGATACAGAAACCTTGCCAACTGAAGAGCCAGAGGTTCCTACTATCGCGATACATTCGTCAGAATCCCCATCGACTTCTACCAGTTCACCGAATACAGACGCAAATACCAAGAAGAGAAAGCGGAAACCCTCTTCTGACGAGGTAGACGGGGATGCGGAAAGGAAAGAGCGAAAGCGGTTAAAGAAAGAGAAAAAGGCCAAGAAACAGTTGAAGGAAAAGGAAAGAGAGGAGAGAAAAGAATTTAAGGCAAAGAGGAAACTAGAAAAGCAAGCAAGGAGGGCAAAGAAGAAACGGAAAATGGAAGAAAAGGAGGAGGCTGTAATCAAGGAAGTGGTAGATGATGGAGTGCGACATGTAGACAAGGAAGAACGCAAGAAATTAAAGAGGGGAAAAAAGGCCAAAGAGAGGGAGAAGAGAACGGAGAGAAAGGGTGGTAGTGAATCATGACCAGACGGTTGTCTCCAGTTAGCTGTAGCTTTTCAAGAAGCGTCTTTGTGGTTTCATAGAATGAAGGAAACAAGTGGTAATTAGCAAAGGATAAGAAAGATTTGGTTTGGGTTTGTACTATTCAACTTGTCCTTGTCCTCGTCGAGGAGCAAGGAGAGCAAGAACGCGTTGATTTGCAGGAACCAAGTTACAGTTACGAGTGACGGTTTGATGTCAACGACCAAAATGCTCGCGTTTGCTGTGGTGATAGATCTGGGCAGAAGAGTCGAAAGGTAGGCTGAAGGGCGGAATTCAATGATTTCAATTGAAAGGAGACAGACAAAATAAGGAGAAAGGCGCCGGCCGCGGCTATAAAGCGATCCGAGAAATTAGAAATTTAGAATCGTACCACAACTCAAAAAGCGTTGTCAACATCTTGATGCCTTGCAACTTCCAAGCCGTTGTAGCCATCCAGGACACTGTATTCATAAAACCCACGAAAGAAAGAAGATCTAGACAGACAGTCGGGTGTGTATGTACAAGACTACAAATAAGTAAGTCGTAGCATTAGGTACTTTTCATATCGTAAAAGCTCTACATCTAGGGTACCGGTCTAAGCACCAGCTGCAATTGAGGCAAGCATGCGCATGATATGGAGGAGAATTCGTCTGGTTACCAGTCGCCAGTGGGTATAAATACCGTATGCAGAAGGTATGTAGATAGGTATAAGTAAAGTAGAGTAAATCAACAGATCATTGACAAAATACACAAAACTTGATTGCCAGTTGCGTAGTGGCCTATGGTAGACCGCATATACGAGTTTTGTTGGTCACCGACTCTTCAGTCATCAATCCTCCTTCGATTTGCTGGTTCCATTTTGACCTTTCGCCTTTGCTTTGGCCTCCTTGGCCTCTCTCTCCTCCCTCCTCCCTCTTTCCTGCATCTGTACTTCCAAAAGAGGATCAAGCGAGCTGTCGGGATGACGGTAAGAGCTACCTGCGCGATCGGCCCAGGTGAAGTACTGTGAGAGAAGAACCGTGAGCAGGTAGGCATGAAGTGAAAGAACGAGAGAAGAAACGCACCTGTCCATAATTGACAGTAAAGTAGATATGATGGAGGGTATGATGAGCGGGGCCGTTGATAATCTTTTCCAACGGGTGGCCTGTGATCATGTCCGAGTCATGGATCTATACATAGAAAGATGAGCGATGAGTTACGCGGTTCCGAAAAAAAGAAGTCGTTTTGTATAGGGAGAGGAGTATTGCGAGGGTGGGTTCACAGCGAAGAAAGAAAATGACACGTACAAAGATACTCCAAAAATTGACCAAGACGAACAGCACAAGATATAGCACCCTGTGCATAGGGAACAGGAAGACGAAGAGATGGTAAGGGACGGATTGAAGGTAGCCATCGACTGGATGGAACGCATGCGAGGCGAAAGGAGTAGGAACTATGAATAAACAAGGATGAGAATTTGCCTAACGAGGAGAGAAGATGACAGCAACGCACTGATCCATTTATGGTGAGGCTTGTGAAGATTTTTGTAGATCCAAGGGATATGCAACCATCGGTGTATCCAATAGATGCAATAGTCGGTGAAGAGGAGGAAGCTGCAAAACATTGAGTTATGTGAACGCTTGACAGACATGCCGACACTTACAAAGGAACACTGAGGAAAAGATATGTCCAACCTCCGTGGGCCTCGATATCGCTGTATACCTTACTATAGCCTCTTACTTCGCCGATAAACCAGGGTAGAGTGAGGACCGTAATGGCAGGGAATGCTCTGAGACTCGATTCAATTTCGAGTTTGACCTGATTCTTGAGGAATCGTGGGTGCTTCATCATGTCATGGTTGAAGATGAAGTAATAGGACATCCCGGCGAAGATGAAGTAAAGCAGGTGTATGCCAATGATGGTGAACAGCGAGAGCGATATTATCTGTCGAGGTACATACTCCCTTGGCCAAGCAGAGATGTCGAGAGCTGACGCATTATGGAGAGAGAGATGGTCTGACACGTGGATAGGAGGATGAGGCAGTTGAGAGACCAAATGGGACCACGACCATTGAGAAGGGTCTGAGAGGATCGGAAGGGCCGGTACAGAGGCGTTGAAAGCCGAAGCTGGGACAAGCTTTGCCCAAACCTTGTCAAGAACGAGGTCGTCGAGAATTTCAAGCACAAGGTCCATAGTAATGGTCTCGATCAAATTCACCCTCAGTTTTTATAATCCCGTCCAACAAAAAAAATATGGTGTGATAAATGTCACGTGGAATCTATGGATCTCCTTCAGTTCCCAGAACACTCGACCGAGCTGCAAGAACCAGAGTCTCGCCAGTTCCAGAAGGACCGCCTCTTCGTTGGAAATCTTGCATCGACAGTTGACGAGTAGGACCATAATTTTTTTAAAAAAAAACTTGTCATTTACTTTTTGCAGGTACTCCCTCCTCCAACTCTTTACAAAATATGGCAAAGTCACCAAGTTTGACTTTCTATTCCACAAATCCGGTCCGCTCAAGGGAAAGCCTCGCGGTTATGCATTCATCCAGTATGCCAATGAAGATGTACGTTTCATTATTTCTTTCCCGTAAAAACAGCACGCTCATCCCGGGGTTCTCCTCATGCACATTCGATTTTGTCAACACCCTTTGACGCTCAAGTTACCCGGAGATGGGCGGGGCGCTGCTCACTAGGCCCGTGTTTGACGTTCCTTCCCTATACAGGACGCGAAAAAGGCCTTGACCTCTGCACACGATAAACTCTTTCGCGGACGCAAACTCGCCGTCACGCATGCCAACCAGGCTCCATTGGATACGTACGGCTCCTCTTCGGGCAGTAGACCCAGGAAGGGTATGATGGAAAGCGGTCGTCCGACGACGCTTAGCATGCTCAAGTCTGGTGGAAAGCATTCCGAGGAGTGAGTGACTTTTGGGTTTTTCAGCCGTTACTTGCAACTAATGCGACGTAGCACATCCAACAAAATCGCTATGTTGGAAGCTAAACTACGGCAGATGGAATCTTCTAAACCCTCTTCTTCAAATGAAGCCTCTTCGTCTGCGTCCACTTCAACTCTCCCGTCACATCCCTCACTTCCGCTAAAACCACCTCCCCAGTCATCCGGCGCTCCTCCTCCAACGAAACCCAAGTCAATACCGACAACCTCGTCATCCACGTTGTTACCTTCCACAATATCCCGAAATAATTCATCCAACTTCATTCCTTCTTCCTCTTCAAGTAAGCCTTTGCCCAACATCAAGTCGAAACCGAATCCAGGGTCATCTACGACAACGACGATGGCGAGTACGAAGAGTAAAGGAGGTTTGGCTGGGGTCAAGATTGTGAAGAAAGGGAAGGAGAAAGACAAAGAGGAGAAGGACGTGTCGTCGGCAACGACAGCGATGATGATAGACGAGAGTGGTAGTGGTGATAATGGTGAAACTATGAAAGAGAATGAGGATTAGTTTGGGCTTTGTGACTTTAGCTTGTGCGAACCAATCTTCCTGTGTATATTCGTGTACTTCTACTCGAGATCAGAGTCTTATTACCGTACAGTACTGGTGCATTATTGTAATTTTTTGGGTTCTGGGATTACAGCCGAGTAACCGACAACCAACTTCTGTGTACCAGTCGGGTTATACCCTCGCAGTCAGTTTCCGTGGCGTTCTAGTCATCGTACCGTTGTGATCGGCCCACTTGGTATGTACCGTACGATAACTATGAATCGTACGACATGAACATGGCCAAAGACAACGGGTTCTTGGTCGAGGGCATTAGATAGAATTGGACCTAGACTGAGAAACAGGTCCTTGGAAACCGGGAACGAACACATCATCTCATCCATACCCAAACACCATCTTAATCAACCCTACCCCGACACAAAATCCCAACGCAGAAAGAGTTCCCGTTTTCACTAGCCTTTCTATGCGCCTCGTCCATCTCCATCGACTTCCAGTATCGCGTTCACGTCCGTTTAGAGGTGAGGCCCGACTTAAGCCCAATTCTGTGTCAATGTCTCCGTCATTTTCTATGGCCATGCCCAAAGCGAGAGTGGGAGTGGTAAATATCCAGCTTATAACGACATCGAGGAATTGAGACCCATCGAGGTGAGGAAGAGGTAAGAGGTTGAATAGGTAGAGAGACAGGGTTGCCATTTTGAGGTAGCTAAAAAAAAAGAGAGGGATTTAGATCATGTCAGTTAGGGCGAGGGCGAAAATTCTACGTATTCACGTACCTCCAAAAATCGAGTACACTCTCCCACAAAGGAATGAACCAGAACCGAGGTATTGATTCGCCTAGGACGACTATGTAAAAAAACCCGAAAAAAAAGGATGCCAGATGTAAGTAAACTGTAGGTAGACGGGCGAATAGACAACATGAAGCAAAGAAGCTCACCCTGTTCCCAAACTTCCTTACTCGGTCCATTCCAGAGGACAATTTCATCTTCGTCGTCGTCATCTTCATCGTCGTCGACGTTGCCATCGTCATTGTTATGGTCATGTCGCTCCCTCGTTTGTGATTTTATCCTCAATCTCAAAAATACGTTCGGATTTTGAGGACGTACGCATACGCCCTGAATGCAGTCTTCATTCCTCGAACAGCGCGCTTTTCGATGGGTGTTGGTGAGAATAGGGTACGGGTCTAGACAACTCCTTGTCGATGTCTTTGTGGGGTTTGTGTCTGGGTTTGGGTTGGGCCAGGAAATGAAACAAGAAAGGTCGGATGCTGAGTTTGGGTTTGCACAGCAAGTTGAATTGTCTCCCTCTGTAAACCGAAAACCAAAGATCAGCTTGCGTCACCGTAGCTGGACGATGAAATGTTTCGAAAGGGAAAAAAGGAGAACAAGAAGGAAAGGAAAATAGAACCTACCTCGTAAAGTGTCTATTCCTACACACCAACCAAAGTTGCTGTCAGTCAGCTCCTCCTTACCATGTAACAGGTACTTCGTCCAGATATCCTCTTTGCTGGCAAGGGAGACATCGTCCAATGTAGTGATTATGGTTCCCGCACGTAGGAATTCTTTCAGAGGCGAGTCCTACAAGAGCCACGTACAGCCAGTTAGATCGGGACGTGGGTTCATTCAGGAGATGAGCCAAAATATACCTCGTCGACATCAACCACGACTCTTCCCAACGCCCTCACATCTTGCCAAAGTAACCCCGTAACAACGCTACCCAATCCAGTCGTCCCATTAAAAACATTCGCTATCCTTGCTATACCTAGCAGGAATACCCAGAAAACTAGGTTATGCCAAGGCCCTGCGGCAATGATACGTGCTCTGTCAGGAGGTTTGAGGTTTTCGAGGAAGACTGACGAGAAAGAGACGAATGCAGAGGGTATGATGACTGTTAGTGAGATTCCTGCGGAGAGCATTGGGACGGACTCCCTAGACAGAATGATGACCATTTGAGTCTTTGATGCAGAAAGAGGTCCAGTCCAGAATGAGACTTACAGAGCACCACTGAATAGATGTCCTAGTTCATGAACCAATTGGCCGATGAAGACAGCACCGATGATTAGAGGAAGATGGGATAGAGGAACAGTTACCCCTGGGATCTGGGCAGCGTTAGTGAGCCTTTGGGTATGAAATTACCAAAGTCGACTCACGATAGGCTGGATGAAGCTCTCCGAATTCGAGTTCGTATGAGTCTCCTCCAATACGTCTCTCTTCACAAACTGAACTCGCCCTGGTTGCTGCGTCTGCGTCGAGTAAACTTCCTTCACCAACTCCACTCCAGACATTCCCGCCGTATAAACTAGAAACCCTATAGCAAGCACCATACCCAACACCCCGAAAAACACGCCAATGTCATAAAACACGAGTACCCATCGCCGAAAACGCGTCCATTGTCTGCTTTTCAGCTTTCCCGCCAAGTTATCATGCAGCACATTCAGAGAGTTCGTTTGGACTCTGAGAAGAAGCTTTTCGAGTGTTACGGTAGTCGAAGAGCGACGTAGACCAGGACCGGTTGACCTGGACGTGATAGGCAGTAGAGAGGCATTTTGACGAGATTTCAGATAGTTTTTTAGTCCATAAACAATGATCCAGAACGTTGATAGGTAGAAGAGAGCTTGGGATAGCGACATTCAGTGCTTCATGGCAGGAATTCGACTCTGGGTGTATAGCCACCTGCCAGAACTTCCGATCGTGGCTCCGAGTTACTATTAGTTCAAACCGCCTCAGCATCATCGACTCGGACTTCATTCTACTTGCATGGTGGAATCCCAGCCTCTTCCTGAAGACACGATCAAACTGAAAAATGATCATTTTGGCTTTCTACGCAACAAATGCTCAGGTAAATACTAACAAATATCTACCTCGATAGCTCATCAAAAGAGAAGAAAGAAACCAGAAAGAAAACAACCACCAAACAGCATAGTACCGTCACCTGAACACACGGGCTCAAGCTCGATGACCTTGACTGAGAAGTGGAATCAGGGTCCAGGCCTTGGTGTCGGACTGCCTCCCTCTTTGCAATCCTGTAGGTAGAGTAGATGGCGGCACGAGTTTGCATCATAGTCGCGACTCGCTTGGCAACGAGGATAGGCATAAATACTGGTACCGTGTTCCTCGACAAACTTGCCTACCCACTTCTGTTGCGTCGACTGGATAATTCCCTTCTCTTCTATGTGTACTTCTCCTGTATGTTTTGGCAATGGCAAACTTGCTTACAGCACCATTGTTCTATTCATTGTATGCACCAGGCGTTGGCACGCCACGTAGATTTACAAATTATGACTTGGGCGGAAGTATCCTCTTCAAAAGGACTCACAGTAAAAAGGTCAACGGCGATACAGCCTTGAGAGTTAACTCGCAAAATCAACACAATTACAGCATGGTCAGGATGAGATTACATTACATGGAATTGAATATCGAAAGCACGCAGTGGGTCCATTGAAACATGTTACTTGAACAAAATTATCACTTGAACATCCCACGAAGTTTAGGCAAAGCAGCTGCAGGATTAGCAGATTCCATCTTGGGTGGTGACGGCTTGTGGCCGTCGCACTGTTGCAGATCCTGGTTAGCCTTAGACCCGTCCGTCGTCGTCCACACCTCCGACACAGGCTCGTCCATCGTCATCCGCACCTCCGACGGAGTGTAATCGCGCTCGGCATCCTTGACTCCACTCCGTAGTAGCAATGGCTCCACTTTACACTCTTCCCGTTCAAAAGCTTATGCCAATCCGGATCGTATTTGATACCTTGCAGTCTCTTGGGGCTCACTCCTCCTAAAAAAGGAAAACTTGTTTAGATACCCAGATGCAGTAGTGAGCTTCGACGATACACACTAATATTCAAATATGGCCCGATCCTGGAGTCTTGGGGTATAGAGAGACTGAAGAATGGATAGGATTTTTGTTCCTTGCCAACATTTCCCTGGAGTAGCTCCTCTATAACCTGCTCTGCTTCCCCTCTGTTATAGTTGAGAAACCCTTCAATATCTCTGAGCACATCTTTGATCCTGAAGACTCCGGCTTTGACCACCCTAAAGCGATCAAGCACATCTTTCCCGCCTTGAGGTAGGTATTCGACAAACTTGAAGATGATGTGAGTCCTGCCTCGGTTTACATCGTGCATGAGGCCGAGGGCGGAGTAGGAGGCAACATCGTCAACACTGGAGTAGTTGTAGTGCCTCCAGTCTTCCATGCACTTGGCATCGTCTGGAGCCGTAGCCTTCAGAGCTTCGGTGCGTTTGATCTCGGCAGCGCGTTCACTGGACCAAAAGAGGTGAAAAGGGGTCAAGAAACAATTGAGAAGCAACGTACGCGCAACCGATTCTGGAAAAAGGATGTCAGAGGAGGCCACAAGTAGACAACGTAAACGTACTTATGGTGGGGGTGGTTTTCCACTTGACATTTCCTTGAACTATGACCAGTCATTCATCAGTGTAAAACGCAAGAGAGTTAAAGGGACAAACCAATAGTACGTATATTGACACTTGGCACATCTCAGCAACTTCATCGAAGTGCTTTCTCCCAGTCCGCAATTATAGCATTCCCTAGCCTGCCGATCGAGGTTCTTCAAAGTGGGTTTCTTTGCAAACCAGGCCTCACCGCCCAATCCTTGCAAAACTGGGTCAGGATCGCTTTCAGTCACAAACCATTCCCGTAAGGCGTTCTCCGCCAATCGCTTGGGGTTCTTCTTGAACCACTTTACGAGGTAGTCTTCGCTAAATGGAGAGTGGGTTATTGATTAATAAAGAGATGTCAGATTTAGTCGGACACACAGCTTCTTGGCTTCGTCTACCTCTCCCATTCGCCGTAGCACCCTTGAAAGGAAGAGTTTCGCTTGGATGGATATCGCCTTGGATCCGTCGGTGACTTGATCAATGTCCGCGAGGACTCTCTCCAGGATTGTTTTTGCCTTGGCGTCATTGGTTTTGGTACGCGCCAGTGTTGAGCCATACAAGACGTAGCAGCCCCTGCGAATAGCCCATCAAAGGTATAATCACTGGTATGTGGACATGAAAGCAACCGACGGGTTCCGCAAAAAGACATCACTAGGAAGGGGTCTAGCGACTGCCTCTAGCTTCATACAAGCTTCAATATGAGGAATGGCATCCTCCGGACGATTGATTCTAGGTGACCTAAACGCAGGTGTGCTGTCAGTGCGTATTTGATTTCGCTCTTGTTTGATTTACAGAAGGTTTAACACAATCTTGGTTCGCACTTGTCCTTCCTATTTACAAAGGATAAGAACATGGTAACCATGAGATACAGATCAATGCGGGCACATACCATATATCTCTCTGACCCCGGTAGTATATTTCCTTGCGGCGACATCAGAATCCTTCGGAGTTGTTTTTGAGAACCTTCTGTTAATGCAACAACTCTGTTTTGAAGTGCCCACAGGCACAGAAGTTGAAGATCCTCGGGAACTGTAGAAAGACCATCAGAGAGGAAGGAACAGATAATGGAGCGACTGCGAACCGTCATCTACATGACAGAAGTACGAAAACGCGTACAACTTTGGGAATAAAAAGTGATATGCAATGGATGGGTGTACAACTCCTAATAACTCTCCATCTTGATCAACTCCTTGTATATCGTCCGGAGGTGGTTCGCTCATCATTTTCTGCGCTATGAAGAACACGGATTCCTGAGTTTTCCCGGTATCATATAAGAGCACTTCTCGTTACTGACCTCCTGGGGCTTCGTTCCTGACTTCCGCGACATCCGGTAATCGGGGCTGGAGGTTTTTGATTTCGCTGGGGGGTAGTCCAGTCAGATATGCTCGCGGTTGGTGAATAGTCGCATTCCGGAGCGCAACTTGCAGAGATTCTGACATAGAGTGGAGGTGCCTGCAGGACTGCTGGAGGCTTATTATTTAAGCACACAGCCACCAGCCGCCTGCCAAAAATGCACTCAAAAATGTCCGCCCCAGGTATTTTACTGTAGCTGCCCTTTATCTGTAACGTCGCATAGTCATATTCAAATAGAATCATCTTGAGCAGGGCGTGGTTGGAGGGAATCAGGAATATCAAAGATTTGAAGGAATTAGATTTTGTATTTTCTAGTATACTCCAAAACAAGAGAAACCCTACGACCACGTACTCGAGAAGAAATTATTTAGTATGATCTACTCCTCAGTTAGACCAAAAAAGTGAGATCTGACGCGTGATTTTTAGGAAATAGTTTTCCGCGCGACGTTTGGTTAATTACCGTAACTAACGCGTTATGTCACGCGAAACTGTCACGACTCTCCCTCAAAAAAACCTCGTAAAAATGGGTATTATTGGTATGATAGTATCCTATAGTCTTTAAAATGTACATATCATCTTTTGATCGCAGAATAGCCACGATTCGTGGCCATCTACTGGCATACGACGGGGAGGATGGTGGGCAGACGGGTGCGGACAGGTTCTGAGGTGGCTATGCGCTTACGTCATGAGCCATCAACCGCAAATGCCGCCCTCCACATAGCACCTTGGGCGGCAATGCATATTTGGAAAGATCTTTTGGGCAAACATAAATGACGAGTTTATGCTCGGCGCCGGAGCTACTCCATATGGCTGTTCGGCCTCAAATCGGTCCCATATGGAGTAGACCCGGGCGAGCAAAAATGACACTGAAAAATCCGAAATTTAAGTTTGCACAGAGATCTTTGGAAATATGCAACACCGCCCAAGGTGACTGATTACAGAAATTTGAGTGTAAAACAATGCCAAGTAGTAATTATCATCTTATAAGGAACATATATGATAAAGCTGTCCAAAAGGTTGCCAAAAGGTGGCAAAGATGGTCCCAGAGGACCAGATGCACTACTGCGAGGAAGACCAAAAAATAAAATAAATCAGGTCTGTACAAGCTTTATTCAGAAGGTTGTCATGCTGTTGACAGTAGCCAAAAAAAAACCAATGTGTAATGTGTGTTGATTACAGGAAAATACTAGCATTATAGATATATTTGAAATTTACTGATGAATATTTTCCCTCTACTGTGTATGTATTGCCAAAGGAATTCAGCATGAATACTGAAGCTAAAGCTCTAGGGTAAGTACTAGTTGACTACTGTAGCATTTGAGTTTCAAGGATGTATGGATGCGCGCAAATACTCTTGAAATCTCTCTTTTTCTTTTTTTCTTCTTACTTTGCGCTGAATTTTCGGCGCAGGATACCCAAGAGAATGGTGCATAAACCACAAGAACACTGGCACATGTCGTTTTAGAGAAGATGAAAAGACTACGCTATGCCTTATGACTGTCACATGTGCGCGTAGTAAACGTAAGCAGGGGTTTGCTGAGCTCCATTTGGCATTTTCGTAGGACCTGCACGACGGTCCCCAGTAGACTCCCTACAGGTCGTCCCTTCCCTTGGCCTTGTACATACATCCTACATACGATACATATGTTATAATATAGCGCATTTTTTTCTCTAATTCTCGCCCTCAGTCGTCAAAATCGGCCTCAAATCACCGCTGCGGTAACGGAGGAAAGGAAAAGGGAGGTGGAACTCCTTCTGCAGCTTCTCACTGACAAAACAGATGGAACACAAGCGGTCCCAAAACAAAGCGTCACCTGTGCGATTCGAACACACGCGCTCAAAGAGCAACCGCTCAACTGCCAAATATAGCAGGCGATCCCGTTAACCACTCCGGCAAAGTGACACATTCTGCTTGCCAGCTGGATCGTATACTACTCATACCCCTGAAGTGATACACACCCCTGAAGTGACAGATTTTTGAGAAATCACTCTGTAACTTCGTCCCTCCCTTATCTCCCTTCATATAATTTGAACAGTAGATACCTTTGTATACTATCTGCATTGCTATGTACTATCCATACCCCAGAAGTGAAAAATAGAATGTTGATGAATTAAAACTTCCTCAAATCTTTACCGTTGTCCGAAAAAACTTGCACACCTCAAGTATATGATATAAGCCTTCAGTTTATCAAACTTAGAGGGCTTTCCGAGGGATGTGGATACAAGCCGTGGAGGGCCGACGAGGGACGTTTTGTGACAGCGTATTGGCGGGGAAGTGAAAAGTGTCACTGGGTGTGACACTCATTGAAAACGCAGGTGCCGAGCGGAGTTTAAGTCAAGTTTTCTTTCACTTCCACCCTCGTCTGCAGCCTGATGATGCATAACTCCTCAATTTCGACTTCAAAAAGTAGTCAGGCAGATATATATCCATACTATGATGTACTAGACAAAGCCCTGAATATTTTCTCCAGAGGAATACTGTGTTCTGAGCTTTTTTTACTTCTGTCACGCTTGCGGAAACGCGGTTTTTCATCGTTTTCAGCCCATGGCAAACGTCTCAGTGTAGATGTGTAGATTCTGACTACATAGAAATGAAGATAATGTATAAAAGTATCTACCGTTCAGTTTCTATGAAGGGACATGTGGGAGGGACGAAGATATGGACATATTTCTTCAAAGTTTTCACTTCTGGGGCCCTTGTCACTTCTGGGGTATGGATAGTATCCAGTTTTGCCAATTTTGCGCAGAGACATTTGGCCGAAGCTGAAGACAGCCGAAAAAATGTGTTTCCGTGAGCGTGACAGAAGCGAAATTTTTCGAAACGGGGTATTCCTCTGGAAAATTTTTCTGTGGGTGGGTATCGTACTTCTGAAAGCATATATGTATCAGTATGTCAAATTTCCGAGGTCAAAATCGCAGCGTTATGCATCACTACGTTGCAAACCATAGAAAAAGTTGCTTTAAACTCCGCCGGCACCAGCGTTTTCGAGGCGGGTCACACCTGTGACAATGTAGACTCGTTCCCAGCCGGTTGGTAGAAAAGCGCCCTGGCGGAGTTTGAATGGGGGCGCGATCACCAACCGACTGGTATCATATGTCATCGGTTAGGACCCCTACCCCGTGGGAGAAAGGACTTAGCCATATTTTGGCGTTGTTTTAGGCTGCCGCTGCGAGGAGGGTGCATTTCGTAGGGAGTAGCTATGTTCTTTCACTCTGGGGAAACATTATACAATGAGAAGTATGCAACCAAGCGTAATAAGAGTTAGTTTGACAATTATTCACTCCTCGTCCGAGCCGTCCGAGTCATTTTCAAGGCTCGTATTGACTTCCACCTCTACGACATCCATATCCAGCGCAATGTCCTCCTCATTCTCCAGTGTAGCCAGGGGTCCATCCTCACCATCCAATATATCTGCCAACCTTGGTGTAAAATCCTCTACAGTGTCCTCCACCAACTCCTCACTATCACTTGGAAGATCAGCAGCAAGTGTCGAAGCAGTGGAAACCAGGGTTTCAGCGATTGCACCATCAGCTGAATTAGAAGGTGTGTAGACCTCTTCACCAATAACCGGAATAATTCTACTCCTTCTCTGCAAACGCTTGAACGAGATGTTGTACTCATCCAGGAGTGATGGGGAGGTATTGGGTGATCGCTGGTGCTTCATAGTGGAATACGGCGATGAAGTGGTTCAGGAATTGGGCAAATTGACAATACCTGAAATGTCAGTCAGTAAGAAGAGAAGCCGGGAAGAAGAATCAGAATATGAAGATGGGGGAAAATTGAAGGACATGGAGAAGAATCTGGGTGATGGCCAGAACCAGGGATCTGTTGCCAGCACTTCGACGACAGCTGTCGAAGAAGCTCCGATGCCAACAAACACAAATCACTCAAACACTCTATTACCTACCGCTAACACACCCCAATCAACCCATCCTCATCCCTACTACATGTTGTGTCAATGGTTGAATGGACCACATGGCTTTGCATGGTATTATGTTCCTACAGCTCTCCCTCAGCCGACGAATCCCAGCCAGAGTGCAGCATCATATCCTTATAATCCACCTTACCAGCATCCAGCACAGTAGAACTTGCGAGTTTTCAGTAATCTCTTGAAGATAATGGTGTATAACGATGTACCTAGCATTTATAGTACTAGAAATATGCGGGATACTGCAGTAAGAGGAGGAAAGAATGAGACTCCCTGACGGCGACGGTTGTGGTTGAGACGAAATTTGGCTAAGTTCTTTCTCCCACGGGGTAGGGGTCCTAACCGACGACATTTGACACCAGCCGTTCTGTCGAACGACCGGCGGAGTTCGAACCGAACGGATGGAACCGAGCCTAGTGACAATGTATCACTTCCTTGCGAAAACAAGGTCAGAAAACGTCCCTCCTCGGCTCTGTACGGCTCTTATCCACATCTCTCGGAAAACCGTATAAGCTCGATAATCTGAAGGTATATATCGTAGACTCAAGGTGCGCAAGTTTTTTCGAGCAGCGGTGAAGATCTGAGGAAGTTTTAATTCATCGACATTTTATGTATCACTTCTGGGGTATGAGTAGTATACCTTGCTCCTGCCAAAAATTAAGTCCACAACCCTACTCCCTACTTTAGTAGGCACTTGGTCAGGTAAAATTTTCACCTCATTTACAATCCTTGTCGAAGTTTTCCCAGTCAAAGTTCCTTGCAAAGATGAGGGTAAACAGCTGAGGCGGGACGGTGCGTGTGGCTGTGCAATCCAGACGCTCCAGCGTCCGGGCCACCGATGGAGCAGTTCTAGCCTTCGCTAGAGCTCTGTTCGCCATGTGCTGTCGTCGCAAGTTTACAATGGAATGTTTTGGGTACCTTATATTGGCGACGGCTGAGGTCAGATTTTTGGAAGTGAAGGCATGATGATTTTGCGGGCAATTTGGTGAAGATGAGAAGGGCAATTTATTGATGTATATGGTTCAACAAAGGAAATACAAACAACTCTGTACGTCCAACCCCAAATACACAGACATGTTTCCCTTTCATCGATTGCCGAGTCCACTCAACTGCCAAACCAACATCTTTTTGAAGAACGAAATATTCCCCATCACATACACAACCCAGTATGGTATCGACCATGGATTCATCAACGAACCAACAAACCATGCGAACCTCTTCGTCATGACAATCTGCTTAGACGCCTTTTCGTGTCTCTCCTTGGCAAAATCTTGCAACATTTGCAGGTTGCTGTCGTTGTTCGCGTCTTTTGACTGAATATGTTTAGCCACAGTAGCTCCAAGACCGATAGCATCTCGAAGCCCAAGGTTCATTCCCTGACCACCGATCTATGTACAAGGAGCCAAGTGAGTGCTAGAACCTTGGTGTAAAACCCAAAAATCTCACCGGTGGATGGATATGAGCAGCATCCCCAACGAGCATCACAACTCCTCCATTCTCCTGCTCAGTATCCCCGCGTATCCTCCTAAAAAAGGTATCCGCAATCGCTGAATGCGTCCTAAACCTCGTCGACCAATACACTTTCTTCAAATGCACAGGCTTATTAGGATTTCTTGAAGGATCCGAGGACAAGACCGGTGGTCCATGTCCATCAACATATTTCTGAAGCACCTCCAATCCAGGATGAGAGGGTGCTTCGCCTTTAGTCAAGTGAACGGAAAAGCCAATTCGGTAAATCGGCTCAGTAGCGCCGTAAAGGGTTGACTGGACTTTGGGATGTGCCAGAGGAAATGTGAGGAATAGACCATCAGGGCAGATGGATAAGGCACCAGTGTAGGGATCGACGGGAAATATGTGGTCGAGACTTGAATCGAAGGTGATGTCTGCCAAAATTATTTGGGATATTCTTGGGTCACCAGATTTCTCTCTGTCGAGGCCTTGTGGGTCAACAAAAGAAATACCGGCGACTGAGCGGATCTGATGGACATCAAAATGTGAGGTTATGAACGAACACAAATAGACCGTACCACAGAGCGAGCACCATCTGCAGCAATGACATACTGTGCCGTGATGATTTGACCAGTTTCAAAGGAAACTTGCAAACCATTTCCGACGGGCTTCATCCCAACTGCTTTCAACGGCCTGAAAACCTGACCACCCAACGCTTCTAGCTCTCTGTTCAATTCAAGTTCGGTGTGAGCCTGGCTGATTATGCACGCATACGGAAATTTGGTATAAGGATGCAGAGAGCTGAAATCGTTGACCAAGAAAGGCGACCCATTCCCGTCTTGTACACGCATTTCCTGCATACGTATACCAGCAGCGTCGAGTTTGGCGAAACATCCAATGGACTCAAGAGCCTAGAAATATTTCACCGGGTCAACGATGCGGGGAAATCGTCAAGACGCGTAATAACACACCTCTATAGTAGCTGAATGTATGACAACAGCCCTCGAAGTATTCTGCCCACTGAGGACACTATCCACAACGACTATATCGTGAACGGCAATTCCATGCTTGATGAGAGACACGGCAGTGGCCAATCCCGTTGGTCCTGCACCAACGATAAGAATTTTTGCTTGAGTTGGTGGTGGTTGTGACATCTGCTTCAGAGTAGCAGTTTACTTGATGTTGATAGGCATTTGATGTCTGTATATATGTGCAAGGTCAAGGATAATCGGACTGCAGGTAGTAATTTGGCTTACTATCCGCAGAGTACGGGTGAATTAATTTTGTGCGTCGCCATCGTGGAGAACACAACCGGTACGCCAGTTAGAAGCTTTGGGATGTCCGTTTATCCGACCTAGCAAACAGTCAGGCGGCTCGGTATCAGATACAGCGGTTGTAATCTATAGTAGGTATTTCAGGATTCAATACGCGGGGGAAAGATCGTGGAGTCACTGCACTTACACAAGGGACGTCGATATCGAGTGGTGACCAAATAACCAGTAGTGAACTGCCGAATAAGTTTAACCGTTAGAGGTAGTCAGATTAGCTTACTATCTGTATATACAAACGATTGCAAGAACTCACAACTTACTTGAAGAGTCCTAAGCCAATCTAGTTTTCTTGTGAATTCAGGAGTAGGCGAGCCCGTACGTTCGAGCTAAAGCCGTTTCCAGGCCGTTTCGACTCGATAGCAAACGAGAGTCCTTCAGCGAGAATCAACTGTGAGCAAATTTTGAGGCTGACCGGAGAAGCAGACAAAAAGATAGATAGTTTACACCTACCTCGTGCAACTTGTCTTTTCATCATCAATGATTGAGGAAGATTAGAAGACTCAAGAGGTGTGGGAGCCACAATCGGCAATTTTCAGTCCTCAGGCCTCAGCTCTGCGTTCATGGACCTACTTCACTGTTGACCTCTGTCCTCATGTCGGCTTCCCCAATGGCTCCTCGTATGGCTGGCTTCAAGCAATATGCGTCTTACCCGTCTTTCCTGAGCCTTCGAGTGCTTCATTTGCGGACTGACCAATTGTCTCGGTCTCGATTTAGGATCCGGAATTGCAACGCCTTTATATATTCAGGTGTGATAGAGGGGCATGCGGTGGCTTGAAGTTTATGGCTGTCTATTGTGCGTCTATCCTCCACCGTCATCCCCAAAGGATCTAGCCAACGCAGCGACCGTTTCTGCCGACGCTTTTTTTAAGCCATTCCGCCTACATACACCCCATCTTGGAAAACATAATCCATGTCCCGATGTCGCATAAACAAGCCAGGCGGGCGCTGAGAAGGATTGCCTCATGACTACGGTCGTCCAGGACTTACTTCGTCAGCGTTGGCAGCAGGATGGATTTCTTTTTTCATTCGGACATATGTGAACACTTCTCTCCATAATGAGGAAGTGACCCACCTCCGGGGTTCATCTCTCTCTCTTCACCAGCTTTTCTCTGATATGCAATCTTGCGCTCGGAAGCGGCGATGTGATTGGGATAGAACCACTAGTACATATGTAGACCCACCACGGGCGGTGACTAGGGTTAACATGGCCCCCGAGATTATATATGTATAAAAACGCGTAGTGCGCGTTCGGTGAGCCCTCCTTTTTTCGCGTTCATTCCACACTCATCACAGTGCGCGCATGGCAGCGTCTTTCACAGAAATCTGCGACCACTAGTGTCTTACGGGAATTTACGCACAGTAATCACAACCTCTGCAGATGTCTCATCTTCCCGTGTGGACGTCCTTGAACGGTGCACATTACAACGCGCCAAGGTGCTAGACAATCCCATTCTTACCAACCACCTCACGCTATCCTTCACCATGAAACTTGGACCACTTGACCAGCTCGTTCGTCCACCAACACTCCCAATCCCTATTCGTCTTCATCTACAGGCACTTCAACCCATCTGCACCGGAAGCCATTTCGATTGAGCGTCTGCAACGCGTCATAGGGCTTCAACTGGGCTATTACCCTCATCTGACTGGTCGTATGCAGATCAACCCGACCGATGGTACCTCCCGAATCGCTCATCTAGACACTGGGGCTACGCTGTTGATGGCTCAGTGTAACCAGTCCCTAGAAGCGGCCAATTCCTCTCGTGGTCGTCTTTCGTTATTCGATTTGCCTGATTCTGGCAATGCGCTACCCTATAATCCCAATATTGAGGACTCGCCCCTATTTACTATCCAGCATACGTGTTTTGCGTGCGGGCCGTGTCTCTCGGTGTGACGCTTCCTCACGCTGTTTGTGCTGGTGATGGGTGCTTGAAGTTCATGAGCAATCTCGCAGAGCTCTATCGTGGTCTCGGATCAAGTGATGTCCCGATGTTGAGTCGTCCGCCTCATATTCGTTCATATTTGTCGGATATGGACAATATGAATACGGAAGAGAGGCAGGCAGCACTTGCTTACCAGTCTTCATTGTTCTATGTCCTTTCTGCATTGTTCCATCAGTGCATATACCGAGCCCGCTTAAAGTACCAAGCACAGACCCAGGATACACTTTCACCCCCCGACTTCCTCACCTCCGTCAATGTCGTCAGCACGCCAAAAGGAATTGTCGACCTTCCCCCCACATATTTTCCCAACAATGTTCTTGGTACCTATTCTTCCTTCCAACATGACTTACTGGCCAATGGGCCCCTTTGGCGAATTGCGAAGCAGTTGCACGATATGATTCGGAGTGTTTTCACGACAACAAACGAAATCAAGCAAACCATTCATTGGGTAGCTGCCCAGCCTGACAAACGTCAAATAACATCTGTTTTTCGTCATGGGAATGGCAGCCTCATGATGAGCTCTTTGGCAAAATTCAACATGCATGGCGGGACAGAATTTGTGGAAGGGGAAAAACCTTTGATCGTCTATCCGTTTACGTCCATGTCGTTCGTGGATGGCATGGGTCTTGTTTTGCCCACAGAGGAGCGTGGGACGGGCGCTCTGGATGTGTATATGGTGCTGAGCAAACCGTTGTGGGAGATACTTGAAGGAGATGAGCAGTTGAGGCGATTCTCGTCGGAGTGGTCGGGAAAGTAGTACTGGCATCGTTTACTATGGTGGACTTATCATTGGATTCAGACGCATTCTATCTGGATAGATATCAATAGTAGCTTTCATATACCATATCTCAACTCGCTGAAGTTGAGCTAGATTATAAACTTAATAGTCGCAATACTTAGCCTAGCCACACAAAAAGATAGATCTGTTGCTGAAAATTCAGGACAAAGCTGACAGCTGGTACATAGAGCTCTGATAAACCCATCATAAACGCAGTACTTGCAGGCAGAAGCGAAAATCGCATGTCACATTTTCAAGACTTCAGCCTATTGTATCCTCCGAGTCGGACTCCAGGCCTAGCAGCAGGCCCAACAGCCAAATGCAAAACGCGTCACTACTAGTTTCGCTGTAGTGAAACGGCGCAAGAAACAATAAAGAAGGTTTTGGTCGCAGTTTTTTCCGGAAGATGTATGATATGACCCCAGGACTGTGTTTCGTTAGCTGGAGCTACGCTACTTTTGACGAGGTACGCTACTACTATCAGGTGACCCTCGTACGGTTTAGAGAACAATTAGTTATCATTCGATAACGACCCATTAGGCCTGACTGCCAACGCTAGCTCGAGCTAGAGTCTTGGTTCCAGTGATGTGTTGGATGTTACGTTGGGCCGTGATCAGCGGTCTGGGACCCCAGAAGCAGATGTTGATGAATGGCTTTGTGGTGGAAGAACAGAACCACAGGTGTGCAAGCGTCTAGCGATACTTACAGTGTGGGTGAAGTGGTTGCTGTAGAGTGACGATACAAACGTTGGGGTAGAAGGAAGTCCGTGGCGGAAATTTTACAAAAGAAAAGTTGTTGCGGTTTTGAAGACGAAGACGAGCATAAAGATGCCGACGCCAGTGCGTCATTTTCCTCAGGCTCCGAGTCGTCAAATTGTGTAAGAGTCAAAGGTGAGGCAAGGTGTGATAAACACCGATAGACCTGGAGATGACTGAAAGTGACTGATAGGAGTAGAGGGCGGGTAAGGACGACTTCGGTTACGGCGAGCAGCATGCAAAGCGTCTAGAAAGTCTGGTTAATAGCCTGAGTGATCAAATAGTACTTCGGATACAGCAGTGAAGTACATGCATGTACACCAACGGACCCAGTGCGGTTGGATCACAATTGTTTCCCTATATCCGTGGAGCATGTAAACCGAGACGGCGGGCAGAGAAGAGACAAGGGGAAAATGGAGAACTGCCAATAGCGTGAAGCTCTTTCAGTCAAAGAGGTTGGACGAAAGACGTGGAAGGTATGACTGAGTCTGAGATGAACTCTTGAAGGCAAGTGAGAGAAGGTCCCAATCTGGAGAGCAGGACTGATTCGACGTACCTCAGACAGTTCTTCTGTTGAGTAGAGTATTGGGGTTCGAGTCGTAGAAAAACTGAACATTGTTTTGGAGAAGAGAGGAACGTTCGAGTTGCCTGTCTTTACGGTGATAGCTTTCGGCACCGCAGTGAAGAGACTTTTGGGATGTCAGTCGACCCTGAAGACGAACTCACTGGTCCCAGAATGGAAAAGCCTCCTCCTCGGTCTTTGCCCAACCTCCCAAGTTATTTTTATTGTTCTTTTATAAGACGCAAAATAGCACCTCGCCGTGAGTCAGCGCCCTTGCCTGACTAACCTTGCGCTAAGGCCGGTGTTTCATAACCAGGTAAGAGTTGTAGTTGGTAGAGTTGAGCGCAATGGTGATGAAGTAAAAAGTGAAATCACGTACGTACTACCCGAGCCCGAGTACCGAGTCTTCCGGGTCCGTTGTAACCTTCTTTGCTATCTCTCAAGACAACTGGCTCTGATCAAGCTCTGATAGCCCTTCTTTGGCCGCAAAATTGACCGAAAGGCTTCTAGAGCAATTCAGCCTGTGGACTAACAGCTTGCTACGGCGCCGTCTTTCATCGATTTCATCTCGGAACACTACTATTAGGCTTACTAGGCTTACATCGGGATGTTCTCTAGACCCATGGCGTAACAAGGAGCTGTCTTTCATCTCGGAACCATGATTTATCACTACTATAGTGGTATTGGGCTTACATCGGGACCGTTCTTTGGACCCATGGCGTAACAGCTTTCAGTGGGCTCAGCTGGGTAAGCTGAGTCCTCGGACTCGGAAGTAACGCCTTTGCGAACATAGTACAAAGAGGCCCGTCTTTTCTCTCCTCCTGAGTCCTCATAACTTGGTCAATCTTAAAGCTTAAAGGTGAGTACTTCAGCAGGCAGTGATCACCGTTGTCCTTATCTGAAGTTGCCATCGCTAGGTCGACGTATCTACACCTCTGAGGTCTTCCCTTACATATTCCAGGATGCCCATTGACTCAGACTTTGACTTCGAAACTCTTCAGCTGCGTACCTGGAGCTCATTGTCGAAAGCAGACACCGACCGTCTACTCTCTTCCATCACGTCTCTGCAACACCAGGTCGATTCTTACGGTGCCGAGATATGGGGCACGAGCATATGCACTCTGGAGCAGAAACAATTTGAAGTTGCTGTGACATCCCTTCAGAGAAAGTGCTCTCTGCTCGCCCCAATCCGCAGGCTTCCTGTCGAGATCTTAGAAATCATTTTCGCCCTTTATTGCAGCGAAAAGGATGCCACATGTGTCGACAAACCCCGCTCAGGGCTCCATGTCCCTTTCATACCTCTCATCCAAACGTGCGCTTTCTGGAGACACGTCGCACCCCACGCATGGCCAAATATCAAAATTATCCTCGATCCATATCGCACCGTTGACCTCGATCTGTTGTCCCGTCACTTGCATATCTTGCAGAGCACGCCGTTGACCGTCTCTCTATACTCCCTCAGCTATTTCAAGTCAAATTTGCGTGCATCAGAATTAGACAATGCACGTCGTGCCTTTGACATGTTACTTGGTTGCGCTGAGCAGTGGAGGTCTGTAGAGCTGATGGGACCGGGGATCTTTGCATGGTTTCGCGTACAGGAATTACCGTTGGGGAATCTTGAATCATTGACGATCCGGACTTGGACATCCACATTCTACCTTCCCGAAATACGGCGGCAGTTTTCAACTTTGTTCAAGTTGGCCTCAAACCTACGGCAGCTAAAGGTTGATACTGGCTCTGTTCCCATCGTAGAGTTAGGTCTTCCCTTCTCGGGTATCACCTCCTTGTCGTCCAGGGCCTGTGTACCACTTGATCTGGACGTGCTGTCTTCAAATCTCTGCTCAAACCTTCAGAAGCTTGAGCTCAGAGTTGACAACTTCACAAGCACTGGCGCCTTCCCAGTCGAGTTTATCCATTCCGATATCTCTGAATTACACATAACCAATTTTTCGCGCCCCGAAGATTTCAACCTTTTTCACCATTTCCATCTTCCCCGCTTGGTCACCATTCATCTCAAAGGATTGTGGGTACTTGGCACCAACGCCTGGACGCGCTTGGACCCTCTTTCGTCCATGATACATCGTTCACGCCCTCCTCTACGACAACTACACCTCCAGGAGATGATACCCGATCAGAACGAGCTAATAGCACTGCTTCAGGCCGCGCCGAGTATAGCTCATCTGACGGTTTCGATCTTGGAGGGGTCCATTGTTTCAGAAGATGGACTAATCCGACATCTTACATTGGACTCTCCTACGGATCCACCCCTACTTCCATCTCTTTCGGCGTTGGAATTATCCTTGTGTCAGATGGATTCCAAACCGGTGGACGAACATATTCTTCTCGAGCGTATACGTGACGTGTTGGATACCTGGCATCTGAGCTCATTCAGCTTGAAGCTCAATGACGGTTCGGTCCTGAGCGCCAGCGACGTGAAGGAACGCTGCGTTGTCACACCTCTCGAAAGAGAGACCATTTCCAAAGACGTACTCGCGCAGAGCCCTATTGGGTATACGTGTCAATCATGGACTCAGCAAAGAACCACACAGACCCCCTTGTCAATATTTCGTTCTCTCATTGTCAAAGTAATTCAGCCCGTGGCCGCATAGAAGAAACTAGAATTATTGGGACATACCGGGGCATAGAAAATAGTGATGTATACGCTGAGAAGCCATAGGATGGTGATAAAGTAGCGAGGCAGTACTTGTACATGCGTCGTCGCTGATTGATGCAAGTGGAAGGAAGTTAATGCCGAAGAAATATACATGATCCATGAAAGCCGTGCTATATTATGAATAGTCCATTAGAGGTAGAGAAACAAATGAACAGTGCTATTCCTCCCTTCTTCACCTATTCCCAAGCCCGCTCAACTGCCAAACCAACATCCTCCTGAAGAATGGAATATTCCCCAAAACATACAAAGCCCAATATCCTATCGACCACGGATTCATCAACGACGAGACTAACCGTGTAAACCTCTTCGTCATAGCAATCTGCTTCAACGCTTTTCCGTGTCTCTCTTGGGCGAAATCTTGCAAAGTTTGAAGATTGCTGTTGATATTCGCATCCGTCGACTGGATGTGTTTAGCTACGATGGCGCCTAGACCAACGGCATCGCGTATAGCGAGGTTCATTCCTTGACCACCAATCTGCAAGTAGTCAAGTAAGCACTAAAATCTTCCTGAGCAGCCCACCAAACTCACCGGTGAGTGTATATGCGCAGCGTCGCCAACAAGCATGACAATTCCTCCATTCTCCTCTTCCGTGTCTCCGCGTATCCTCTTAAAGAATATGTCTGCAATCGCAGAATGCGTCCTAAACCTCGTCGACCAATACACCTGCTTCAAATGCACGGGTTTACCAGGATTTCTTGATGGATCTGAGGAAATAACCA
Source organism: Tetrapyrgos nigripes (assembly GCA_013368315.1). Lineage (NCBI taxonomy): Eukaryota > Fungi > Basidiomycota > Agaricomycetes > Agaricales > Campanellaceae > Tetrapyrgos > Tetrapyrgos nigripes. The sequence continues at coordinate 367,617 of JAACJM010000024.1, forward strand.
TTGGCCCTTGTGCACCCACATAGCTCTGTAGAACTTCTATCCCAGGATGTGAAGGTGCTTCGCCTTTGTCCAAAGGAACGGAAAATCCAATTCGATAAATTGGCTCAGTAGCGTCGTATACCGTTGATTTGGCTTTGGGATGAGCCAGTGGAGCGATCAAGAATATACCATCTGAGCAGATGGAGAGGGAGCCGACGTAGGGATCGGTAGGAAATATGTGCTCGAGGTTGGAGTCGAAGGAGACATCGGCTAAGATGATTTGAGATGTTCGTGGGTCGGTGGATTCGTCTTTATCGAGACCATCGGGTCGACGAAGGAGATACCAGCGACTGAGCGTATCTGTAGGGATGCGCGTGTCATGTCAAAGACTACGCATATATGAAAGGCGGGAAGCTAACGTACCACAGAGCGAGCACCGTCTGCAGCAATGACATATTGTGCCGTGATAGTCTGGTCAGCCTCAAAGGAAACTTGCAAACCATTCTCAACGGGCTTCATCCCAACTGCTTTCAGAGGTCTAAAGACATGACCGCCTAATGTTTCCAGCTCTCTATGCAACTCGATTTCGGTATGAGCCTGGCTAATGACGCATGCATAGGGAAATTTGGTGTAAGGTTGCAATGAGGAGAGATCGTTGGTGATGATAGTTGAACCATTTCCGCCTTGTAACCGCATTCTTTGCATATGGAGGCCCGAAGAGTTGAGGCCGTCCACACATCCAATGGATTCGAGGGCCTAGAGAAATGACGCCTCATTACTGTAGGACAAGAATGGGAACGCCATTACGACGTACCTCCAAAGTAGCTGCATGTAATACTACTGCCCTCGAAGTATTCTCTCCTTGGAGAACACTATCAATGATGACTATATCTTGAACGGCAATGCCATGCTTGATGAGAGACACAGCTGTGGTCAATCCTGATGGTCCTGCACCGACGATGAGGACCTTTGCTTGAGTTGGTGGTTGTTGCGACATCATAGAAGAGCTCTGATGCAGTTGTCGACGCGCTCCTATATATACGCAGAAGTTTGATAGGGCCGCTCGCTTTCGTATGGCGCGAGGTCCAGGTCATGGCAAGTCATCAGACTGCGGACAGCGAATAAAGAGTCCTGCTTCCGGTTGAAAACGGTTAAATCTTGAATGGTGCAGATCTCCATATGACTGTATGCATAGGCAGGAGAGAAGGTTTTGGGATCAAGACTGGAGCTGAAATCTGCTTGCTTTCGGTTAAATACATTTCAGACTATGAGTTTTCACAGTACTGAGTATACATAACTTGAAGCCGTTCTGCACCTACCTGGGATTGCAAGCTTGAGGTACTAGGATCCTGTGTTTGCCCTGGAGGCAGTAGCCAAACAACCGCCAGGGGTCTCGGACTTAATTTACTCAAGCTACTTTCTGTACAATCACCTCCTTTCAATGCAGACGACTCTGTCGTCCCTCTTCAATCTCCTTGGGGATGGAGATGGCAACGATGACCATCCAGAATTACCCCCAGGAGCTCCACCTACCAGTCAGTCTCCATCTCGAAGCATAACATCATTCACTCACCCGCTCATACTATCGCAGTGTCATTCGAGGGACCATGGTTCTCCACCCAGATATTTCTGTCCCTAACAATAGGTCTATCATCTTTCTTAATATTCTGCTATTCGAGAACAAGATGGCCTTTGCTATTTGCTCCTCGTACAAAGTTAAAGGGTGCGCTCACCAAGTACAACCATATGCCACCCCCTTACACTCATGCATCATGTTCTTTGCCAGGCTTCTCTCCGCATGAAGCACACGCGCATCAAGCATTCTTCGGTTGGATACTCCCGACGATAAGGACGTCAGAGTTCACAATTTTACAGATTGTTGGCCTAGACGCAGCCGTGGTATGTCATTTTGTCCAATTGACGTTTTTCATAACTCAATCCCTGCAGTTGCTTAATTTCTTCAAAATGTCCTTCTATCTGTTCTCAGTCTGCTCATTCTTTGCTGTGATCGCCCTCATGCCGCTCATTTGGCAAGTGCGTCATGGCTTCCAATTCACTTGCCAGCGTATATTCACTACTCCCATTCTTCAATAGCACAACAAAAAGCTGGGCAGGGAACACCCTTGGGATGGAGAAGATGATGAAGAATGGCCAGCTTATGTTTCGTCTCGTATCCTTACAGTTGTTCCCAGCAACTCTACCCTTCCAGGCGATGATGGCTGGCTCGGACTCATCACAGACGCCAACAGTTATCTTGTTGTTCACCTCATCTTCACCTACATCTTCACGCTTCTTGCGCTCTATTTCATCTACAAAAACTACCGCCGATTCATTCGCTCCCGACAACTCTTCTCATTGGAACTTGTACACTCCATACCAGCACGTACGGTCATGGTGACAAACCTACCTCGCCATCTTCAAGGGGAACGAGCTCTAGCAGAGTATTTTGAAAGCATGAGTATGAGCGTGGAAAGTGTATCGGTGTGTAGGGATGTAGGAGGTTTGAAGCGATTGTTGGACAAGAGGACTGAGGCTTTGCTGGCATTGGAGAAGGCTTGGGCTTCATATGTTGGCAATCCGAGCACTGTGGCCGAATACGACCCCGAAACCGTCAATTTCGCTGATGGTGACATGGAGAGTGGTCCCACTACCCCTGCAAGACTAGTCGTCCCGCACCGAAAGAGGCCAACATTACGACCTGGCTGGCTCCAACCCAAAGTTGATGCTCTGGAGCACTTGGAGAATCAGTTTCGGGATATCGACGACTTGGTCAAGAAAGTGCGGCGGACGGGAAGGTTCAAACCTACTGAAGTGGCTTTCGTCACCTTTGAGAAGATGTCGAGCGCGCAGATTGCTTGTCAGACTGCACATTTCCCGAATCCTTTCCACGTCAATACGTATCCTGCCCCTGAACCGCGGGATATCGTCTGGGCCAATATGGTATCTTCAAACAAGAGTATCCGGGTTAGGGATATACTCGTTCTAGCTGCTTTGACGCTCCTGTTCTTCTTCTGGATCTTCCCGACGAATGCTCTTGCTATCTTGCTGAATTATAACGAAATCAAGAAGACACTGCCGTGGCTTGCTAGGTTGATTGAGAAGAATCCAAAGGTCCAAGCTATCGTGCAGAATTCTTTGCCTTCGGTTGCTATGATTACTTTGAACGCCTTGTTGCCGTTCATGCTAGAAGGTATGCGATCTACTTTCTTTCTGTGACAGATAAGGTTGAAATATCTCTTCTAGCCCTCACCTATCTGCAGGGATACCGAGCCCGAAGTTGGATAGAGTATTCGCTCATGAAAAAGTCTGTATCCCAGCTTTTCTATGTCGCCTTTTCTCTGACATGATCATGCAGATACTTCCTTTTCCTGCTCGTCAACGTCGTCTTCATCTTCCTAGTTGCAACTACATATTGGCAACTCGTACGTGATCTGGCCAACTACCCTGCGAAGATTCCGGAAAAGCTTGCCAAAGCTTTGCAATCTGGGAAAGCAAGGTAACAGCGATTCCTTTTCGTGCTGTAGAATGGCTTGTTGATGGTATTTGGTGTTTCAGGAATTTCTTCCTTTCGTATACTATTCTGCAAGGTCTGTACTTGGCTTGAGGACAATCTCTCTGGATCGAACGCTGATTAATGACACTTGTCCAGGTCTTGGTATTATGCCCCTCCAGCTATTGAACCTTGGTATCATTATACCTCGGTTCATCTTGCGAATGTTGTCTATACGAACTCCTCGAGGTACGCTTTTGGCTTCATTTTTCCTTATGAGACATCTGAATACGAGGTTTTGCAATGCAGATTTTGCAGAACTCAACGCTCCTCCCATGATTAACTATGGAGTTGTGTACCCTCAGGCAATCCTCATCTTCACCGTTACTTTGTTGTATAGTGTCGTCCAGCCTCTCATCGTCATCTTTGGTGCTGTCTACTTTGGAATGGCATATCTCGTGTACAAATACAAACTCCTCTTTGGTGAGTGGACCTTTGTACATCCAAGTCTCCATTCACTCACTCGCTCACCTATACTTGACTCGTAGTATTCTACAAACCTTACGAATCCCAAGGTCAAGCCTGGCCACTAACCTACGTCCGTCTCATATGGGCTGTCATGATCTACCTCGTTTTCATGTTTGGTTTCTTCGCCGTATCCAAATCGATCCTCGCTACCCTACTTTTACCATTAATAGGGTTCACAGCGATTGGATCTGGATATGTTTATTATAAATTGAACCCTCTAAGTCAATATGTGAATCTGAGCTCGGTGTTTGAAGTGGAGAGAGGAGAGGAAACGGCTGATGTAGCGAGGTTGAGGATGGGTCATCCTGTGACTTGGTCTCAGAGGTGAGGGTTTCTGTTTTGTTTTTGTTTTTCTTGGTCTTTGAAGCTGATTTATTTTGTGATGATTTTTGCAGTCATTTAAATCGGAGACGCTATGCTCAGAATGATGACACGCTGTACGTCGCGCCGGAAGATGAACGGACGGATTATGTATGTGACATTTCCTTTTATTCGCACAGAAGAGTTGCTGATGTGAATACCAGTCACAACCACCGATGGCAAATTGGTATAGCGGTATTCTGAAGTAAGTCTCCTTTGCCATCTGCGAGGACGATTCCTAATATCAATGGCGTGGTTTTGCAGCACCGGCAAACGAAGATATGGACACCCAGCTCTGAACGGTGTACTCCCAGAACCTTGGCTACCTCTTAAGAAAGGCCAAACCCTCCGTAACAACCTGGAACGTGGCGAACCAACATCCCGAAATACCAACGACTCGGGTCAAGCCGTCGTCCTCACTCTCCGAAAACGACCCAGTGTTGTCCGACGATCCCGTATACCATCACTGTCAGGTGCAAGCTCAAATAACACTTCATATATGAACGGTACAGGAGGGAATGCCAACACCTCTACCAACCCCTGGGAAGACGTTGAGTCTCGTTCGCCTGTTCGTGCATCATCAGGTTCAAGATTAGCGCATCGTCTAAGCTTCGATCATGCTACGGGAGTGATCATGTTACCAGAAGACGGCGGATGGTTGGCGGATGAAGATGAGATGGATAGTGATGAAGAAGAGGTAGAACAAGATGTACATGGGGACGAAAATGGAGCTGCTGCGAATGGTGGTGCGAGGCCCGGGTTAGCGAGAAGTTCGACGGAGCCTGTGGTTTCTGGAGGTGCGCCTAGCTCGGTGACTTCAGCGTCAGTGGGTACGACAACGACGGATGATGAGAGGACGACGCCGATTCAGACGCCTTCTGCCAGTCCAGCTAGGATGTCAAGGTATGGGACGTATTTCCATCATCCTGAGAGAAGGAGGATGGCCATCCCAGGTGCTTTCCCGACAGGGAGAAACACGACGCAGTGAATCTGATTGTATGATTGGTTGGTGGACAAGCTTCATTGTTGTCATTTTTGTTTTCTTGTCATTTGATGATCCGCATATTCTTGAATAGTCACTAGTAACTTAAGGAGGAAGATACCCTTCATGCAGATACGCTCATTCATTTACAGCATCGTATATTCTTGTGTAATAACTACATACAGATACATTTTTATGCTTGCAACTAGGACTCATTTCAGTTGTACAAGAACTTCCAATAGAGTTTAGATATACATCCCTCCCTCACCAAATGTAGAAGCCTTTGCTGAAGAGGTTGGAGGATGGCTATTCTTTGGTGTATGCCAGGCAGCAGCTTCTCCATCTGAAATGGATTCCCCAACCGCGGCGAAAAGAATATTTTGAGCAGTATTCATAAAGCTTTCCGACCACTGGTACTCGTCTTCTGATAGATGAGAGAAATCAGAGGATTTGAGAGTCTTTGGGGGTGGTGTTGGGATTTTTGGGAAAGGAAGGAGGAAAAGAGTCCCTTTCAACGACTGAGAAGGGTCACTAGCTATCAAGGACATGAGAGCTGCAGAGGTATTTGAGTGGATCATATTGGGAGGAGAGAATGGTTGGGCGGTTGATTTCTGAAGAAGGTACGCTTGTCAGGCACGGACGGAATGATAAATCCAACAAGTGCTCACCGATGTAGAGTCAGCAGGAGCGGTCGACAGATATCGGATTGGTGCGTCTTGCTGAGCGATTGGTTCAGGAGAGATATATGTTGGTGACGAGTACACATCTAGGAGCGAGACGCTGAAGGATCCATCAGGGAAATTCGAACAGTCTGCAAGATAATTAAAACATACCTATTTGGCTTCAACTCGTTAAGAATGAACTCGGCATAGTCATGTATGTAGTTCAAAGGAAGCCGCGTAAATGTCTCCGAGACAATGACTGTAGACTTGGACCATGATGGTGCAAAGACTAGTCCTACCTAAACGATAGTAGAAGTTGGTACCGGTTCATAGGACGCGTCATTGCAAGTACCTGGATTTTATTGACGTAAATTGACCCAGCCTGTTCGCCAAGTTTGATTCCTTTTGCCCAATATTTCCCAGCATCTCCAGATGCAAAGATTAGAGGACGATCCTTTGGGATGGAACCAGCGAGCTTGATCTCGGGAGTCGTTACCGGCTCGCTCTCCGCCGTCTTTGGTTCAAGAGGGTTGTATTCGTCTTCTTCGTCTGATTCGACTGCATATCGAGGAGGAACGGTATCTGCGAGAGGATCAATGTCCTACAGAAATTAAGCCAAGTTTTGTGGAGCCTAGTAGATTTACAGACCATAGCTTTTTGAGGTTGTAGTGATCGTGGTACAGGTGCTGGAGCGGCTAACAAAGGCAAATATCCCAACTCCTTTCTTCCATTTCTTTCACGATCCTCTAACGCTAGACCACTATGGTACGTTCTTCATGGCATCCCAGAAGGCTCGCACTGACTGTATATCTCAGAGCGACAACGCAGGTTAGACATCTAGGTTAATCTCGCGAGACTTTGCGATCTGATTATTTTACAGAATACAAAGAGGCTTTCGCGCTTTTCGATAAGAAGGGAACAGGTTCTATACCCAGGGAAATGCTCGGAGAGCTGCTGCGAGCTCTTGGACAGAACCCAACGCAAGCCGAGGTCACAGAGTTGGTAGGATCGGCACCTCGAGAAAGTGTGTATCATGCATCTAGTTCTTTGACTACATCGCGTACTGACCACTACATTAGTCGACTACAAGACATTCTTGACGATTCTTAACCGTCCAGATGGCTTCAAACCTGCCGGTACACCTGGTCAGTACACATCGGATTATATCTCGGTTTGAGGCACTAACGACGCGCCTTATTTGGTTACAGAGGAGTTTATCCGTGGTTTCCAAGTGTTTGACAAGGAAGGAAATGGATTCATTGGGGCTGGTGAACTCAGATATGTTCTGACACAATTGGGAGAGAAGATGACTGACGAGGAGGTGGACGAACTCATGAAAGGGGTACAGATTGGCGCGTGCGTATCCGCCGGTTGATTCTGTTTTATCACTGTTGAGCTGACACGCTCTTTCTTTCTAGTGACGGAAACGTGAACTATGAATCTTTTGTCCGCACTATTCTCAGCCAGTAAACCTTTTGCATGTATCCTTCCCACTCGTGATGTTGTATCATATCATATTTTTCTGTAAAAACCGCGTTGAAAGCTTGAAATACCTTCCTGTCCTTGTGCATTGTGTCTGCACGCTTGCGTTCCGCTAATGGCTCGGTCAAATCTTAGTCATTAGCAGGACCAAAAGATTAACCCAGCGATGTTCTCGCGTAATGATACCATGCTGTGACTACCGAGACTCGGCCTGCTGCTTGAGAGGTTTCATTTTAACCAGTCAAAGGCATTCCATTTTCATGTGCTCTACAATGCACTTCATTTAACGCGGTAACCTTCAAAGTGCATGATTTCGTTCATTTTTTCTACCTCTCTGAGTATCTACATTCTAGCATGCTTTGATAGATTATGACAAGAATAGATGTTCTTCGTCGTACCCAAGAGCTGTAGTGATCCTTTAGGTCGCTTCATAAAGAGTCTCTAAAAGAACACTCACCGTTGTAACTTGTGAACGCGCAGGATACCAATCCAGCTCCACCAGCTATCGCACACGCTCCATCACATCATGGGCTGACAGCACTTCATCATAGACGTCCACGTCTAGCTTTAAGCTGAATGAGCTCAGAGACGTGACTCTGCCTGCTTGGAATCCAATGACACGACTTTCCAGCATGTTAGCGATGGGCTTGAGGAGCGCGAGCTCTTCAACTCCTTCGCCTTCAGACCACGAGCGTGGTAGAAAGACGCTAAGCGTAGAAAGGGAAGGAAGGAGTGGCCGAGCTGTGCTATTGGGATCAACTGGGAGATGCCGGAGGAAACAATCATCTGACATGGCATCGTCTTCAAACATTTCAACATCAAGCTGAGTTATGCTAGGGGTACTTCGCAGTACATCGAGCAATTCACCTTGATGAGGTCGCACGTATTTCATGGAAAGCCTTTGTAAACGATGGTTGGAACGGGACAGCATGGACGTAAGAGGTGCCAGCCTCAACAGATCGTACATGGTATCGTTTCCTTCAAGATCAAGGGCTTCCAAGCGAGGCAGGTGTAAATGTTTGAGGAGATCAAGATCGTCGGACTCCACAAGAGTGCTCAAACACAAACGGGAGATCTCAGACTGGAGGTAGCCGCCAGTGATTGACAGAGTGGCCATGGAACTGGTTTGGAATTGGCCGTTCCATTGCAAGTCAAGCCTCAGCCTGTGCAGGTATTGAAGGTTCGAGCAAAGACTCGATGACAGCACCTCCAAGTCCAGCGGTCGACAGATCACAGTTGTCAAAGAATCGATAGTAGAAGAAGCTAGGCCGAGCTCTACAAGGGCGACGTCAACGCCAGTTCCAGCATCAAGCCGTCGCAGGTTCGTAGCTGATTTGAGGACCTTGGAGAGCCCGTGGTAGTGTTCTCTGCGTAACGAACCCTTGATTTTCAATGAGTCGAGTCTCCCCAAAGACAGTACACAAACGCGTTCATTGAGCCACGAGAAGCACCCGGAACCCCACAACTGAGCAGATCTCCATTGAGCTGAGCAGCCAAGCACCATCTCGAAGACGAGGCGTGTATTTTGCCTGTCCCTGTAATAAAAGAAGCAGCTGACATCCACAGTCAGTGGCATTTTCTTCACTACAGATAAGTGATGGGTTAAAATATGAACGTGCGCGCTAGAAATTTCGACGTCGAGATCTAGCATAATCGTGGGCCAGGCGTGTGGGGCGACTTGTCTCCAGAGAGAACACGTATGGGACAGAGCGGTGAACGGTGCATAGACTCCATGGTTGCCTCTATCTGCTTCATGCTTGTCGTGACAGTAAAGAGCGAAAATCTTCTCCAACACCTCCACGGGAAGTCGACGTATAGGATTAAGTAGGGAACGTTTCCTCTCCAAAGACGCCGCGGCGAGATTTCTCTGCTTCTCCAATACGTGTACCCGGTCCATGAGCAGTCGTATCTCCTCGTCATAGGCAGTGACCTGCTGATGCAAGGACTCTACGGAATCAAGGAGGCGGCCAGCGCCTGCTTTGGACAACGCATTCCAGCTACGCAGCTGACGGGTATTCAGATCGAAGTCTTCGTCGATAAACATGATGATATCGTCGTTCAACATGGTTCTACAGCTCTCTATAGCAGCTGGAGGCGAATTGGCTTCGAATTTCTGGTACTATTGTGAACTTGTGATAGTACTTCTTTGAGTTAAACAAGGAGAGAAAAGAGAACCAAGAGATTCCTTACAATTTTTGAGGGACACAGAATGATTCCCCACCAGGTTGAGCCTGACTAGGCCTGGCTAGTAGCAATATCGCAGTCCGAGATGGTGGTCCAGGTGTAGATTGGTCGTGTGTGGCCCCGGTGTGGGAAAAGTTACACCTGTCATTTTGTGGAGTCTTTTTTATTATGCTCTCCTCTGTTGACTGCGTGCAACTTGTTGGAGGCTACCTATCCCGTATGGAGAGCACGAGCTTCTCTTGAGTCTTGTTTACGAGGTACTTTTTGCACTTCGGTCCCTCTAAGTCCAGATTTGCTCACAGCTGATTGAAGAGACCCTTGTGAAACTGAACGACATCATTATCCTATCACAGGAGGAGGAGGAGGAAAGGAAAATTGTGCTGTGTCCTCTCAGTATGGTCAGGATAGTATCCGGTTATGATAAGCGCGCCAATTTACTACTTTTTGAAAGTTGAATTGCATGCTACACACCCAGCAGTAACCAATATTCCGTGGCCAGAAGTTAATTAGGAAACATCAAATCTCTGGCGCTCGAAAACGGATTCGAAAACTTTAAATTTCCGAAGCCTCGGCAAGCGATCCGATTGGCTCGGATCCGCTTCCGATAAATTTCTGAAGCACGAAAACCTTTCGTTTCCAAATGAGTTTCCTGGTCCCTCGAAAACTTGACCTTTCCGAACTAACTTTTGGCCAATGAATATTGGTTAGTGCTGGGTGTGCTATTGAGTAGAAACCAGGTAGGGACGGCTCCAGTCCGAACATACGGATGCTACCCGTTTCAGAAGCAAGAACTTGGAGAGGTTAAGACTTGTTCGTGAGTTTCTTTTTCTGATCGACTTTCTAAACTTTGCGTGCTCGTCGCACCGTCTGTATAGAGGTAGTAAGCTACACACCCAGCAGTAAGTAATTTTCACTGGTCGAAAGTTAGGTAAGAAACATGGTGCTCGAAAACTTTAAAAATTCTCGAGGCCTCGGCAAGCGATCCGATTGGCTCGGATCCGCTTCCGATAAATTTCTGAAGCACGAAAACCTTGAGTTTCCAAGAGAGTTTCCTCGTCCCTCGAAAACTTGACCTTTCCGAGCTAACTTTCGACCAGGGAAAATTACTTACTGCTGGGTGTGAGCTAGCTGATCTTATACTGCCTCTGACGGCGATTCGGCTATATACCTTTCTTTCACTATTTGACTACCAGTCGGTCAGTACTACTCACGATTTTCTCCGTGGATTGTATGCTGAAAAAACCAATAGAATCCAATACCCCTGTATCTGAACGAACAGGTCCGAGCTGCGTCCGAGCTGCTTCACAGTTTGCTAATCGGATAATCGGATACTTCAAAGCTTCCAATTCCTATACCCCGTCCTCTCAGTCAGAATAGCGAACAAAATTGATTCGCCTGTGCTGAGAGTAAGCCAAATTACCTACAGCCCAATTATCCTTGACCTCATCTCACACAATGGCAGAAACTCAAGGCTACAAGCCCTTTCGAAGCATCTCAGTATACAGTATTCTGTAAAGGATTAGGTCAGCCTGCGATGAGACCCAACCTCCAACTGGACCAAAAGGCCACAATATTCGGTACGTGTGAATACCGTCGCAGGCTCTATATATGGAGTAAGGGACGTGACCCTTACATTACCTCCCCTTCGAGGCAATCTCCTTTCTGGGTTCCTCAGGCCCAGATCGGTGTCCTTATATAGAAGACCCCGAATCGTTTCAGGTTTCCCACGCCTGTCCCGATCCTCAGCCACTGGTTCCGTGAAGGGCGAAATCCCAAGGCCCTATGAAAAGGGGAGTTCCTCGAGGATCGAACCAGTGACCGTTTGTACCGAATATTCTGTAAAGGATTAGGTCAGCCTGCGATGAGACCCAACCTCCAACTGGACCAAAAGGCCACAATATTCGGTACGTGTGAATACCGTCGCAGGCTCTATATATGGAGTAAGGGACGTGACCCTTACATATTCGAGATGGGTATATATAAACATCAAATCCCCCTCGATTAGCCGCCATCAAGTAGACTGCGAGCAGATGTTACAACCACCACCAACTCAAGCAAGAATCCTCATCGTTGGTGCAGGACCAACGGGATTGGCCACCGCCGTGTCTCTCATCAAGCATAGAATTGCCGTTCACGATATAGTCGTTGTTGATAGTGCCCTCAGCGGGCAGAATTCTTCGAGGGCTGTTGTCATACATGCAGCTACTCTAGAGGTGTGTTATTACGCGTCTTGATCATTTCCCCACATCGTTGACCCGGTGAAATATTTCCAGGCTCTCGAATCCATTGGATGCCGCACCAAACTTGACGCTACCGGTATACATATGCAAGGAATCCGTATACAAGATGGGAATGGGTCGCCCTTCCTGGTCAACGATTTCACTTCTCTCCATCCTTGCACCAAATTTCCCTATGCATGCATGATCAGCCAGGCTCACACCGAAATCGAATTAAACAAAGAGTTAGAAGCGTTGGGTGGTCATGTTTTCAGGCCTTTGAAGGCAATTGGGATGAAGCCCGTCGGAAATGGTTTGCAAGTTTCCTTTGAAACTGGTCAGACTATCACGGCACAGTATGTCATTGCTGCAGATGGTGCTCGCTCTGTGGTACGGTCTATTTGTGTTCGTTCATAACCTCACATTTTGATGTCCGGTAGATCCGCTCAGTCGCCGGTATCGGTTTCCTCGACCCAGAAGGCCTCGAAAAGGACAAGTCCGTCGACCCAAGAACATCCCAAATGATTTTGGCAGATGTTTCCTTCGATTCCAGTCTCGATCACGTATTTCCCGTTGATCACTACACTGGTAACTTCTCCATCTGCCCTGATGGTCTATTCCTCTTGGCTCCTCTCGCACACCCCAAGGTCCAGTCAACCCTTTACGGCGCCTCCGAGCCAATTTATCGGATTGGCTTTTCCGTTCCGCTGAGGAAAGGCGAAGCACCCTCTCAACCTGGGTTGGAGGTGCTTCAGGAATATGTTGATGGACAGGGACCACCGATCATTTCCTCGGACCCTTCAAGAAATCCTACTAATAAGCCTGTGCATTTGAAGAAAGTATATTGGTCGACGAGATTTAGGACGCATTCCGCGATTGCGGATACGTTCTTTAAAAGGATACATGGGGACACAGAACAGGAGAATGGAGGAATTGTCATGCTTGTTGGGGATGCTGCTCATATCCACTCACCGGTAAGATTTGCGGCCTCTGCGTAAAGACTCTAGTACTCACTTGGCCACTTGCAGATGGGTGGTCAAGGAATGAACCTCGGACTTCGTGATGCCGTCGGTCTTGGAGCTGTCGTAGCCAAACACATTCAGTCTCTAACAGGGCCGGATGCGAACACCAACAGCAATCTTGAATTGCTACAAGGCTTTGCTAAAGAGAGACACGGACGGGCATCAAGGCAGATTGCTATGACGAAGAGATTTGCCTGGTTTGTGGGTTCGTTGATGAATCCGTGGTCGATACAGTATTGGGTCCTGTATGTTATGGGGAAGATTCCATTCTTCAAGAAGAAGTTGGTCTGGCAGTTGAGTGGGCTCGGGAACAGGTGAAAACGCACTGTCCATGCGTTCATGGCATTACGACTGTATCATTGATTTCTGTGCCCTTATTGGACTGTGTCTTGACATATAACTATCAGCATGGTTTTCATAGAGTATGATATACGTACACAACCAGAGATACAAGATAAACAACCTTCCTTTTGTTGTAGAGACAAACTCTGGGATACATCAAATGTCTAAGGAACCAACTGGTCGTCCATCGCCTTTGGCTTCATTCAAATCCTTCTACAAGGTGGCGACCCCATCGTTATCAAAAGCTCCGGTCCTGAATGTCGAGACATTGTCCCCAAGAGTACCAATCCCTGCGGAAGCTCTAGCCGAGGCTAGTCTGCCATGGCGGCAAGACGTTCCAGCACATCGGGGGCAGAGAGCACTTCTTCGTGGCCAAGCTTCAAGCTGAAGAAGCTCAAAGAGACCACCCTGCCTGCTTTGAACCCAGTGAGACGGCTTTCCAGCATGTTAGCGATGGCCTTGAGAAGGGTGAATTGTCCGTAGCCGAAATAGCGTAGCAGAGAAACTTCAAGGGTCGATAGGGAAGGAAGGAGTGGGCGAGTGATGCTTTTGGGATCAACCAGAAGAAGTCGAAGGAAGCAGTCGTCTGACATGGCATCGTCTTCAGACATGTCGACATCAAGGTGGGTTATGCTAGAGCTTCTTCGCAATATCTGAAGCAATTCACCTTGATGCGGTCGCACGTCTTTCAGGGAAAGCCTTTGTAAAGGAGGATTGGATCGGGACAGCATGGAAACAAGAGGTGCCAGCTTTAATGGTTCTTTCAAGTCTACGTCTGTATTTCCCTTAACATCAAGAGTCTCTAAACGGGGAAGCTGCAGATGTTTGAAGAGATCGAGATCGTCGGGTTCCATAAGAGTATGCAAATGCAAATGAGAAAGACCGGACTGGAGGCAGTTAATTGGTTGATCTGTGAAAGGGTTTGGGAAGCTAGGCTCCCACTGAAAGTCCAGATGAAGGCGTTGGAGGTTCAAGCAGGAGCTCGATGACACCATCTCCAAGTCAAGCAGTTGATAGAGCGGGATCTTTAAGACGGTGACAGTGGAAACGGTCCGGGGTGGGCAGATTTCTGCAAGGGCAACCCCATCACAAGTATCTGCTTCAAGCTGTCGCAAGTTGGTAGCGTACTTGAGAATCACAGAGAGCTCGCGGCATTCTTGTACTCCGGGTAACCAAGCTTGGAATGTCAATGAGTCAAGCCTCCCCAAAGACAGCCTGCGTTCCCGTTCATTGAGCCACGAGAAGCACCCGGATCCAATCAGCTGAGCAGACCTCCATTGAGCTGAGCAGCCAAGCACCATCTCGAAGACGAGGCGTGCATTTTGCCTGTCTTTGTGGTAGTCGAAGCAGCGGACATCCACAGTCAGTGGCATTTTCTTCACCACAGATAAGTGATGGGTTAAAATATGAACGTGCGCGCTAGTAATTTCGACGTCGAGATCTAGCATAATTGTGAGCCAGGCGTGTGGTGCGACTTGTCTCCAGAGAGAACACGTATGGGACAGAGCGGTGAACGGTGCATAGACTCCATGGTTGCCTCTATCTGCTTCATGCTTGTCGTGACAGTAAAGAGCGAAAATCTTCTCCAACAACTCCACAGGCATCTTGCGTATATTCCCAAGCAGGGAACGTTTCCTCTCCAAAGACGCCGCGGCGAGATTTCTCTGCTCTTCTAATACATGCTCCCGGTTCTCCAACGTTCGTAGCTGTTCATCGTAAGAGTTGATCTGCTGTTGTAAGGACTCTATGGATGCAAGGAGGTGGTCGCAATCTGCTTCGGATAGTGTAACTCAGCTACGCAGTTGACGGGTATTGAGATCGAAGTCTTCGTCGACAAACGTGGGGATATCATCATTTGACATGTTTTGAATCAGGAATGAGATATGATAGGCAGGAATCCGGCGTTGAAGCTTGAAGTTCTGTCGCGATGTTGAATGAAAGACAAAAGAATAAAGGTGTTCCTCATATTTCTGTACAAGAGAAGTAAGCACTGAGTGATTCCCTGTCAGCCTATAAAGTTCTGATAATTCTGGCTGGCAGTGTCCTGCCTTGTAGAAGAGGTAGCGGTGGTGGTGCAAGTTGAAGCAGTTCAATGGGACGGTGGGAAAACAGTCTTATCTGTTCTCTATAGTAATACTATTAGTACTTTCGACGACCATCCCAGGACTCGCTCATGATGGAAAGAAGTTGAGGTGCGCACCGACTACACTCCGAAAAAGCTTACTGCTAACTCACTGCGCTTACTCAGGATTTTCGGGTCCCACCCGCCTCGAAGATCAGGATACCTTGGACCACACGGAGCGCGCACAATTTCTACAGGAGCGCCGTGGGCATCAAATGCTGATTTGATGACCACCCCGACGGCACATAAGACACG
Organism: Tetrapyrgos nigripes; assembly: GCA_013368315.1. NCBI lineage: Eukaryota > Fungi > Basidiomycota > Agaricomycetes > Agaricales > Campanellaceae > Tetrapyrgos > Tetrapyrgos nigripes. The sequence continues at coordinate 383,241 of JAACJM010000024.1, forward strand.
AGACAACTTCTCGATGCTTGTTCAACGTCATTTAACCTGGAGTCTAATCCCTCAACAGTGGTCACAATCAGCAGAAGCTATTGGATATATAAGATATGCTGCTGGATAACCTCTCACATCCCACCTAGCCTCCCCCGAAACCAAAATGTCTCAACAACCACCAACTGAAGCAAAGGTGCTCATTGTGGGTGCAGGCCCTTCAGGTCTGACCACTGCAATTGCTTTGCTCAAGAATGGTATCCCACTGCAAGATATTGTCATTGTTGATAGTGTCCTGAGCGAAGAGCATAGTTCGAGAGCTGTAGTCGTACACGCGGCTACTCTCGAGGTATGTGCTTTTCAGTTTGTAATGTCCTGCTTGAATGTTAACTCTATCACGCGTGTAGGCTCTCGACTCTCTCGACTCTCTTGGATGCGCAGAAGAGCTTATCTCAGTTGGCATTCTTCAGCAACGACTCCATGTACAAGATGGAAATGGGTCGCTTTTCGTGCTCAACGATTTCACAAAACTACAACCCTATACTAAATTCCCGTTTGCCTGTGTAATCAGCCAGGCTCACACGGAAATGGTCTTGCATAAAGCTCTGGAAGCACTAGGTGGCCATGTTTTCAGGCCTCTGACGGCAGTAGGGATGAAGCCTGTTGGGAACGGTCTGGAGATCACATTTGAAAGTGGTCAAGTCATCACGGCTCGATATGTCATCGCTGCAGACGGTGCCCGTTCCGTGGTATGCATATCCGTCCATTTTAGTATCTTCTACAGCTCTCTGATATTACTATCTTGTCTACATAGATTCGCTCAATCTCAGGAATCAAATATAAGGACCCCCAAGGTCTCGAGAAGGACCGGTCCGTCGACGCAAGAACATCCCAAATGATTCTGGCCGACGTCTCATTCCAAACCAACCTCGATGATGTGTTGCCTATCAACCCGTACACCGGTCGTTTCACCATCGGCCCGGACGGATTTTTCCTCATTGTCCCTCTGGCCCATCCCAAAAGCAATTCAACTCTCTATGGGACTTCGGAGCCGGTCTACCGAATTGGATTTTCCATCCCTCTAGCTAAAGGCGAAGCACCCTCTCGTCCTGGGCTAGAAGTTCTTCAAAAATTCGTAGACACACAGGGGCCAAAGTTTATTTCGTCAGATTTCTCGAGGAATCCTAATAAACCCGTGCATTTGAAGAAGGTTTATTGGTCGACGAGGTTCAGGACGCATTCTGCAATAGCAGACACGTTCTTCAAGAGGATTCGTGGTGAGACAAAGGAAGAAAATGGAGGGATTGTGATGCTTGTCGGGGATGCTGCACACATTCATTCGCCGGTAAGGTTCACCCTTGTCTTCTGCGGAACTTGGATAGTATGTGCTGACATGACTGCTCTCTGACTGTGACAATGGTCTTCAGGTCGGCGGTCAAGGAATGAATCTCGGAATTCGTGACGCCGTTGGTCTCGGAGTTGTTGTAGCGAAACACATCCAGTCAGCGGACGCGACTATTGACACCAATCTCCAGATCCTGCAAGACTTCGCCGAGAATAGACACGACAAGGCGTCAAACCAGATTGCTATGACGAAAAGATTTGCCTGGTTTGTGGGCTCGTTGATGAATCCATGGTCCTTACAGTATTGGGGTGTGTATCTACTCGCAAGACTTCCGTTCCTCAAGGACAAGTTGGTTTGGCAGTTGAGTGGTCTTGGGAATCCATAAATAGGACTCAATCAAGATGATTATTACAAGATCATTTCTGTCGTCTCCGGGAGTGTTGTCGATATACATTTTCAATTCTGTGTGCCTGGACGGATCAACGCCACTTCACTTCGCTTATACATAGACCGCACAGACCTGGAAGTTCGGACAAATCTGACGGTTGTTGTACTGACTACCCCTATACGAACTTTCGACGGCTAAACGAGATGTGTTCGTCTAAACTTAAGGTAAGATGGATTACAAGAACCCCTCAAACGGATAGTGCATTGTCAGCCATCCGGACAGAACGGGATACTATACGCTCAAACATCCCTCTCGTTGCCTGAGGCCCAGTATATAGAGTATATATTTGAATCTGACCATCCAAAAAGATCCTCACTCTTCTCTGCTACTGCAGCTATTCCTATAATCCGATGTCTCAACCACCACCCACTCATGCAAAAATACTCGTAGTCGGTGCAGGACCATGTGGTCTGACCACTGCTATTTCCTTAATCAAGAATGGAATCCCCATTCAGGACATTACCGTTGTTGATGGTGCTCTTCACGGACAGAACACTTCGAGGGCTATGGTATTACATGCAGCTACTATGGAGGTACGTCGTATTGGCGCTATTCCCGATTACGTCGTTCAAAGCTCGTACTTTCTCCAGGCCCTTGAGTCCATTGGATGCGTGGACAACATCAATCTCTCCAGTATCCATATGCAAGGAATGCGTGTGCAAGACGGAAAGGGATCGCCTCTACTCATCGGCGATCTTACCTCATTGCAACCATACACTAAATACGCATACTCGTGCAACATCAGCCAGGCTCATGTCGAAATTGAGTTGCACAAAGAGTTCGAACGACTAGGCGGCCATGTCTTCAGACCTCTGAAAGCAATAGGGATGAAGCCACTTCAGAGTGGTTTACAAGTGACCTTTGAGAGTGGTGAAGTCATCACTGCGAAATATGTAGTTGCTGCAGACGGTTCTCGTTCTGTGGTATGTTTACTTCATACTCATAACCATTCTGTTCAAGGTCTCACATTCTCTTCCCAGATCCGTTCTGTCTCTGGAATTTCCTTTGCTGACCCAGACGGTATTGAGAAAGACAAAACCATCGACCCGAGAACATCTCAAATCGTTTTAGCAGACGTCTCTTTCGATACCAGCCTGGAACATGTATTCCCTACCGACCCTTATCTCGGCACCTTCTCCATCTCCAAAGACGGTCTCTTTCTCACTTCTCCTTTGGCACACCCTCAAGCCAAATCAGTCATCTACGGTGCCACGGACCCAATCTTCCGCATTGGGCTTTCTATTCCTCTAGATCAAGGAGAAGCGCCCTCTCATCCTGGGATAGAAGTGCTTCAGAGATACATAGACGAGCGGGGACCGATGGTCATTTCGTCTAATCCCTCGAGAAATCCCAACAAGCCTGTGCATCTGAAAGAGGTCTACTGGTCCTCGAGATTTAGGACGCATTCTGCCATTGCAGACACGTTGTTTAAGAGGATACATGGGGATACAGAGGAAGGGAGTGGAGGGATCGTGATGCTTGTCGGGGACGCTGCTCATATTCATTCACCGGTGAGATTTGACCGTCTTTCCAGAGCGAGAATTTTAGCACTGACATTTTGTTGCAGATTGGTGGCCAAGGAATGAACCTCGGGATCCGAGACGCCGTGGGCCTAGGAGCTGTTATAGCGAAACACATCCAGTCAACAACGAATGCGAACGCAACTGTTGATACCGACCTTCAAATGTTGCAAGACTTTGCCAAAGAGAGATACGAAAAGGCGTCGAGGCAGATCGCTATGACGAAGAGATTTGTCTGGTTTGTAGTTTTGTTGATGAATCCATGGTCTATACAGTATTGGGTTCTGTACATGTTAGGAAGTATTCCGTTCTTCAAGAGGTTGTTGATTTGGCAGTTGAGCGGACTTGGGAATAGGTAAAAAGGAAGAGAACAGACATGACAATTAAGAGTGGACTACTGATATCTACCGTCACTTCAGATATTTATAATACGTTATAACATGCTTTAATGGGTACCATGACTAGAACTAATAGACAATTCTCGGTGTTGGAACAAGCCTACAAAGTCAGTGAGGCAACTCTGCCTGCTTTGAGCCCAACGACACGATTTTCCAACATGTCTCGTACCAGCTTCAGCAAAGAGTGCTTGTCCAACGATTCGGAGTCGGCGTGGAAGAGATAATTCGAAGGTGGAAAGGGATGGAAGCAGAGGTTGACAGAGTTTTCAAAAAAATGTGATGCGACGTATATGCAAAAGCAAGAAATATGTACAGCACTGTTATTTGCCGTGCCCAAATCCCAATTTTGAACCCGACATCCTCAGACTACCGTTGCGTTTATATTCGTCGCAACAACGACACACTCCTTCCAATGATGTATACATCCCAGCATATCCTAATCCACCTTTTTCTGGGGATAGCCTCGCACGCGAGTCGTCAACAAGGGCATGTAACAACGCCAAGTGAAAAGTAGATGGTTGTAAATTTAGCAGGTTACCTGCTAGTCCGGGTAACATCCTACCGATAAATGACAGCAGGGGTGCCTTGGACGAGCGCAACAGATGTCTTGCGAGGTAGTATCTCTCGACCAAATGTGAGACCATCAACAAGGCAGTCGGTGACAGTGATGTATAGGTGAACTTGCCATCGTTGAAATGCTTGAGGGCAGCGTAGATATCAGTCCACCTCGGGGCCTGCCCTGGGTCCGTCACTGTAAACGCTTGTCCACCAATGTCAGGGTTTTTGCCGTCCTGTATGAATTCTATCAAACGCTGCTCGTAGCATAGATGCGCTTGAGAACAATTCTCCACGTATAACATGTTTTGGACCATGTTCCCAAAAAAAGTAGGCGTTCCTTGCTCTTGAATGAAATATTCGAATAAGTCTGCGGCTGGGCCATAGATTGCGCTTCCTGGACGAAGGGTGCCCGTATGCATAGCCTTTCCTGTCGACCCAATTCTCTTATCAGCCTCTTTGACCAGCTTCTCGCCCTCCAATTTCGTGTAAGAATAGACCGTCATGAACTCCTCGACTCTCTTCGGCAGGACCGAGTCATCACTGACGACTTGGACAAATCGCGCAGGTTCCTTCTCCCAAGGCCACAACAACAAACGGGACGCGTGCTGCGCAACAGAGGTAGAAGACGTAGAGATGAGGACACTTGCACCCACGGCGAGGGCAGCATCTATGACATTGCGTGTACCGTCAATATTGACTTTGGCGGATAACGGGACGAGGGAAGGATGTCTTTCGTAGAAACGGATGATGGCGGCGGTGTGGAAGACAGTGATTTCGGATGCAGGCTGATCATGGCCGACCTTAGGCCAAGGTGCGCTGAAAGCAGCCTTGACCTGTTCAGCGTCGGTCAGGTCGACAGGAAAGAAAGCGACTTCACTGGCTGGGCCAGAGGTAAAGTCGCGTCGATTAGAGGGACGTATGTCAATGTTACGGATGTACTTTGGTGACTCTCCACGTTCGAGGAGATGTCTGATGATCCATCCTCCGAGAAATCCAGACTAAAATGCATTGTTAGTCTGCTATCTAAATTTAAGAACTGGAAACGCACGCCTCCCGTCACAATGTATCGTCTACCGGTCTTCAAGGGAAGGTGATCCTGCAAAGAAACTGGGGAGCTCGAGAGTTTCTGGGAAACTTGCTCGAAATCTTTGGTTGTCCATCTCTTCGGTGAGATATCTTGTACTCTCGAGGTGACTTGCGTCAGCGCTCTGTCATTGGTGCGTAGGTATATCAACCAGAGTGCTACAAGTACACCAACAGCAAGCAGAGGAGTTAAATTTTCATGAAGCATGGTGCCAAGTGACTAGTGACCGCGTACGTTTGCATCATTGGGCATGACACCAGGCTAACTCCGAGCTCGAGACGTGGGGAAGAAAAAACAAATGAAGTTGGGTACGCAACACAGCCACGAAAACGGTTGCAAGTTGCATTCGCAGCCATCTTGATATGTAGTTTACACATAGCTCGAGTACATAAATTTCAGCTATCCGGCCACTTCCCAGACGCTGTCGCTGTCGCTGTCGTACCAGACTGTCCAACTCAGCACTACTTCCCCGAGAATCTTACAAAACCAAAACACGTAGGCCCGCCTCGGCCTTGAAATCTCCTAGAGACTCCTCCCAGTCCAGCTTTTCCGAGTCCCGGCCCTCTTCACCCGTGAGAGGACTGACAGTGACGCAACTCAAACTGTCAATGCCCATGTTGGTCCTGGAGCGAAGCATGCAAACGAAAGCTGATGTAGGGAATGAACATGAAAAAAACCGCATGTCAAGCTCCTTCAAACGAGGAAGTAATTATAATACAGATGTTGATTCCGTGAGATTGACGGTGAGAGAGTCTAAAAAATGGGTAGTGAAGGGAGACTTGACTATCTCCTGCAGATCGGCCGCGTCGCAGTTATGAATTGTTAAAACGGCGAGCGACTGAAGCTGTTGGAGGAGAGCAATGACTTCGGTGTCCTCAACCAACAGCAAGTTTTCCAGACAGAGCGAAATTAGGTTGCACTGCGAACGCTCCAGGAAAGATATGATGGAATCGTGTTCTGAACTAAATGAGAAGCTTTCGGAATCAAGGCACTTATTTGGTGTACCGGACACCTTGAGATGCGTGAGGAGCGGTAGTGTGAGGTTATCGAAAAAAACCCAAAGCTCCGGATTATTATAGTCGATGGTTATGGACAAGGATTCTAGATGGTTGTGTACGACCTTGGGATAGTGGTTCGCTTTGTACTCATTATTTCTATTATCAGCAAAGGTGGCATGGCGAGCCCGCCAGGCCAAATTCAGATACACCAAGGCGATGGGTGTTATGCATCGATGAAGAGTCACTCGTGACTCCATGGAAAGACAAGGGACTCGGAGGGCACGGAGTTATTCCGACGGTGCATGTCGTGAATGGTGACATCCGTAAGGAGAGGAGCATACTCGAAAGCATCACAGGCTTTCTGGCCGCGATAACGAGTGGGAAGCCTCCATATGTCGAGGTGTTTGAGTAGTGGAAGTTTGTTTCTGACAGGCAAGTTCTTCTCGTTCAGCAGAAGTGCTTCACCCACGGAGATGGATATCGATTGCCATCGTGAAGAATGTGCACTGAGAGTTCTGAGGGCGTCTTGCTGGGGTTCGTCGTCAACTTTGCCGTCGAAAGGAAACTCCGTGATGATAGTGAGAGGATGATTTTGCGAAAGCTTGAGATGCAACTCCAGCATAGGCTTCATCGTGTCCCCATACCAACAAACCTAATCACTGTTACAGAAATCGAGGTCCAGGGAAGACCACAGAGACGGAGTCGTATGGGCTAGCTCGCGCGATCCAGCACAGATCTGAGACAAACGGACAGCTGGAGAGTCCATTTTATCTTCGGCCTCCAGGCATTTAATGCAGCAAAAGGCAAAGATGTTCAACGATATCTCGGGCGGTAAAGATCTAATGGGTGCCAGAAGGGAACGGGATTCCACGACTCAACGAAGAGCCACCTGCTGTTTGTCTCGTAGCGCGGCGATAGTCTCTTCTGTCGTGAGGCCGCCTATGTCCACATCATATTTCTGAACCTCATGTTGTGCCTCGACGAGACACCGCAAAACATACTCCGCATCCGCTGAGAACGTTCCAAAGTTGCTGCGTAGCAATTCAGGAATATCCAGGACCGCCGAAGGTAACATGGGATCGAGAGGAACCAGCTGCAATTTCCAGCCAAAGACGTGGAATTATTGAAAGAAAGTCTACATACAATAAATCAAATTCCCAAACTTGTTCCTCTCTATCGTTCCAAATCGGCGAGGCGCAGAATTAAGAGAGAGTATGAGGTCTTCTTTTCCCTTCGTTTGGAGACGTCGATGGGTAGAATAGGATGAAGGAAGTACCAAGTCGCATTGTATTTAAGGTGGTGCTGCACAACGTGCACTGTTAGACATCTTGTTCAAGTTTATGAGTCATGTTCGGTCACAGTCGGTCTTTGATGATTGATCAGGGCGCGGTCCCAGTCGAAAAATTCAGATGTGATCAAGTTCAATGACAAGTGGTGATGGCAGTTTGAGGATAGGATAGGAGGAGCCGGCACTACGGACCCATAAGGTGAGTCGAAATTGATGGGCAGCCGGATCACGAGCGAATTCCCCTTTCTCTCTCTAGCCTTCTCAACGTTGGGGCTACAGCCTTGCCTCGCTCTCTTTACATCTCTGATGAGTTGATTCTGGAGGCCTGCCTGAGCTTTCTTTCAGCCAACGAATACTTTTTTACCGGTCATACGGAAACGAGGCTGCTGTTGGGCTGCTTTTTTGACGGCGTTCTGCTTCCGGCGTATCAGCTCTTGATCCTAGCCCGGGTAATACACCCCTCCTCCTCCTGGCAAACCAAGCTTTACTAGTAATAATGCACCAAGTTCGTTCCATTTTCTCTTGGTTGCGTCAGAATGATCTGACATGACATCAGGTCTCTAGAGTCACTCCATGCCTCCTCCTTCCAGATGCTACACAGACAACTAGTGAGTGGATAAGTTATGTTCTGTCTTCTACGTATCTAAATCCTCATTTTATAATATTCTATAATAACTGTATAACATCATTAACATAGATACTTTTCTGTTTAGCTCGCTTACTCTTCAAAGACATCAAGTCGCACTTGGAAATGAAGTAGTTCCAGGATACCGAAAGCGGGAACAGAAGAGAAATTAGAGAGCAGGAGTAGTGGGAGTAGGAAAAGCCACTGGGAATGCAGAAGGCAGAAATGGATTGGAGCTGGGATTCGGAAGACTGACGCTGGGGAAAGGGAAAGGATTTGAGAAACTGGGGAATGGAAGGCCGAAGATCGATGCTGATGGTGTTGGGAAGGTAAGAGGATTTCTGCCACCATTCCCGTTCCCTCCGCCGAAGATGTTTTGTGTACCATTTTCGAATCCTTGAAGTATGTTCTGTGTGATCAATCGCCTTTCAGAACCGATCCAAGAAGGAAAAAAAAAATCGAAAAATTAAGAGAAAACCGAGGTTCCTACTCACATCAAGATCGGTCTGAGTAAAAGGACACGGTACTGTCATACTCGTCTTCGAACCCGAGCCCGAACTCGAAACCTTTATCCCCAGTACGTGTAATTTGATCTGCGCCTCCATGCTGATAGTTAATCCAGTCTGATTTCTCAAGTCTCCACATCTATGCAACAAGTCATCGATAATTTCGAGGTTTTGTTGGGTGTCGAAGGAGAGATGGAGGGAGAAGGGCAAGGTGAAGTTAGTGACGGCGTTGCGTTGGATGGTTATGGCTGAGGAGGAGCCTGGGGAGGGCAGGGTGCCGTTGCCGATGAGGAATTGGGTGTCATTGCTCGTGGAGGTCGAGTCGTTCAATTCCAGAGGGTAGGAAAGCTGTTGAAGGTGTTTCATCGTGAGACGTGAGTTGTGCGTTCGGGGATGAATAGTTGAAGTATACTGACAATCACGTTTACTTCATTCAGAATTGCAGAGACGTAGTTGGGATTTTGGATTCTGTTCGAGGTGCAAGGAGTCGGATAGTGTAAAGAAGCCCGGAGAGGTATGAGCAAATTTTTCTTGCTCTGTGTGGAAGGGTCGGACTTACGAGACCTGTATAGCAAGCGGAATGGTGACACCAGTTGCGTTCACATTGGCCTACGAAGTGGGTCACAAGAAGAATAGGCGCATTGTGAGCGTTCGGACGATAATTCTTCAGAACTGAGCTCACCTGACTAAATGGATCAAGCCCTATTTCTGCAACTGTAATTGAAGGAGGTCGAAGCCACTGTTTTGATGAAGAAACGCGAAGGGCAGACGGGACGGGACTTTTATCAGTGCCAATGTTGCCAAGAATACCATACAATGATTTGGACAAAGAGGTAAGAAAAGGATTTTACTCACCAAGAGAAGGGCCATAAATATACTGATTCCAATGTAGATGGAGACGAGTTGACAGAAACAGCTGTATCTTGATATCAAGCCAAATGTGGATCCCTTCGTCATGTTGAAGCGCGTTATATCAAGATTTAGCACACAAGTCACTATGCAAGGACGCAACGCACTCACCCTGGTCCATAATCCTTCATGTTGGCGTTGTCGATATTGCTGGACCGATTCGGAGGGGAGCCTGAAGAGATCGAGAATAATTTCGTTGCAACGCGTTTGAGGGATAGATATTCTACTAGAACGACGAAAAGCAAGCGTCACTCACCTCCCCTTCTCGACATCAACATCACGCTTTTCCGCACTCTCCACATTGCCAACTACTGGTACCACTTCTGCGGCAGATTGCGAACCCTGGGTCTCTTTGGAGGAGTAGTTATGTTGGTCAACGAGGGTGTTTGCAGACGTTGATGGCCACTGTGGCTCCAGATGGACATTATTCGTATCGTTCAGGTGCGGGACGGACTCGGTGGGAGAATTTGAGGCCATGGAAGTGGAAGTGGATAGGCTGTCAGGCTCCTGGATCGTTTGCGAGGTTTATACAGTGGATTTACCAGACCAAATTGACGGTCATCAATCTTTGACTAACAGGGAATCGAGCACCCTTCCGTTAGTCTCGTCCAATGCGCCTCTGATCCAAATAGTAGCTGGTTGGAGGATATGGGACGCGGGGGGTACTCTTGCACGAGGACTTGCAGCTAAGTATAAATATCAATTTATTATCAAGGGCTAACTCAGAATCCAGGCACGCGATCTGCACGGCAGTTGAAACAATGTAAGTATCATGCATGTTTGAAGCTACATACAGAGTCACAGACCTTGCACGAAATTTGCGGGCACGTCCAAGAGGCCTCTCTAGCCTGCTCTGGGGCTCCACAACAACTCTACAGTGCGCTTTACATACAGGACGCTCAAGCTAATCACTCCAACGGTGTATTTTTGGTGCATTTCTGTTACTACGATCACGTCCGCCCGGTTGTGGCTGAATCCTCGACATCGCCATTGACAGCGCCCCTTTTGTACACATCACCGCAGCGTTGCGGACGCTGACAGGCTGACCTCATACATAGACAAGTAGGTCCGAGTTTGGGCGCTGTGCACTCTTCTCATCCTTCTAGTGTTCTGTACCCTGAAGATCAAAGCAGTCGCTCTCGATGACTCGGATGTACTTCGATGTGAATGGGAAATTGGGAATCGCAGCCACAATCTTTGCAGGGTGATGATCATCATTCTTGAATGATCCACGGATATCTGCAAATACAGACAAGTTTTCCTTCCACTGTGTCTTCTCGGATACCAACGGTCTCAAACAGTCTGGACAGCTAGCTTAATGGACAGGGACGAAGAGTGTGGAAGGTACATATGACGGTTGCAAGGTCCGCCTAACCTCCGCCTAAGCTCCGCCAGTAACCAATCTGAGTGTCTTGTTCCTGGGAATGATTTTGACCTGGGATACAACGACGGTGACCTTACAATTGCCCGGCTACCTTCTCGACCCATTGGTTCTCCAACGGTCGAACTCATGATAGTGTTCATGTGAACGATGCCCGAACGATGCCCACGTCTTCGAAGATCTTTCTCGGATTTGCAGGTCTCAAGCGTTTCACTGCATTGACAGTCTGTCCATACATAGCACCTGGAAATCCGAAATGGGCGTTCGTAGCCACAACGGGAGCTTAGCTAGCCTTAGCTCCGGTTTCGCAAGGGCTAGGCAGATGCTGGCAGATGGCTATCTTTTATAGCCTCCGTACATCTTTTCTTCGTCCTTGGTCGTGCTGTACTTACTTTCTCCTCGTTTCTGGAAGTGTACATGCTTGTTCATTTGTAGTTTTTCGGACAGTATAACCACTGCCTACACAGCTTGACTCCAATACTTGTACAATGTCGGTATAATGGCTAAAATGGGTTTACGTTAGAAATAATACTATTCATGGAGTGGATATCACGAATCAAATATGAATGACAGCTCTTATATGTATGAAGCCATGTGTGCATTTGGTTTTGGAAGCCTGTGAACTTGTCAACCGAAGGACTCTCCTTCCACTTTGCTATTCCTACATATGTTATGTCCCTCGGTCTTTTCCCCTTCATTGTCCTCCTTTTACTACTGCTGAATCACCGGGTGGGTGCAGAAGAGACAAGTTTAGGCCAGGTACGCTTTTTGTCTTACTTACTACTTACTTCGTAAGGGTAAGGTACAAGCGCTGGGGCTGACATTGCTTGCTGTTGTGCTGTAGGGAGTCCACAACGACTTGATCGTACGTAGATTTTAGATTATGGATTTGGCGCCAGTTGCTTATCCTAACACCCGACTCTTCCGTACCCTCTCGTTGGAACTTTAGGGAAATAATGTTGGAGAAATGATGTCTATGGCTGACTGCAAAAGAAAACACGTCGAAACGTTTTTTCTTAGGAGAACAAGATCCAGAGGTGCGTAGGTTATAAAATTTGACGAGGAACAACGTTGATGATCGCGCTTTGTTTGTTTATGCAGTTACATTTCCATTCTTATCATCGTCTTCTGCGAGTACTGCTGCTGTTCCTGACTCCAATTCTAAACACTATTGTTATTGGTACGTGAAAAAGGTCCATCTGTGATTTATGCCATCATCCAACATCATTGTTTCCAGTAGCAACGATTGTACGTTGACCAGTGGAAGTAGAAGGACAAGTTTTGCGGGTAACTGGGTCAATGAGTGGAAACGGAGGAGTATGGCATCAGAGACCAATTTCCGGAGCCTCGTATTCGGTGTGTTCTCTCCCAACACACGGCTCAATCCAGTTCTGAGAGCTCGTACTTCTAGCCCGACAAGACGACCAAGACAACCCTGACACCCAAGGAGATGACAAACCTTGGTCGGCACTTCAGCTCATCACACCGGTTATCGTTGGCATAGTGGTTGCGGCCATCATGCTAACGCTCTTTGTGCTTTACCGAAGGGGTAAATTCACATTCGCGTCTGTCAAAGACATACCAAGCAAAGTCGGAGGATTCTTCGTCAAAGGGTTCGGAGCGCGCAAGGTTCGCAAAGCGCAGAGGAATCAATCTTGGGTTATTGATCGTGAGGCTATGGAATTGGATTCTTCCCCTCCTCCGTCTTCGTCGTCGTCCCGGCGTCCCGGTAGTGGTGGTCATGTCCGGTTGACTTCATCCACATCTCCGTCGGATGTGTCCAACCATCTCGACTTTCCCTTTGCCAAGCCATCGAAGTCGGGTAAATCGATATGGGTCATCCCAGGGAAGAAATTATGGCAAAACTCCACCCTGGTTCAGAAGACTCGTCGTGTCATGCTCAGGATCCCCCTCCCCTGGAAGGATTCTATCAAACCCGTTAAACCCATAACCCGAGGTCGACGTTTCGAAATAGATGGATCGAATAAAAGTACGCGGACGAATTCCACTTTGACAAATTTCAGAAAGGCAGGGTTTAGGACGAGTGGTGTACCGAGTCAGACAACAGAGTCGAGTGGGCCGTCGACTGGCTTTGCGTTCACGGATATACACGAGCCGATTTATGAGGAGGATGAGTTTTCTGATTCGAGTAGTGATTTGGGGCTTGGGCTTGGGATGAGGAATGCACCGGTTGATTTTAGGGAGGATGATGAGACGGAGAATTTGATTTCGCCGTCGTTTGATGCTGAGCGGGATGTGATGGTTATTTCTGGGTCCAGTAGGTCATATTTCAGTGTGGAATCTGGGACTGCAGGAACTTGGGCGAGTTCAAATCAGGTGATTCCTTCTTCCTATGGTCCTGGATCAGAGACGTATAGATCGGTATGTTGTTCTTGTTGATAATGATGATTTGGTGGCTCATTCTTTTTTCCGTTTCTCCTTTCTAATTTTACGCAGAATCAGTCACCAGAGCGCACAACAGCACCACCACTATCCTTGACCCCTGCTGGCCGACTACCCCCTGCTCCCAAATATCCAGCGCCTGTCCCAGTCCCGCCCCCATCAGTACCATCCTCATCATCACCACGTTCTCAACTCCACCGGTTGCAAAAGCCGTCCATTGAAAGCATCATACAACAGCCGTTGGTCAACTTACCTCCAGTTACTAAGCCAGATCCTCGTCAGCAGCCTGATTATTCCTCTATTCCGCCGCCGCCGCCTCTTCCACCACCTGCAGCACCTCCACCTGCACAGACGCTAATACTGCCTCCCTCGTCATTACCTCCATCGATACCTCCACCACCTCCTTTGTTACCATCTCAGCCTTCATTACCTTCCTTTGAACCCCCAACCCCACTATACACTCGACGAAATCCAAGTGAATCGAGTATTAGCCTACATGGGAATGGCCTTTACCAACCTGCTTCCCAAACTCTTTCAGTCATACCCGAAGTCAACAGCACCCGTACGACTGGCTTGGGTCTGCATCACCATCAAAGATCAGAGTCTAGTTCGACTTCGATCTCTTCTAATAACTCCTTGAATGGTTTGATACCGCAAATATCCTCACCACCCTACCGTCCATCTCCTCTTCCACAGGAAATTATGATAGCGCGTTCGGGGACGCCGCCACCGCCGATAACGCCTAACAGTCTGTTGTTGAGTCCCGAGAGGACACCTCCAGTACCGATATCGGCACTGACACCGCCAGTTACTTCACCAAGGTCGAGACCACTTCCTTTACCAGGGAGTGTTGCTACGAATAGGAATCAGAATCAGCTTCCTCAGTCTCAGCCCCAGTCTCAACACCGACGCATCTTCTCAGCCGATGATGCTCCTAATCATCGTCAACTTCAACCGGATTCTTTCGCCGATCGAAATGCCAATCGTCTGTCGTTTAGCGATGCATATGCATACCCGACCCCGCTTTCGCATACGTTGAATCTATCTTCGGATAATGTTAATGTGGGGAATGCGGCGATGTTGTTCCCTGGACCTGTGCGAGCAGCGGGGTATTTGCAAGGAGGGAATATGTCTTCAGAGTCGGTGTCTTTGAGAGACGGAGGTAAGCGTGGCGTTGAGCGTGAGCTGAGGAATGAGTAAGTGAGCGATATTTTTGAGGATCTGGGATGGTACTGACTGTCTGCTGCAGAGAATCATTTATTGCTTAATGTATGTCCTGTTATCTTTAATTGTCGTACACTTTCCTTGCTTGCGTATGGACACAGTTTGTGTATTTGTATCATCTAGTAGTCACGACTCTGGACAATTAGTAGATTATTGACGCGTAAACAGACGGTAAACAAAAGACCTTAGACCTTTCAATGACGACGACAACGTCGCCGCCAGTGAATTTCTGGCAAGTTCGTGCTGCTCGAGCAACTGCAGCAAAGTCCGACTCGTCATCGTCCACCGTGCCCTCATCATCCGCCTCGACATCCACAGCAACATCCGTCTCGACTCCTGTATCCCTTCCTCTCCCAGATGAGGCCGACCCATTCGTAGTCAAAGCAACACCAAAGAACAGACTACCACCGGCTCTTGACGACACCGAAAACTGGCCGCAGATTGGAAAGCAGGCCACACAAAACGAGCCCAAAAAGCCTGGCAATGACTCTCCGAGGAAATGTGCGTTCTCGTGTTATGTGTTGTTGTACAAAGAATTCTGACCTACTTATCGATGTCTACCTCCACAGCTGAAAAACCAAAGTCGAAATGGTTCCCAATACCCGCGCAAGAGCTTCAGGCAGCAGCTGATACCGCCAGAGCACAACGTTCTCGCCAGCCATCCAACACTTCTTCCACATCCGCCTCCATTTCAAACCCCCAATCACGCTCCCGGTCTAGGCCACAGAGTCAGACTGCGGTAACAACAAACGGCTCATCGAAAGAAAAGACGACCGTCGAAAGTACTCGTACTCGACATAGTCCGTCAGGCAGCGTTGTCGCTCATAAAGATTCCTCGGCAGCAGCCCCACAAGTAATGCAATCAAACGAATTACCCTCTACCCACCATCCTCATCCACACCAACACCATCCTCCTCATCCAACTCCTCCACGATTCAGTGCAATGTCTCATTCTCAGCACATGCATGGACCACCGCCTCCATCATCATCCGTTGTATATCCGCCGTATTTGCACACACCATATGTAGACTCCAATTCTTCCTCGGGAGTAAATGGTGTGGTCAATGGCTCGGGCTATTACCCTCACTCGCAACCGCCGCAACCTCACAATGCAAGTCCTCATCTATCTAGCCACGGAGTGCCACCACCGCCGTCTCTTTCACATTCACATTCACATTCACACTCTTCATCGATGTCGGTGCCCTATTCTTATTCTATGTACGACTACTCGAGTGGCTATTCTAGTAGCCCTGCGCGCTCAATGACCGGATCAGGTGTTACGTCCGGGATGAACTCGGGTTATCAGACGCCCTTTCACGGTGCTGGACACGCGACTCTTGGGAAGCTCGTGTTTGGAAGCATTGAAGGTCCAGTCAACGTCTCACGAAGCATGACTGAGCGTGGGAGTACATTTAACAAAGGATTGGCCATAGGAGAAGGTGTCATCAGGAAGAAGGGCAGAAGGAGGAGCAAGGATAAAGAGAACAAGAGGGAGGAGGTCACAGAGAAGACCGAGGCTCAAAGTTCGAGTTTCAGTTCGGGTTTGAAAGGAAAGGGCAAGGAGACAGACATCATTGACCTGACGGAAGGAAAAGGTGTCGGTATGAGCGATGCCGTGAAGAAAGGTATCGAGTCGGTGGATGAACAGACGAAGAAGGAAAAACCACAGACGAGAAAATGGGTTTTTGGCACGATGGATTCGTCCTCGGATGCCCCAGCAGCAGGTGATTCTGAAACACATAGACATGTCCATCGTGCTCAACCTTCACATCTTCAAATTCATTTACAACAATTACCTCCCCTTACAGTTCCTGTGTTATCACCCATTCCACCTTTACCCTCAATCTTACCGACACCTTTGTCATCGGTGCCGATGCCCATACAACCTCTCCAGTCGATATCGTCATATCCTCCACCGCAGCACTACTACTACGAGAATGCATCACTTGATGATATGTCGTGGACACGGCATCAGCATCAGCAAGCTCAAATGCATCAATATACTCACTCATCGATGATGGGTATATTTGGCGGACAGAAGTCAACAGAGCGGATATCGCAAGTAAACGGTGCGAATAACGAGTTGGGAGTGTCTCTGTCTCGTGCGGATGTTGAAGGAGACAAGACGAAGGAAGATGAAGCAGATGGTGAAGCTAGCAAACTGGATACGAGTGTTCAAAGCAACGATACCTCTGAGCTCGCGTCAAGTGTCAGCAAGGAAGAACCGGACTTGATGTCTGTTCCTCTATCGTCAACCACCGCGACGTCAAATAGTAACTTTGAAGCCCGGAATTTCGGTTATGGCTTTGGACATGCAACTGGGAGCGGGACAGCAGCGCAGGATGCTAAAGATGGTATTTCTGCTCGAGAACAGGAAAGGTTTAGAGACCAAGAGAGGGATTTTAAGCAAAGAGAAAGAGAACGAGGAGGGGAGGTGTCACCGGGACAAGGTAGTCCGAAATATTCTTCATCGAGGAATTTACCTAATGGTCCTGATGGTCCAATTTTCCCTCTGCGTGGACGAAGAGGCAGAGGTCGTGGTTTTCGTGGGGAAAGAGGTGGAAGAGGTTGGTATGCTGGTGGACGAGGAAGATATAATAATCAGCAACACAATTCGAGTCGAGGGCAGTATGGAGGTGGTGGATCCGGACATTATAGTCCGCATAATCCATATGCCCCACATAGCCCTGGTGGACTCTATACACCACCCTATGGTCCTGGACAAGGACAATGGCCTAGTCAATCAGGACAGTACGGCCAATATGGGCAATATGCTCAACCTCCAGATGCATCATTTACGCTTACACCTCCACCAGCGTTCCATCCTCTTCCATTACCTGGAGATGGTGAAGGAGGGATGTATTATAACCCGACTTATTATAACCCTCAAATACCGCCGCCGCCTCGCCTTTCACAACCTGTAGTAAATGGACAACAACCGCATTCGCCTTCTTCTTCTTCGAGTCCTCTTGCGACTGCGCTAAATGGAGCGTCAGTGCAAAGTTCGAAGGAAAAAGAAGGTCAAGATGGACAGCAGCAGCAGCAGCACGGACGAGATCTTTCGCAAGCTCATGCCCAAGCACCCGTTCCAGCTCCGATTACTTCACTCTCATTCCCGTTAGACCCGACTAGGTATTATCTCCTCGGCCAAGTGGAGTACTATCTCAGTCCGCAGAATATGGCTCAGGACCTCTTTTTGAGGAAGCAGGCGAGTCTAGTCTATTTCTTGTTCATTCATTCCTAGATTGGCGGGCATTTGACTGACTTTGTGACATATATCTATCTCTATAGATGGACTCCCGTGGCTGGGTACCAATAAGCCTCATTGCATCCTTTAATCGGGTCAGGAGCCTAACGACAGATGAACGGCTTGTCAGAGAGGTTGTAGCATTATCTAGTGTCGTCGAAGCACGAGGCGATTCCGTGCGGATGAGAGGGGATTGGGAAAGATATGTCTTACCTGGAGCACCTATCAGCAAAGTCGACAGTCGGGAGAATCTTCTTCTTGGAGTTGTACCAGATCAAAACAACTTGGTAACAGGAGCAGCAGAGTGGCCTCAGCATCAGTATGGTGCGCCGGAAATGGGATTGGGGTTGGGACTAGGACCAGGACCACAGGGGATGGGTCAAGGCCAAGGCCAAGGTCAGGGGGTGATGGGATTTGAAGGCAGTTGGTATGACGGCTATCCGTATTGGGGTAATCGAAATCAGCGGCAGCAAGAGCAACAGCAGCAACAGCAGCAACAGTTTGCGTTGGGCGCGGGGAAGGTTACTGAAGAAAGAGAGATGAATTTACATTCTCTGCCTGTTCCTGCAGAGGGAATTGTCAATGCCAGCAGTCAAGAGGCTCATCCAGAGAAGGAAGACGTCGAGGACGAGGACGAGGAAGAAGAGGACGTCGTTTTTGTTTTGGGAGACTCGAAGGAAACGAACATGTCGGGGATGTGGTCTCCTGACCGTAGATCATGATCTGCAAGGTCACATTTCACTTCATTGTCTTTTCGAGTTCGATGTCTTCCCGCCCATCCGTCCGTCTTCCTGCTTCTCCTTTGCTGAGACCGTCTCCGTATCAAATGGGATCATATGTGCCCTATGATTCTTCCCTGCCACTGCTTATTTCTCCTTGTAATTGTTCTTGTTCTTGCATGTTACCTTTGGCTTTAAATTTTGAAGACTCTGGCATCTTCATCTGTGGCCCACTGCTTTTTCTATGCTTCTGTTTTCTGTACAACTGCCACACACACTACTTGCTCCCATGGACGTCCTAATCCTCACCGCTACCCTTGCCCTCACCCAATGCTCATCATCATCATCACCTGTCGTTTTCCTCGTCACCCTTCTCCAGTCATCACGATCCCGATTTTTGAACAATTGTGATATCTCTATCTGAATTATATCTGCTTCTCTTGTCGTAACTCTCCCGTTTTCGTTTTCATTCACGATTGCGTTCCCGTCCTCGTTTTCATTGATAATGATATCACTTGTATAAGCACCGGCTTTTTTTGATCAATCCTCACTCTCATCGTGTCTTTTCTGTCTGTCTCATATTCTCATACCTGCACATACCACCCACCACACCACACCACACCCATTCCATTCTTGACATTCATATATACACATATCTATTCATTCGCACACACCCCATTCCAACCAGACGGACACACTTATCTACACATACACATTCCGCATCATGATGGCATAGTACATCTCTCTGTCTTTTCCCTCTGGTTCTTTGAAATCCTTCCTCTATTGGTGGTGACGTGAACGCTTCATTTTTGACCCGTTCTGTTGCTATTCCGTCAAGGCGATATCTCCCCTCGCCTTCGGTGCAAAGTAGTATTGCACGCGTATTTTTTGCATGTTCTTGTCTGTACACGTTCTTCCTAGTGTAGCTAGATCTGTACTAGGCATAAGAATTGAGTCTCCCTGAGGGGAACGACGATATCGATGCTGTTTGGAAGACTGTCCATGAGCAGTGAGCACCATGGTCAGAGCACTAGGCAGGCTGTTTGGCGATGACCTCTAAAGAAAATAACGCGTGTCCTTTGTGCAACTTCAACTTGAAACCTCACTGGCCACTCATCATTTCAGCTCTCGTCCCAAGACCAGACCTTTTGCTTGTGCGTTTCCCAAAACCCCCAAAGCGACTCGCTCAGAATCCAGACTGATCTCTAATCCACACAAAAATCGAGATTATAAAGGTGTTGAGCTTCTGGACGCCATTATCTTTTCTTCAAGTTCTGGTGCGCACTGATCAGTTCAGTTCAGTCTTCCGAATCCTGTCATTGATGCTGAACATCCAGGGGCTTTCAGCTTGTGATGTCCTCTGCACCGTACACCCTGCAACTGCTACGCAGTGTCTTGACGAGGCAAAAGACGACTTGTAAAGATATGAAGCGGAGATCCATGCATTGAGCACCGAAGCATCTGTCGTTCTGCTAGTAGAAAAGCGTGAGATAACCTCATCGCCGAGTTCAGTGTGGGTTCAGTGTCTTTCCCTTCTGTCACCCATTCGCCTACCGCCAGAGCTGCTGGCGCTGATACTCACTTACTCTCGCAGCAGAACTGGCTGATGAACTGGACTGTCCTGTTCTCACGTCTGTGCAGGATGATGCGAGCTGGCCCGCGCAACATCGTCTCTGTGGTGCTCTTTATACATCATGCCTAGTGAAAGGAAAGTCCAGTCCTGGACTTTGGTCCGAACCGAGCTTTACTGGACCGGACGGAAAGTAGGTCCCATGTGTATCTCGTCGTCGTAAATGTACCCATGGGGCCACTTGAACACTCTATGCTGCAGACCCATTCTTTGGTAGCCTGCAGGCTTGGGCTTCTGGAGTGTCCAGTTGAGACTGCATACTTTACCGATCTGGATTTCTTCTTTCGCGCGTAAAATGCGTCTCGGCGTCAAGAGGTTCAGGGAACCAAGTTCGTCTGGTTTTTTTCACCTGAAATCTCTTCGTAGAATCCCCAGATGGATCCCGCGACCATCGGTGAGGTAATTCCTTCGTGTCATTGTGCTTTGCTGACCTTCTGGGTTTCCTTTTTTGAACGGTAGTTCATGCAGCTCTGGAAAGCGAACATTGTCGAATGGTGACTCGGAGGCCATGTCGTGGAGTCCTGCCAAGGTTGCAACGCCGTTCTCAACCCAGATACTTGGGAAAAGATTTAGAATAATGGTTCTCATGACGGCAGCGTATTCTACTTATAAATTTGTCATGGGTTTTGCGCCAGTACTTCAGATTTAGAACTTCTCTCGATTGTTGCGTCGGACCGCTACTCCGTTTGGCACGAGGATCGCACTGATTGATTTCGTCATATGTAGTCTCAACTTCGCACCCACCATGTCGTCGTCTTCAGAGAGGTCCAATGAAAAGGCTCACCAGGAGTTGTATGATGCTGGCGTGGTCTACCGGCGGAAAGTGATGGTATGTTCGCCTTACATGGAGCGTATGGGGCTGTTCTCAATGCTAGACGATTAAGGGTGATGACTATGTCGACAATCAACTTCAGAAGGTTTGATCATCACCATAGCGTAACTGTTCTACTTTTTGAGTCGTCTCACCATATACCAGGGAGTTTCAGAGTTTATGAAGCCAATGCAGCAAGTGAGTTTCGGCGTTGACATGTTAACTCTACTGTTCCTGACCTGCGTTCAGTTGACTACGGAGGTAACTATTCCCTTCTATGTTACTGTTCTCCTTTGACCTTACCCCGTTTCAGGTTGGTTGGGGTATCATTTGGACAAGGCCAGGACTTGAACTTAAGCAACGCAGTCTCATCAACATCGCTTTATTGGCTTTGCAAACTAAAGAAACCGAGGTTAGTACTTATGTACGAGCTCATGATAATCTTTCAGGTTACTTACTGGTGTTTCAGCTTGCTGCGCATGTACGGTAAGATGAGCTTTCTCAGTCTGAAGAGTAAGGATAATCAATGCCTTTCAAGTGGTGCAGTGAACAACGGCGCAACTGAAATTGAGATCAGAGAAACACTCCTTCACGCAGCCGTCTATGTACGCCTTCTCTTCTCTCGTCTCTGAGAGCTCACCAACCCTTGTGCATTCTAGTGCGGTATCCCGACTGGAATGGAAAGCTTTAGGATCGCGGAAGCTGCTTTGAAGAAACTCAAAGCTGAGGGACTACTTCCCTCTAATTGATTGGACAGAAGCAAGACAGAAGGAACGCAATCTACACTGTTCGTGAGTAGGCAATCGTTAAATATAAGTGGATATCTATGAATATCGCTACATCATCCTCCCTGGCGTTCTGGAGTAGACACTTCTCAGTAGCCAGCTGACTTGATCAGGCCTGACCCTTTTCACACCAATTGGAAAGGTTCTTGAATAAGCATACCGGTCCCATAGGCTTTTATAGCGTCTGTGGGACGAGCAAATGTCTTAGAACTGACATGACTCTGACCCTACCACGCATTCCGTCTAGAAGGCATTCTCGCCTCACTAATCCTTATCATGCCATTCACAACTTGACACTCTTGCAGCAGGCTTTGTTCTGGTCGGGCTGGCTCGTGAGTCCACTACTCGTCTAATAATAGCTGCTAGCTTTGACCATTGATTAGGCTTGGATCTCTGATTGTACGAATTGTATATTCGAAAAACCCAACTGGTGCTCATTTCGAGTCTTAGCTTACGACTTCTTCTGCGTTTCTTTGACCGTACTCAGGTTCGCTATATTCAAATAATTTGCGTCCATCAAGTCTGACAAAGTGGCAGACTTAATGACCAGTTCGGTCAAGAGTCTATTCATGCCCAGGATGCCGTTTTTTTGCCGGATGCAGAATTGAAGAATATCACGACACTGTAGACGGCTCTCAGGTTGTCCGCTTGCATCACACCGTCCAGTCCCTGACCATAGGCGTGATGGGAGATAGAGAACTTCAAGTTGGGGCTTTCTTCATTTCATAACTGCCGGCGAAGACCGTAGATCATCCAACTTCGCTCGCTCTAACAAAACTACCTTTCGAGGACATCATTACTCTTCTCAAGCTGCTTCCGTCCCTCATTGTTCTGACCTTCTATGTCAAATGGCGAGACGCAGGATTCTCAGGCTGTCCAGAAATTAAACTTTCCTTCACCAGCCAATTCTTCGAGTCCCTTACCATCGACCCCATAGCGATAGCAGCTGTTTTCCTCGCTTGAAAGAGCTTGATCTGCGATTCTACAACATGTGCATTCCCTACACCGGCATTTGCCAGCATGATTCGGCCTCGCTGGGTACCTGACGCTACGCAGACGAGCAGAATAGGCATTGATAGTACATAGCCTGACTTGCGCCACTGTCCGTCCCCCTTGGAAAAAGGATGACGAGGACTTGACGAAGCTGGACTGGGAGGAGACTTTGTGAGGCTCGAGACCACCGGGCTTATGTGTCTTGGCCTTGAAGGCTTGGGATCTAAGTTGGTAAGTTGAGCGTAGTAATGGTTGATGTTATGACTTAGGTATATCAAAGTGATCATCCTGGTACCTCGTACTAGTTGTCTTGTCATTGTATTACCACCAATATGAAAAATGAAGTGTGAAGTAAAATCAGTCCCAACGCTATCAGAAACCAGTTCAGAGAAACATAGCACCTAAAAGTCAGCGTGGATACAGTGACCGACAAAACTGATGTCACCCCCGTGACCAGATTCAATTCAAAAACTAGGGCTGCGGGAAAAAGTCCCCTCAAGTTTTTCCCCGGTTCGGAACAGGTATGTCCTCTGAAGAGGGTGTTCGGAACTGTTCGGAACTCCACGTGATCGAAAAAACGTGATTTTTCAGGCAGTGCCGCCCAAGGACCCGCCCGGCGTCCAGCGAAGTATTTGACGACACTAGTACATTGAACAGGTGTAATATATGTATAGAGTATAATAATTAGAAGAATTGACTACACCGCAGCCAGGAACGATGAAATTCGTGCAGTAGAAAAGTCATTATCCTCGCCTGACACAGGAACATGATCCAAGGACTGGAAATGGACAGAAGGAGAAGGATCTGGGGCTGCGGAAGCCTCTCCCTCAGCAAACACTGCAAGCAAGATATCGGAATCATGGTTGATAAACTTGGCCACTGACAAAAGTGACCTGGTGTCTTTAACGACCAAGCTCGGATCCACTGCTGGTTCCTTCTTCACATTTGATTCGTCATCTGAGAGCCAGGAATCGTCTTCAGCTTCTGGCACCTCCTCACTACCATCCACCTTCTCTATATCTCCGGTGCGTTTTTCTGATGCTTTGCCGCTGTAGAGCTTGTGCTTGAGATGATGAAACTTCTTCAGTTTGATGGGACCCTGCGCAGCCTTTGACCTAGCCTGTAAATGTTGAGAACGATCACTGAAGAAGAACGAAAATAGGACGTACAATTTTCTCCTCCTGACGATAAAATTGATAAACCATGGTCTTACCTCCCATCGTCTCAACGGACATGCTGCTACGGTTTGCTGGCGTGAAGGCAGTAAATGTGGAACCGGTGTGCTCATCTGCCATCGAATTAACTCGTATAGCATAAAGCTTAATTGCAACATGCTGATGAGGATTCTTGTCAGTTTCTCACAGTCTGAAAATGATTTGCAACACGTACAGGTAGAATGACTGCAGTACCATCATTAGTGAGACAGTTCCTCCACCAAATTATGATTTCCTCTGTTGAGGCGTCGCGTGGGAAAGGGTTGTTGAAAGGATATCGTCCTCGTGAATAGGCCTTGAGCTCTGTTGAGAGAGCATTAAGGAGGTCTTGAGCACGGCCTTTCCAAACCGTAAACTCGTTTCGTTGGCCATAGCGAGCTTCATTAGCAGCAATTTCGAAAAGATATTTGAATACAAAACAGTACAGGCGTGGAAGTCGGATGCCTGTTTCTTCCAAACGAGATACAGTGTCAGGGTCGGTGGGTTCAAGAGGATTGATGTCGGAATCCTTGAAGAGGTCTGAAGAAAGATAGCCTGAAAGAAACAATGAGCGGAGATAAAATGAAAGGTGAAATAACAACGCACCTGCATTCAAGTAAGCAGCAACAAGATATACCCTGTTGTAAAGCCTTCCTCCTGGACCAAAAAGCTGCCCCTGGCGGCGGTTCAGAATGTCCAGAATGTCGTCTTGTACTTCTTGTGGGTAACTGTTATCCGAGTCCTTGACGATCCGTTCAATTTCGAAACATGCCGCATGCCAAAAAATAAACACATCAGCGGGATTTGCATCGTTGGATTCCAAACAGGTCAACGACTTTGCAATTGGAAGGCCTACTGAAACCAGCCGCTCAAGATCATCCTCAAATTTCCGGGCCTTGAAGCTATGGCTTGTTGGCTGAAAGTAGTCCTTATAATCCTGCAAGAAAACATATAAAAGTTAATCAAAACTAGTGTATGATGCAATGTAATACACACAAATTCAAAGTGTTGAGGTATCTGGAAAACTTTTTGGAGAGCTGGGAGTGTCCGCTGCACTGAAAGACTTGACAGAGTAATGGTTACAAATTGTGTCTTTCCGATAGACTCGAGACTGGCTCCGGATTGCAGTTGGTGTCTGGCAGCTTTTAACAAGGATTTGGCAGCGTGAGACCTTTTGAACGTCTTGAGAGTAGAACGGACAATCTTGATGGTCTGTAAAGTACTCGTTCAGTGGGTGGTTTGCATAACAAGTGTCATAGTACTCACTTCTTCAAAGTATTTTAATTTGACAATATCCTTGTTGGTGTTATTGAGATGATGGCAAATATCAGTATGTGAGGATACTGTTGGTGCAGTAACTGGCGAGCAAGAAGCGTATTGCCTGTGCTATCACTGCAAGTAGCGCAGAAACACTCAGGACCGATTCTCTCAATCCACTGAGATGATGTAAGCAGCGATACCAAATTGGGAAGTGCCAGCTCACCGCTTTGACCAAGCCCTTAATTCACTCTGCAGTGTGCACTTCGTCGGTCGCATATCTCACTTCCAGCAAGTAAACATGCCTCTTCATGTTTGAAACATGAATGGTGAAATATGCCTCATCACTCTTGGTGCTGCCGTCAAATGATGCCGTCAAATTATGTTCATTTGCGAGCCTTGCAAGGACGGTTCTCAAGATTGCGACTTCTTGACCTGGAAGGAAGATTTCGTCAAGTCTAGTATGTGTTGGCATCTTGTATGTTCGGTCTGCAAGGATGAAGGCACGACGGAAGGATGGAGACTTGATTTGTGTTGAAGGCAGGGCCGAGAAATGTACAGTGAGTTCTTTGTCAATCATGGTGTGTCGTTGCTCTCGACTGAGCTTTTTAGCTTCCTCCATCCAATTTCCCATTATCGGATTGTCGGAAACTGGCTTCACTTTCTTCTGCTTCGGCTCTTTCACACTGTCCTGGTTTCCCTCCTGCAGCTGTTCTACCACAGTTGATGGTGCCTTACAAAGGAGGATTTTGTTGGCCTTCTCTAGTCTTGTGGTTTTCCATAGACGCGGGCAGCGCTGCAAAATTATGACATAATCTCGCAGGCTCCCACACCCTTTAGCCTTAATGCGGTCAACATGTCTTTTGCTTTTACCATCATCTTTTAGCTCTCCTTCTCCGTACCCAGCCCTTATTTCGCTTTCATTACCCGCCAAACTTATTCAATTTCATCAATATGCCTTCAAAGCCTTCCTGGACGGACGCCTCTGGCTTGGAAGCCCTCAAACTTGTTGTATCTCGCTGTATTCCTCAATGGCCGAATGGACTTCATGACTACCAAGTAGTACCACTCTCTCTGGTTTTGAATCAAGAACACGTACTTTTCTTTACTGGCACTGGGTCTGGGAAGGCAGCGCTTTTCATGATACCACTCATCGTGCACCGAGAGCTTGCTCAACATCCCGAGGATTATCCTTCCTTTCCTGTCAAGAAGGATGCTGTAGCGATCGTGATTACACCCTTGAAAGGCCTAGCAAGTAGTCTTGTAAGTATATAGTTATGATAATACATATAATTTGTTCTCATCCTTTCCTGAGATCCACGATGGTGAACGTTTTGGTCTACGCGGTCTTTCGTACTGCTGCGAAACCATCACAGAATATCGAGTTCGCAAGAAGCAAGACCTTGTCAAGCTCATCTGTGCATGTCAGTCTTGGGACTTGATTTGTATCGACCCAGAACACCTCGCAAGTCCGGAATGGCGATGCATCATGCGGAACGAAAACTTTATCAACAATCTGATCCTCTTTGCTGTTGATGAAGCGCATATGATCTGGAGGTGGTCACCCAATTTCCGCCCTGTGTTCGGTGACATTGGAGCTCTTGCTTCAGGATTTCTGCCCCACAATGTTCCCATCATCGCTCTCACTGCTACCTGTGCACCTGGTCGAGATACAGCAGAGCTTTGCCGGTCTCTTGGACTTGTAGGCGATCATTACCATCTAATTCGGCGCTCCAATGAGCAGACCAACATGCACATTTCCCTAGAAATCATGCAACGTGTACCTGGTCACCCTAAATATAGCCAGCTTCTCGAATATGTGCGCAGCGGCTGTAAAACTGTCATTCATGTCAAAACAATTCCCACCGCATACGCCATCTATGAATTCCTTTGGGATTATATCCCCAAAAACTCGGATCCTACCATCAGTCGACTCCGTCGTATGAGGATGTATCATGCCCTCTGTCTAGACGACTATAACAGAGAGACTTTTCATTTCATTGACTCGGATCCGGAATTGCAGATTGTTATTGCAACTGTCGGATTCAGTCTCGGCATGAACTGCATGAGGATCCTCGATAGCATCACATATGAGTTTCCAGAAGACCTTGATGACTTCGTACAACAGGGAGGAAGAGGAGGCCGGGATCCAACTGTTAAATGTCGTAGTATTGCAATGGTTTCTCCCAATACTGTAAGGGCTGCTCAGGAATTTCAAGGTAAGTAATTTCGTTCATTGACTTTTCTTTTCCTATTACTTACTTCTATTGTTAGCATCAAATCAGAATACCACCACCGTATCGAAATCAAAAAAGAAGACTGCGGAACCTATGCAAGAAAGCAAGGCACGCTTCATTGTAGAGTCCACTTGTCACACCTCGTTTATTAACGGCTGGTATGGCAATTCTGGTGACTTCTCACTTCTTGATTGCAAAGAAGCTGGCCGGGAAGTCTTTTGCAATCTCTGTACCAAGCGCTATGGTATTTCCTACATCTTTGATCCACCGTCAACCTCACCTCGTCTTTCTTGGCTTCCCCTCGTGATCCAGACCCCCTCGAAATCGAAGCAACATCGCCAATCTGCAAAGCACCTGGGAAAGAAGGAAAGGATAAGTATGCGAAAGTGGTTAGTGGACTTTCAGGAGCTTGTTTGGAGTCAGTTCGTCCCAAAAATGGCTGGTCTCTGTAACGAGCCTATTGAGAGGTTCTTTTCAGATGGCATCATCGAGGATATCCTTGACAATTTCCTCATCATTGATTCCCTCGACTCTCTCATTACCATTCTTAACCGACACTCATGGAAGTACATGGAATTCAAATCGGAGTCACTGTTTCGCCTTCTCACATCCTTCCAAACATTTATTCAGACAGAACGAGAGGAAGTTAGAGCTCAAAGAAGTGGAAATAAAACAAAGACCCGGAGGAAACAGTTAGTATTGGATACAGATGACGAGGAAAACAAGGCAGAGTCAAGTGAAGGACTAGACTCGGAGATATTCAATGAAGTCCCTGAACCGTCTAATTCCACACCAGCTCAACATCCCAGACCAAAACCTCATGCACGCGCTCCTCGCAAATCACAGCCTACAGTAGCTGATTGGTCTGCTACTTATGGGCCTACAAGACGAAAGCGTAACTAGGTGAGAGAAATAAAATATATTTGCTATTTTTATTCATAACTTTCATCTGAACTAGAATGCCTATCGGAGTCACTACCAAGTGCGTTGAATACTTCCAAATTGTTTTGACTTCCTTCATCACTCCTATCATCGTCACAAACTTCACTTTCAAAACTGATGGGTTCTTCATCTGACTCGACTTCTTTCACAGATGAACCCGAGGTTTCGTTATTGGATTCTACGGTACTGTTTGATCCAGACTTGTAGTCGGATGACTGAGAAGCTTGATCGGGAGTATCGGATGGGAATAAAGAATCAGCAGACTCAGGATGTGAATGTTCGTGTACTTCAATAGTGGAATAGGAATGTTGTTTCTCCTCCTCAATTGCTGCGATGAATTTTGCGTGAGAAGATGTCTTCTTAATGAATGCTTGAAGTTTCCCTTCTCGGCCTAGTCGCCTGTACCCGACACTGAGTAAATCTGTTGCGATATGTCCCGGGTATGTCCGTCCAGATCGAAACAAGTGAAGTTCGGTGGCTTTGAACTCCTTCTGTAAGACGTGAATTTCGGGTTTGCTGGAAGGAGATGTGTGAGTGTTGGATCGATGCTTGAGTCCGAGTGCTGATTCCCAAACATGGCCAGATTTTCTGAAATTGTTCACATTGGGTCCGATGATGTTGCGATAGTAGGGTGAATCAAAATCTCCTCCAGACTTGTCCACCATCTCTTGAAGGCCGTGGTTGTTGTGTTCTTGCATAATATCTCTTTCTTGCCAAGCTGCACCAAATTTGACGAGGTAATTGTTGAGGATACCTGTGCGTAGTGCAGGAGACGACTCATACTCCAACAGACAATGAAGCTCCAGAAGATACGATACATACTGCTGATGTGTAGAGCCACAAAACATGAAGATCCATATCTATACAAACAATTAGGATTAATATCGTCTTGACATCAATATGATTTACTTACTGTAAGCTGCTGCATCACTGTTCCAACGTCACCGTCCTTGATCGCATACTTGAGGAGCAACCAAGAGCCGAACTGCATCTTGAATAGGATGGAGTTTGCGAGACTGCGATCTCCGTCGAAAGTTTCAGGATCCTTTGACTTGGAAGATTCGTCATACTGTAATTGCTCCTCTGAAGGATTCAACACAGAAGACGAAAGCCATTGATTGCCACTCTTTATCTGCAGTTCCTTCTCTTTGAGCTCAGATCGGCGACGAGTAGAAAGGACTCGCTCATAACCACCAATTGAAGCATACATCTGAATAGTCCGACTTCCAATAGATAACAAAGTATCAAGTGTCGGTAGCTCATTCTTCTGCGAAAGCTCATGAAAGTGTGCCTGTAGGTCATCAACGCCAAGAAGGACCCTGAATAAAAGGTGAATAATTGTTTGTATGAGTGAAGAGTTGTCCACTAACCTCCAACAATCAAGAATTTGTGCAATCCAAATTATTTCCAGGGCACGAATGGTAGGGTAGTGGTCACACTCCTTGAGGTTAGCCGGTCGTTTGAATCCGCAGAGCTGGTAAAGCTTAGATAGCGAAGACAGATCTGTAGATGTGCGTGGACCAAAATGTTCTTGTGCGATAGCTTTGACTCCTTTGTCCTTAGTATGCCAACCGTCGACATGGCCAATTTTGTTGCGAAGCGTAGCACGGTTGCTTTTGGGAGACGTGGGTGTGAGATATTTTTGAAGATTCAAGAATGTTGCAAATGTGGCTCCATCACCAGAAATAGTTTCCAGTGTTGTTTCATCAGCACCTCCAGCCGTAAATCCAACCTGCTCATCAAAATCCCTAAAACATCGTGCTAAACCATGAACCTCAACCTCTTTCTCCGAGTTGGTACCAAGTGGTTGGGTGTTGGACGTTCGATCTTCTCGTAAGCGATGAAGGGCAACAGGCGATGAGCGAAAGCATTCAGAGATGGATTTTGAGTACAACGAGAGTTCAGGAATGTGGTCAACAAGTGTTTTGACAACATATAGGGTCTGCGAGTCGTGATGATTCTGCCAATTGACATGATTCCAGAGTTTGTCGATGGTTAATTTGGAACGCGGGTTCTTGGATATGCGGGAAAGATAATCCTTAAGATCCCATGCTCCTGGTGGGCAATCTTCGAGGTCGATTTCTGTTGCCGCTGTACCAGTCTTCATCACTGTCTTCTGAAGAAGTCTGCCCCCCTCGTGAACAGTCAGATTTCGCTGAATGTTATCAAGAACGTATGTCTTCTTTACTTCATTACGTGAGGCTTCTTCAATGGTTGAACGTTGCATGTGTTCTCGATCTTTTTCTGTCAAGCTTTCGACCAATGAACGGACAGTTGTATCGTTCGAGGCAAGGCCCATGCGACAGAGCCATCGTTTGATATTGATGTGGACCTGGCATGAGAAAAGTTGTACCCCAAGGTGTATAGGTAGGTATCCGTTGACGAATCGATTATGACCAACAACGAGAGCGTTAATAGCAACGAAAATGCGCTGTAGAATTATCAGAACCTAAGTACTCAGCAAATAATAGTATGTATCACTCACGATCTCAGCTGGCCTATACTTTCGCTCTACAGGAGCACCTTTTCGACGAGGATTCGCAAGGTATTGGATGAAGCCGTGTAAGAATGGCGTCCGTCGTTTGAATGTAGCAACGGCTCGGGAAGGAGTATAGGAATGAATGTCGTGCCAAGTAACTTCACCAACAGGCATACGAGCAGGCTGATCCTCAGGAAATTCTCCAGGGTCAGAGTTTGTCGTTAAGATGGAGATATCTTTGAATGCCCGAGTTGCACAGAGTTGCGCCGCAAATGATGATATTGCGGGACGTGCATAAGGAATGTTGGCTGGATCTCCATCCAGTTGGAATTGCTTTGCACACTCGCCTTGGGGATCTGAGCTGCGGTACGATGGTTGGCCATGTGGATGATTATACATCTTCCGAATGATATGAATAGCGTTGACAGATGAATTGCCCTGAAGAAATCGACAAATGGCGTCTCGATGATATTGTTGCTGGTAGTCTTTCTCGCGTTTGATGCCCTTGTGCCAGAAGAGATACTGAAGAAACTCGCCAATAGTATCAAAGTCTTCGGAGATTGCAAGGAGATGCTTGTTGACATTTTCCAACTTCTCGAGAAGCTTTTCGAGGGAAGAACGTTTCCGTTTGTGTAATCGAAGGGGAGGGTGCTCTGGAATATTCTCTTTGGACAGGATTTGCGAAGGCTTCTGAGGATCAGGTCTCGGAGATGACCCTGAATGATGAGAAGTAGCTGTTGAAGTATCTTTTGATAGAAGGAGGATAGGGCTGTCCAGCGTTGTGTTGTAAGATGGTAATGTTAAGCAGGCATGGTACGGCTTGTACACTACTAAATGCAGTGGCAACTACGCAACTTACCTGTGGATAAAGAGTAGCTTGTAAGGCTTGTTAGAGGCTTGTAGAGCTATGTGGGTTAAGTATGAAACTTTTTTATTAGGAGGACTATCTACAAATCCTTATATACCTTTGAGGAGGTACAAATACATGTAAACTAATACTAGTGTAACAATAAGATTCTATTGTACTTGATAGAACAATGCTGGTTTCGTACACTATTGTCGTACTACACTTATTGTCTATATAATCTTATTGTTCTATTTATAACTACTACTATTGTTCTACATAGATGTTGTTAATGGCTGCAACTGAATGCGCCAATTCAACAGGTAAAGATGGTGAAAATGATTCCACCAGTGTATCGGGAGAACCGGGATCAATGTCCATGAAATCAAGCGGACCAAGTTGGCTATCATGGGTGCAGCCCAGAGTACGAGGCACGAGAGTATCTGTAAGCGAGTTTGGACTGGTGAACATGTTTGTAGGAGTAAGAGATGTCGCATTCATGTCAAATTGTGCAGAAAGAGGGGATATGGTGACAGTGGAAGCTGGTAAAGAGATGCATTTGTAGGAGTAACAGGTAGAGCCGGTATATCTGCGAGAGTTAGGTAATTTCTCCGCGGTTTTTTACGTTTTGACGTGTTTTCTGACATGGCGTGTTCAATAAGATGCTTTCCGAGTGTCAAAGAGACCAAAATGAAGCTAGAGAGCGCGTCGACGATGGCAGATGGCAAGTAAGGGGTCGTGA
This sequence comes from Tetrapyrgos nigripes, assembly GCA_013368315.1. Lineage (NCBI taxonomy): Eukaryota > Fungi > Basidiomycota > Agaricomycetes > Agaricales > Campanellaceae > Tetrapyrgos > Tetrapyrgos nigripes. The sequence goes on from JAACJM010000024.1 coordinate 415,786, forward strand.
GAACTTAGTGATTATGTCACAACTTTTCAGCGCTGCCCGCGTCTATTGAATTCCTCCAGACTACATATACCACACGTAAGTGGTCAGACTGGTATATCGTCAGTCTGGCTACGCGAGACTAGCTGTATGGCCCCATACGCGCCCATGCGCTCCATACGCCTGGAGAAAATACTGATGCAACAGTCATCCACCGTGATCTAGGATTCGGAACATGAAAGAGTCTCTCCCCTGGGTTGAGTCTTTGCGCTAGAGTTCGACGATGATGCATTGTAATAGATCTTAAGTGAAGAAAGAAGAACTGTTAAATACTGCACAGTGCAGAAATCCCCGATTCTCGTAGAGAGAGGGGGGCTTGTGGGCCGAAAATCACCAAGATAAAAATGGCTTGGTAAGTACACTTTTCTCCCGCGCCACATACGGTTAACTCTCGGACCGGTTTGACATAAATGACTTTTGAGTTCCTTTCCAGATCCCGCCTTGTTCTAGATTCTCCTGTGTCCCTCGAAACCTTGAATTTGTTGAGAAGAATCGGGGATTGCGTGGCACGCCCGCCACGCGTCAAGCATAGCAAAAGGTACCGTCGTACAAGAAATCAAGCTCCGGTGGCTATGTCAAATTCTCAACATTGTCCTCCTTCGTCATGTATCCTCATTCTCTTCAGCTACAAGGCTATGCACCAATCTGACACTGAAAGTACTAGAGGCATCTCCGGGGCACTATCCACCTACGGTGAGTATACGGGCCGTATCCTCAAGTGGTGATTGGAATTCCTATGTAGTTTCACTTTAGCCAGCGTCCTTCCAAAGGAGCTGGTACACAATATAGGTGCTATGAATCAGCCACTTCTCTAAATATCCAACCGTCGGATGGCTTTTCAGCCTTCCAGTCATGCTGATGCTGTCAAGATCTCAAGAGCTTCTCATTGTGATGGAAAAGTCTTCTCGATCGCTACGTTTGGTTGTTTTTGGTTTCATGGAGACAACATCAAGCGACAGCAGCATCTTCTCCCGTTGCGCACACTACCACACACGTGCCAGCATAAATTTAGACGCTCCCCTTCTCCACACAACTCTACAACCCCTACAACACTACGGCAGCCACCAAAGTAACATCGGGTCCAAGGGACAAGCAACGTCAAATCGGTGTTACAGTGCAGAATCAAATTGACGCTGGAATCAGAGCACAGTCCCCAGATGGCTGTGGATAGGTTGCTTGGGTATTCAGTGTACATTAAATTCGATGACATCCCAGCGCGACTGCAGTCAAGGCTGTACAAGTCCCTGCGAGCGCCAACCCGTAGAATTAGACAATCCCGGTATCGCCCACCATCAAACGTTACATTTCCCTTTCTTTTTCCATTGCCTTTACACTGTCATACATACCCCACCCGCACGAATGCCAAACCATGTACCCCGCGAGAACATACAACAACCCACATACCTACCTATCATATTCACACTATATTCCAAGTACAACCTCACGCATATTCTACGTATATCACTCACGCACACATATTCTCTCTTACGCGCTCTGATAGAACCACGAACGGACGAACCACGTACAGTTTTCTGATTAGATAGTCGCTACCATATGCTCTGGCACAATGGCGAATAAACCGGGATTAAAAACAAAATATAAATAAATAAAAAGCTGTACAAGATGTGCACTATGTTTTTTCAACCTTGTCGAGTCCTGAAGGCCTGACGAGCTAACTGACGCTCAGCAGAATAGATAAAAGAACGCAACGCCTACTTAGGATGCTTTCTGAAACAAAAGAAAGCAATGGATCGCAATGACTTCGAGGAATCTCCGAATTGCTGGAATTTGTGAAGAACGATTTCATTCTGAAACCTTTTCATCATCTCATCAGCGATGCAGATGTCAGTATAGCTCAGGGTCCAGGTAAATGGTCGATCATTTGCTGCAGAGACGTGGTTCTGACTTTCTCCTTTCAGAGCGCTATGCAAATATCGGAAGTCTGGCGATCGAATCAGAAGTACGAAGCTGGCCTCAGGGTGGACGCAGAAGTATGTGCCTACCATCTTCCTGATCAGTTTTATCTTATGCAAGCCTCAAGGCAACGGAGAAGAAACCAAAGACGTAGGCCAAGGAGTCGAGGGCCTTCATACGAGACCAGACGTTTGTGGCTTTGGCTCTGCCTTACTTGTTGGAATTCATTATTCGAGCAGAGGATTATTCTTCGCGTCAAGACTTGTCACCAATAGGCCAGGTCAACTTTTTCACCGGAAGTACACAAGCTAGACCGGACAACTTCTCTCATTTGCGATATGCGGAGTGTGTGTGTCAATCTTGTATTTGGCTCCGTAGCTAGGCTACCTGCAGTCTATTGACGTCTGCGCAGAGTTGTACTCCATGGGAGATGAATGATAATGTTCCGAGTGAGTCCGGACTGTTCTTGTCTACCACTGTCTAGATGTCGACTCCTCTCAAACGGCGAAACTGGAGGAAGCCCCCTCTGTGCTCCTTTTCATACTGGCTATATGATCGTTATAGCAGTCGGCGCATATGATAGTCTATGATTATGTACTCATGTCGACTTGTCGGAAAGTGCGAGTCTTGCCTCTTCCATCCCATATCCTTATGGACCCATGGTGCCGGTCTATCCTGTCCTCTTGTTCAGCTGTAGATGGTCATGGGCCTAACACGCTTTTTTCAGTGACCTCCACTACCGAAATGATGGTAAGCACTTCTGTTCTTCTGGTCTTTCTTTGCCATCTCAAACTTTGCTGTTAATCCGATTTTTCATAGATTCACACCAGATATAAGGTTCTGGAGATCTAAAGTACCCGACGGCGAGATATTGCAATGAACCTGGAATAAGGCAAACAACTGCTTCTCATTTCATGTTTAGGAATCGAGACGATCGTCTCTTTGATCATCATGCAACCTAGCGGAGGTCCCATCGATATCTTCAGCAACACCTCCAACATTCAAGCACTGTATTCTTCATTTACGCTCGCTGGTTCCGAAAGCGAAATGATTTTTGAGAGAGAATGCACCACGATGACATGGAATTACAACCCGCCGCCTTTGACTCCGTCGTATTCGCATACCCATTTTCAGCCTACTTCACCTGCGACAGTCCATTTCTCTTCCAGGTTCCTCAGATCCAATTCCTTAGCAGCCGCTTCCTTGCTTACGGTTGCCACCTAGGCTCATGTAGGTTTTCAAATTTCGACCGAAGGCCTTGCACGAGCCCAGGTCCGACCCATTCATTTGTTATTGAGTAATGCAGGCTATAGGAATTCGACCGAAGGCCAACAGTGAGGCCAACCCGAGGAAAGCGCTCATTGGTACTTAATTATTGAATGAATTTCTTGCTGAAGTAGCTTTGCGGGTGCGCGAGACGTTGAGCTTATTGTCGATATACCCCGATGAACATGTTGGAAGCCATACAGTGGCACTTAGATATGAGTACGTCAAAAAATAAGAAATGGAGGCCTCGAGTCCAGAGTCTCACTCGGAAAAAACCTGAGTCGACGTGATTCAGAGATTCAAAACCTGACTTCTATAGAAATTTCAATGAAGAAGTTGCCCATAAAGTATCTATTGAGGTGCAGCTGGACAACGGAGGAACTTGAAAGGGAGAACGTTTGAAGTCCGTCCCAACACGAATTTCACTTCGGAATCCTTCCGAACAGCGCCGGATAAGGATCAGGAAGGTATTTTCCACACGAAGATGTACGTCAAGGGCAGAGAAACTTGAGAGAAACATAACAGAAGTTGAGCACAAGTACTTATTAATACCCTAAGTTGACCCCAAGCACCCCTCAGATCTCTCAATCTCTTTCATGCCTGCGAGAAAGCCTAGGGCAACGGTTGCATTTTACTTATACATCAATGACCTCTCAGAAAATGATATATCTTCCGGATAGCTGTGTAGCGGTCGGGAAACTTAACCTCCAGCGGCGTCGAGCGAGCGGATCCGCAGAGGTAATTTGACAGGAAGTTCTTAAATCCAGTGAAATGAATAGCAATGGGCGCTTGCCCTCTCGACCTTGAGTCTAAGATCGAAAAACCTACATGAGCCTAGGTGGCAACCGTATTGCTGGCTTTGACTTTTTGCCTTGTCCTTGGGAATCGGAAGATGAAGAATAAGGAAATCTGTCCGGATAAGTGGACCGGATACCCACCGGATACCGGTCAAAACTACGGATTTTCTCCACACATATTCGGGCCAAAGCTGTGAAGCTTCACGAGGCAACATAGGTTTCTCAAGAGTCGTAACTTAAAGACCGTTTGATTTCTAGCTGGTTTACCTCGCCATCCCCCCAGCCCAAGACCAGTACCATGCAAGGACCAGAAAAGGAATCCTCGTTGCCTCGTCAAAGCACTATCCATTCTGCTAATGAACCTCTCGGACAGACGCATTTTTTCGTCGGCAGCGTTGAGCCTCGTCTGTCACGAGCCTCCGTCCTTCGAACAGGAACGGACATTAACCTCGTTCATTTCGTCTATCAGTCCCAACCTGGAGCAGCATCAAGTAGTAAGTGGTTTTGGATCCCTTGTCGATATCGTGCCTTATATGCCACCCTGGTAGGTTTTCCTGGTCCAGAAGCCGGTCAAAGTAAGTAAGAGGGCTGGCCACTTTCCCAACGACGCCGACGATGTTGTATTTGCAGATTACCCTGCTCCGAATCAAGACCCGAGTTCCTTGGTTCGAGACGAGAGACCTGGTAAGTAGGTCTTCTTCCTCCGTATCGACTCGATTACCTCATGACAGATTATGACAGCGTTTCAGCGTAGAGATGCCAGCCACGAAGTGCGAGATGTGCATCTGTTCAGCAACAGCCAGCGCGCTGATGTCCGGGAAACGACATTTCGTGTCACTGACAGAAGCGAAGGAGCCATCATGTTCGAAATGCCCTCTCAACCTACTCCCGAGTTCGTTCGGGCTCTACAAGGTGCGTACTACTGATAGAATCCTTGCTACGTACTCTTTTCTTGTCGTTGGGGCTGACTGAACCTTCGTACCCAGCTGTTCTTGGACATCGTTCAGGAAATACGACGGGAACTGTTCCATCCGCTGCGCCTGCTACCGGACCTAGTCAGTCGTCTCTCAGTTCCGATGTCTTTCGCATATTAAGGGATATATATACAAGCAGTACTCTCAATCACTGGACCAACTCAGCCGCCGTATGTTGTCACTGGACACAACGTCCCTGGGTATTATCAACCCGCTCACCTTACCCATGGATACAGTCTCAATCATGGCGTGAACGGTCAGTCAGTCATATGCACTCTAGAGAAGCGCCACTCAGGTTAGATATACTCAGGTGCTTACCCTGGTATAAACTATCCACCTCCACCTGCAAACTACGCACCTATGGCTAACATGAACACTTCGGATTACGGCTCTCCGACAGCAGATGGTCATCATGCTTCTCCCTTTTCGCCTCCTCCTCCACCTTATCCCCATCCTACGACTGGCCAACGTAAGTACTATCCAAAGATCTAACCACCATCTGCGGACAAATGGCTGATCTCCATCTCCTCACAGCGTGGACCTGACCATCCCAGCACTTCACACCGTTTTGGATATAGGCAATATTGAGTACTGCCTGCAGACGTTCTATTTATTATTTTTTCGGCATTCTGGAAAAGTGTCTTCTGCCATGGAATTCGCCGTGCTTGTCCTTGCCTTTTCTTTTCGTTTCACTGGCTATCTTAGTATCTATGGGTATCACCTTTGCTATGGTATTTGCTTTTCTGTCTGGTGTCGCCCTAGTTGGCTATGTATTGGCATTGCTTTCCTTTCAGACCCCTACCTCTGCGAGCGCCGTTTAGTACTCGTCTTCTGTTTACTGTCAGATTGCTTTTTATTGCTATCGTCGTTCGTCATGTCGTTACATACTTTTATATATCATACGTTATACAGATTATATTCAGATGGTCTTTGTGATAGTTGTCTATATGTCCGTAGTTGCAATAATTGAACGTTGAACGTGTTCAGAGATTTCGACGCGGTGTTTTACGGTGATGAGGAAAAGTGGAAATTTTTCTTCTGCTTTGAGTTCTGCAATTGCACATCTAGTGACGAACACTGTATACAGAAGACATCGTAGAGCTCCCTGATTAAGTACATTCCCAGCGGCAAAACACAACAGAAAGGTTTAAACAAGTAATGAGCCTGAACATCCCGCGAAGGCCAGGCAAAGCAGCAGAATACATCTTCGGCGAAGATTTCTGACTCCCACTCTCTTGCGAATCCTCGGTCTCGTCTGTTGAAATACAATACCTTGGTACTTAGTATTCAGTCCATACGTTCTTGTTGCGCCATTCTCCACGGACCCGTATTTAATTTCCGGGTATTTCAGCTACTTGCAAAATATTTTCCCTCCCCCTTGATTTTGGCTAAGTCAAAACTGGGGAAAGGTGCCACTGCTTCGCATGGCAAATTACGAGGCACATTGGACAAGTAAAATGGTTTCGTATGCAGTAAAAAATTAGATAGAGCTCAATAGCTTACAGCAGTTTCGGAAAACCTTGTCTTCTGCAGTTTTTTCGAAGCCAAAAGTCGATGAGCGCCACCAAGTAAGCGATGTCTCGCCTAAGTAGGCGCCGCAGGCGTCCACATGCTTAGTACCTTACATAGATTTGTATCAAGTTCCTATTACTGTACTGTAGAGGGTATTCTGAATCTGTGTACTCCGATACTTGCTTTCCATGGTCTTTCGGCACATCAGTGAAGACGTGAAAGTAAGGGCACTATGGCTCCTTGAAGAAGAATACATATCCTCTGAAATTGCCTATCTTCTCGGTGTTTCACGGCGCAGTCTCTCTCGCTGGCGCAAAAATTAGTGGATTTTGCTAGAGTACATGTACTACTGTGACTACGTCCTCGACTGTTGCCCTCGTAGTTCTTCCTCTTTTAGTTTTACCTTTGGTTGGACCTATGTAAGGCACCACTAAGCATGTGGACGCCTGCGGCGCCTACTTAGGCGAGACATCGCTTACTTGGTGGCGCTCATCGAACAAAACGCTATTCACCCACCAAATCACTGGTCACGTGATCTGATTATGTGAGCGCCGTGCGCGCGGATTTTGTATAAGTCTACTCGTCGAGCAGCCTCCCGCCTTCCTCGACAGCACTGGGTCTATTACTAAGGTACAAATTTTTGGGCGAGGCTTCCTGTATGTATATAGAGTAAATATAACAAAAAAATTCGAGTTTCTAGCTGATAATTGTATGACAAAGTATTGTTTACCTACACAGTCTGGACCAAATAATGCCAGCGCAATTGTTTTTTCTGCTTCTCCCGTCGTTGAATTGCTCTGCACTGAATTTTGCTCCCGCTCTCGCCGTCTTCTTTTCCCTATATGGACTCTACCGCCGCATCTCAAGACAGCACCGAGGACCTTCAATGGTGTACAGGCTGCTCAATGCGGAAGCCCCTCAGTCTCTTTAAAAAGGGTGCCAGTACTGCAAAAACTTGTGCTGGGTGTCGTGGAAGACCTAGCCAGGTCAAAAAGAAGCCAAAAATTACTTCAAATTCCACTGGTAAGGCTATTTAAATTGTATGGTGGCATATACAACTCAAAAGCATGCTTTAGTTGATGATAATGATCCTGCCGACTCCTTGCTTGACCTTCCACTGGTATCTTTTTCAGATTTTATACGCACAATTGAGAGTGTGCAGGGAATTCATTCCTTTGCTGCTCAAGTCAGTTTGAAAGAGGAACAGCTTGGTAACACTTCTCGAGCAAAAGCAGATCACATTGCCAGCTCAGTCTGGAATGCAACTGGTCTTCGTTTCATGTATGTTTCTGGTGCATCTGTTTTGTACCTACCAACTAACTCACAAGTTTATTTTAGATATCATAAAACTTACAGCCATCGGAACACACCTTCTGCCAATGTTGTCTATCATTGTGCCCAGCAGGCTAAACGGCAGCATAAATCTACAGCATCTGCACGGGACAAAGGTCAGATGCATACATTTGACTGTAAAGGTTGGCTCAGGATTACAGTCTTTGATGATGCCAAAAGTGCATTGGTACGACTCCAACATGAGGATGACCACATTCTGTATGATGGTTCTGATGTACCCAGTAATGTGAAAGATTATGTTGAGAAAAATTTCAAGATGTCTACAAATGCAGTAAGTTCCTGGTATTGTCATTACTCACAAAGATTGACTTTCTTCTTCCAGTTGTGGTCAGAGATTTTGCAGAGCTATCCCAATCCTTTGTTCAAGCGTCGTTCAATTGCTTCAATTGCAGCTGATGTGCGCCGGAGCCAGTGGTGCAGAGATCCTGATGAATTGAAGTCTGCAAGGATCATTCTTGAGGAGAGCAAAGCTCATTCTCTGTGGTCTATTTGTGAAGCCAATCTGCCTACAGTTGATGGTTACAGTGGGATAGCTTTCTCGCTACCTGATGTACTTCAGAGATTTGGTGGGACTGTGAGAGAAGTGTCATTGGATTCAGCTTGTGAGTTGCTTTTACTTTTGCTAATTTATGGCTTGGTATCCTTACTATAAACAGGGAATACCAATGGTTCCAGGTATGAGCTCTATGCACTTCTTGGGGAGGTGTATGGCTCAGGCTGTCCATTGGGTTTTTTGCTGCTGCAATCACCACAGAAGGGTGATGCAGGGGTCAAAGAGGATTATATTCTATGCTTTCTTGAACATTTCAAGACAAAGTATGCATTAGATCCTTTGTTCACACTTTCTGACAAGGACTTGTCTGAGATCAATGCGTTCCTCAAGGCCTTCCCCTCTTCAAAGCATCAGCTGTGCTTCTGGCACTGCTTACGTGCTGTGAAGCAACGACTCAGTATTCTTCGACGCCCACCAAAGTTCTATGATGTCACAAAGACTAGGAATGAATTTGGAGATGAGATAGATAAGAATTTCGTGCCTGTTGGGCAAGTGAATGAAGCTGACCGAGTGGTAGGTACTTTATCAATTCTATTGGCTAGAACTTATTCTTTGAGATAGGATTTCCCCATGGTAGAGCAGGCTCTGCCTCGTGTCACTGTCCGTCTTCAAGGTGTCTTGCAGAATACTGCACCTCCAAAGCCACGACTTGTCATCCGGATTAATGGTTTGACTCGAGACATCAACCCTGATTCAGAGAATCCCACTGTGGAGTCAGGTTACGAGTCTGCTGAGATACAGGACAACGATGAAGAGGACGGATATTGTCAGGATCCAGATTATTCAGCTTTATTCGACTTCAACAACACTGATGATGAATATGGACCTGACTGGATGTTTGACGAAAGTGAAAAGCCATCCAAGGACCCATTGTACGTGTTCTGTCCTGCACCACATCGCAAACAGCTACTTCATCTTTTCACTCGTCATTTTTGTCAACATCCACTTTTTCCTGAGCGACTCGAGGAGGATGGCTGGACTGCAGACCAGATTCGCCGTAATGCAGTGATTGAGATGTATAGGTTCTGCTACCAGCGAGGGTTGCGTGAGGTTTGGGGCTATATGTGGACATCATGGTATTCACCAAAGATGTGGAAGCTTTGGGCACGTTCAACTCAAGCCAACCTTCTATCACGCCTTCGGACCACAATGAATGTCGAGAACTTCTGGAAGCAGCTCAAACATGACAATCTCCATCACATCCTTCATCCACGACTGGATCAACTTGTTTGGATCCTAATCAACGAAGTTGTTCCTACTTATGGTGTTCGCATTCAAGAGCTCAAGATGACCATGAGGCTTGGAACATCAAGATCCCTGTCTCCATTCCAAAAATCATTCAAGAAGGACTGGAACACTCTTTCAAAACAGAAAATACCTTCACCCAACAAGTACACCACCCATATACACACTTGGACATGCAATTGTGGGCAACAAAAATATAATGCACATTGCCTCTGCAAGCATTTAGTCCAGGCAGTGAGTGCTCCTTTGCCTATCTTTTTCCAACAGGTGAGTGGATTCCAAGCCTAGAATATAGTGTACTATCACTTAACTGCTGATTATATAGGTTATTCAACGTCGAGTTCATCCTTTCTATCGGCATCCAATGCTTGTACCAAAAGGACATGAATATGGTCAATATACCAAAGTGGAGGATGGATCAATCACAGAGGGTGATGATCAGGATTGGACTGGCGATGTTTCTCAGCTTTCTGGTGGGGCTTGGAGAGAGATTGTGTCTGATGCATCACTTGGAAAGCGTCGCCACAGCTCCGCATTCAGCAATGAAGCCTCCACTCGCCCGCCATCCCCTGAATACAATGTACCTGCTGATGTGGAGCTCACATCCGATGCATTTAGTGGTCGGTCAAGCTCACCAATTGATTATGATGGAAGTGACAATGAACAAGAAGTAAGTGCTGATTAGCTCTTTCAATTGCATAATTCATAATGATCTGTATAGCTTGAGAAATATGTTGGATCAGCTGAAGACATGATTCAAAACCTTCGCCGGGCAGCTGACTTGATTGAAGCCCAGCTCCCATACAGAAACTTTCCTTGGCTCAAAGCATTGAATGATGGGAAGCTTGGAAAGGAGGCTCATCATTTTGTGGCAGATATTGCTGGATTTGAGGATTCTCATGGAGTACGGCCTACAACATGGGCCTCTTCCAGCAGCAAAGCGGCTAAACGCGTGGAGAGGAACACACTTGGATACCAAGTGCAAAGAATGAATGAATAGATACTAAAATTAGAGCTAGAAACTCAATTTTTTTTGCTATATTTACTCTATATACATACAGGAAGCCTCGCCCAAAAATTTTTACCTTAGTAATAGACCCAGCGCTGTCGAGGAAGGCGGGAGGAAGGCGGGAGGCCGCTCGACGAGTACTTGTACAAAATCCGCGCGCACGGCGCTCACATAATCAAATCATGTGACCAGTGATTTTGGTGGGTGAATAGCGTTTTGTGCTCATCGACTCTTGGCTTCGAAAAAACTGCAGAAGACAAGATTTTCCGAAACTGCTGTAATGTAACGACGCCTTTAAATGACCTTGGATGGGGTGGAGGAAGCAATAGTGATTCAGAGAGCGGCTCTTGACGACTTTCGACGGTTGCTGAGGGAAGGTAAACGCGTCTGAAGCTTGTCGTGGTTGATGGGCTTGTAGTCGTCGACAGCGAAGGGAATGAATCATGACGTACTTCAATGCGTCAGTTGAGATGGCAGTGTGCGGGCATTTCGGAGCGCTGAGGTGTAAAAGTTAGAACCCGTGAGAACCTTTGGTACTCAATTGAGGGGTCGACATAAGTTAACTCGGCCTAAAGGGCCTCGTAACAATCACGTGAGATTTCCGCGACCTCACAAAAGTGCCGGATTTTGTTTCGCCGACAGTGATCGACTGTCATCACTACTCTCGCGAAAGACTGGTTGCGAGTCTACGTTTTCGGCAATTGGGTCTCAGACTCTTACAAACGATGCTCTCGCTCGGCCAACGTTCTCTCAATCCTCTTCAGTGGAATATTCAACTCATTCTTCGCCAAATTGCCAAGATCTCACCCGGCCTAACGTTTCGTGTACTGATATGAGTACAATAAACTGGTCCATGTCGAAAAGAACGGGCGCTGAAAGAATGCCAGGCACTCCTTGGAGCATATAACCCTCAAAGCCGCCATTCCTCTCCATAAGGCTATCCTCATTTCAACATCACTCAATAAAATGCCAATCTATGTCCGTGAAGATGGGTCTGAGAGCTCCTGTAAGTGCGTTCGACGTCAGCCAAAGCGCTCACAGCAACTGACTTGAGGACCACTCACTTTCATTACATTTTTTCTCAATGATTATACCTCTTCCAATCCTGTTTCTGGCAAAGGTTCCTGGAGCAATGGATCGTCGTTGTGCACCTGGGTGCATCCGACGGAACCAGTGTAGCGAATGAAAATTCCTTGGTCCGGACACTAGCGGACACTACATACTAATTATTTCGACCCCGTCCCCATCCCGCCCAATCCCCGCCCGCCACCACGGTAGTGGGAAATTGAACAGGGTACGAGGAAGAGGTCATTTGAACTTCGACTGCAATGGATGAGGATCCGACCGTACTCCTTTCTCTTTCCACCCATGTCCAACTCTCTGACTGTCAGGTACCTACACTACGAAGAACTTGGCCTCCGAAATATAGTCGTTCATATTAACGCAACTTGCAACAACCTTCTACAGGCTATTGCTTCAGATGCATACCCCAAGCCACATAGCGCCGCGTTGACCATTTGGAGGGTGCGTGCATGTCCCCGGATCTCGGTAAGGCGCAGCTGACAGTGTCAAATAGCCACAGACACCACTTTCTGGCTTAGCTACGCCCAACGAGCTGAGAGTACGTTTCAAGACCTCCAAACCAGTGGAACAGACTTGTACTCGTATCGATCTTACCATGCTCGTCCGTGATCTCCTGGAGTTGAAATATGAATCGCCACAAGGTGATTGCGTGCCAATTGTCTCGTTTTCGGGCAGGGTCTCTACTGCTGAAGTCTCTGAGAGTCCTGGTCTCCTTGTTTCAGGCACGCGTATTTTCCTTGTATCACTGGCTGTTTACTGATAATCTTCGTCTAGCCTTTCATCAAAGCGTGCTGAGAGTTGAGAAAGAGCGACTCGGACCTCCGCGTCCTTGTGCTTGTGCGCAGAACCAGGCCGGCAGTGACACTAATGGTCGCGATTTATCCATGGTCACTACGCCTGTCGAACTCTACCATCCCGCCTTCTTGCACTTTCTTCAAGACGTCGAGACCAATGCCCTATCGCCTTCTCCTGAAATATCAGCGGATACTGTGGCTCTTATGACGTGCATCATAGCTAACTCCAGTTCTCCAAGTCGGAAGGAGAGTACGGTGGATCAACTACTGGCGGTTCTGGGCATATCCAGGGGTTTTGTTCCGAACGGGTCAGATCCGACTCCGTCTCCTTCATCTGTCATCTTGTACCCTTCTACGTCACGCAAAGCTGCGCTTGCTGCTATCGTCATAGAAGGGTTGAAGTTTGGTTCAAGCAACGACCCTACTGCAGAGGTCTTTTAGGTGTATAAGAAGTTATGGGCTCAGCCTGAGGTAAGGATTGGACTCGTCTGTCGGTTTGCGCTAGAATTCTGAGGATCCACTTTTCCAGAGGCGAAGATGGATGGAATCCTCGTCATCTCCTACTTTCCTCATCGCCTTCACAGGGTCCTGGCTCTGCATCTACGGCGCCATCTGGACGACTAAACCTATCATACAACGCCTGACGGATATGATGTGGATGGGAATCTCCCCGCTTCTGAACGAGAACAAACTGTCAAGAATTGCAGGCACACTCTCATCTGCCAGACAAGGCATCGATAAATTGAAGCGTTTCTATGAAGACCTGGAACTTGGCAGTCCTTCCCTAAACGACAAACATCCCCACGCTTCTATCCTTCTGTGACGACTTACCCATGCCCACGACGTCCTGGAAAGCATATCGAGTTTGAATACGTGGAGCCTATGGAGAAGGAAACGCACATATGTATGACATATAGAGCGAGGACTACCCCATCTCCATATGCCGACGAAGGTACTGCCCCTCGAGACATTATTGTCAAGTTTGTGCGGACATATAACGAAGACGCTCATCGTCTTCTAACTTCCCACGGCCTTGCGCCCGAGTTATTCTATCGCGGACCACTTTCACCAAATTCCGAATTGTCCATGGTCGTCATGGATTACTTCCCAGGCGAAACCCTAACTTCTATCTCTTTGTCTATGGAGAACTGCGATTATCTTGGAGTGAAGAAGGCCTTGGACGTGTTGCATGAAGCAGGGTTTGTTTTCGGGGATTTGGGGCCTAATGTCCTCGTTCGGAGAGGTGGTGGCTATGAAGGAGCCATCGAAGGAGAGTCCGGAGAGGTGAAAGTAGTGCTGGTTAACTTTGCTCGGGCTGGAAGGGCTGGCATAGCGAGGTATCCGGCATTTTTGACTTCAATGATGTTGTATCCGGAAGGTGCGGGCCCGTGGAAGGAGATTAGGAAGGAGCATGATGATTGGATGTTGGAGAGTTTGAGGAGGCCGGTTGAGTGCTGAAGTTACATGGACCTTCGTGTACTTCGTAGATCTTTTTGTACGCTTTTTGTATGCAATCGTTGCTAGACAGGTTCAGGCTATATATTAAATTATTATTACTTTGCGTGAGTGCGGATGAACTTACGGGTCACACCACATCTATATCTTGTCTGTCTAGACACCCAGGGCAAAGCAGATGTCGGACACATCCCACACCCTCAGGGCACACTCTTTGATGTCTTCACTAATATGTTGGTTTCCCATAGCAGATTGATGACCAGAGGTAGCAGCACAACAGGAATATTGACGAGGACGTGGCAGTAAGGTCTGATTACTATAAAAAGTATACGTACGCGCTACACTGTCGCCTACTACACACGGCGTTTCTCATTATACCATATAAGGACATATCAGTATTCCCTGTCCTTCAAAATATCTCCTGGCCACCTTGCTTGATCATGAAGTCGGCCAAGCTTCCACTGATTCGGATTCGGATGATCCGGCGGTCCATTCTGCATTGTAAATACCGTATGTACTAATGCATCTTTGCACATCATATCTTCGGAATCACAGATCCTCCGCAACGACTTTAAAATCAAACCCAATATCCGACCACCGAGGACAAGGCTGGGGAAGATATCGCCATAAGTCGCTCCTCGTCGTACATGATAAGGCTTCCTGCATAAATCATGGAGTGGAGGATACCACCGACGGTGGCACCGCGTAGGACGAGAGCCATGGCCGATGGTTCAAAAGTTTGAGTATATCCTGAAGGACGGTGAGAAGATATTTCAGAGATTCCAGTACCTGCTCATAATGATCAATGTTTTCTCCAAGGTTCGCGAGTCGACGAGGATTGAGAAGAACCCTGAACCAGGAGGAAGAGAATGATATGAAATTGTGTTTCAGAATGATATTTCGGATGAAGCCTTTGACGCTGTCATCCTCACAGCTCTAAGAGCACGCTGTAGTGCTGAGCCCTTAACGAGACAGCGATGGGTTGTTTGGTACCTCCGTGGAGAAAAAGGAGAAGAGCCAGCGATGGTCCCAGGAGCGAGTTATGATGGTCCGGCGGTATTGCGAGGGGAAGGGGCCAGGTTCTCTGCGCAAAGTGTTGGAGCTACGTTGAGTGATATGAACACTGTCCTTCATGGAAGGGATGCGAATGTTCTAAGGTGTACGCGAGGACACGAATTGCCAAGGGAAATAGATCGGGACGCTGTTGAATAGATTTTAAGAGTTATCAGAGTTGCAGCCTTGCAGAAAGCCTGGCTCGAAAAACAATGCCTTCCTCTGTCTTCGCTTCATGTTCCAAGACACAACGGCAGATCAAAATCCAGGACCACTGTTTCACTTTATTACGCATTGCCGTCTCTCATTTGGGTTTTGAGCAGTGTTGATGTTATAGGACAGGGCCGGTTTCAAGTATAACATCGCGAGGTCCAGGTCCTTGGTAGGGTGAGGGGGTTCTAGAGACTCGGGAGCTGGAGCTGGAGCGGTAGAATGTTCGTATAGTTCGTCAACGGAGACCTTCATCCACTGTGATCTATTGCCGTAAGGAACATCATAGAGTTTCTGCCTCAGTTGTACCTCGGTTGAGTCATTGCGCTGGAGCTCGACGACGCATGACGATAAATCCTGAGTAAAGAAAGAAGAGCTGTCAAAGACTGCGGTGACAGTGTACACGGTACATGAGGTTATGGTTTGGTAAGAGTTTAGTTTGGTTTAGTGGCTATGTCATGTTGGTCCTCCTCCGTCATATAGTATATACTCATTCTCCTCAGCTCACATCCCAGGATAATCCCAGGCTAGTCCCAGGATGCTATGCAGCAATTTACGCAGAGAAGTACCAGAGGCATCTTGGGGTACTATGACCTAGGGTGAGCGTCGGTATCTGGGGTTGATCTGGCGGCGGTTGGTATCAGGTATTCCTATCATCTTTACTAGCCATCACCGCTCCGAAGGAGCTAAATCGGTACCTAATACGCACGCACGAACGGTTTCTTAGCCTTCCAGTCCAGCTGTTGAGACCTCAAGAGCTTCCCATTGCAATAGAAGAGAGGCTTCTCCGGCGCTCCTTTTAGCTGTAAGTTTCGGTGCCATGGACACAGCATCATGTAACAGCACTTGGGTCTTCTCCCGTACTAAGTACCAGTGATATATGCGCCGGCATCAGGTTTAGATGCTCGCCTTTTCCACGCAGCTCTACAACCTCTACAACACTGCAGGAGCTAGGGAAGGAACATTAGATCCGAGATACAGGCAACGTTAAATTGGGGTTACGGTGCAGAACAAGAGTGAACGTTGCAATCAGAGCTACCGTCCCCAGAATCCATATAGCTGTGGAAGGTCCTTGGGTATCCAGTGTACATCAACTTCGATGTTATCACGATTTGGCATGCAGAGAAGGTTTCACAAGGTGTGCGCTGGGGTGTTTCAAACTTTCCGACGAGCTGACTGACGCTCACCAGAGTAGATCAAAGAATGCTACTGTGTTTTGGGAAGCAACGCCTCCCGAAATGAAACGACTTAGCAATCTGGATCCCAATGACTTCGAGGAATCCGCGGAATTTTCAGAAACTTGCTGGAATATGTGATGAATGACTCTTTTGTTCTGAAACCCTTTCATCCATGCGGATGTCAGTGTGGCTCAGGGTCCAGGTAAATGGCTGATCATTTGCTGCATAGATATGGTTCTGAGTCGGACTGACTTTCTCTTTTTTAGAGCACTAACCAAATATCGGAAGTCTTGTGATCGAATCAGAAGTACGAACTTGGTCTTGGCAGGGTGGAAGCGGAAGTATGTGCCTCCCATCCTCCGGTCAGTTTTATCTTACGCAAACCCCAGGGCAACGGAGATGAAATCAAAGACATAGGCCAAGGAGTAGAGGGCCTCCATGCGAGAGCAGGCGTTTGTGGCTTTGGCTCGGCCTTACTTGTTGGGATTCATTATATGAACAGAGGTTCATTTTTCGCGCGACGCGTCAAGACTTGTCACCAATAGGCCAGATCAATTTTTTTCACCAGAAGTACGCAAGCTAGCTCAGAGAGCTCCTATGTGTCAATCCTGTATCTGGCTCCCCCGCGGCGTACTCTCGAGTGTCCGTCCGCAAGTGACTCCCCATAGCTAGGCTACCTACAGTCTAATATCTATTGATTGTATACGCAGATTTTCAAGATGATGGCACGCCATGGGAGATGAATGATAGCGTTCCGAGTGAGTTCCGAGCTGCTCTTCAAGTCTCCCACTGTCTGGATGCTGACTCCTCTCAAACAGCGGAACTTGAGGAAGCTCCATCTACTAAAGAACAGGACGTCAAATTTTCAACAGCTCTGGAGCTCGCGTCGCCGCTATATCTTTCTATCTCATGGCCGAATGTGTAGGCGCGATCGAGATGCCAGATTGCCCTACACCTGAAATTCTGCAAGTTTTGGACTCAGGGTACTATGCACGTTTTACGAAAATACTTTTGACTTATCGTGTACTCACGTTTATTAACTCCAGTCATTCGTTCCTATCGCTCTCTCTAAGGGCAACTGTATACTAGAGAGGCAGCACCGTGTAGGATTGTATCAGCAGAGTCGACCATCTCGTACGAAATATGTATGCGAAGCAGGCGACCAAGCACTTCCTCCCGGACTGTCGTTTCACCTGTTTCTTTTTGGCCCTGTGCTCCTTTTCATACTGACTATTGATCGCAGCAGTGGGCGCTAACTACTGACTCTGTGCTATCTTTGGAACTCCCTTAGTTGACATTGGACAATTATGACGGAACTTCTAGCTTCACTCGAAGTTTTTGCATAATGCATATGATAGTGTATCATTATGTACTTATGTCTCATGTTGTCGGAAATTGAGCCTCGCCCAAAAAGACGTCAGCCAAAATGTAGATGGAAGTGAGACGGGACCTAGCACGCTTTTCCAGCGACCTCCACAGTCCACTATCGAAATGATGGTAAGTACTTCCGTTCTTCGGGTCTTTCTTTGTCATCTCAGACTTTGCGGTTAACCTGGTTTTTTGCAGTTCATACCAGATACAAAGGTCTGGGGATCTAGGATACTCAGATCATTAAGTGTTTGGTCTCTTTTCAACGGACTGTTATTTACGTTGGACTTCGGAGTTTGTGTAGCCTTTTATTGCCTGTTTATGTATCGCGTTTGTTACAATACTGTCTTGAAGTGTTAACCTTTTTGTATAAGCAGAATATAGAAAGCCCGTGCACTAGCAAGTCTCGAGACCTTTTCAATTTGCGAGGTTGTGACACAGAGCGCAACTTCCTTTTTTGGGTGACCGGATTGCCTAACGCGGCTTTCTTTTTTTTTGTATCCCTCTTCTTTCTTGCATTCACACGCCAAGCTCACAGCTCATATTGTGGCAAGAAGACCGCATACTGTCCTGGATATAATCGTATCTCCGATAGCACTTTGGTGAGCAAACCCTTCGTTTGTGTCTCGAAAACTCGCGTTCTGAGCAGGTCACCTATTCGGCGCTCGCTGCACAGTCACATCCCATACTCAAGTCCCGGGGCCGTTCTTTTGAAGAAGAGTAGAAAGACTACACATTCATTGTGGTTCATTCGAGTCAGGACAGATTGAAACAAGTCTTAGTCTGGTAGTGCGCAATCCTTGCTTTATCTTTTCAAAACGCTGTATTCTGACACCAGCCGACTCATTTGCGTTCAGGGTCGACGAAGAAGACAATGAATATCCTGGACTTACTGCTCACCAACCTTAGCACGTACACTGCGGATGTCCACCATGTATCTCAGTTAGTACCGTCGTACAGGCTGAAGAAGCTGGTCAGAGTTTGGTGACTATGTCAACCCTGGCACGTCGTTCTCCGTCCGTCATGTATACTCATTCTACTCGGCTCACGTCCCAGGGTGCTATCCACCAATCTGATGCAGCAAAATACTAGAGGCATCTCGAGGTACTATGACCTAGGAGTGCACCCGTATCTAGTGGCGGTTGGTAGTACCAGGTAAATATTCCTATCAGCCATCATCGTTCCGAAGGAGCTGAATCAGTACACAATAGGCACGCACGAACGCTCTGAAGCACTCCTCCAAATGACCAGTTTCCCAGCCTTCCAGTCATGCTGTCAAAATCTCAATCCCGTCAGACCTCCCCCAGACAGACTTGATGCTACCCTCGCTTAATCAATGCCGTTGCTGACCCATCGCGACAGAGCCTGATAGAGCGCCTTCCATACAGTTGTTTTTGGTTTCCTGTGTCTTGGATCCAACATTCCTTTCCAGGCTTCCCCGGTGCCGTAGAGGCTGTAGAGTTGTGGGGAAGGCAAGCGCCTGTTGAACCTGATGCCGGCGCCTATGTGGTAGTGTACGTAACGGGAGAAGTCCCTGTCGCATGATGCTGTTACGGTGCAGAACAAGAATGGATGCTCGAACCAGGGCTACAGTCCCTGGGCCAGATAGCTGTGGATGGGTTCCTTGTGTAGGCAGTGTATATCAACTTTGAGATCATCGCGATTTGGCTGCAGAGAAGGCTTCACAAGGTGTGCACTGGGTCAGTGTTTCAAACCTACCGACGAGCTGACTGATGCTCAGCAAAGTAGATCAAAGGCCACTGTGTTTAACGCAGATGTCAGTATGGCTCAGGGTCCAAGTAAATGGTTGATCATCTGCTACATAGGCGTGGTTCTGACTTTCTCTTCCAGAGCACCACGCAAATATCGGAAGTCTTGCGACCGAATCAGAACTACGAACTTGGTCTCAGGGTCGAAGCAGAAGTCTGTGCCTCCCATCATCCGGTCAGTTTTACCTTACGCAATCGCCAGGGCAACGGAGAAGAAACCAAAGACGTGGGCCAAGGAGTAGAGGGCCTCCATACGAGTTTGTGACTTTGGCTCTGCCTTACTTGTTACGACTAAGTATGTGAACAGAGGATCATTTTCCGCGTCAATAGGCCAGGTCAACCTTTTCACCGAAAGTACACAAGCTAACCTGGAGAACTTCTTATGCGGACTGTGTGTCAGTCTTGTATTTGGCTCTCCCGGGGCATACTCCCAAGGGTCAGTCAGTGTGTCCCCGTAGCTAGGCTACCTACAGTCTATTGATTATCTACGCAGACCTTCCAATATGGTGGCACGCTATGGGAGATGAATGATAAGGTTTCGAGTCAGTCCGAGATGTTCTTGTCTATCACTGTCTCGATGCTGACTCCTCTCAAACAGCCGGACTGGAGGAAGCCTCATCTGGGCCCTGGGGACAAGACGGCACCGATAGTTCTGAGCCTCGGGCTGCCGGTATATCTTTCTATGTCACGGCCGAATGTGTAGGCGTCGAGATGCTAGATTGCCCTACACCTGGATTTCTGCAAGCTTTGGAAGGTATGCATGTTTTACGAAATACCTCTGACCTATCGTGTACTCACGTTTATGAACTCCAGTCATTCGTTCCTATCGCTCTCTCTAAGGGCAACTGCATACTGGAGAGGCAGCGCCGTGTAGGATTGTATCAGAGTCGACCATCTCGTACGAAATATGTATGCAAAGCAGGCCACCGAGCACTTCCTCCCGAACTGTCGTTTCACCTGTTTCTTTTTGGCCTTGTGCTCCTTTTCATACTGACTATATGATCCCAGCAGTCGGCGAAACTACCGACTCTGAGCTATCTTCGGAACTCCCCAAGCCGACAACTATGACTTCCCTGTATCAGGGTATGTGTCGGACTTAAGTTGTATGTCGGAAATTACGAACCTTGCCCGAACATTAAATTACGTTAGTTAAAACGTTTCCTCCATTCTCCATTCCGTATCCTCATGGTTCCGTCAAGCGTGGTACCACTGGTCTATCCTATCCTCTCGTTCAGCTGCAGATGGACCTGGGATGGGACCTAGCACGATTTTCCAGCGCAACCGAAATGATGGTAAGCACTTCCGTTCTTCGGGTCTTTCATTGCCATCTCAGACTTTTGCTTTTAACCTAGTTTTCATAGTTCACACCAGACACAAACGTCTGGAGATCTAAGCACCCGACGGCGAGACATTGCAATGACTCTGGAATAAGGCGCTAGCTTGTAGAGCGCTCAACACGAGACAGCTGCTTATCCTAATCTCATGTTCAGGAATCGAGACCATCATCTCTTTTACCACCACGCAACCTAGTGGAGGTCATACCGACATCTTCAGCAACAGCTCCAACGTTCAAACACTGCGTTCTTCATTTACGGTCGCTGGTTCCGAAAGCAAAACAATTTTTGAAAGAGAATACGGACCGGATAATTACGGATTTTCTCCACACACGCGTCCGCATTGGCAGGATGAAATGTCGAAATCGCACCCACCTTTGGCCGCAAATCAGTCGGAAGCAATCTTAGATGAAACCGATTCTGATCCTGGTGAGCAAATGCGACTGAGTTATCTTTCTTCCTTGTCCAAACCTAATCTAAGACGAGGAAGCGGTCGATGAACATGCAGGGATATCCATATTCGCGGATAGCACCAACGTCAACATGGTGAATTGCGATATAACCGCTATCAAGGCCTTGCAACATGTCCTGATCTTTTACAACCAAATGAACCGAATTAGTACACCCAGTATGGGATATCGAGCTCTATTTTGCCCTAGATCATACGACAGGGTCGAGCTATACTGTTCCTTGGAACGTAAAAGACCATGTTGCTGAAACACTTGGGCGGCATAAGAATTCTGAGGTAACGAGTTTCAAAGTGGGGAAGTCTGCTTCCACATGCTATTTCCTTGACCATATCTGTACTTTGTATTTGCTTTTTATAGGCATCACATTTGGACTGGACAAGGCTGTGAAGCTTCACGCTTCATGAGGCAACATAGGTTTGCAGTATTGTCAATTTCAAATTTCATAACTTAAAACCTTGTTGATTTCTAGTAGCTGGCTTACCTCGCCACCCTCCCCACAACCCCAGGACCAGTACCATGCCTAAATCGAGAAAAGGATCCTTGTTGCTTCGTCGAAGCACTGGCCGTTCTTCTAGTGAAGCGCTTGGACAGGTGCATTTTTTCAACCGCAGCTACGAGCCTCGTCTGTCACAGGTCTCCACCCTTCGTACGGGAACGGACATTGACCGTGTTCAGCTCGTCCATCAGTCGCAACCTGGAGCAGCATCAAGTGAGTGGTTCTGGATCCTTTCCCTTGTTAATTGTGTCTTACATATATGCCACCTTGATAGATTTTCCTAGTCCAGAAGCCGGTCAAAGTAAGTAAGAAGGCTGGCTACTATCTCAGCGGCGCCGACGATGTTGTGTTTCCAGATTACCCTGCTCAAGACCCGAGGTTCTTGGTTCAGGACGAGAGACCTGGTGAGTGTATCCTCTTCCTCTATATCGATTTGGTTACCTCATGACAGATTATGATAGCGTCTCAACGTAGAGATGCCAGCCACGGAGAGCGAGATGTGCATCTGTTTAGCGACAGTCGGCGTGCTGATGTCCGGGAAACGACCTTTCATGTCAGTGACAGAAGCGAAGGGGCCATCGAAATGCCCTCTCAGCCTACCCCCGAGTACACACGGGCTCTACAAGGTTCATACCACTGATACAATACTTTCTTGTCGTCGGAACTCACTCAACCCTTGTATCCAGTCATCCTTGACCATCGTGCAAGAAATACGACGGGAGCTGTTCCGCCTGCCACTGGACCTGGTCAGTTGCCTCTTATTTTTGATGTCTTCTGCATGTTAAAGAATATATACGCAGTGCTCTCCATGACTGGACCAACTCAGCCGCCGTATGTTGTCACTGGACCTAATGTTCCTGTGTATCATCAACCTGCTCACCCTACACATGGATATAGTCACAATTATGGTTCGAACGGTCAGTCAGCCATATGCATTCTAGAGAATCACCGCTCAGGCTAGATATACTCAGGTGCTTACCCCGCTCCAAACTACCCACCTCCACCTGCAAACTACGCGCCTATGGGCAGCATGTACGCTTCAGATTACGGCTCTCCGAGAGCAGATGGTCAACATGCTTCTCCCTCGGGTTCGCCTCCTCCACCTTATCCCCATCCTACGACTGGCCAACGTAAGTACTGCTATCCAAAGAACTAACCGCCATCTGCGGACAAATGATTGATCTCCATCTCCTCACGGCGGCGACCTGACCATCCAGGAAATGTCTGTTCTGCCGCGGAATTACTCGTGCTTGTTCCTTGCCTTTTGCTTTCGTTTCACTCGCTATCTTAGTATCTATTGCTATCACTTTTGCTATGGTATTTGTTTAATTGCTTTCTGTCTGCTGTCGCCCTAGTTGGCTATCTATTGGCATTGCTTTTCCTTCAGCTCCCAGCTCTACTTTACTTTCTATTATGATAGTTACCTATGTATATATGTATTTCTTATATATGTGGCTGTTGTTGCAATCGTTGAACGCGCTCAGAGATTTTGTCGGACCCGGTGGAACTTACGTATTGCTTTCATGTATCAAACGCGTTAACAGTAAGAATTTCGTGTTGTTTCTTGCATTCATACACCAGCTTGAAGCCCACAGCTCATAGTCTCGAAAACTTGCGTTCTGAGCAGGTCACCTATTCAGCTTGGTTTCTCGGTGCTCGGTGCTCGGTGCGCAGTCACCGTCCCATCTAAGAGATAAAGACGGCAAGGGCTCGGACGCAATGGATTGGGAGTAGTCATTGCGGGATTTGAGCAAGATTTGAGGGAGACGGGGTTATCTGATTTTGACTTTAGGATATCCCAAGCATTTCCGGGACAAATTTTTGGTCTTGATGACCTTGATAGGCAATGGCTTGTATTGGAACTTTGGGGGTAGTTTTACAATGTATTTGATTTGTTATCATCCGTAGATGCAGGGATGGCACAAGCACACTTGAATGTATGTAGACGGTGGCATTGAGCTGAACCACCGGCGGAGCAGTATCGCAACAAGCCATCCAAATCGACACGATGCAAGATGGCTCCTTACACCACCTTACACCCTGGCCTTCTCGTTCCCTTCCGAGTCACCGAACAACACCCGCTTAACCCCGCCCAACACCTTGCCATGAACATCCTTTCCCGCTGCAACGACGCCCCAATTATCTCCCAACGTCCTACCCAACCCAAAATCCAACTTTTCTCCTCTCGAATCGGTTACGACACCCCCTGCTTCTTCAATGAGTAACGATCCAGGTGCATGATCCCAGATTTTTTCAATGTAAGTTGCGCTTGGTCCGAGGCCGGTTGTTGGGAGACGGAGGTATACGAGGTTCGGCTGGGTGGAAGTGGAAGTGGGAGAGTCGTACCGTCCTCTGGCTAAGACGCAGTATTTCGCTTGAGAGTCCATGCGTATGGGTTCGCTGACGTCTACTCCACCGCTACCAGCGCGAAGAACGTCGGCGATACGAGACGCTGTTGAATGGGAAGAGTGAGCGGATTCGACGGATTCCAGGAAGACAATGGCAGAGGGACCGGCTGCAGTAGACGAGGATGAAGGTGTGATGGATATACGTGTAGGTTTGGGTGCTGAGGAGTTGGAGTCGGAAACGAAAGGTATCTGCCAAGCGCCCTCCCCACGGACTGCGTAGGATATACATCCTTTACTGCCACCCTCTTCTCCGACGGGTAGATTAGGACACCCAATAACCCCAACCTTCACTTCCCCATCCACAATAAGTGCCAAACACACAGCATACTGCTCACCCCTCAAAAAGCCCTTGGTACCGTCTATAGGGTCAATACACCACATCCTTCCTTTCCTGCCACCTTCGTGATTGCCTCTATCGATCGCGTCTAAGAGCTGAGTGGGAGATTGATGATGAGAGGGGCCAATGCCCCATGACGCGTCTTCTATGACTGCTTCGCCATCGGAGGATGGGAACAACGGAATCAAAGGCGCTGTGAGTGCCTCGTTGGCCAAGGAAACGACACGTTCACGAAGGAGTGTTGCTTCGGGTGTATCGTGTCGGAGATCAGAGGCGTCTTCTTCGCCGACTATGGGATCCTCAGGAAATACGTTGTGAAGGATAGTGCTGATGAGTGCTTGGGCAGAAAAGTCGCCGACGGTGACAGGCGATTTGTCTCCTTTGACCAACTTTTCGCCTTGGACAAGTCGGTTGAAAACAGACGAAGTTAGTCCACAGGCTCGGCGGACCGCCGAAATAGCTACGGCTTTTTCACTGTCGTATGTCATTCTGCTCCTGTCGCTACAGTTGTCCTTCCGGGCAGTAGTGCGGTAATTCCTGGTGCGAACGCTTGTCCAAGTAGTTGCGCAACCGATATTTCGTCTGCTCGCTGCAAACACCCAATTCGCAAAGGGCTGAGATGAGATTAAAACCTGGGATGACTGGAAGGCAAGAGAAAGAGAAACGGAAGACACTGAGCAGGTTTTGAACCGAGTCTTGATCATGACCTTCCTTTTTGGGGATGATAATCGATGACCGATTCACGCCAAGGTCCTTTATGCAAACACTGAGACTGAAGCAAGGTGAAAGATAAAAGAAAAGATCAAAGTCTGTCGTTTCACCAAGTGAGCCCAGCCCGTACTTTGAGTCCTTCAAGATTCGGTGGTGTCTGCTGAAAGCGGTCATTTTTGCTGGCTCCTCAGCTCTTCGTCTCTCCAGAACTTCCGTTCATCGTTCAATTCTCGCTTTTCTTCCTCCCAGTGTCTCTCTCCAGGCCTGGACCTCCTCCGAGTCCTCACTCATTTCAGGGGAAGGAACACATAGACGTCGGTAAATATACCTATTATTTCAAAGACCAAAAGTACATCTAATGAACCAGTCCAGCCTTGTAATGTAATAAAATAAAGACAAAAGGTGTCTCACTCTCCTCACGCCGTCTTTTTCTCCTTCTCCTCTACCTTCCTCTCCTTCTCCTCCAGCGCCCTCCTCTTCTCCCTCCTCTCCCTTCCTCTCGTAACCATCTCCTTCGGCTCCAAATCCGCAAACAACCTCTTACACACAACCTCAATCAAGAAACACCCCACAAAATCAATCGCCATACTCGCAGTCAACTTCATCTTGAACGCGTCTTCCATTTCTACAATCTGCAACCACCGATTCAACTCGGGCATGAAATCGGTCGCACCGGAGAAGGCGACTGCGCTAGCACCGACGAGTCCATAATACAATGTGGGGTTTTCACGGATACCCTCTCGGAAAGGTCGACCCTGGTAGTTGATTGCAAAGGTGGAGACTTGTTGCGAGAGGCCGAGGAGGTAGATTGCAGTGTTTAGAAGGCTGGGTTCAAAGCTTGCTTCGAGGTCAATTTCGCCGGGACTGGTGATGATTGTGTCAATATCAGAAGTAACGATAGCAGATGGCAGGACGTACGGTTCATACGTATGTGATAGATTGGTGATGAACACCAACGTGGCAATATGAAGAGCAAACTGTAGCAAGATGGAGAGGAACACATAAAGATTGAAAATGTTGCCCAGTGGCCTCTCGCGAGACAATTTCTCCACAGGCTAAGATAAGACCGTCAGCAGATTCTCTACATAAAATAGAGAAGAAATAACGCACCTTGGCCCGCGATATACACAGGAAACAGACAGACATCATCATGCCAGTGATAGTAACCTGGTAATCACCAAACTTGATACCGTCAAGATACTGTACACTCAGACTGTATGCAGTGATCAAGCAGTTCAGGGCCAGAATCTTGTACATTTGTATGGTAGCGACCAGGGTGCAACGACCTTGACGGATGATATGGGTGACTACAGCAATCTGAGTTCAAAGCGCAGGTCAATAAAAGATAAAGGCTTACCCGCAGAGACATGGGACAATTTCGAAGTAAACGGCGCGGCACAGGACGCGTCTCCAAGCTTAATCTTAGGCACCTCATCTTCGCCCTCCATCTCAGCCAATTTGTCCGTAATACCAGCGAGATCAAACTATCACAAAAAAGAATGCGTTAGTTCCCATTCCCTCAACATCACAACTCAAAGTTGGCAAAACTCACCTTCTCCATCGGATTCCTCTGCCTAGCCACCATCTGATTCGCCACCGCTTTCTGCTGCGCCGCAACCGCATCAGGGAACAAATGTGCAATAGCCGGAGGCACAGGCGGAGGTGCCTGATTAAACCTCGCTGAAATCTTCAACTGACTCTCATAAACACCTTTAATCCTATCAATCTTTTGCTTCTCTGCAATTTTTTGTAAATCCTCCGGAGTCCCATCGAGTAAAGCGATACCGATATGAGCTTGTTTGAGTGCACCGACATCGTTAGTTCCGTCACCTGCCATGAGGGTGATGTAGCCGAGAGTTTTGAGTGTGGTGAGGATGTATTCTTTTTGGGAGGGGGACACGCGGGCGTAGACCCAGGTGTTTTGGACGAGGTCGTTCCAGTGAGGTTGGTTTTCGTATTGTTTCATGGCAGCTCCGGTGATACAGATGTCGTACTTTTCGAAGAGAGATTTGTCCAAGGGCTTTGAGGGGTCGACTGGGATCATCTTGCTTTCGTCGACAGTCCTCCAGAGAAGGTCTGTGACTCGGAGTTAATGGATTATGACATAGAAAAAGTAAGCAAATAATACACACCACGTTCATTCGCTGGGTTCTCCTTCAAATCCAGAATCAAAACATCCCTATCGACGATTTCTACGGTTTTGGCAACATGTACAGCCGTCAAAGGATTGTCTCCTGTGATCATGATACACTTTATTCCACAACGGACGACTCAGCAAACACATCTAACAGGTAAAAAGGAAGCACACTCACTCTATGAGAAGAATCCGACAACATCTTCAATGCAGCTATCGCATCCGGCTTCAAAGGACAATGGAACACCAAAAACCCAACAAACTTCAAATTACTCTCAAAGTTGTCTCTAGGTGTTTTGTTAATCTGCCAAGCGTTTTAAAAAGGAAAAAAAAAAGTCAGTATCATCACCATAACATAGGAAAAATCCACTGTGCAAACTAACCAGATCACCACCCATAGGCGGCATCTCCTTCATCGCAAGCGCCAGTACCCTACTTCCCTCTCTCGTATAGCCCTTATAAATCTCATCATAACCCGTAGGCACACTAGCCAACATGCCCTTAATCGTCTCAGGTGCACCTTTCATCGCAACCAACGTCCCTTGTCCAGCTACAGTGGAAATCGTACACATACGCTTGAGAGCAGAGCTGAATTGGAATCTTCTACGAATGGTGATGGTGGCTCTGTGTGTGCTGGTTTGGTTTGACATTGGTTGGATGACGTCGCCTGAAGAGAGGAAGTGGATATGAAGGTAGCGTCAGAGACAAAATAGCACTACAAAAGAATGAAGGAAATGAAGAAGACGAACCTTTCCCAACAGCCCAATCCATATTTTCCAGCGTTGTTTTCTCCATGGGATCACCGACGACCGCACCGTCATCCAATCGAACGAGAGCATGTGCAGCCGCTAAACATAAGGTAGTGTCGCGCGAAACCTCCCGAATGTTGACCAAAGCCTTGGGGTTTTGAGGACTAAATTGCGGTTGGTTAGCTAATATTCTTTACGGTATATTCGAAGATAAATGAAGGTTACTTACTTCACCCCGGCAACACCTTCCAAAACCAAATTCTCCGCCGTAATGGTTCCAGTTTTATCAAAACAACATACATCGACACGACCTGCAGATGGAATTCTGAAAGGTTCGGTGCAGAATATCGCTATAACGAAGCGATCAGTTAACTATTCTTGGTTTTTCATTCGGATGATACATACCCATCTTGCTTAAAGCAACCAAACTGGTGTTCACAGCCAAAGATAACTCCATAGGGAGTTCCGGAGGAACTACACTGGTGATGATGAGGATACAGTCTAGTAGGAGCTTGCTCTTTTTCAAATCACGCTCGATACCTGGCAACTGATGAATTAGGACTGATCTAGAAGCAAAAGTATAAATGCATACCTTTGACCCAGACATACCAACTGGCGGCAATGGCGAAAATGAGTAGGAATCCGAGGAATAAGAAAGCTTCTAGGTTATTGGCAGAGACGCGTTCGGTGGAGAAGATCATTGTCCGAACCTGCAGATTTTATTAGAGACGACCGACAGGCTCAACAGAGATCTCAACGCACCAATTGTCCTTGTGCAGTTCCGAAACCTGTCCTCAGCACAACACCCAGGCATCCACCATCCGGAGTCTTCAGTGGAGGTTCAGCTATCCCATCAGACACTGACAGAATCCAACGTCAGAAGGACAGTCGAGCCAAAATGACATTAACATACCAGCTGTAGAACCATTTGCCTGTAGAATCTTGGTACCACTGAACACAACCACACCCTTGTGTTGACCATCGACATCAAGACTGACACCGTGCTGCTGTTCCTCAATAAGAAGATCCGCGCCTTCCTTCACAAGTGGTGTACTCTCTCCAGAAAGCATAGCTTCGTTCACGATACACTGACCATGAAGAAGAAGGATATCAGCAGGAATGGTCGTTTCGTCCGAATGTCCTGCTTTATCCTTCTCTTTCTGCTGTTCTTTGGCTTCTTTAGACTCTTGACCATTAGCCTTGGCCTTGTTATCGGCCTTGCGGTGATGTTCGTGATGTTGACGTGTAACACTGACGATGTCACCTGGAAGAAGCGTGTCGCTCGAGATTTTTTTCCATTTCCCGTCGCGGTAAACGGATATTTGGTAAGGAGTGACCGACATTGTGCGGAATTCGGTAAGAGTACGGACTCGCTGCAATGCGGATTAGATGAGGAATATGTGATGAGAGAATAGTACGCACCTGCCATACGACTGTGCACTCAAACACGACAAGCATGAACAGTGTGAAGAGACTGTACCAGATGTATTCGTCTAGACACCATAGGGCGACGCAGAAGATCTGAAAGACAACCATGAGCTCACGTTGGAAATGATGATGATGTTTTTACCTGGAACACAAAGAAAGGTGCTACAGCATGTTCCGAGAAAAGCTCAGTGAAGGAGGGAATAGGGATATTGAACTCGTTCTTTCCATACAACTCCTGCAGTTCTTCCACTTGTTTCGAGCTCAAGCCAAGTTTGGAGCCCTTTGGCTTGAGGAATGTGTTCAAAGGAGGCTTTGAGGAAGATGGATAGGGAAGCTTTTGGAAAACGACATTGTCCGAAGAGACAGAGGAGACGGTGTACGTGTCGCGCTGGTAGTTGAATGTGTATGTCGAGACATCTGAAGGGACCTTTTTAATCAAGGGTACGATTTCGCCTTTTCCTTTGTGTACATCTGGCACTATCCGTATGCAGTCTGCTTCTTGAGGTGACCAAGCCTGTTGTATGCATATTAGAAGTAAGTTGGAAAGACTAGACTCTGTTTGCACGAACCTTTCTAGTTTCCACCCAAGTTCTTATCCCTGTATTCCACCGAGTCGACAAAAAGCTCAATGCATGGCACATGAGCAGACTGGTGCAAGCCAGAAATGTCCACTCTTCGCTGACGAGCCATTGGTCATACTTGACGAAGTAAGCAAAGGCGAGAACTGGATAGAGAGAGAGAAAAGGAAGGGTGTAGACATAGTGATACCAGGGTATGGAAATGTGTAGACTGGCCCTAGTGATTTCGGGCGAGTCTACGTTTACTGTGACTCTCCCCATTGTTTTCGACAAGACACGCACGCGTTCCTGAGCCGAATCCTGTCCAGGCTCGTATCTAGTCTCTGTCATGTGATTTCTCATTTCTGACTTGGAACTCCGACAGTAGTACACTGAACCTAAATTTTCAAGTACACCACAAACCAGTCCCTTCAAGTCCGCCAACATGGTAAGTACTGTCGTTGTTGCCGTCTTCCTGTTCTCATTGTTTTGTAGCCCAAGCAAATCACTGACATCAAAAAGTTCCTTGAAATCTCAAAACGCAAGGATGCTCGCCGTGTGTATACTTTTTGAAAAAAGTCTAGAATACTACTAATGTTTTTGGGCAGAGGCACGCATAAAAAAAACTGCCGCAAAGATTGCTGGTGGCAAGACTCAGACCAAATTCAAGCTGAGGTGTTCACGATACCTCTACACCCTCTCTCTCGATGACCCTGAAAAGGCTGACAAGTTAAAAGCAAGTCTGCCTCCTGGTATGTGGTCTACTCTTCCTGTACATCCCTTTGTTCTCATTTTGCGTTAGGTCTCAATGTCGTTGAGGTCGGCAAGGCACCAAAGAAGAAGTAAACTCCTTGTAGTTTGACTTTTCTCTTTGGTTTTCTTTCTGTTTATGTTACCAGTGTCCCGATTCCCTACTGCGTTTCGGGTCGGCCCCCACTGAGTGAGAGTATGAGAGGAGGGATGCAGGTAGAGACGAAGGCGACGTTGTCATCATATGCAGATGTTTTACTATGCTGGGTTTATCAAATTCATGTATTCTTCACTATGCCCTAATCATGACAGACTCAGATCACTGCGCCCCTTGAACTGGATATATTACCCAGACTTGATCATTTCGAGTTGTTCTCTGCTTCTTTTTACAAACCACTTCCCTCGTTGCTATCACTTTGACCGTCTTGAGTACAAAAGTGATGTGATGCCTAGCCGCCATGATACCAAGATGGTCTCGAAGAAGTGTTGACGAACCCAAACTCGGGTTGAGATAGATGTGACGGTGGTTGGTATCCTGCTACCTAGGAGTCTTCTTTATACTCACCCTGACATCAGACAAGACACTGCGTTCTTAGTAATGGACTGCTGTCCCGTTCATGATCTACACTGCTGGCATCCCCATCAAACTGCTTGACACTGATGGGCATCGTAGTCATCTTGGCCCCTGCATTCCACCATGATGCACAGCACTGAATCTAACCGTCGTTGGCTGTATCGCTCTCTCGACATCCAAACTGATCTATTTTGGTTATCAAGTCAATTGCTTTGCCTTCTCTTGCCCCTGCCAGCCCGACCGCGTTCCCATAAGCTATACTGACCGTCCACGGATTTATGCCAACGCCAGTGCCAATGCCAGGTCATCACGCCTCGCATCACGTCCTAGACGACAACAACAACAACTGGGGAACGGACAACATCGGACAACCCGAGATCCTAAATACTTGGGCTCCAAAAGATTCTGTTGATCTTGATGTGCAGTTGAGCTGTATAGGCTGGCCCCCCTAGATCTCTCTCATAACTCATACTCAGGTGATACCATCCGTATCCGGGCACTCATTCCCGTTCCCGTACCATTCCCACATTCGCTTTCTTTCCTCCTTTCCTTCTCCTTCCTTCGTCGTTCTTCGTTTCTTCTTCGTTTCTTTTTTGGTTTTCTTTTCATCCAGCGGGACTGTGACTGTGGCCCCAGCTAACTAATCTCTAATAAACCTATTATTCAACTTCGCATTCTAACCTGCACACTGAGCGCAGCCCTTTATTTCTTTTCGTTTCTTTTCGTTCCTCCAATCCTCACGTCGATTCATAATCCAAGCTCAAGACCAAGACTAAGCCCGACATGCCTCTCCACATCTTGGATTTCCTCAAGCCCAAATCCTTCTTTGGATGTTTTCCTCTCCGTTTCGGTGTCATCGTCAGTACTATTAGTACTTATCCACTGCCCCTCCTCGTTTTCTTTACACGATCCAAATCGTAACTTCTAACCTTGAAACGTTTTCCACAGGCACTATCCTTCATAATCATGGTTGGCGCCTCCATAGTCACCGTAACAGGCTGGTCGCAAATTGCTCAACTATCAGACCATCCTATATCTACCTCCAACGATGTAGCGTTGTACTTTCACTCGATTACGTTTACTATCCTTGCGGTGTTAGGGCTGTTTGGGTGAGTAGTCGGTGTGAACTTCTTGCTTCAGTGTCTGGCAAAGTTTTTACGGTTATCTGGTTATCGTATTTGCCGGGATTTTGGGAATGGTTCCCAGAAGACCTAAAACCCTTTTGTTCTTATTTCTCCGTATGCCTTCTGATCTTGACTGACTTGTTTATTTCTCCGCACTCTCTTGGCAATGCTACACATCCCCACATTCCCAGCGTTCTCTCCGCCTCTTTCCAAAATAGACCCATGTCCTTCGCCTACATGATCATCCTTCCCTTCCTCGTCATCCTTAGCTTCTCTTCCGGCGCATTCGTCTTAAATACGATTTTTCACCCTAAATCGGAAAGAGATATTACCAGGTGCCTGAACGGCGCAACAGATGAGTTGACTAGACAAGTTTGTAGGAATGGGATTGCGATTATTAAGGGAGTTGCGATTGCGATTTATATTGGGAGTTGGGTTTTGGAGCTGTGTGAGTATCGTTCTTTGGGTTTTTGGGTTTTTTCTTTCTTTGCATGATACTCGTGCAAGTCAGTCACTCAGGCTATCAGAGAGTCTCATGAGCGATTTAGCACACGAGATCTGCGCTGTCTCTGACCCGAATTCATTTCCCCGAGATTTACCATAATTAAACGATGTCACTGATTATATTCCGTTTTCATTTCCTCTTCCACAGACACATCCATCATCGCCTACGGCTACTACTCCCAACTCTCCACTGCCGCTCTCATGGACGAAGCCAACAACGAGACCTTCGAGGCAGTCGTTGCCGCTTCTGGACCCAGTACAACAGGTGCCACCTCAGCCAAAACGAAATTCCCCGCTGTTAACGGCCCACTTCGTCCTGAAGACATCAGCGGTCCTACACCATTGACAATGTATAATTCCGCTGGGGCTCCGGGGATTAATTCGGGGTATGCGTTTTCGACGGTTGATGCGTCGTTTGGGGCTGGAGTTAAGGGTGGGAGGCAGATGATTCAGTTTCAGCCTCAGAAGTTTGAAAGGAATTTGGTGTGAAAAGGATTATACGAGACTTGGATGATGCGGTTTGGTGAAAATGGACTTGGACTATTATTCTATTTGTATAGGTGTATGGATCACTGAACTGCGATGGACGGTTTCAAGACGGTTTGTACTCTGGCTGGATCAGGACTACCTGTATTACTTGTTACTATTTAAATTTGTTGTACCAATACGACGAGGCAATGTTCGCCCACTGTAGATTTTGGAGACTTTTGCAAAGTTTTGAAGCAGTATAGCAAATCATTTTGTCTGCTGCTTGATACTATCCAAAACCCTCTGAGCAGCGTCTTTCATACCGCTCCGCCATTCCTCTCCTCCTCTACCTCCTTCTTTGGCTTTAGACGTCAAAGCGTAAGGTGCACCACCGTCACCACCTTCACTTACTCCAGGCACCAGTGGAAGTTCAGCTAGAATTGGGATGTCCAAAGATTTGGCTGTACGTCGAAAGAGGTCGGGTGCACCAAAGAGGTGGTGTGGAGTTGTACAGGAGGGACAGAGGAAGTAGGATTGATTGAGTATTAAGCCGGTTAGCTGAAAGGACTCGTGAGTACTTGTACTAAGCGATAGAATGAAGAACATACAGGAAGGTTAAGCTTGCGGAACATGGATATGCCACGGCGTACGTCCGTCAACGCGACGTCTTGGGGTGTTGAGACGATTAACGTACCTATGAAAGAAAGTCAATGAATGGAAATAAGAAAACAGTCATAGTTGATTTACCATCAACAATGACGAGTTGTCCCAAAGAGAGTGGAATGTCACCCGTCCCAGGAGGCAAGTCTATAACGAGAACGTCTAGTCCTGGCCCTCCCTCCCCGCCTGTCCAATCAACTTGAAAAAGAAGTTGCTGTACGGCTTTTTGTACCATAAGTCCTCGCCAGACAACAGGCGTATCAGAGGAAGTGTTGATTTGAGAACCAGGATCAGTGGGATTCGGAGGCATGGGCGGTAGAAGATAAGCCATGGACATGGTGGGTATCGAGTGGTTTGTTATTGGTCGTAAAGCACCACCTGAAACCGAAATTCACTCAAAACTGGAATTGCCTTGAGACCGAACAGACGTACCCGAAGTAAGTTCTGGTTCAGAAGCAGAACGAAGACCCATCAAAGTTGGGATAGAAGGCCCAAATATGTCCAGATCAAGGATGCCAACATGTAGACGCGACAAAGCGAGGGAGACAGCGAGATTTACTAGCCTGGCATAAGCAAAGGCCAATGTAAGATTGCTGATGTTCACCTGCTATAGTACTCTTCCCTACTCCTCCTTTACAACTTGACACCAATACGACGTGTTTTACATTTGGAATTTTGCGAGGTGCAATTGGACCTGTTCGACGAGGTATTTGCGGAGCTTGCGGTGTATTTCTGGGAAGGCCCTATTCATATGAGCCTGAAGCATCTTCATATCAAAATTCTGACCCACCAGTGGATTTTCATGGGCAAACCGACTCGAAGAACTGAAGAATCGTCGTGCAAGCATGGAACGAAAGCCCACTGGGGCTCCACGTGACTCTCTACGGTTCGAGCTGCCATTCGACATTGACGCCGGCGTCTACACCCAAATCGGTCTTTAGACCCTCGCTATCGCGACTTGTCTGCCTTTGGGCGCGATGTTTGGCTCAAGAAGGCCCCCTGAACCCTCCCCAATGCCCCAGTGGGAGCATATATCAGGTAAATTACGAGATCTACGCGTCTGGGTCATTTTTTGTCCTTAGGTGTCAGTTTAGTGTTAGTACGGGTGGCCGGACTAAAGTATCTCATTTTATAGAGCATGCAACGGATACTTCTTCCGGGAATGAAGACGAAGAGGAAGAGACAGCTCGAACTATGGAAAGGAAAAGGAAGGCACAAGCCAAGCGTTCTCCGAACAAACGACAAAGACTGGGTGACAATGTGCCAGAAAACAGCCATCCTACAGCCGGCAAATCTTGTATGTTCAGCTTTCCGTTCTTTTTTTTCTCTATAAATATGCTGTCTGTTCATCCAACTTCTCCCGATACCTTTAATCAATCAGATGCTGACACCGGACCGCCTTCAACCATCAACCCTTCCATTCGCCCTTCTGCCAATCGTACCGTTACTTCCAATATTGCCCAATCCTCTCAAGCGTCAATGCCGTCCGGTGTCAGCACTCCAAATGGACAGGGATCCGATCGCATCTGGCTGAGTGCCCGCAAGAGTACTAGCGGAAAACGTCCAACTCAACCAAGTGGAATGGCTGCACGCAAAAGCGCCGGTGATAAACCGCCTCCCCCTCTGAGCACGCACAATGCGCATGAATCAGCTACAGACATCGACGTGGATGATGCCCAAAATGCTGCAAGTAGCAGTCGTGGTGCTGCGTCCAGCTCTATTGAGCAACCGAGGCCGTCCACTTCATCTGGAATAAACAAGAACAAAGGAGAGGCAACCAAGTTTAGTAAACCACAGACGGTTCGCAAATCTACCGGCAAATTGCCTCCACCTAGACCGATGCGTTCGTCCGTGTCTGCGTCTAGGTCGGACAGCACAATTGGACAGACATCTAGTAGTAGGATTGTGCAGACGGCTCGCAAAACTACCGGCGGTCGTCCTTCTAGTACGCAAATGCCTCCGTCCACAGCTTCATCACCCGAACCTCCTTCTCAGTCGAGGTCGAAGCCGGGACCAGGCTACAGAAAGAGTACTGGAGGTCCTTCAATGAACCAGAGATTCACGGCTGCGGACAAAGAAAGACGTTCAACCTTTGGAGGCGTTTCCGATCTGCTGAAGAGCAAGGGCAAAGAAAAGGCAGTGGAAGAACCGATCTCAGCAGGCACTACCAAAAGAACGAAGCGTACACGAGCAGAGAAGCAACGCAGGAAGCAGACAGCTGACTCAGACTCTGATGACATTGTTGTGTTGGATGGGCCCTCCAATGGTACCCTTTTGGTTTACTTTTCTGGGATGATTGTTCATGCTTCATTTTGATAGTAAGACCACGTAGTATATCTGCCCCAGGCGGTTCGTCTAATCCTCGAAATACTCAAGGTATGTACATTCCTCAAGAAAACAGTTCAGCGTAGTGATGACTTGTACAGGGCAAACAAGTCCATCCAAGACCAAAAAGCCGCCAAATCCTCCTCCTTTGCACGTCATAGACATTCCTTCTTCAAACGAAGGCACTCCTCCAGTATCCAACATTACGCGCTCAGACCGGTCAGATTCTATTTCCGCCTCCTTCGGACACTTTCCTCCTCCTCAGTCTCAATCTCGTCGCATAAACTCCAAACCCACCAACGACGACGAAGTCATCAACCTCTGCTCTGACAATGAAGAACCCGATATTCCAGCTTCCTTGTCATCACCTTTGCGATCCCAGAGAAGCACAGCAGACAGCATAAATGCACCCGTCGCACCCGCCGTTGGGTCTCAAGCGAAGGCAAATACTGGGACAGATGTTATCGTGATCTCGGATGACTCTGATGAACCTTCTGTGTCAAACCGAGCGAAAGGAAAAGGAAAACAAAAGGACGAACCTTCTAAGTCTATCTCGACATCTCAACCTCGTCCTGGACAACGTCTCTCTAGGCGACTAGACAGTGATGGCTCTCGGCCTCCTTCACGCGCGTCTGGAGATTATACTGTGCCGAGGCCTTCTGGGATGGCATACGAGTCGTTGGACAAGGACTATGAGATGCCTAGGATTGCTGGCTCGGGAATTTCATTCGGTGACGTCGAAGGTTTGATAGACTCTGTTGTCGTGCAGAATGGCAATGAAAAGAGCGGAGAGAAGGCTTCGGAGAGGAATGAAGATGAAGAGGCCCATTTGCCTCAAAGTCCCCCAGTGCCTGAAGAGCCGATATCGTTATGTGAGCTTAAATTGTTTTCTTGTCTTCGAGGGACTCGTTTTGGTGACCATGACTACTTTCTAGTTGCGAACGATGCCGTATCACAACAGGATCATCAACCAGACAATGATATCGTAATGGACCCTCCTCAGATGGACCGTTCGAATTACATTATGGATGAGGCAGACTCGTCGGGCATTGAGCCAGAGCCTGACCCAGTCATCGTTGAAGACAGTGACCAGGATAGAGCCGTCAGCGCGGATATGATACTCGAAGCAAATATCTCACCAGACGCTACCAAGGAAGTGCAGGAAATTGGTCCAGACGGGTCTGGGGACCTACCAGCTGAAATGGCGGGAGAAAGTTGTGTGGATGAACCTCCTGCTGTACTTGAAGAGGGAGAAATCTCTTTGGATCTAGCAGGAACGGATCCACCTACAGACTTGGAGGAAGGAGAAATCTCTTTAAATCTTACAGCGCCAGGACCAGAGCCATCTCTACGCTCTGAAGAAAGTGATGCTACGGGGCCGGGGCCAGAACCATCTACCCACACTATTTCAAAATCGGAGCCACTGCCTGCGGAAGTACAAGCCCAGACAGTGCCGGAAAGCCATGTTGACAAACCTATTGCTTTTGACGGTGAACAAGGACCAGAGCAGCCTACACTTACCGCACCATGCCCACGATCACCTAATACGGTGCCGGAGCCAGTATCACGTCCAATACCAGAGTCTTCGATGACGCATGACGCAGACACGGTCATGGAAGAGCCCGTCAAGGAGATCGCCAAAGCCAAACACTCGAGTTCTAGATCTACGCCGCTATCATATGAGGAGTCGATGGCACAGGTATATGCTTCTATGTCCCGCGGCAACAGCCCGCCAAGGTCTCGTAAATCTGCGCCACGCACAAAACCTTCCTCTATCTCAACATCAGCATCTAGCATTTCTGCTTCTGTACCACCTTCTCGTTCATCCTCCATTTCGACCGCCCGGAAATCTAGTGGCAGCTCAATAATCCCGCAACCTTCACGAGTTTCTAGTCACCGGACTCCATCCTTATCGTTGTCAACGAGTCTCGCAAATCAGAATCGACATGACAGTAGTCAGCCTTCTCCAAGCAGAAGGCACACCGGGGACTCCATGGGCATTCCTGCTGCCTTGTCCACCTCGTCCATCTCCCGACCAAGTTCTTCATTGTCCAATCCCGACCAGGATAGGGAAGGAAAGAGTGCACGCAGCACGTCAGTTACTTCTTCCTCCTTGACTCAAAAGATCTCCATACCTCCAGTCTCTGGTAGCCGCGAAAACCAGGGACGATCATCTCAAAACACTTTGTCTAATCCGATTATACCTCGACCAGCATCGGTAAAGGTTTTGGCTCGTCTTGATATCTTCAAAAAGCTGATTCAGATTCATTTTTCCCAAAATAAATAGCAGTCGCAACCCAATGCCTTGGTCAATGTCTATAATGCCATGAACCAAGCACAGAGCACAGATGTAGAAAGTAGGATTTCTTTCGAGCGATACAAAGAAGCGCTCAGGTCTCGCGCGAAAAATGTCGAGAACAAGAGTCGTTTTGAAGATGAATCAGCTCCGTTCTTCATGAGGAGGGATTGGAAAAAACCTCTGGAAGATGCCGTGCAAGGTAGGTTTACTTTGGTTTCTGTAACTTCAGTATACTCAATTTACATCTACTATACTAGATGTGATGAACGATTTGGCGTCTACTACAGAGAAGATTTCTCTGGCACCGGAGTCGTCAACGACGTCCTCGTCTTCTGTCAAGACTGTGGGCGGTGATGATGCAGTCAGCGAACAGTCCACTTCAGCCTTGGTTCAACAGCAACCAATGCAGGCAGAAGTCCAAACCCAAAGGGCTCCCCTTCCCGTGGACCAACCACCTGTTCCGACTTCCACTGAGCTTGGTGACGCCAACGTTACCCAGTCTGAGGCATCTGCAGATGCCGACAGAGATATTCCGATGCAAACCGAGGAAACTAACGACAGCACTGCTGCAACTGGTCTAACTTCACCAAACAACCAAGAAGCTCCCATTGATACCACCAGCTGGTTGAACTATGACTTGGAATACGCTGATAGTCCCTCACCAATACCGATGAACGAGGACGATGATACTTCAGCGGAATTGATGTATCCCGAGGAGGAAAGTGGGCATCCTGCTGCTGATCCTTTACCATATGCTCCAGTGGTTAATGGAGTGGTCTCAAAGCAGGTGAGTCTGCAACTGGTTCTCCTAGATTCCACTGTTTCTCATGTTGGCAGGCTGAGCATGCTGAGAGTGTTGTCGTCGAGACGGTGAGCAATTTCACGCAGTCTTCCTGTACACTCATTTACCTTCATACTTCAGAATGGCATCACACAACCTGGGACGAGTGAGGGTTATCCTGAGCCCTTCTCGTCGGAACCGATCGCTCAGTCTTCGAGTCCTGTGCTTCAAAGTGGTATTGTACCCCATGAACCGAGCAATGACGAGCTCTTTTTACCAGAACCGATTTCTCAGTCGTCAAGCGATATCGGTCCACCTCAGGTATGCCCACTTTCCATATGCTGAGTACAAATTTAAGAGACTGAGATCGAGCATAGGTTCCCGTTACAGAGGAAGAACCAACAGGAAGGCCTATACGGTCACGTGCCTCTTCCTCTGATGAAACTATCATCGCTCCTGATGACTGTATTGCTGTTCGCCGTTCTCGTCGACGCTCTCGAGGCCAATCAACGGACTCTACACCCTTGAACCGGACACCAAATGACACCCCACCTAGAAGTTCCTCTCCCGACGACGCAGCCATACCCAAAACATATGGTGGTTTACCTGTCATGACATGGGAGAATTTCCGTCATAATCTCCGAAACAGCGTTCCCGAGCATCATCTAGCCCGCAACCTACCACACATGCTCCAAGATCATATCAACGCCATGTCCGAGGTCGTCCGGAATTACCCTATGATGCGAGACATATTCGAAATCATGGTTGCAGAAGCCAATGCCGAGGACGAGCCCGGTGCACCCCCCGTCACACTCTTCAACACAGTCGACAATGAGCCAGCGCCTCCTTGGGAGTTTCATTATACCAATAAGATGTGGCTTGGAGACAATGTTCCACTGCCGTCGTTCAAGAATTTGAAAAGCTGCAATTGTGTTGGGAGATGTGATCCCGAGTCGAAGACGTGTGCTTGTTTGAAAAGACAAGTAGAGTTGACGGAGACTTATCACACTGGGTTTATGTATGAGAATGATGGGATTCTTAAGCAGACTGGTCTTCCGGTGTTGGAATGTAATAGTTTGTGCGGGTGTGATGAAGATTGTGTCAATCGGGTATGTGTCCGCTTTTTGAAATCCTTTTGGTTTCTGTACTTTTGACATCACGTCCCTGCTCAGGTAGTCCAAAATGGACGAAAATACGAAGTCAAGATTGGGAAGACGGTGGACAAGGGCTGGGGTGAGACTTTCACGTTGTGTTTCTTCATCCTAGCATCGCATATTGATCTAACACGATAGGTGCATTCAACGGGTCCAAAGAGATCCCAAGAGGTACATTTATTGGGATCTACTCAGGGGAGCTTCTTGCAGATGCTGACCCGGAGGAACGGGGCAAGTGAGTATATGTTTATGTTTGCGCTTGAGGTCATCGTTGAACGAGTCCTCACTGCTTCTCAAACACAATCAGGAAATACAACTTCTTTGGACGAACGTACCTCTTTGACATTGATTTCTGGTATATCAAAGAGAAAGTTCCGGGTCGGGAAGATAGCAAGTACACTGTTGATGCGTATCATGCTGGTAATGTGAGTTTTTTTGCCGCTACTTACCTTGTTTTCATTCTAACGTGTATGTCGTTTTTGTTTTTGTTTTTGCTTTCTTGACAGTTCACAAGATTCCTGGTGAGTCATAGTATTGCTGTCCTGTCAGTATCCTCACTCATGCGAGAATTGCAGAACCATTCTTGCGATCCCAACGCCGCTCTGACTCCTGTCTATATCGATGAAGACGACTGGGAAAGACCACTTCTCACCATCTTCGCCAAAAAGAACATCTTGCCAGATGAGGAGATCACTTTCTCTTACCATGGAGATCCCGACAACGAGGTAGATGTTAGCGCTGTTTTCTTTGTAAAACTAAAACCTAGAACTCACATACCATGTCATGCCATTTCCAGGAAACCCCAGCATCTTCTCCTGTAAAAGGCAGAGGCAGAAGAAAAGCCAAAGGCGCGACTGCCTCAACCAAGTTGAAGGACGACGCTGTTTATACTGATTGTCGGTGTGGAAGCGCTAGGTGTAAGGGTATCATGTTTGGTGTATCTGTGAATGCTGGGGAGGATGAGGATGATAAGTAGTTGTAATTCCTTCGGTTGTTCCTTGTATATGCACCACATTCGCTCTGGAAAGCAGAAAGGAAGGCACGCGACACGTCTAGATGACGCGTCGTGAGTAGTCAGTCACATGAGCGTTGGACAAGTCCGGGCCTGACGCATCGAGACGTCAAAAGTTTACGTAGAACCACCCTTAAGCTGCTTCTTCTCCACTCTGTCTTTATCTCCTTCCTCTCTGACCTCTTTGTCCTCAACGATAATCATGCCTCCAATGCCAGCTGGTGCATCAACCGTGAGTCCTAGCCTCGCTCTCTTTAACCATTTCCATAAAGATCCTGATACACGACGACTTCTTTTCTTTCTTCTTTCGCAATCACTATGGCCATCATCATCGTCAGACGACCATAAAACGCATCCATCGTGAAGTCGCAGATCTCAAAAAGGAGGATATGGGAGCCATCACGTTGGCTCCCTCGGAGGACAATTTGTTCCTATGGAAAGGAACGATTCCTGGTCCTGAGGGTAGTGTTTATGAAGGAGGGGTGTTTAATGTCGAGGTGCAGTTGTCTGGGGATTATCCGTGCGTTTTCGGTTTTACATGGGTTTTCCGGTCATTCTGAGTATCACTCTGCTGTGCTTCTCGGGCTTGATAGGTTCACTTCACCGAAAGTGGTGTTCAAGACGAGGATATATCATATGAATGTATGGGTCTTTCTTTGCTGGAATTTTTTTGTTGTCTCTGAGCTGGTCATGATGCGCGCGTGTAGATTTCCGACCGCGGGGATATCTGCATAGATATCCTCAAGCACAATTGGTCTCCCGCCCTCTCGTTATTCAAGGTTATGCTCTCGTTATCGTCTTTATTGACGGATCCGAATCCGAGTAAGTGCTCATTGATGGGTTAGTACGTTTGTAACCCTTGCTGAATCGTTCTCTCTGTTACAGAGGATCCACTAGGTGAGTATTGCGTCATCGTCTCTCCACATGGAAGAGGAACCAATTTTGTGCAATTTATTACAGTCAGTGGAATAGCAAACCAGTACATCACA
The DNA here is from genome assembly GCA_013368315.1 of Tetrapyrgos nigripes. NCBI lineage: Eukaryota > Fungi > Basidiomycota > Agaricomycetes > Agaricales > Campanellaceae > Tetrapyrgos > Tetrapyrgos nigripes. Next base: position 458,619 of record JAACJM010000024.1, read on the forward strand.
AACCGCAAGTTGCACGACAACACAGCTCGACAATGGACGGAACTCTATGCAAAACCCAAGCCTCCGTCCTCCCAAAGTCAGAATAATACGAAATCCAAAGGCAAACAGAAAGCGACTGGATCAGAAGGCATTAGCGCTTCCACCAACGCTGCAGGAGGCTCAAGACATACTACTGTAGTTGTCGAAACTATTACTATCGACGACGATTCAGATGAGGAAACGGATACTGGGAAGAAGAAAAGTAGGGCACCAAACGGTGCTGGCGCTGGAAAGAAAAGGAAGAGGGAAAGTCCAGCGGCGAGTTCAGGGAGGGCTACGAGGGGTTCTAGCTCTGCCTCTGTGGATGTTGAAGATGCTGAAGACGATGAAGACGGGGATGAGATTGAAGTGTTCGATGTCGCTGTTGCATCGGCAGCTTCCTCGAGTAGGAAGGAAGCCTCCAAACCTCGTGGAGGTACGAAGGGCAGGAGGACTGCTCCTAGGCTAGATGAAGATGATGAGGTTATTGTAATTGAGGATGATGATTAGTACATAGAGGTACATTGTAATTGGTTGTATAGTGTACTTTGTCTGTTTTTGGATACCAGTGCCCTTGTGACTACTTGCGGTGTCGTGGGATGTTGCTTATAACCCTGGGCACGCAATTGTTCCGATCCTCCCAGCTGTGCTCCCCCACCCCCCACCTTCACGACCACCAACGTCTTCTGCTTGCTCACTATGAAGACCCTCAAGAAAGCCATTCCTCGTCTCCTGAGTGCGAAAACGAGAAAAGTGTTCTCTAGGTCTGCTCATGAAAACCAAGCCTACGCGTCGACGTCGTCGCCAGTCGCGTCCATGAGTCTACCACCGACGCTTCCCGACTTCTCCTTCATAACCCTTGACGAACACCTCCCGATGATTGATATTGACGCGTCAAAGTCTTGGGAAACCTTCGAGTTGGCTCTACGTGCGCTTTCCATCTGCTTGGTCCTACCGTCTCGTACTGACCTCTCTTTGCAGTTGAACGCGCGTCAAGGAGTAGTGCAACGATGTCTCTGGCTGCTGAGACTCTCACCTCTGCTTCTGCCATCTCCTCACTTGCAACGCCCGCCCAATCTGACGCGTCTTTTATCGTCGCAACAGACGCGTCTCATGGTCATGACCGAGACCCCTCACCTCTCCTACTCTCACCCTGGATACATCCATCCTCTCAGTTCTACCACCAATCACCAGATCTCGACTCTAATCTCTCTCTCGGAGTCTTCATACCCGAGAGTCTCCTAGTGTCATCTCCAAAAACACCAGAACGAGCGGTTTCTCCGAGATCTTACCAGGACCAGATGGAGATCCAAGCGCTTCGTAAGAGGGTGACAGAGCTAGAGCAGGAGTGTGCGGAGCTCCGTGAAGACAATAAAATTATTTATGAAAGCTTTCTAGCATTGAGGCAGGAAAGTAAAAGGGTGTGTGTTCCGTCCTCCTTCGTTCTTTCTTCAGTACCAGGAGACTGACCCAAAATCTATCCACAGCTCAACAAACGTCTGACCAACTTCTCCGCGCGCACAACTGCCTACGGCTCTGATTATGGTGTCCCTATCAATATTCCTATCAATGTCACAAGTGCTCGGGACTCTCCTGTCATCCCATCTCTTCCCGTCTCAGCCGAAAACATCGTAAACATTGATAATTTACGTGTAACGATGCTAGACGTTCCTCATGGAGCAGCAGAGTCGTTATATACATGTCCTTCTCCGTCTCCACTTGCGGAATATGGTCAATATGGCCATGGCCCGGGCTCGCATTTTCGTCGGACAGTGACTAGTGCTGCTTCGTTTAATAATGCGGATGAGGAGGATGAGGAGGATTTTGTTTGGGTTTAGTAGGGTTTTTCGTTTCTTTTTTTATTATTATTCCTGGGTTTGTTGGGACAGTCGTATGCGCCAGGTCTCGAGCGCATGGTGCATGGACGACTTGCTCCGTTGCAAGTGTGCGTCGCACGGGCATCCTTCACTGCCATTCTCACCCTTGTTCCTCACCTTCCTCCTCGTCCTCACACATCTTATTGTCTTCCTCACACACGCGATTTCTCAACCCTGTACACTATTCATCCATGCATCTCAATCTCATTGCTCTCTCTCGCATATAAACATACATTTCACAATGCATCTGACACTTGTTTTCCATCTTCCTCTACCCTTTCTCTTGTTCTTGCTCTTCCTTTTTTCTCTTCCTGTTCTCTCTCTCGAGTTCTCTCAAGCTGTCGGTAAGCTGTAATCGCTTACATAGATTTCTGTCCTTCACTGTCTACTATCATTGCATCGGAACTCATCTCGTATATGCTCTACATCTCTTCTGTCACCTGTGCTGTTCAAAAATCTTCATTCCTTACAAACTGCAGTATTATCGTTCATCATTGTCCATAAAGTTATCTTAACCTCCTTACCTGAACATAGTATCATCTATTCATTATCTGCTTATCTCTGTACATACGCTCTCTTCTCACCTTTCCAGTATACATATTCATCTCCGCTCCTTCCCTTCTATTCCTTCATCTGTCGAAAATTCTCAATCCATTCAGTGTTCATAGTTGTTCTAGTATCCAAGTCACTTTTCCCCTTAAACTCTTCCCGTTCTTGCTACTGCTACTGCTACTTAGACTTGGAGTTTTCGTATGCTGTTGACAAGACGTTGTTGTGTTGTTAATTAGGTTTATGCTGTTTTAATAGGGATCAAAGTATTAAAAACGGATTTGTCTAAACGAAGGTCGAGTAGCAGCGAAAGGCCTAGGCTACTTGCAAAAGCATTGTGGCGCCGGACGAGGCGCAGCATATCCTAACGCGTCGCGGCCAGTGGCACTCAAACTGCCTCTAACCTCCACAGCCTTTCGTTTCTTTACGTAGTCTGAGATGAGAAAGTGCTACAAATGAGAATGAGCGGATCAATCACATCATACATACCACATAGTATATGGATAATTGAGTCAAGGTGTGCCTCAGTCGTCCTCTAAGGCTCTATGCAAACACAAAATGAGAGGAACTTCACGAAAGTTTCGGTGCTGACCCAAATTTCTAGTGGGAACCTATACGATGCGTTTAGCGGAAAAACAAGGAGGAAAAGTGATTCGGAATGCTTATGGAACGAATATAAATTAACATGGCGCGATGGGACGGCCACGAAAGCTCCCCTTCCGTCCTCGTCGGTATCAATACCTGGACTTGCAATAAGAAAGTGGGATACGGCGTGATTCTTTGTGCTTAGGCTGTTCTTTGTCATTCTCCGCAAAGGAGTAGAAGTCGGAGTGGGCTGAAGACAGGGAGACGCGTACGGATGGAGCATGCTACATTGTTCCGCAATGGTCAAGTCTGCTCAAGTCTTTCATGTTCCTGCCCCACCGGTCTTCATCTGGGAGTGGAGGCTTCCATCTCATTAATCGAGCGGTATTCACGCCGCACGGCAAGTGGATGAGTGACCGGAGTTTGAAATTGATGGTCAATTTTCAAATGGCCATTGTCCTTGCCCATAAATAGTTATGGTGTATTTGACGCGTACACGTCCGACATGCCGACGCGTCTCGATATAGATAGATACGCGATATCTGTCGCACCTCAGCGTATCATGTTTGCGCTTTAGCAACACATTGGATTTTTAGCATATACCGACTACAAAATAGAAGTAGATGGCTGGAATATTGATGTACAAGGACGACAACGGCCCGATGCACGCACACGTAACATGGATGGCTAATGGACTGTGGACTTGAGTGGCGATGGACCGGGACCGGATGGACTGGTACCCACGGAAGAGTACTAGCTAGTACTAGCCGCTGATTCCAGCTGATAAGTGACTAAACCTCACTAGACCTCACTAGACCCATGATCGGACGATTTTTCTGGACTATTCCAAATGCGCATTTGCGGATGCACTGTAGACTGTCCGGCTTATATAGTATGTCGGCCTCCTAGTCCTCTGGCCACTAAGTACGTTCCACTCGAACACGAACCCTGCTTGAACCCTGCATCATCTTACCTTTTAGCCTTTTTCTTCAGAGTCCTCCTGACTCGACACGTCTAAACTGAATTGCAAGGAAGTATCTCTTTTTCTTCTGCAAGTAACTGCTGTTAAGTACTTTTATTTCTGACTGGCAGCTAGCCTGGGGTCCAAGACGCTCAGCTCTGCAGTTAGCCTGGAAACCAATCGCTCAGCGAGTAACTAGCAGCGGTCCTACAGACTACTACTCGTAGTGAACTGAAATTGTGGTAGATAATCCTCGGATTCCGACTGGAATCCGGCCCGTCTGTCTATCTCTTCGGACGCCACTGGTAAGTCTCACTAGTCACTAGTCATGGTCAAATGAGGCACTAGTGATGCCCTTTTAGCCGGTGGCGCTTTGCCTCCTCTTCTATTATGATTGCCTGTAGTCAGACCCGGAGAGAGAGCATTATTACCATTATTAAAATTGATACAGGTTGATGAGGAATGACGATGAGGAATGATCGCAAGGAGAGACAATTGAGAAGAGAGAGAATGTGTATCTGTGTATGTATGCAGATGGAGAGTTGGGAAATGGAAAGAGAGACGAAGACGGAATGAAGATTGATATCAGAGGACGAAGGTCCAAACTGCAAGAGGGCTCGTTGCTGAGTAAGGATTGGTGGCTAGACCGAGTCGTGACGATGTCGTGAACAGAAAATCAGAAGATAAAGGAGAAGGGAAGAAATAATAAGTAAGAGAGAGGTAGGTATCAGGAGAGATGAACGAGCCCCGAGCAAGGAAAGGATGGAGGAAAGATAGGAGAGGGATGGAATAAGTAGATGATCTTTGACAGAGGATAATCTGAGGAATAAGGATACACAAGAAAGGAAGAGCCACCACATGGCAGTGATGCAGACAGACAAACAGACAGACAGACAACAGGTTCTAAATAAGATATGCGTAGGCGTATGTCTATGCACCTATATATGCAGCAAGCAATGTAGCAGAAAATATTTTGGAAAAATGCACGACGGACAAAGCCACAGTGGCCATGCAAGCAAAACAAGCATTGAAGTAATTGTGTGGCGACGGTATGTCTGTACAGTGTACACATGTCCCAAAACAGTACATATAGAGAGAATTCCGAAAAAGATGGACACTGGACAACATCACTGTTTGCACATGGTCATACTTGGAGAATGAAGCATGACGGAAATGGATTGCTTGACATTTCGAAAAACATCGAAATCAGAGCAAAATTAGGGAATTAGAGTTTGAAGGCGATGGGAAGACCCAGGGTGACAGATGCAGAAAGGAGGGAGTCGGGAAGGAAGAGGATCAGGGCGACCGTTGACGACTGAAGATCAAAGTGACAAAGCATGTAGGTCCATTGATGAATGATTGAGTGATAGATAGTGCATTGTTCCGTAGATTTGTGCGTTGGAGTGGGTGCCATTATGCATTTGGAGAGATAGAGAGAAAGGGAAGGGAAGCAAGGAAAGCTTCGAGGACTCCAGTAGAGGTGGTACAACCCGGCGCCGGCGGAGGGCGCGAAGAAAGTTTGCCAGCCGGAAACGAGATAGATATCGTTCACAGCGGTAACTATAAGATGTTCGTCTGTGCGAGCGTCTTAATCAGGATGAGTTCTTTGACTGTGAAAGGAAGTCAAGTCAGTCTTCAAAGGGATCGAGAAGTAAAAGCAAGAAGGTATTCACTGTGGGTAATAACAACCCCGGTCGCTTTTGTGTCAATCGCACAAGTGAGATGAGGATGTATTTTGCGCTTTTTGGCCGAATGCTGCTTGTGTAGGTTGTGGAACATGTCGAGGAGGTCTGTTTTGGTAGGAGGGTAGCAGTCAGTTTGCGTTGGTAGATGTCTCGGAGAAACCTGATGGATACTCACATCGACTCACGTCCTCAGTTTTGTTTGGCCTGTCCTTGTAGCTAGTGACATACTTGGCGAATTGTACGCTGTCGAGAGAAGTATGTTAATACGTGAAAGAAAACAAAAAACTGGGGCTATAGGTTGGAGTAACAACGGCAAAGCAGAAAGACCCACCCTTTCTTCAGTTGCTTATCCAGGATGTCAATCTTATTCAACAGCAGAATAAGATCGACATTTGCTAAGAGTTTGTTTGCACAGATCGTGCGCCAGATCTTCAGTGAGTCGGCCAGTCGATTTACGCTCGGATCTTCCGCCAAAGCCATGTTGAAAGCTATTTCTTCACATTAAGCAGACTGCAGCCTACTTGTCGAGATGGAACTCACCGCTTATAGGCGCCAAAAATATGATAACTGTCACATCATCAAAGAACTGGGCCCAAGCAGCTGCGACGGCGAACAAAAAAACCAAAATGGGGATTGGTTGCCATGGACCAGTCCGTGGAACATGATACCGGCACGAACAGGCAAGACGCGACATGTTCGAGACGCGCCGTAAGTGGTGGTGATAATTGTTGGGTCGATGGTAAAAAGGAGTTCACAACAGAAAGATACCGCAAAGAAATCGGTGCGGAAAGAGCGGAGAAAGGGATTTGTCGGTGGCGAGTCAGCGGGAATGGAAGCAGGGACCGTGTAAGTACAACCCACGCGGCGTGGCGAAGAACCCACCTCGCTGATTTCTCTGTCCACCCACGTCATATATTACCCATTCGCGGCCATTTCCCGTCTCAATATCTGTAAAGAAAGTGGCAGGCTGGTTAGCATAAGAGTTGAAGAAAAACGTAGCACTCTTACTATTACCCTCGATAGGGATCCTATGTTCTTCAGGCCCAATTGTTGAGACCCTTGCACGGAGCACATCGTCTGGTGTCGGCACATACTCTTCGTCCGCTATCCTCACCACGTCCTCCAAAAAAAATCCGGGTTGCTCCTTCAACGAAATCTCCTCGTTGATCAACTTTCTCTGGACTTCTTCATTCCTCCACAAAGACTCCATATCCTTCCCACAAGCTGCAATGATTCTCCTGTTACTCGAATCTTCTTCTTCCCACTGCCTTTCCCTCTCCCTCTGTCCGGTTAACGACATATGCGAACTCATGGAATCCCGTCTAAATCGTAACAGCGATTTCCACCCATACATTCTCGAGGTGTGTGAATGATCCGAAGAACGAATAGAGATTTCCGGGGCTTTTGCTGGATGGTAAGAGTAGGAAGTGATGGTCGCATCGGTAACGTTGGAGCCTACTATCCGCGCGGTAAGAGACCTTTCCACCTGCTTCAACGGAGTAAGTGAAATGCAAATTCTCTTCAGCTCATCCGATATTCCTCTCTCCCAAGGCGGCGGACTCATCGCTCTGGCCCCATATCCACTAACACCTCCGGCTCCTCCACCAGGTCCATAGCCCCCACCTCCATTCGACCAGAGACTGCCTCCCCCTCCACCACCACTATTCCCCGGACTGACAATCCCAAGGATGAAATTCACGCTCCTCACGAGATTCAAATGAATCACCGGCCTCCAGATCAATGCTTCCGCGTGAAAAGCATTCGGACAGAAGTGAAGCTGAAAGTTTTTGAGGATGGTACTCTTGCCCGACTCTGCTTGACCTAGCAACAGGATTTTAGCACCTATATGCGCGTTTCGGGAGCGTATGGTTTCGCGATCTACTTGGAGAGAGGCGTCGATGGCGTCAGAGACGCGTTTCGCTTCCTGTTCTGTTTCGAGGCGAAGTTCGCGTTCGACAGGAGTTTCGGCTGGTGAGGCGGGAGGAGGCCATTGCTCAACTGTGGGACTGTGTTTGATGGCATCGTTGGAGGCTTTGTTGAGACGTGGGATATTGATGGCGCTGGTCATCACTTTCGCCATGTCACTTCTATTGTGGAATAGCAAGAGGGCCGGGGATGAGAGAGGGAGGAGACGGGTAGTCGTTGGGGAGACGGAAATGACTAGCCTGTCTTATTTATCTGGTGTGGAAAAAACATTACTTCGGGACTGTATTCCGTAGCCGCATAAAGTAGGTGATCGACTTTGCCTTTGGTCCATGGACTTCCCCGAACCCTGGTGATCTGATCGGTAGACGCGTGGCTTTTAGAATCACAGCACGTTTCCTGTGGCGTAGAATGGCGAGTCATCTTTAGGCACCCCCGGCGGCTTTGCGGGGCTTTTCAAGTCGAGGATGTTGCCGTGGCAATTGCTCTTTTTTGAGACTCCCACAAAACGTTTTCATGCATTGGGCACTGCTTGGCACCGCGCAGATTGAAGAGTACAAATTGCACCTCTCACGTTGGCAGCTGGGGCAGTTCTCTGATAGCTATTGAGTACTTTCGGATACTCGGAGGAAGGATACTGCAATTTTCTCTGCATGGAGAACTAGATAGGTGATGTAGCTCGAGGTATTGCGGAAAAATCGGTGAATCGCATGAAACAATGAGTAGAGTCCACCATCATGCATCAAGCTCGAGCGGCGATAGAATCTACTAGAGATAACATAAACATTTTTGACATTGTCTTGACATTGGTATGTGCCAAAATCAAATTGCAAGAGTCAGAACAGTGCATACCTTTTCTGTAAGTAGTGACGAGAGAAATTGCTGAAAATATTCTTCTCCATACTATTTTGAGTCTTGACTAGCATTAATTGTAGATGGAAACCGCGAGATTTGTCGACGTCGTTGTTGTTCTTAATTAGAGCCTAAAGAGATGCCAATCATCGTCAATACCTTGCCTTCAGGAGTGTTCGCAGTTGAAGAAGTGACCAGAAGACCAAAGATTGCGCGAGTGTACGCGAGAGTGACAGACGCGTCTGCACGTGACAGTAAGATAAGAAGACACTCCAATCCTTCCTCTTCGACCTCCATGTCAGAATCCCTTCAAGTTGCTCTCCGGAATGCGACTATTTACCAACCGCGAGCATATCTGACTGGACTACCCCCCAGCGAAATCGAAAAACTCCAGCCCCGATTACCGGATGTCGCGGAAGTCAGGAACGAAGCCCCAAGAGGTCAGTAACGAGAAGTGCTCTTATATGATACCGGGGAAACTCAGGAATCCGTGTCCTTCATAGCTTTGAAAATGATGAATGAACCACCTCCGGACGATATACAAGGACTTGATCAGGATGGAGAGTTATTAGGAGTTTTACACCCATCCATTGCGTATCACTTTTTATTCCCAAAGTTGTACGCGTTTTCGTATTTCTGTCATGTAGATGACGGTTCGTAGTCATTTCATTAGCCGTTCCTTCCTCTCTGATGGTCTTTCTACAGTTCCCGAAGATCTTCAGCTTCTGTGCCTGTGGGCACTTCAACACAAAGTAGTTGCATTAACAGAAGGTTCCCAAAAACAGCTCCGAAGGATTCTGGCGTCGCCGACAGGAAATATACTTCCGGGGTCAGAGAGATTTATGGTATGCGCTCCCGTTGATCTGTATTTTATGGTTATCGTGTTCTTATCCTTTGTAAATAGGAAGGGCAGGCGCGAACCAAGATCGTGTCAAACCTTCTGTAAGTCAAACAAGATCGAAATCGCATACACTCTGACAGCACACCTGGGTTCAGGTCACCTCGAATCAATCGTCCGGAGGAAGCCATTCCTCACATTGAAGCTTGGATGAAGCTAGATGCAGTCGCTAAACCCCTTCCTAATGACGTCTTTTTGCGGAACCCGTTGGTCGCTTTCACGTACCAGTGATTACACATTTGACAGTCTATTCGCAGGCACTGCTATGTCTTGTATGGCTCAGCACTAGCGCGTACCAAAACCAATGATGTCAAGGCAAAAACAATCCTGGAGAGAGTCCTCACGGACATTGATCAAGTCACTGATGGGTCCAAGGCAATATCCATCGAAGCGAAACTCTTCCTTTCAAGGGTGCTACGGCGAATGGGAGAGGTAGACGAAGCCAAGAAGCTGTGTGTCCGACCAAATCCGACATCTCTTTATTAATCAATAACCACTCTCCATTTAGCGAAGACTACCTCGTAAAGTGGTTCAAGAAGAACCCCAAGCGATTGGCGGAGAACACCTTGCAGCAATGGTTTGTGACTGAAAGCGATGCTGACCCAGTTTTGCAAGGATTGGGTGGTGAGGCCTGGTTTACAAAGAAACCCACTTTCAAGAACCTCGATCGGCAGGCTAGGAAATGCTATAACTGTGGACAGGGAGAAAGCGCTTCGATGAAGTTGCTGAGATGTGCAAAGTGTCAATATACGTACTATTGGTTTGTCCCTTTGACTCTCGCGTTTTACCTCGATGGATGACTGGGTGAAATAGTTCCCGAAAGTGTCAAGTGGAAAACTACCCGCACCATAAGTATGTTTATGTTGTCTACTTGTGGCCTCCTCTGACATCCTTTTTCCAGAGTCGGTTGCACGTATGTTGCTTCTCAATTGTTTCTTGACCCCTTTTCACCTCTTTCGGTCCAGTGAACGCGCTGCCGAGATCAAACGCGCCGAAGCTCTGAAGGCTACGGCTCCAGATGATGCCAAGTGCATAGAAGACTGGGGGCACTACAAGGACTCTGGTTTTGACGACATGCCATCCTTCCACGCCCTTGGCCTCATGCACGACATAAATCGAGGCAAGAATCACATCATCTTCAAACGTGTAAAGTACGTACCAGACGGCGGGAAAGACGTACTCGATCGATTTAGGGTAGTTGCAGTCGGAGTCTTCAGGATCAAAGATGTGTTGAGAGATATTGAGATCGTGCTTGCCTACAACAGAGGAGAAGGAGAACAGGTTATCAAGGAGTTGATAGATGAGTTTAACCAGGGGCCTGGCAAGGGAGGTTCGGTCCCATTCTTCAACCTCTTCATGTCAGATGACAAGCGGATGGGGAATTATTTGAGTATTGGTGCGTGATGGTTTTGACTGCGCTCGGGTATTTACACAGGTTTTCCTTTCTAGGAGGAGTAAACCCCGAGAAGGTGCAAGGAATCAAGTATGACCCAGATTGGCGCAAACTTTTGAACCGCAAGAAGTGTAATGTGGAACAATTGCAACTACGGAGTGGAGCCAAGGATGCCGAGCGCGATTACACCCCGTCGGAGGCGCGGATGACGGACGAGCCTGAGGCTAAGGACCCGCAACAGAGCGACGGCCACAAGCCGTCCCAGCCCAAGACGGAATCTGCTAGTCCTGCGGCTGCTTTGCCTAAACTTCGCGGGATGTTCAAGTGATAACTCTGTCCAAGGAACATGTTTTGGACCCTTTCTGCGTGGTTTCGATATTCTATTCCGTGTAATGTAATCTCATCCTGACCACGCTGTAATTGTGTAGATTTTGTAAGTTAACTCTCAAGACTGTATCGCCGTTGACCTGATTTTACTGTGAGGATATTTCCGCCCAAGTCATAATTTGTAAATCTACGTGGTGTGCTAACGCCTGGTGCATACAATGAAAGAACAATATGGTGCTGTAAGCAAGTTTGCCATTGCCTAGACATACAGTAGAAGTACACATAGAAGAGAACGGAACTATCCTTGACGCAACAGAAGTAGGTAGGCAAATTGGCATCAAGTTTACTCCACCGGGCTCTTGACAATTCCTGGCTTTCGCAGCCTAACAGCCAGTGACCGCTATCAACAGGGTGGACTGCAAACCGTACAATCACAAGGAAAAGCAGGATAATGCTACATGAAGTTTGGTTTTCGTCTTCTCTACAGGCTCGCTGGAAGATCACGTCCTTGTAAGAGGTCTCCAATAGGTCCTCGTTGCTTATGAGGATCACGGCCGTGAACTTTTGGACACCGAAGTCGTACTAGACTCAAGATCTAATCGCATCTTGAGTGCGTCTTCACCATCGCCATCTGCACAAGATTGGCATCAATGACAAGTAAAGGAAGAGAGGGCCCAAGCCGCATGGCGGGGAATGGAAGGAGAAGAGAAGAGAGAGAAAAATAGAAAAAAAATACTCACAATACTTCTTCTCCACACCTGCAACGTCAAATCCCAACGTATCCTTATACAGCGCAATAGCAGCATTGTTTGATTTTCTGACGTGTAAAGAGACATATCGGGCTTTGTAAATCGACGACATGGCTTCTTCTGGACACGTTGAGGTTGAGTCGACGAGAACAAAACCAAGCCAAGTACACAAGTATATGCGTTATGACAAAGGAATTGTGAGGTCCATGAGAAAGGCAAAATGTTAGCATCACTTGCGAACCAAAACAGATATGGAACGTACGACTGAGTAGCATCAGCTTCTTGGCCAGACCCAAACGCCTGTGCGATCGTAATACCGATATAGAGTTGACGTGCCCATGCACCTCTTCTGCGTTATCCTCTTCGTCGCTTTTTGCGAGAAATCCAGGACATTAGCGTTGGTAGAGTTGCGATAGAGGGATTTGGCGATTGAAAAGAGGGAAAGCATGTATATATAGGAAGTAGATGAGATGATAGTGAGAACCCATTGCCCAAAAACCGAGAACCATCCGAAAAAGACTCACATTTTGGCCAACACATAGCCCACAATTCTACCTTTCTCATCTTCAGCTACGTACGATAGTTGAGGCCAGGCGCATGAGTGGTATATCCCTAGAAAGCAGAGGACGCGTAGTAAGCAAGAAGCCAGGATAGGGCTAGGACGAAACGCACAAAACTTCATAAGATAGTTCTCTGGCAAATTCTCCAGATTAGCAGCCTGCATGCCCATGAGGTCTTCTACCTATCCAGAGAGTTCAGTGGATGATTCTTTAGCATGTCGAAACGAGCGCGTAAAACAGTCGGGATAGAAATAACTTTACTGACCTGTTACCGTCCGTCATTAGCCCAGATTACGCATAAACTTAGAAGGAAGCTGCTGATAATGACATACTCTTGCTAGACGGATGTTCATGGTGGCAATGAGTTCTGAAAAGCCTGGTCTTTGAAGAGGTTTGAACGGAGTTCTGTTCCGTTCCCACAAATTGAAAACACAAACGTGTACGCGTCTTGATCTTTGACCTCTACTCAAGTATACAAAGCCAGATCTCTTCTCAAAGTATCAGTACCTGTCGACTGGTTCAAGAATGCCAACTTAGGCAAGGAGAGGGGATTCTTTTTCTTTGGATTCGAGGGACTCGTTTGCTCGGTCTTAACTGAAAAATCCCTGGCTGAGATACCTCCTCAAGCTTCAGAGGTACTTTACATCGGTCAACGGAAATATATCCAAAGCACAGAAAGCCAAGTCTCAAGAAGTACCAATTGCAGTCGCTTTTTTGGTCATCCGTCTGTCTTTTAGCTCAGGGTCGGACGGGATGGCCTAGTGTAGAGGTGGACATTGGCACACCTTTTCCTCCTTTCACATCGAAGCTCTCTTATAATCATGTCGACTAGCGCCTCGCAACTTCGCTTCCGTGACGTTGCCGTCCTACCACCCTCAACTTCACTGCTCAGTGTCATTGTGGTTGACAATCCTTCCCGGCGGCCAAATTTCACGGTTCACCGCGAATCACAACTTCAAGTCGTCCAATCGCTGGGGTTGCTCGTTCCTACAACGGCTTTGATTTGGTTCTCAGGGTGTACCACTATGGCGTGGTCAATGCCTTTTCTGTTACAAAGACTTGGTGTTCGTAAAGTATCTTCTTTGTACAAAGAAGCGTACATCAACGAATATCACAATAAGAACATGCCCAATTTAACACCAATTGTAAGCAGGTGATTAACAGCTTCAACAGCTTCAATGCATCGCTGACCAATGACCAACGACCAACATTGTTTCTACACGTAGCATCGAATCCTGAGCTTAAACCCAACCAGCTGCTATCGGATGGGAGGTGGCAGAGTTACACCTCTTCCTCTTCGACTTTCACCGCCAACTTTTGCTACCTGTATGTTTCTGACACACTATTTCGTCTGCTACCAATACTGACTCTTTTCAGGCATCGGTGCCGATCAATATATTTTAGTATCAAATCACAGTCATATCTTTAACGGAATCTCCCCGGCAGCTTCGAATCCCCATCATGTCTCTTCCATCTGAAACCAGACTCTTCCGACCTCCAGAAAACAACTACGTCTCCGTCATCACCCTGCCTGTGGAGATAACAAGAGAAATTTTCTCTTACTGTTGTACACCAGGCCTCTCGGTGGAAGGAAGAAACATTAGTGCCCCTACGCTCATTCTTTCGCAAACATGCATGACGTGGAAAGCCGTAGCGCTAGGCGTCCCGGAACTCTGGTCGGAGTTTTCCCTCAGTATAGACCGCGACCACCCCAGAACGACAGAAGATCTCGTGGACACCTATCTCTCCAGATCCGCCTCTTCACCATTGACACTCTCTGTCAGTGCTGTACCAGGAGATGAGGATGATGAGGGGGAGTACTACTTCAAATGCCTCTGGACTATTCTCGAATCCATGTTCGGAAACAGCCACCGGTGGAAGAGTGCTTCCTTCAATTTTGGCGAGGCTTTACTATATAAATTCGACCTTTTCCTCCATCCTGAACCAGAGTCAACGTCTTCAGAGCGTCTTTATCCCCGCCTGAAGGCTCTCACTATCATAACTACTTTTGGATCCGTTGGGGACTCTGAAGTTCTCTCTGGCATCTGGAAGCATGCTCCGGTATTGCAGTCCTTGTGTATTGAGGGTTACGACGAAGACTCGCCACTTCTATTCTCCTCGGAGCTCCTGCAAAGCCTTCGGTTTTGCAATTCTTGTCCATCTCTTGCAAATGCCTTTCAGCTGCTCACTAATTGTCCGAATTTACAGGAATTCTACTTCACCATCGAGCATTTGGAAGAAGACGACGATGTCCTCTCGCCTTCTTTCACTCATTCCCAGCTTCGGTCTTTGTCATGTGAAGTTCCCTCTCATGATCTTTGCAACCTCCTGTCGTCCTTCACTTTTCCTTCGCTTACCAGCCTCAACCTCGGTTTATCAATAATCGTTGGGTCGGAGACGTTCTCAGTCTTCTCACCTATGAAAGATATGTTTCAGCGTTCAGGCTGCTCTCTACGGGTCCTGAAACTCGCCACTGGTGGACTTTTCGCGTCTACTGAAGAATTGATCGAAATCCTTTCACTCACTCCTACTGTCACCGACTTCGTTCTAAATGTGAGCGAACAACTCAATCTCCTCTCCATCGAGTTTTTTCAAAGTCTCTCCTTCAGAGACGACAATGGAGACAAGCCAGCTGTCCACGACATTATCCTCCCGCAGCTGGAAAGTTTTCGAGTAGCAGGCTTCGAGGACTTAAGTTTGGAGTCATTCGACTATCCTCACCCAGAAGCCATGCTGACGATGATCAACTCCCGACGTCAACTACCGACCAACTTTTCCAATAGTACCCAGTTGAGACAACTGGCTCGTTTCGAGTGGTCTGCGTTTCTTGGAAGACCCGAAATTGGCGGGCAATGGATGGACTCGTTCACTTCTGACATTGAGCCTGGTTTGCGCGCTCTTGAAAGGGAAGGTTTGGAGTTGTCTTTGGAGATTGAGAGGAGATGGCTGAATACCTGAAGAGGACTCTCAAAAGAGTAATCGGGTGGCTTCCTTTGTCAGTACACAGCTTCCTGTCTCGAGGATGACTCTGAGCTGACTTGGAACCTCCAAACAGCGTACTAGTTGTAGCAATTGTTCCCATATTCCTTGTATCCTGTACATTCCGTGTCTATAAACTCCGTTCCTGTGTAAGACTGTGCCCAACTGTGCCTGGTCACTAAAAATGGCGCCCAGTGGCGTCGACCAACGTTTCCCCATACACGTGACCTCTTTGACTCGCTTTGACTAACAACCTCGAAGAAAAACTCGATGGTCCCTCGAATATCGTTACAATAAATGTTTGGCGAGTCTGAATCTGAAAGCCCGCGTGTCCCTTCTCCTTGGGACTCTCTTTCTCCCTCTCCCTCTCCCTCTCCTCCTCCCCCATCTCACCAAATCCTTCCCCGTCTTCCACCTGAATCTGATCTCGGCAATGTCGAATACAAACTCCAATTACTCTCTCCATCAACATCTCGCTTCACTCGTCTCGTCACCCAGCTGAAATGGCGTCTACTTGAGGGCGGAGGCCAAGCTTATTACGAACTGGGTGTATCCGATTCGGGATTACTCGTAGGCTTAAGTCGAGACGACCTAGAGACATCTCTGGAAACGCTTGAAATGATGGCTGGAGAAATCGGCGCGAGTGTCATTGTCGTCAAAGAAGTCGAGGTTCCAGGAAGGATGGCAGAGATAGCGAGGAGGCAGGAGGATTATCGCAAACGTGCGAGTCGTAATAGCTCTGAAGGAGACTTCCACTTTGGGTCGGCGGATTCTGCTACCAGCATCACGACTACTTCGACTTCAACCACGGAAACGGAGACGGATGAGACGGAAACGGAAACGGGAACAGAGCAGGAAGAGTCGGCGTCTGCTTCTCCGTCGTTGAAACCAGCAAATGCGTCAGATACCACTGATCTGTTTGTTATGGATCCGGACACCGATTCTGAGCTGTCTATTGCCAACGCCGGTACATTCGTCTCCCTCGAGATTTCTTCCGTGTTTAAACCACGGCCTTTTCGTACACGCGTCCAACTCTCTCCGTTAAATCCTCACTCCCATACACGTCGTCGAGATGCTAAGAAGGAAAAGTGGAAAGAAAAAGAGGCAAAGCAGATGAAATGGAGGGAGAAGAACAGAGACAAGGAGTCAAATACGCACTCAAGCACAGAGAACGAGGAAGACTCCAGCTGGAAATCTACCAATCGTCGTATGGCGCGAGATCGGAGAAGAGAAGAGAAGAGGAAAGCGCTGGTCGCTGCTGCCAATAAGAGTTTGGCGGCGAGAGAGGTTGAAAATGATGCTCACAATTCTGTTACGACAGTGTCGTCTACGATTACGTCTACAGTCACATCCACATCTTCACCTGGTCCTGTAGATTCCGTGGCAGTCCCGACGATATCTCTTACAACACCCACTTCCGCAGAGACTCCAGTTACTGCAACTCTTTCCACCTCTACCACTGTCACTACCGCTACCACTACCTCCCTTCTTCCAGAAGAATCACCCTTCCTGCTTACCCTCTCTGACCTCTCCCTCTCCGACGGCCAAGAAGCCGAACCTGAGCCCGACGATGACGCCGATGACACAGATATCTTCCCTACACCATCCATACCTCACAAGCACTTCGTCATGTCGATGTCGATGACCTCCCAGTCAACGTCAACTACTCCGCTTTCTGCTAGCGAAGGATTCTTGACTGGAACCGAGGAATCTGCTAGTTACAATGACCCTCATGGTTCTGTGAACGTGCACAGGGCAGGTATTAACGGCACCGGCACTTTACAGGTTCCAGTCCCAGTGCCTGGCGTCAAAGATGTCAATGGAGAAGGCGACGATGATGTAGACCCAAACGCTGACGCGAGATACATTGTCGAAGCCCTCGTTGTGAGGAAGATGTCGCTGGAAGAAGCATTTCTGGATTTTGGCGGGTTTTCGGTTATGGCGGATATGTAAGATGTGTACGATGATGAAGATGTAGACGTTAAGACGGGACGAGTGTTGGAGACTATGCAGAGCTCTAGCAGGCTGTTGGAGTCGACGCGTCGACGGTATCGGTATAATGCTTTGGGCTTTGGGCAGACAAGGACGATAATAGTTTTGACTTCTACACATGCATTGCATTCTTCCATCTTCCATCTCTCATCTCTTTTTCCCTTCTTCTTCCCTTCCGCATCGACATCCTCAACACATGCATATGCAATGACACATACAACTCGACAACTTGATTTTGACCGTATCCATACTTACATCTTACATTTGGACTTGCAATTGTCTCGATAATCTCTAAATCTGTTCCCTCATGTTTCCTGTTTCCCCGATGTTTTGTCTCTTTTTAATACTTCAATTGAAGCTGCTGTGTGTACTTTTAGTATTACTTCCACTTATACGTCCTAGGAATGGCAAAACTTGCTGTCCTGTAGATGAAGCGACTGTCATTAGCGTGCAACTTCATCAAGCACTCCCTTTCGTTCCACATCTCACCATTCCGGGTTACTTTGGTCTTCCTCAATTCTACGGAACAGATTTGGCTACGCGTTAAGTGACTACGGATGTATCTCCCATTCGTACACCTAACAGTTGAGCGGATATTTTGGTATTTGTAGCGTGTACTGCTTGTCCTGTTCATATTGATCTGTATGCCATTCATCGAAACCCCGATCTACGTCCGTCATCATAGGTCTCAGAGGTCCTGCTGGATCCTCTGTCAGCTGCACATCGACTGAGGTAGCGTGAGTAGTACTCACCATCATGAACCTGATTACATTTCGCTCGATGATTGTGTTTCTTCCAATCTTGTTTCTGGCAAGTGGTTGAACAATAAATTGTTATTTTGCACTTTGAACATCGTAGCCGACGGAGTCGGTAGTGCTGGGGGTCTCCTTGGCAAAAACACTGGATACAGAAGATGGAAGCTTAGTATGCTTATACCAGCACTGAACACTGACACTTACATCAGGATTAGCACAGATAATTAAGCCCTCATCCTCGAATTGCTGTCTGAGTGTCTTGAGCGATACAACACGCTTGATAGCGTCTCCCCAAAACTCCCCAAGTCCGCGTAGATCACTGTGTGATGCATATGCACCAGCCATTAAATCAGTGAAAGCCTGCAGTGCATCTCTTCGCGCCGGGTCGTCAGTCTCTGAGACCTTCCTCCATGAGCTGACGGCTAAATCCAATACCTGACCAACGCTCAACAACGAGGACAAGTAACACAGGACATGAGTAAAGCCGTTGGCTAAAGTCAAGCCTGAGTTATGAAATGCCATGTCAGCCGTCACAGGTCGCGCTACGTCATACGCAATGAGATTTCCTGCATGGACCATGGTCTGAAGGAAACCATGACGAAGCATGATAAGCATAACCGAAGGACCGCAGCTACTTACCGTGTGCCCGAACAACTGGAGGATCCATTTGACGAATTCTATCGTCTTCTCCTTCAGACAAACGTTTTCGTCTAGACCCGCCAGTCTCGAAGGTTTGAGGATAGCTTTGCACCAGGAGGAAGAATGCTGAATGGTATTGTGTACAAAAATAAGGGTGAAGAGTACCTCACGCGAGGTTAGGTATAATATTGTCAAAACTTGAACGGCGCGGCACAACGATTCAGTAACAGGACGTTTCCGTAGTACCGTGGAGATGTACGAAAACATGAGGTTGATAGTATCAGGAGAGTGGACGATAACGTCCGCGGTCCTGAGAGCCATGGCTTCGTCGGCTTCGCAGGACAGTAACGCTGTCACTAGTAGCGGGAACATCTCTTCAAGGGAAAAGTGCGAGCGGTTCAAAGTGTAATTGAAGACATGAATGATGGAAGGGAACAGGTCCGGACGCTGTTGCATGAACTTGAGTGTCCATGAAGGGTTTAAAGCAACCCCGTCAAAGTTGGGTAGAGCTACAGCCTTTCGAAAGATGTGGAGAAGACTGTCTCGATACGCCACTCCTTCCTCCGTCGTAGCATCATCTTCGAGGGCACGCTGGAGTAGCATCGATGTCCAGGACCATATATGAGAGAAATTGGTATCATACTCCATCACAAACTCGCGTCGTTCACTTGCTTTGCGATTTGGATCGTGAATGTTGGTGACAAGAACGTATAGGTACCGCGCCGCATTCTTCATATCATCAGAAGGGTGAGAGGAGTCGAGAGACTCTGACGGTGGGACTGGATTGCGCAAATACTCGTAGACTTCGGCAGCGGGGATCTTTCCTCTGGGGGATCGTGTGTTGAAGAGACTCTCAGAGGCAATTTCGAATGGAATATTAAAGTATCTGCCCACTCGCGTTGGTCTCTGCGTTCGAAAGCGACGCATGGCTTCTGCATGCAAGGATGTGTCAATTTGCTAAAGACACTAACGGTGTATCGACAGAACATACCGCTTGAAGCTGGTAAAGGGTGGGTGTATGATATAGAAACCTTGGCCAGTGAGACAAAGGAAAAACACTGAGGTAGTCGTCGACGTGAGAAGCAACAGCTGACTGAATTTGCGTATACAGTACATGTAAGCGAAGCCCCAAAGATGTCGCGACGGTTTTGCGCATTGATTTGGTATTTTTGGCGTCCTATATCCTCGTAATTCTTGGTGATTAGGTTCGATGGTTGGGAGAACGAAAATGCACGTGTTGACCACATTTTGCCTCTTCCCTTCTGATCTTCACCAACTCTCCTGTAACAAAGGTTTGCAGTCTAACCTCTAGAGATGTGACCTTAACTGAAGTATCCTACAGATGTCGGCAGATTGCGCTAGGAAACCTACATTACTCGACGACGATACCAACAAGGGTCGCGCATTCTTGCTTCCAGCAGTACAAAGAATACCAGTCGAAATATGGATGAAGATATTTCCTTTGTCACTCCAAGACTCCTTCAGTCTGCAGACCACTGCAGACGAGATCTCCGCTTCGGCTCTTGACTTATCGCACGTCTGTTCGGTTTGGCGAGCAGTTGCCATATCTACACCAACATTGTGGTCTAAACTCTTTATCAACCTTGCCGATGGCTCTCATTTGGAGGATGTCTTGTCGTTCTATCTCGAACGCTCAACGGATTCCAGCTTGGTACTATCACTTTACGCTGCAGACGCAAACGGCGACCTCCATGAAGGACTGCCAGAATATGGCTGGCGGACCATGGCCATGCTTGTAAAGGCTCATAGTAGAGGGTCAGAAGTGGACATATCCCTTGTATGGGATATACTTGAGGATGGCATGGTTCAGGATATTCTGAGAGCCGTATCAAGTCCCTTTTGCGAGCGCCTTCAAACCTTCAGGGTTTCATTTCCAAGCATATTCTCGTGGTTCACTTCAGAAGACCTACCTATTCCTTCCCCTGCCCTTTTCAAGCTGGTTGAAAACGCACCTCGTTTGCAGTCATTGCATTTAGACGCCTTCAGCAGGGACTACCTTCTGCCCTACTTCCAGCTGCACGACATCACAGTCTTTGATTTCCATTTCCTGCAAGACATGGTCGACTGTTTCACCTTGTGTCCTAATCTGCGAAAAGCCGACATTGCCGTTGAAACCCTTTTCGATTATGATGGTGGAGAAGAAACCAGACATATCACCCATCCCGAGCTGTCTTCTCTCAAGTGCTTCATTACCTGGAGGGCATATACACATACCGTCTTGTCCAAATTGACTTTACCGGCTCTCACTGAGCTTGATCTGTCGGTTGGTCATGCAACGAGCCTCAATGACGACGAAGCTGAGACAGCGACGACCAGTGTGCAGGATCAGATTTCACGATCCGGATGCCAGCTAACGATGCTCAGTTTCAACGGTGCCTTCTACCAGACTCTTGTGAATCTTCAACGCGTTCTCTCCAGTACTCGAAACCTTGTCTGTCTGAAGCCCTCCGCTTCGAGTAGCCAGTGCTTCCCTACATCCTTTTTCCAATACTTGACAGTCCCCTGCGACTCGGAGTCAGAGGATTATAAAGTCGACGTTTTACCCCGGGCCACCTGGCCTCTTTTCATCTGAAAGTTGACGAGTACGGAAACAACGGCCCTGCTCCGTTACCTGAACCAAAGGCTATGCTAGAGATGGTCCAGTCACGAAGGGCGACGCTCCGCTTTT
Organism: Tetrapyrgos nigripes; assembly: GCA_013368315.1. Lineage (NCBI taxonomy): Eukaryota > Fungi > Basidiomycota > Agaricomycetes > Agaricales > Campanellaceae > Tetrapyrgos > Tetrapyrgos nigripes. The sequence continues at coordinate 480,050 of JAACJM010000024.1, forward strand.
TTAAGCTACATTTCAACCTTCACACCTCTGACAAGGAACGGCCGGACCCCGACTGCGTCAACCAGCGTTGGGTTGATTCATTCAATCGCGAAGCTCGACCTGGTCTTCAAGATTTGGAGGATGGTGGGCTGGGGTTGGAGCTGAAATTGGAATTCTTCGAGATGATCTGCCTTGAAGCTTGACATGAAATTCGAGATTGAAGTTGTAAGAGGACGTTATTAATCTTGGACCTGCAGCTCTCAATGGCTGACACACCACTTTTCTTTTGCAGTTGCCGGACGGAGACAAGCAGAACTTTCTCCATCATGGCGACCGCCAGGTGTGCGCAACTGCTGAACCTTATTATTTTGATGCTGGCACTTTTTTGTGTGAAAATTGTACAGGATAACTCTTATGATGTCTGTATAAGAGCTATCGATATAAGCTCCTGTGTAACACTGTCTATTTCCGCAATTCTACCACCTTCTGGCAGCGAGCACGTAAACTGTCTATGCGTCCTTGACACTTTTGTGAATCATAACTACAGCATCCATCCCTATGTCGTTCCAGCCCTTCAAGAAGGGTAGCTGCGGCACCTGCACTGGTGATCCATGCAAACTCATCATCACAACTCTCCAATATAGTCTCAAACATGCGCGATTGCAAAGTTGCATTCTCGTTACTTGCAGCACCCACTGCACCGCCGTTACCATTCCGACACGACGACAACAGCTCCAAAACGCCTTCAGCGAATCTGATTTGAGTCTTTTTGTCAATCTTGCTGAGATCGACAAAGTGAGATGGGTCAGGTAGCTCGCATATCTTCTTGAAAGCTTCAAGGCGGAAGGGATGAACCTCTACGACAGGCTCTTGACAGGCAGTGATGAAATTGGCAATCAGGATGAGCTGGAGAGAGCTGACGTAGATGAGGAAATCCGGTATGGAATTGAGAGCAATAGGTGCCAGTGAAAAATCATCGAATTCCTTTCGTTCAGGTAACAGCTCTCGTCCTATCCTTTTTACCCAGTTGAGCAGCCCATCGAGGTCGTGTATGCGTTGCCAAGGTGTATACACCAGAAGACTACAAACAACCGCATCTGCAAAAATCTTTGTCAAAGCAAAGAGCTCATGCTGCGCCAGTACGGACGAGTTTGTCGCATTTCTGATAGCCATGGAGACTTTCTTTGCAAAGTCGTTGTGAGCGGCGTACGGAGACTTGGTCAAACAGTAAAAGAGTAGCCAGGTCGCGGGGAGATATTTGGTGGGATCCCCATACTCGCTACCAAAGTCAGCGAGGATGCAATCTTCAAGGTATAAGGACTCGTCGGCCTCACAAAGTGTCACTGCATTGAACGATTTGTTGACGAAATAGTCCTGGATGAGTTTCCTGCACTCGACCGCTTCATGAAACTGGGATTTACAGGCCCAGTCTCGGTCCCAGGTGAAGTGTCTGAGTGAGTAGACGAATAGAGTGTCGAAAAAAGGGTCTCGTTGTGTGACGTCGGCGAATCGCCTGATCGGTGCGCATAATGAGTCTATGAGCCGAAAGTTATCATTGACTGAGAATTGGATGGTTTTCAGCTCATGGGTGATCGTCTCTGACAGGAAATTATACGTCTCAGACATCATATGAGGCTTTTCGAGGCCGGAATCCACGGAGTTGGCAAGGAAATGCCCAAGGATGGTTATCTGTGCGACGATCCACTGCTCCAAGTCGACATCCAAGGATGAAGGAATTATGTCTTCTAGCCTCCTTGAATGCTCAGCATCATCCCGAGCAGATACCAACAGGTCCAGAGCAGGGAGGAAGTTCACCCGGAATGCCTCATAGACACCGAATGCCCATGAGTAACTGACCTCAGTAATACGGGCTTTCAGCTGCCTGCGTAGACTGTGCGTCTTCGGTGTCCAAAAAGCCTCCCGACGACCTTGACTCTCCTGCAGTGCGTCTTTTATAGAGGACACACCGGCCTGCAAACTGCGTAGTTGACTAAAACGCAACAACGCAAGAGCTGAAGCAGCATAGTGTTTTGGGAAATCAAACGAGTCGAGTTTGTACTCTATACTTCGAGGGAACCACACTCTCGTCATGTCGACTATGGTCCTTCTCCTGATGCCATGGTCAAACCATTCTCCAGAAGTGCTGGCTGTGGACACAAAAACGTAGGCTAATGTCCAAACTGCTCGAGAATAAGCAGTCAGACACCGGACTTTCCGTTTCTCGTCTAGCCAAACGCTAGGGTTCTGGCCAAAAGCTGCGATATGAGAGATGATGTTCAATGTGGGAGTATCCGATATAAAGAAAGGGACGATTAGGGAGATGTTTGCATAACGGACCCGTGTAGAGTCATAGATGGCTTCTGGGATGGCCTCGATGAGAGGCAAGAACTCGAAATCGTCCGTCAGAGACTTCAAGGTGAATGCCAATGCTCTTTGGGATTGCTCCCAAACTACAGTGTCGTAGGACTGTTCCCGGGTAGAGGGCTGAGTCCGACCTTCACGCGATAATAGGCTGTTGAAGCGCCGCAGCCAACGTCTGGTTATGTTTCGCCAGGGAAGGAGGATGCTGGATATGGGAGTGCGGAATGGCGCATCAAAGGAGATGATGGGGAGCAGGGTGAAGAACAAGTATACGATCACGAGTATGGCCAGTACACAACTCATGAGAAGTTGTAATATTCTGTTCACTGGGATTAGGAACGCGACTAGTCCGGCAAAGAACAGAATCAACGAAAGGTGAAGAAGGAACGGGATAAGGTCCACTATGGCATGCATTCCAAATCGTCGCATGCCAAAATACGATGCCATGAGGATTCTGGCACGGAGGACTGGTGAGGGTCGCAAATTCGTTCCATGGATGAAGTCGCGGATCCATTGTTGCACAAAAGTTGCGAGCAATGAACAGGTCAATGCCAATGCGAGGGCAAGAAACCAAAATATATTGCAAACAACAGCCGAGGTAGGAGGTTGGAAGAGTGTCGGTGGTTCTAACGTCACAGTCGTACCGTTGGAGGCAGCTGCTAATTGTTGAGAGATCTGCGCAAGCAGGCTAGCCGAAGTCTGAAGCTGGTCCTCTTGGAGCGTCTGGTAACTTTCAATGATAAAAGCTGTTAAACTGGCGGAATAGAGCGAGGACTGTCGCGTTCTCAGCAAAAGGACTAATCAGTGCGAAGTAGAAAACGCACAAAAATGAGCAAGCCTTCCATGTCATGCTTCCATCCCCGGACTAATTCTCCATCGTACTTTTCTGCTTCGCGAAGATAAACACTCCATAGCTTAGAACACGCGTCTTCGTCTGCTCTGGACCTATCCTTGGGCTTGCCCATTTCAGTATCACGATCATCTACTGGCCTCGAGCGTTTCAGATGGGTTTCTGGGCTTAAAGGATAACATGCTCACGATCCATAGTTTTTCGGATTCACGAAACTGTGACTGTAACCTCGGAGTTGTAGGTTACTAGGTACAACTGATGCCTAATACGACTTCGGTAGCTTCAGCAACAGTTGAAAGAGGCAGCAGATGTAGAGGCATGAATACGTACCTTTCCAAGGACTGCAGACATCAGTTACACACGTGCAAAAATAGTAAAATACGAGCGCTCAACGGGCGCCAAACATAACCAGTCAAGTAGAAGCTTGAAGGCAGATTGTCCTAAGCTTGCTTCGCAGTACAACGAAAAAGGATGAAATTGACAGCGGACATGGTAGTGAAATTTGTCATGATAGTTGAGGGCAAGTTGAGAGCCAGACTTCGAAGTTGTGAATACATACTGACCAGTTTATCACTTCTGTTGCTAAAATTGAACTTTCCTTAAAACATTCATTCACTATTAGAGTACAACAGTTAAACTAGTACATAGTCTTATTACACTTCCGTCATGTGCAAGATAGAAGTATTGTCCATAAAACCGAGAAAATGTCATGATAAAGAAGCTACGGCCAACATTTAGCCTTTACTTTGACCTTGTGGAAAGCCTGAAACTTCCACAGGTGCTTCCGACTGTCCTCCGTGAAGTCCTTCCTCCCAAAGAATCTAATGGCGATACTAGTGACCCTGGACATTGTCCTGTGATCATCGTCAGCGCATGCTGTACGAGGCGACGTAGGGCATATCCTCCTGGCCAGCATGTTAACAATATCATTGGGGTTGCCGCCCGAATGAGTCAAATCCGCTTCAAAGTGAAACGTCTGGAGATTTGGAGCAAGCACTCCTAGACCATTATCGTCAAGCTCACTCATACCCTCTGCGAACACACCCAAATCAACATTAGGACAATATTGGATGTAGAGGGTGTTGAGAGAAGCACCAACACCTTTAACGAACTGAAGGAGGTGGGTAGCGTTCACGCCTTGGAGGTTTTCAAGACGGAGAGAACGCAAGGAGGAAAAGGAAGAGGAAAGGTGCTGGGAGTAGAGAAGGGAAGAACCGAGTACGTCGTAGGGGTAGAGTGAAGCTCTGACACGTTCAATTAGTTGTTGGCGGGTACGAGCTTTCACAGAGGAAATGCGATCACCATTGGTGTCACTTGCGCCGGTGGCAATGTCGATGGCTTCATGGGGGATGCGAATAGCATGTACAATGATAAGTTCTTCCAGCGCAGGAAAACTAAATCCACGCAGAAACATCGCAGCACCACCAGTGCCTTGGAGAGTGACGCGTAGAGATTTCAATTTCGTCAATTGGGCGACTGAGACGGTTCCACCAAGCGTGGCATCTGGATCTGGGATATTGGTGAGGGTGGGGGGAACAGGTGGTGGGATACGTCGCATCCCCTCTGGAACATTGTCACTGAGACCAACCCCATCAACGTCATCATCCTGCTCTACAAGATTCCAAATGCCAAACGAATACTTGTCGTAAGTCTTGTGGTCAAAGTCCGTGTACAAATCCTCCGACCCGTCTTGCCAACCTATGGTCAACGACACAGTTTCTAGATTGACCCCCGCAGCGAGGATTCGCCTCATTTCTGATGGCTCCGTCGTCGTGACGTTCTCCAAGTACAAAGTCGCCAGTTGGTGATAAGGGAGGTCTAAGATTTCGAGGCCTGTGCGGTAATTTCCGCCCCGGTAGTCGTCAGACTCATACATCTCGCATCTACGGTCATTTACCCCATCAAACGCAATCCGAACAAACTTCAGCTCGGGAGCGACCGAAAAGGTGTTGCTGACATTGTCAACAAACGCTTCGTCATAAAGCCTCTTGTGCCTGTTCAGTTTAATCTCAGAGTAATCCCAACCCATGTAGGAGAATGTGAGATCTAACGACTGGAGTTTAGGGAGCTCCAAAGGAGCGTGCTGGAGGAGCCCGAGAGAACCAGATTTCGGAATGTATGACCACGCAGGAAGATGTGTACGCAGGGATCGAAAAGAACTCGAAAAGATCAAGAGGTGTGGGAGTAGTTCGTCTAGGATGAGGTTTTTCCCAAGGCAGGCAGTGGGACCAGGTACGTGAACAAGCCACTGGTTAAGTGCGGCGAGACGTGGGCAGGCACACTGGAATTCTGGGTAACTTGTAGGTGGAGTGAAGTCCCGCCCGAGGTTGACGTCGGTAATGTGCACATCAATAGGGAGGTGGTTCCCTACTCTGCTGAGCCATTCAGCAACAGGGCAGCGTAGTGCAGTCCTCCCGGCCCTTGGAGCGACGAGAAGGTGCTGCCATAAGATACACGCCTCGTGAATGACAGCGCGCCAATGCTTGCAGACCTGGCTGAGAATAATGACGGGAGGAGCACGAGGGCCGGTGGTGTTTTCGGTAGAGAGAGGTGATTCAGCAGGGCATGCCCACTTGAAAATTTCGAGAAGCATCTCTACGGGTAGGTTGGAAATGCTCAAGGGAGATAGAGGCTTGGTTTCTGAAACGACTACGGGCCGAAGAGATGGAGAAGAAGCGGTAGAACTTCTCCGTCTTGAATCGTTCGCAAGTACCGTCGTGCCAGAGAAAACCTTGTGGGACAGCGGGGGCGTGAAGACAGGCGTATCCTGGAAAGGTGCTGACGCCGGTGCTAATGATCGAGAGAGATGTTGAGATTTCGCCTCAACGTTGTCCTCGTTTGGAGGGGAGAAGCACGGCGAAGGAATCCTCATGTGGAAGAAATAGACGTGAAGAATGATGTCTGCGAAGCAGAGAGATAGTGAGCATCACTTCAGCTACGAAAGGACAGAAGAACGCACCTAATTCCCAAAACAAGTTAGTACAACACAGAGATGATGTCCAACGTCGTAGTAGTGATAGAGCAGGGTGCGACACAATGTTGTAAGACTTTAACCGTCTCGTAGCTTTTGAACCGTGTCGAGTGTGTTCACATCAGGTGATCGTATTAGCTTTCCAGAGACAAAACGAGGAGAACAATAAGATCGACAGGACTATTGTCGCCCAAATATGGTCGTAACTTATCAATTGATTTTCCCAGAAGCCAGGGGCCGTTTAAATTTGTGCAACGGATCCGGAAAACATCGTTATTGATTGATCGCAGGGTCGGGGCAAGGCACAGGATAGAGGAACCCGTTGTGTACATCCTTGTACATCTCATCTTCGGAGGAGGTATATAGATTGCTTCACAGTGATGGTAAAAATGTCGAATCCCACTTCGTAAGGGTCAAATTGCAACGTGCCGGAGTACAAGGGGGTGAATATAAGAGCTATTGCTGTGCTGCAGAAGTTTGTTAGTTGTGACGTCGCTCGAAGGAGTGAAAGAGGGCTAACCACAGGTTTTGACTTTCCGCCCTCAACACGTGACGTCTCGATTAGGCAGGTGCTTATGTCATTTAGAGATATTGTAGTTTTCGGCAAGTTTTCGGTGAATAATATTTCTCGGTGGTCCGGAAGCCAGAAAGGAGAACAAAAGAACTTGGACCACTAGGTTCCCAATTGGGAAAATTGGACTTTCAACCGTTTTCACCTCCTCTCCTCATCGTCCGCAATGTTCTCCAGCTTCCAAACTTCTGTTCCCGACGTCTCTCCACCTTTTCCGAGCCTCGCTATACCTGTTGATGCCATCAACGATCAGCAGACACACGCCGCCAATTCTAAATTCAGTTCTTGCGATCGGGACAGGTACAGCATCCCCGGAACATTCGAATACGATTCATGCCACAACTACACAATGTCATGGGGCTCAATGGAAGAATTCCGAGAGTGGCTAGAACGAGAAGAGGACGACAAGCTCATTTCACTTTGTTGGCGAGGGATGAGTGGGGTCATGGTGAGTCGTTTCGCAGAACCGGGGTGTGTCAGCTAGTATATCTACTTCATCTTCTCAATCCTTGCCTTTACCTTCCCCTGCTCCTGCTCCACTTGCTGCACCTCCCTCTTCTGCACCTCCTATTCCCACTGCTGTTGCCGCTCCGCATATAGCCTTACCTTACCCAAGTCAAACCCAGGTGTATCCAACACCTTCTCAACATTATACTCATTATTATCCTCCTTATCCCTATTATTACATGCCTTATGGACAGTTTTCTGGTCCTTCGGGCCCACGTACTTGAGTAGATACTCTGTTGTACAAATGTATTCAAATTTAGGAGCTCCGGAGCTCGTCCGAATAATCTTTATTTGTTCGAGACAAAATGTAGCCGCCTTTTGCCGAGGACAAATAACCTTCCTTTTCTGTCCGTGAGAACATCACGTGTTGAGGGCGAAAAGTGGACAACTGCTAACCACTGACTCTTCCGTCTTAATCTTCGCTTATTCTCTCTTTCAAGAATTCGCATCACTGGTAATTCCAAGTCCTCTCGGAGCTTGAAGTCGTTGGGTATGATCCTGTCTGTAAAGTAGGTTCATCGTCTCGGGCTGGTCATGGTGAAAGGCGTATTTTTACGCACGTCAAAGTCTCCATCGTCATATTCTATTCATCCAAAACCCGAAACTAAATCACCATCATATCGCATATACTCGAAGCCTCAAATCCAAGGCTGTTTGCAGCAATTCCAACTTCTCAAGGTGACGAGATTGATTAGCAGTGGTGGGTAGTAGGTGACGAACGCGTTGATAGTCGTGTCTGGCCTGAAAACATAGCAGTGAGCATGTCATCTCATCATGCATAGGAACATGATAAAATCCACGAAGAAGGACCTCTCTCAGAACAGAGGGTCGAGTTATTTCGCTTTAAAGGAGAGGAAAACCAAACGGACTCACCTCCTTTAAGATCTGAACACATCACCGCCGGCTGACTGGAAGTAAGTCTACGACTACTGAGACCGTAGTTTGAGCTGGCTTCTGCTGGACAATTTGGTGACTTTTGAGCCATAAAGGCGTTCAGCGAAAAGATAGATCCAGTACCGAAAGATAAACGCACAAAAATGGACAATTTCCAATAATATGATCTTCAACGACATCCCCGCTTTGCCCAGCTCAAAAACCATAGTCTACTATGGGTCTTGCGTGTTTCATATGGGTTTCTAGGCATCATGGACGATGTGCTTGCGTCCTGGTCCATATACTTCCTCTGCGTACTCAGGCCTCAGGTTTCGCGAAACTTTCAGTTTCTTCGATTGCGGTACCAATCGGACTGCTGCCCCGACTTTAGTGCCAGTAGTGTTAGAAATTGTCGAAAGAGGCAGAGGCATGAATTCGTACCTTCCCGAAAACTGCACACATCTGCAGACACTGAGACAGGGACGAGACCACCTATCACGTCATCATATAGGTACTTATAACCGTCCTCGCCGTGAAACGACAAGAAGGAAGTGGATTGCTCGCCTTGGGTTATGAGGAGTTTGTGGAAGTCAAGACAGAATGTAAACTTGTTAAGCGTCTGCAAGCTTCAAAGCCGCTTGAGTCGGTCTTTGCCATTTGGAATTCATTTCGTGTAAAGCTAAAGGATACAGAATAATACTTACCGAGGGAGTACCGTGGCCATCTGAGTACTAATTAATCCAAAAATCCAAAAAAGTTAACCAAGTTGAACGTTAAAAACTGTGAGTACTAGGTACGTAAAAAGCGAAAGCGAAACAAAGATGGATGGTATAAGATTCCGGAATGTAAGAAAGCAAGGTATATAACGAATAAAAATATGATGTTAAATGATAAATGAGTCCAATCCAATCTATTCCTAGGTGGGTATTTAACCGTCACTTAACGGGTTACGGTTAAGAGTGACAAGGCATAACGAGTATTGAGCATCGAGTTGAGAAGCTGAGAGGGTGAGAGTCATAAGTGGATGAGGTGGATGAGAATTTTGCATAGCAGTTGACATAACATAGCATCAAGACGTGAAATCAGCAGAATCAGAGAGGGGAAGAAGTGGAGAATTGAGAATGCGCCACTGATGAGAGTGGTGAGAGTAGCCATGACCCTCAGCGCCGAAGTATGCTAGCTGGGTGTATCATCAGCGAAGGAACCCCAATGAAGGAACATGCGTTGGTAGGAGGTGTGTATATTTGACGGTTCACCGGGCGGGTGTCGGGGAAGAGGTAGAGGGATAGACGTCCTGCGTAAAGGGAAAAAATCGCAATCAGCACTTGGACGGATGACACACAAAGGAAAGAGAAGGAGAACTCACATTAAGAGACCCATTCTCTTCACTGCACCAATCATACTCATCATAATCAGAATCAACATAGAACCCATGAGGCTTCGAGAGCATATCGCTCCGCAGAGTCTCAATGTTAATGTGACTCCGACTATCGGTGTCCAGGAGATTATCATTGCCTGCGCTATATCTGCTGTACCTGCTGTACCTTCTTGAAGTTCTTCTGCTGTAATGAGAGAGAGAACGTCGGTTGAAGGTCGGTTGGGAAGGAGATGATGGATAGAATTCGGACTGGGAGTCCGTTGGTGTTTGGGTTTGAGTATGGGGATGGGCAGAGGCCGAGGTAGGACCAAAAGCATCGTGGGTCTGTAGCAGACCTGAGGGAGATTCCAGTCCGTAGTCGCTCTCGTCTTCTGAATGAATATCTAGAGCACTTTGAGCAATTGTTCTGAGGCGCTTTTTCAACTGCGATTCATATCAGTAGTCAGTACTGAGATAAACAGAAAGTAAAGTAAGAGTACACACCTTCTTGTTCTGTCTATTCGTCTCACAAAGCCTCATATAAAACGATTCATTCTCTTCCTGCATCTCTGCAATGAGCTCAGCCTGTTCTTCATGTTCCTTCTCCAATTCCTCAATCCGTTTCTCTAGTGACCGAATCTGCTCCAAATGTCCACAATCAATATCCGGTCCTTGACGACAATGTCGCCGTAACGGCGAACGGGTAGGCGAGCTGGATGATGAGGGTCCTGCCAAAGCTTGAGCAGCCTGAACTGCAATTGCCAATGCCTCGTAATTCGCAATTAGGTCAGAAACTCTGGGGTTGCCTGAGCTACGACGGTTCGATGCCTGAGCCGATTGGAGAGGTTTGGTCTCACGCGGGCTGGAACGGTACGGTCCATCAAAAGCAACCAAAGTAGAGTTGGGTGACCAGGGAGTAGAAGGTGATGGGGGACGGGGATGGGTATGGGGACGAGGTGTTGTCGGCGAAGACACCGATGTTAGATCCGAACATTTGTGATTGTGATTCCTGCGAGGTGTTTGGCTACGAGAAGGTGAGGGTTCGTCGATGGGATGGGAGCAGGCAGTTGATGATGCAACGAACGAAGTGTTGCTCGATGACGCATCGAAGAATAATGGAGGAAGTGAAGGACAGGGTTGTTGCTCCACTCCTTCGGATGGACGGGTGTCGGTAGAGACTGACGATGGGGCAACTAGCGTCAGACACCGGGTATACGAGAAGAAAAGAAGCCACATACAGAGCAGTTCACTCAATAAAGGACGTTTGCTCTTCTTCAGAGGCAGCTCGGGAAGAGCCTGGGGTGGTGACCGGGGTGTACTAGACGTCGATGCATCCGACGAGTCGTCGTGTACTAGAGACCGATCTGGAGGAAGATTCTGGTCCGAATGTTTGAGTATCTTTTTGAACGCTCTGAGAGAGCCTGAAAACGGAGGCTTGGCTTTGAATTTGGATAAGCTCATGAGACTCTGATGTAGCTGGCTTTTCGCGACTGTGACGAAGGCTGGCGAGAGGAAAGGGTCTAATTTCCGGCCAGGCAGTCCCCTGAGAAGTCAACAAGCTCTTGAGGCTTGACTTTTGGTTGACTTTTGGTCGAACAGTGGAGGAGCAGAGCAAGCCTGGACCAAGCTGGAACCGTTGCCAATGCCGCGCGCTTGGCCAAAAATTGAAGTTGTGCACGTGATCGCAGACGCGTATCAAAGCTGTGTCTTTTCTCCACAATATGTACCTGGTTCAGAAGTCATACAGATGAGGGATTATGGTTGTAGAGTGTCTGGAGCATTCTCCATGTATACTTATAGGCGCCTATCAATGATAAAAAGGCGAAGCTACAACTTGTGGGAAGGAGTACATCAAAAACACTTATTACCGCGGTCTTCTAAAACCTCTTGTCTCTGCCCTCGACATTCCAATTCACGATATGGACCAGAACACTTCAATCATCGCAGAACTACGTGCCGAACAAGTAGACCAGATTTCGGACAACGTATCCAGGCTTTCGTACCGCCTAGCATCACTGGACGCTTCTGCTGATCCATATTCATCACCGTCATCTCCGCTCCCTCGTCGATTGCAATGGGCACTGGAGAGATCGAAGGAATTATTCAACAAACTTGAGCCAAAGCAGCTTGTTGTTATACTACCAACAATAAGGAAGCTGATGGAACTTGTTAATGAAAAAAAAATGGCTGCATTTCGAGAGACTTGACAACTTTGCGCAGCTCTTGGGCAGACTAGTGGTTCTAAAAGAGAGAAAAAGTGAGACCTCTTTCACTATATACTCTGTTTACTGACATCCTCGCTTTTTCCCCTTGTCATTGTTATTGTTTTCTTTTCTTTTTTTTTCAGATAAACTACCAGTCGTTCGGTTTCTGCCTTGTAACTCCGACCTTCCATCTTCCGAGCTCAATGGACCTGTTCCGTCTGAATGGCTGGCAATGTTAGTGTATCTTTCCAAAACCTGCCACCTCGTCTGACGTCCCGTCTAGGTTTGTACACTCAGATGTACCATCTGTGTGCATTGAAGACCATAACACATGCTGCAATGTCTGTCTAGAAGATTTTGAAGAACCAGCACTAGCAGCAGAGTTTCAAGTTGACGGTGGTGACAACGAGACCCAAGTGAGTCTGAAACCATTGAGGCAGTTGATATGCAGGCATGTATTGCACATCAGTCTGTGTTTACCTTCTATACTGCTCTCAGTGATTGATGATATCTTCAGGAAGACTGTCTACCTATGTTTCAAATTGATGGCTATGATGCAACGTTCGAGTGCCCCACATGTCGTGCAGAAATCTGGACCTCCCTCAGCATCTCCTCGGACCAACAGCAGACTTCTGATGATCACCACAACAATCCCCCACCATGGCATAAGATAGACGAGAACATGTTGAATTGGGCTGCCTGGTTTATTAGGGACTTTGATGAGGCCCTGAATAGCACTACTCGTGGGCATCCAGTCAACATCAACACGTTGGCTATTTGGAGTGATCAGACATACAAGAGATACATCTATTCCAGGATGACAGATAGCCCTGAGGGACTTGTGGATTGCTTAATTGTTGGTCCAAAAAGGGCACAGTCTATTGGTGCTCTTGTCTCCAAAGGGGAGCATGGGGACGCAAGTAGGGAGCTAGAGAGGTTTTGGGGTTTCTCGGGCCTGCAAGGTGCACCTTGTTTATTGGCAGTGTTAGACAAGCACGATCGCCAAGCAGAGTGCCATTGGGTGGTGCACAGATTCTCGCTCCCTGATGGTGCTCTGACAACATACCGCTTTCACACTGAGCTTCAGGCTTGTCCTGATTGTCGTCCTGCGTTGTGGTGGCCCGCCATCTGTCTTGCATGGCCTGATGCTACCATCTGTCCAAACCCTGGCATGCCAACACTAATCCACATTGACCAACCAATGGAACTGGGGGTTGATGACTGTTGCTGCAGTTGGTATATGGGACAACATCCTCATGGGTTTACCAGCTGAAGATAGTGTGGATCTTGAACATCTCAGGGATCTTATTGGTACTGAGGTCAAAAGTCTTCGTGAAAGACATAACTCATGTGTAAGTTATCTCTCAACGTTCTTGGCTGACCTGTATGGAAGATGTGAAAGAGCTGAAGGTGACAGGCTGGATCTCTAGACTTGAACAATTGTAGGACAGACTGCATGATGATTATATACTAAAGAATGGCCTAAATCTCAAGTTTCTGCTAAGTAGAAAAAAAGAAATGTTTGGGTTGAAGGCATGCCCTCGCAAGTGGCACCGCTGTTTACTGACATGAAAATCAACAAACTTGTCCCTTCAGGCCATGGTAGTAGATTTAAAACTATAGTTGAAGTTGAGAAAAAGATGAAGGGAGCGAAAGTGAGAGTGGAAGTGACATAGGTCAGTCTTTGAGCTTCTTTTGCTGCTCTTCTCTCACCTTCTTTTTCTTTTGACTGCAATTTTCGGGGCCAGCACCATCCAAGGAGGACGTTATTGGTGGTATAAGCGCAATTATCTGGGCATTGACATTGCTGCCTCTCATCAAGATTCAAATATGTAAGTACTTTCTTGAAAGGCTTTCAGCTCACTGGCAGTCTCATCTAATTCATACAGTGATGTTTTCGACAACGGTTTTGTTGAGTGTGCAGATGGTTTGGGTGAAACACTGGTCGTTTTTTGTTGCATTGGGGTCTTTTGTGATTTTTGGGTTTTTTGACGGGTTGTTTTGGGGAGCGAGTTTGGAGAAGGTGTCCTCCGGGAAGGATCGTGGGTGTCCTTGATGATAGGTGTGCTTATTTTGCCAGAATCTTACTTTTTGCACTCAGGGCCACGCTGATGGTCTCCTGGACTTGGGCAAAGGCTAGATCAGCTAGTTCCTGAGACTTCCCCCCGCAAGTCTGACTGTCTTGACAGGGTCTGGAAGGACGCCTTTGGCGTCAAAGTCTCCATCGGTTCATTACTGCTGTTATTTATGACCCCTGGAGCTCCAAAATGTAATACTTAATCTGTAAATGTGTTGTATACCTCTCGCGTCTCTTTAATAAGACCGTCTCCATTTCAAAAGACTGCGTGAACTAAGCACACGCCATACAGTTCAGCGACGAGCGTTCATTTATACTTGCTGTACAGGCGGCTGTGCTATTCCCGGAGTGTCTTTCATGGCGTGCGCAGTCTGAGGATCGTAATTTACAACTGATATTACAATGAACAGTACAGTACTATAATTTATAACATAACATAGATCTGGAATCACCAGTGCAGCTATACAGCGATGCATATGCAGAGTAACCAACAGTAGATAACATCAGCCAAGAATCCATTCATCCAACAATCAACCTCATCACTCCTTTCTGCAAATCCACTACACAGCCTCTAAACCAAACTTTATGCAACAAATAATCAACCCTTTTCACTCCTTGTGCCAGCTCGGCCTGCATAGCCTCTACCGACCCAAGCGCCTTACATCTCCTCCTGTACGCCTTAGACACTGCTGTCTCCTCCGAGGACGAAAGCTTTGCCCAATCCCCATGAGTTATCCTCGTATGCAACGTTCTGTGGATTTGAATCAACACGTCTCGCAGGAGGATTGGAGGTTGAAGTCCTGTCCCGGACGTATCGAAACTGATCATCCCACTGGCAGGTCCATCAGCAATTGGGCGTAGATCCAAATGATGTCGTAGATCAATAGGCCAATCTGGAATTAAGGAGCACACGATACGTAGTCGGTTAAGAGGTGGGTACGTCGCGGGTTGTGAGAGGATGTCAAGTCTGGCGGATTGGGGCATTCCAGGCCCGATGAGTTGCATCGGGTTGAACTGGGCATCGGCAAGGTTGAGGAGGAATTCGCCAGTCCAGGTTTGGGCGTTTAGCCAGGGATGGATGTGGAGTTGGGATGGGTATAATGGCTCGATAGAGGGTGCGTAGGGATCCCATGTCGATAATGCAGGTGAGTAGGGAAAGCTGGGGTAAGAGAAAGAGTGCCGACGTCGGTGTGGCAGGTCATAGGGGTCAGAGGTGTCGGGTAAAGGTATGTTGGGGTAGGCAGGTGTTGGTGAGTAGTAAGAGGGAAATACGCGATCACCGTGCCAGGATAGACGTCGTGGACGGAAAACAGACGTATTAGGCACATTGAGGCTGGAAGGGAAGAGTGGTGCAGAATTCATATTCGGAGAATCGGGCAGTGGGATATTAGCGTCGGTGTAGGGAGAGTGGTATAAAGATGCAGAAGGTATGAATGGAGAAGCTGGGGTATAAGCAGCTGGTGCATAGTCCGAATGGGTGTATGCATTATGCTGAGGGACGTAAACGTAGGGACCAGACATTGTAGGTCAAGTTCAGAAGGATTGCCTTTTGGAAGGGCGGGGTACGCGTTTATAAGCGACTGGGGTGAATAGTAAGATGAAGAGCGGTGCCGCCGCGATTACGCAGCTGCTGTTGATGCCTAAGTTTAACTTGTTGTGTGGAAGTGACTACCAAAGTGTAACCCAACTGGGAGTGGGATGACGGATGCTGAGTCACCCTCACAGCCAAGTCGTCTAAGAAAATTGTGCTGAGCAGAGCTACTGGGCAATATGATCGCTGAGGCTGCTCTATGCAAGGCACTGTGGAAAGGTTTTCGTATTGGAATCTGGATTGGTAGAGACCGTTGAGCGTCACGACGGTATTAGCCCAAAAAAGCATAAATGAACCTCACCAGTGGAACAGCTCGCGAGATATACTCAAGCACGCAACTACGTTCGCTGAGGTACAGAAGGGGTCTATACCAGCGGATTGGAGTTCAAAAAGGGTTGAGTAGCTGCGTGTTATCGATCGTTTTACACTTCTATCCCAAAATAATGTAGACGCTGGGAGTTACGAATCAAATCGGACTTTCAGAAACCCAATCCGGGAAGTACATACCATAGACAACACTCATCGATCCGGTCAATCATCAAAGGGCTTGCAAGGTTCTCCTCTATATGATGGAACACAATGCCGCTCAGGAGAAATGGACTGTGAAACGCATAATCTGAGCGTCTGGATGAGTTCCTGACCAAGTTATTATTGCTTCAACCTTGGGGTAATGTAATAAGCTGCCAGAAGTGAGTTACATACATAGACACGAAGTGTAGAAATGTCTGGGTAACGAGACTAGAAGAGAGTGTAGCGGGTTCTTCAGGTCGAGACTCGAGATGCAGTCTTGCCACCGGTTGTTTGACGAGATTCAGAAGAGAAACGAAGTTCCCACACGCGCACTGACAACTTTACCATCACCCATCGCCGTACCCGGGTCCCGTTTCTGACTCGTTTTCTTTACCTCCAAGAAGTCAAGCCTTCGCAAAGAGGGGCTTCTGTACATGCCCAATGATGATTGGGCTGCTGACCAGGGATTCTCGGAAAGCGCGCTATTGTTGTCAAGCTCCGTAGTACGCGGATGAACTATTGAAGCGTATGATCAACTTCGAGAATCATTCCTGCCGCTCTCAAGAAGGTGATACAATATTTTGCAATACTCCAGGAACTCGTTCGCGAGGACTTTGGCTGACAGACACAACTTGGCGGTGTCGACTCGGAAGTGTTCTATCTCCCCCCTTACTCAGGTCTGGAATTCCGGTCCCTGTCAGACACTGCAACGGTGATCCAGGTACGTCTTATTGTTTTTACCATGTTTTTCACCTTGTTGAGCCATAGTATAGAGTGATTATCGCCCTTTTTGCGTTCAACTGGAGTTCATGCAAGCGCGTCTGTCGTTTGCAGAGATTTCCTACGTCTTTACCCAGTGTTTACCGGTGAGTCTACGTCTTTTAGACCTCACAAGTGCATTCGAAACACTTAACCCAAACTTGGTATTTACTGTTCAACCTTGGACCCATCCTCCCTTGATCTTCCCTCGACGCCCACAGTTGTATTACTAATCTCCAATAAAAGCCTTGTTTTTTGTTGACTGGTCAATTAACTTGAAGGTTTGTTCCACTACCTCCGCCTTTCCATCCCAAGCTAGATACCTACTCGCGAAATCCTCCTACAGATTGACAAGATGCCACCTGCAAGTCTCATGTCTCTTCTATCTTTACTAGTAGAGCATATACTAATATCTCAACCCTTCCTGCCCACAGAAGCAACTCCATTCGCACAGTCAGACTGTGGAACCCTCTTCCACAAGTCGCAATACACAACTGGACAACGACAACGACGCCACCCAACGTGCCACAACGTCCACAAGGGCTAATGGCAAAAGGAAAAGAGACCATTCTAACGGTGTCACCGAGATTGAACGGCCTGCTAAACGCGCAATTTTTAGCGCCTCTGAGTCGTCGAGTAGTTCAAGTAATCCCGACGAGGTACGTTCATCGTGCTAATGTTCCAAATGATCGATTACTGACTTGGAGTATCAGACTACGGGACCACCTTCAACAGAGAGTCACAGCACGAGAGAAATACGCCACGGCGTCCAAAAGGGCCAATGGCAAAAAGAAAAGGGAACGGTCTGACAGTGTGGCTGAGGCGGAAAGACCCGCCAAACGTGCAATTGCCAGCATCTCTGGCCCGTGGAGTGGTTCAAGTACGGCAGATGAGGTGTGTTCTGTGCTAATGTTCCAAAAGATTTATTACTAATTCGGAAGGTCAGACCCCGAAACCCTCCTCTTCTACAAGTTGCAACACACAACTAGGCAATGTCACTGGCAACACCGAAGACGCTACGACGTCCACAAAAAGGAAAAGAGACCGGTCTGACAGTGTGACGGAGGTGGAACGACCCGCCAAACCCGCAATTGCCAACGCCTCGGGCCTGTCGAGTGCTGTCCACCATGTTGATGTTCCAAAAATAATGATTACTGACTGCTGTCAGATTACAAAACCCTGGTCAATCGGCTCAAGCAATACCAACCAGGTGCAATTCGAGCAACGTAAAATTGATTTAAAGCTGATGTTTGCTCGTATTCTAGTTTACCGACCAAGGTGAGGCCTCTGCCATTGAGTTGGAGCATGAGTCCGAGTTACAGGCTTCTGAACTCGTCTCTACTGGGAATGACGAGTGGTTGACTACCGGAAAGCAAGGTTATCAATCCTCTGAACCTGCTACTTTGCAGAACGTTGGAGCCACCTCGCAAAGCCCGGAATTCCCTTCATCAACCGCAGGAATCCCGAAAATACTTGAATTCTACTCCCGAAGACAAGCGTGATTTACCCATCAACCCCAAATTCGTCGTTTTCCTCAAGCGCGTCATCACCCTCAAGAAAACAATGGATCTCCCGTCGTCCTTGTCCACGATGCCCGGACACCCAGATCACCTTGGTTCCGATTCTAAATCAGGCCTCTACGGTAAATTTCACCTTTCGACATGGCGCTTCAGCAGGTTTTACACATATGCTTCAAATTCAAAAACACAAGAAGATCATCTACACTCTGTCTCAAGACCTTCTCTTCCCCCGTTCTGCAGTGACCAGCCCGAAATCGCTCCAGTCCAAACTCGCACGAGTCTCATAATCGATACAACTCCAACAACCTCCTATTAACATTTGATAGACGAGTTGTCAGTCCCGTCACGACCAGGACCTTTCTCGAAGCGCATTCAAGGTGGAAGTGAAGCACAGTGACTTTTACAAGGGGGAAGCTCAAGGGTCAGGAAAACGAAGATGGTCATTCCACAGAGATGGGATTTTGCTAGGAGGGATGGTGATGGCGAGATTGGGTTAGATTTGCCAGAGCATGAAGCGGCTTGGTATGATATACCCCCAGAAGCTGGATTGACAAGGAAGATCTGGGGATGCCGGAAGTCCGACAGAGCAAGGGTGAGTGACTAGGATGTTTCGATGTCTGTAGTAATTGGGTAAATAGAGGATTGGTATTGGTATCGTGTAGTTTAGTCCATTTGTATGGTGTACTAGTATCGTCAATTCGGAAGTAGTGTACTCCAGAGCAGTCAGTCATAGCGCTGGCAATGGACATGGTCAGAAATCGGACCGTAATAGCAGCAGAAGTGGAAATACTCACCTACAATGGTGTTTCAGGCACTGGAAAGTAAATGTCTATAAATCATCTCGACGCCTCTATACTAGACCTCTTCAACTGAAAATCCTATCCAGCTCATCATAAATGAGGAAAATCATCCCAGAGCTAACTGTCGACCTCGCAATCGTGATCCCACACCCCGCATACAACCCCCGAGGTCCCTGAGCTTTATACATCTGAACTAAAGTCCCAAAAAACGTCGACCTCGTTTTGGGCGCACCGGGTCCTTTTGGACGTAACTCGTCCTCGGTCTGCATCGCGCTTTTCACAGTATCGGCAGGGAAGAACGCAAGATTGAAGGTGATGCCAGAACATGCACCAGAGACGGCTGACTCCCAAGGTAATAGCTTCGGTGGGTTTTGTGAATCTGAGGGTTTAGAACCCAACCGCCGAGCGATGAGGAGAGAGCCAACATATTCCTTCGTTCCAAACCATGCTGCAGATCCACCGGTTTCTCGGATAAAGGTGCCACTTTGACCGACCCACAATCCTCTAACACCTGAGGTACGGATGATGGATGTGAGAACGGATAAGGGACCAGGAGGAGTATTCGTTGCGGCTGAGGGTGCTGGGGTGACTAGGGTCTGTACTTGCATCTTACACTTAACAAGTTCGACAGGTGTTCTAATTTTTTTTGGGATCAACAGTCAGTACGAAGGTTCGTCAAGATACAAAAAGTAACTGACAGCACCAAGCTAGTCACGGCTCCAGCTGCTGCCGCTGCAACTGCCAGTTGAGAAAAAGGAAGCTTCTGGTTTTCAGATGTCCCAGTAAAAGATTTGATCACATTTTGCGCTTCTCTATAACTTAGGAATAATGTAGCATTTTCGAGCATCGCTCCAAACACGGGAGCGGGAAGACCCTTCAGAAAAAAAATAAGTCCTGGTCGGAAAACGATTGAGAGGTCAACTCACCCGGTACAATCCGGGTATACCCTCATTTTTCCATGTTTGCCTCATACAATCCAACGGTCCACTAAACCTTGCAGACGTATCCAGTACTTGAGCTTGTAGCCGGACTTTTGTCAAGTCAAATGGATGTTCGAAAATTTTTGATGCCATGCCAGCTATCTACCCATTGAGCCGTTAGTACAAACCGGCTGGCAAGAAACAGACGAACACTGTTTGACTCACACTTCCAAATGTAATCTCTCGCATTGCTCGATAGGCAGGAGACAAGGGAACAGAATTAACTGGAAAGGCTTCGCTTGGAACGTCCATTGCCTCGATATCGAGTCAGAAAGAAGAAAATAAGCTGCTCTACTGGGCAAAGGCTGGAAAAGAAATAGTGTAATAGTAATCTCAGAGGGACATGTCTAGTCTGAGGACGAGTGGAAGCAGAGAAGTAAATACTAAAGAGAGGAAGCTCTATAGAATTTTTTGAAATCCCGAATTAGACCGGCTTCCGGTCGCGTCGCGTCCGCGTCCCCTGAACCTCTCAACGACTCGAGAAGAGCAGTCAGCCCAGAAGAAATTCAAGAAATTATGAAGTACACGAAGAGATAGAGCTTATGTCCATGTGACTCTAGCACTAGGTCCAGTTTCAGAGATTAATAGACCGGTCGTCCAGATTGAAGGACGACAGCACAAGACCTGCTCAGTGCCCATTTCTCCTCGTACTCAACGACGGATGACCCTATACCATGAAGAATACGCAAAGGGCCATCTTGGGCCCTAGACACGGCTGATGAGGATGAGGTGGACGAAGTCTCGATCCAGCAGTCCTCGATTCGGGTTCTTCATCTTCATGGATTGGACTACGAAGTCGAGAGGGAAGAAGAGCATGATACACGGGAAGTGAGTCTCAGTGAAGAAAAGTGTTTCGTCGCTGCAGTAAACGAGACCGATATGTGTATTTATGGTAATAGTATAGTCAATCTGGTAGGATACATACTCTAAAATAGTCAAAGGCTAGAATTGTACATGATGAGAACTCAACCGTAACGACCAAAAGAAGGATACTCACCTACAACGTGGTATACACTGAAAAGAAAATGTCTCTAAATCACCTCGTCGCTTCTATATGTCTATCTGGAACCCATCAACTGAAAGTCCTATTCAACTCGTCATAAATGAAGAAAATCATCCCACTGCTAAACGTAGACCTCGCCATTGCAACTCCACATCCCGCATATAATCCTCGAATTCCTTTAGCTCTATACATCCGCTCCAAAGTCCCTAAAAATGTCCTAGTCTTCGACGCACCCGCTCCCTTCGGACGCAACTCATCTTCCGTCTGCATCGCGCTCTTTACCGAATCGACAGGAAACAGTAAG
The DNA here is from genome assembly GCA_013368315.1 of Tetrapyrgos nigripes. Lineage (NCBI taxonomy): Eukaryota > Fungi > Basidiomycota > Agaricomycetes > Agaricales > Campanellaceae > Tetrapyrgos > Tetrapyrgos nigripes. The sequence continues at coordinate 501,267 of JAACJM010000024.1, forward strand.
AAGTTGAAGGTAACGCCGGAACAAGCACCAGAGACGGCTGATTCCCATGGTAATAGTTTTGGTGGGTTTTGGGAATCTGAGGGTTTAGAACCCAACCGTCGAGCAATGAGGAGAGAGCCAACGAATTCCTTCGTTCCAAACCAGGTTACTGCTCCGCCAGTTTCTCGAATGAAGGTGCCGCTTTGACCGACCCACAGCCCTTTAAGGCCTGAGGTACGGATGATGGATTTGAGAATGGATATAGGGCCGGGAAGAGTAGTCGTTGCGGCTGGGGTGACGAGGCTCTGCACTTGCATCTTACACTTAACGAGTTCCACAGGTGTTCTGTTTGTTGGATAGGGGATCAACAGTCAGCTCGAAGGTTCGTCAAGATACAAAAAGTAACTGACAGCACCAGGCTAGTCACGGCCCCAGCTGCTGCAGCTGCAGCTGCTAGCTGAGGAACAGGAAGCTTCTGGTTTTCGGGGGTCCCAGTCAAAGTTTTGAGCAAACTTTGCGCTTCCCTATAAGTCAGAAATAGAGTGGCACAATTGAACATAGCTCCAAACATGGAGCGGGAAGACCCTTCAGAAAAGAATAAGTCCTAGTCGCAAAACGACTGAAATTTTTAAAAGACGACTCACCCGGTACAATCCTCGTACTCCTTCATTCTTCCATGTCTGCCTCATACAATCCAACGGCCCATTAAACCTTGCAGAACCATCCAATACTTGAGACTGTAGCCGCACTTTTGTCAAGTCCAAGGGATAATCGAAAAGTCTGGAAGTCATGCCAGCCATCTGCCCATTGAGCTGTAAGTACAATTCTTCTAACTAGTAGGAGACGAACATTATTTGACGCACACTTCCGAAAGCAACCTCCCGTACTGCTCGATGGGCAGAAGACAAGGGAGCAGGATTAACAGGCAAGGTTTCGCTTGGGACGTCCATCGTTGTCAATGTCAATATCGAGACGGATTAGTAGAGTGTAGAAATAAGTTGGGTCCGAGGAAAGAAAGAATGTGCGAAGGCTGGAGAAGAAATGTTGTAACTTGTATGATATCTTGAGCGAACTAGAGCAACATGTCGTACTCTGGTTATGAGCTTAGCGTGGGCGGAAGCTTGGACAGGTTTACGCACCCGAATATCCCCGAATATCGATCCCGAGTCCGTCCGCACTCATGCAATATAACCTGAACCCGTCTAGCGATGATTGCATACATAAAGCGTACAAAAAGCTACAAAGTACACGAAGGAGGTGGGTATATGTAACTTCACCAGTCAACTTGCCTCCTCAAACTCTCCAACATCCAATCATCATGCTCCTTCCTAATCTCCTTCCACGGACCCGCACCTTCTGGATACAACACCATTGAAGTCAAAAACGCCAGATACCTCGCTATGCCAGCCCTTCCAGCCCGAGCAAAGTTAACCAGCACCACTTTCACCTTTCCGGACTCTCCTTCGATGGCTCCTTCATAGTCGCCACCTCTCTGAACGAGGACATTAGACCTCCTCAAATCCCCAAAAACAAACCCTGCTTCATGCAACACGTCCAAGGCCTTCTTCACTCCAAGATACACTTCATCACAGATCTCCATAGACAAAGAGATAGAAGTTAGGGTTTCGCCTGGGAAGTAATCCATGACGACCATGGACAATTCGGAATTCGGTGAAAGTGGTCCGCGATAGAACAACTCTGGCGCAAGACCATGGGAAATTAGAAGACGATGAGCATCTTCGCTGTATGTCCGTACAAACTTGACAATAATGTCTCGAGGGGGAAAATCATCGTCGGCATATGGAGATGGGATGGTCCTCGCTCTATATGTCACACATATGTGCAACGCTTGCTTCTCCATAGGCTCCACATATTCAAACTCGATATTAACCCCGTCTCCCTCAAATCTTGCTCAAATCCCTCAATGACTACTCCCAATCCATTGCGTTCGAGTCCTTGCCGTCTTTATCTCTTAGATGGGACGGTGACTACGCACCGAGCGCCGAGAAACCAAACTGAATGGGTGACCTGCTCAGAACGCAAGTTTTCGACACCGTATAAACGAAGGCAAAGTGCTATTGGAGATACGGTTATATCCAGGACAGTATGCGGTCTTCTTGCCACACTATGAGCTGTGAGCTTCAAGTTGGTGTATGAATGCAAGAAACAAGAAATTCTTACTGTTAACACGTTTGATACATGAAAGCAATACGAAAGTTCCACTGGGTCCGACAAAATCTCTGAGCGCGTTCAATGATTGCAACAACAGCTACATATATAAGAAATACATATATACATAGGTAACTATCATAATAGAAAGTAAAGTGACAGAAAGCAGAAGACGAGTACTAAACGACGCTCGCAGAGCTGGGGGTCTGAAGGGAAAGCAATGCCAACTAGGGCGACAGCAGACAGAAAGCAATTAAACAAATACCATAGCAAAAGTGATAGCAATAGATACTAAGATAGCGAGTGAAACGAAAGCAAAAGGCAAGGAACAAGCACGAGTAATTCCGCGGCAGAATAGACATTTCCTGGATGGTCAGGTCGCCGCCGTGAGGAGATGGAGATCAATCATTTGTCCGCAGATGGCGGTTAGTTCTTTGGATAGCAGTACTTACGTTGGCCAGTCGTAGGATGGGGATAAGGTGGAGGAGGCGAACCCGAGGGAGAAGCATGTTGACCATCTGCTCTCGGAGAGCCGTAATCTGAAGCGTACATGCTGCCCATAGGCGCGTAGTTTGCAGGTGGAGGTGGATAATTTGTTGCAGGGTAAGCACCTAAGTATATTTGGCCTGAGTGATGCTTCTCTAGAATGTGGCATAAGATTGACTAACCGTTCACACCATGATTGGGACTATATCCATGGGTAAGGTGAGCAGGCTGATGGTACCCAGGGACGTTGTGTCCAGTGACAACATACGGCGGCTGAGTTGGTCCAGTCATGGAGAGCACTGCGTATATATTCTTTAACATGCAGAAGACATCAAAAATAAGAGACAACTGACCAGGTCCAGTGGCAGGCGGAACAGCTCCCGTCGTATTTCTTGCACGATGGTCAAGGATGACTGGATACAAAGGTTGAGTAAGTTCCGACGACAAGAAAGTATTGGTATGAACCTTGTAGAGCCCGTGTGTACTCGGGGGTAGGCTGAGAGGGCATTTCGATGGCCCCTTCGCTTCTGTCACTGACATGAAAGGTCGTTTCCCGGACATCAGCACGCCGACTGTCGCTAAAACAGATGCACATCTCGCTCTCCGTGGCTGGCGTCTCTACGTTGAGACGCTGTCATAATCTGTCATGAGGTAACCAAATCGATATAGAGGAAGAGGATACACTCACCAGGTCTCTCGTCCTGAACCAAGAACCTCGGGTCTTGAGCAGGGTAATCTGGAAACACAACATCGTCGGCGTCGCTGATATAGTAGCCAGCCTTCTTACTTACTTTGATCGGCTCCTGGACCAGTAAAATCTATCAAGGTGGCATATATGTAAGACACAATTAACAAGGGAAAGGATCCAGAACCACTCACTTGATGCTGCTCCAGGTTGCGACTGATGAACGAGCTGAACACGGTCAATGTCCGTTCCCGTACGAAGGGTGGAGACCTGTGACAGACGAGGCTCGTAGCTGCGGTTGAAAAAATGCACCTGTCCAAGCGCTTCACTAGAAGAACGGCCAGTGCTTCGACGAAGCAACAAGGATCCTTTTCTCGATTTAGGCATGGTACTGGTCCTGGGGTTGTGGGGAGGGTGGCGAGGTAGGTCAGCTACTAGAAATCAACAGGGTTTTAAGTTGTGAATTTTAAAATTGACAATACCGCAAACCTATGTTGCCTCATGAAGCGTGAAGCTTCACAGCCTTGGTCAGCCCAAATGTGATACCTATAAACAGCAAGTACAAAGCGCAGATATGATCAAGGATGCAATAGCATGTGGAAGCAGACTTGCCCACTTTGAAACTCGTTACCTCAGAATTCTTATGCCGCCCAAGTGTTTCAGCAACATGGTCTTTTACGTTCCAAAGAACAGTATAGACCGACCTTGTCGTATGATCTATGGCAAAATAGAGCTTGACTCATATCCCATACTGGGTGTACTAATTCGGTTCATTTGGTTGTATAAGATCAGGACATGTTGCAAGCCCTTGATAGCGGTTATATCGCAATTCACCATGTTGACGTTGGTGCTATCCGCGAATATGGATATCCCTGCATGTTCATCGACCGCTTCTTCGTCTTAGATTAGGTTTAGACAAGGAGACAGCTCAGTCGCGCTTGCTCACCAGGGTCAGAATCGGATCCATCTAAGATTGGCGCTCCCGACTGATTTGCGGCCAGAGGTGGGTGTGATTTCGACGTTTGGAGTTTCGTCCTGCCAGTGCGGACGCATGTGTGGAGAAAATCCGTAACTTTGATTGGTATCCGGTCCGTATTCTCTTTCAAAAATTATTTTGCTTTCGGAACCAGCGACCGTAAATGAAGAACGCAGTGTTTAAACGTTGGAGCTGTTGTTGAAGATGTCGATATGACCTCCACTGGGTTGCATGATGGTAAAAGAGATGATGGTCTCGATTCCTGAACACGAGACTGGGACAAGCAGCTGTCCTGAGGTTCATTGCAATGTCTCGCTTTCGGTTGCTTTAGACCTCCGGAACTTTGTGTGAATCTATGAAAAATCGGATTAACAGCAAAATTTAAGATGGCAAGGAAAAAACCACAAGAACGGAAGTGCTTACCATCATTTCGGTAGTGGAGGTCACTGAAAAAAAAAGGCGTGTTAGGGCCAAGGACAGGACAGACCGGCAAAACGGGTCCATGAGGATACGGAATGGAAGAGGAAAAGTTTTGGCTGAAGTATCTTCGGGCGAGGCTCAATTTCGGACAAGTAATTTCGGACATGTCAACATGAGACATGAGTACATAATGGTTCACTGTCGTATGCATTATGCAAAAACTTTGAGGGAAGCTAGAAGTTCCGTCATAATTGTCAACTAAGGGAGCTCCAAAGATAGCACAGAGTCAGTAGTTTGCGCCAACTGCTGCGATTATATAGCCAGTATGAAATGGAGCACAGGGCCAAAAAGAAACAGGTGAAATGACAGTCCGGGAGGAAGTGCTCGTCGCCTGCTTTGCATACATATCTCGTACGAGATGGTCGAGTCTGCTGGTACAATCCTACACGGCGCTGCCTCTCCAGTATACAGTTGCCCTTAGAGAGAGCGGTAGTAACGAATGACTGGTTCATAAACGTGAGCACACGATAGGTCAGAAGTATTTTCGTAAAACGTGCATACCTTGGGTCCAAAGCTTGCAGAAATTCAGGTGTAGGGCAACTTGAATCTGGCATCTCGATCGCGCCTACACATTCGGCCATGACATAGAAAGATATAGCGGCCGACGCGAGCTCCAGAGCTGTTAGTGAAATTTTGACGTCTTGTTCTTGAGATGGAGCTTCCTCAGTTCCGCTGTTCAACATCCAGACAGTGGGAGACTTGAATTCGGAAATCACTCGGAGCGCTATCATTCATCTCCCATGGCGTGCCATCACTTTGGAAGTCTGCGCAGACAATCAATAGATTGTAGGTAGCCTAGCTTACGGTGAGTCCCTTGCTGACACTCGAGAGTACGCCGCGAGGGGGCCAAATACAGGATTGACACACAGGAGAAGCTCTCCGAGCTAGCTTGCGTACTTCCTGTGAAAATTTGACCTGGATTATTGGTGACACTGACAACCCTTGACGCGAAAAATGACGTACTATGGAGGCCCACTCCTTGGCCTACGTCTCTTGGTTTCGTCTCCATTGCCCTGGGGATTGCGTAAGATAAAACTGACTGGAGCCTGATGGGAGGCACATACTTCTGCTTGAACTTCCACCCTGAGCCAAGTTCGTACTTCTGATTCGATCACAAAAGACTTCCGATATTTGCGTAGTGCTCTAGAAAGAGAAAGTCAGAACCACGTCCATGCAGTAAATGATCAACCATTTACCAAGACCCTGAGCCATATTGACATCCGCATGGGGCAGATGAGAGGATGAAAGGGTTTCAGAATAAAATCGTTCATCACAAATTCCAGCAGGTTTCTGAAAATTCCGCGGATTCCTCGAAGTCATTGGGATCCAGATTGCTAAGTTTTTTTTCATTTCGGGAGGCATCCTAGGCGCTGCTTCCCAAGACACAGTGGCATTCTTTGATCTACTCTAGTGAGCGTCAGTCAGGTCGTCGAGAAGTTTGAAACACCCCAGTGCACACCTTGTGAAGCCTGCTTTGCAGCCAAATCATGATAATATCGAAGTTGATGTACACTGGATGCCCAAGGACCTTCCACAACTATCTGGATTCTGGGGATGGTAGCTCTGACTCCAGCGTTCACTCTTGTTCTGCACCGTAACACCAGTTTGACGTTGCCTGTATCTCGGATCCAATGTTCCTTCCCTGGCTCCTGCAGTGCTGTAGAGGTTGTAGAGTTGTGTGGAAAAGGCGAGCACCTAAACCTGATACCGGTGTCTATGTGGTATTTAGTACGGGAGAAGACCCTAGAGCTGTTGCATGATGCTGTGTCTATGACACCGAAAACAGCTAAAGAGAGCGCTGGAGAAGGCTCTCTATTGCGATGGGAAGCTCTTGAGGTCTCAGCAGCTGGAGCTAACAAACCGTTCGACGGGTAGACTTGGATAGCTAAATGCTTCATAGCGTCCGTGCGTGCCTATTAGGTACCGATTTAGCTCCTTCAAGTTCGTAGCGGTTATGGCTAGTAAAAATGATAGGAATACCTGATACCAACCGCCGCCAGATCAACGCCAGATAGTATGAACCCTAGGTCATAGTACCCCAGAATGCCTCTGGTACTTCTCTACGTCAAATTGCTGCATGGCTAGTCTGGAATTATCCTGGGACGTGAGCTGAGAAGAGTGAGCTATACATGACGGAAGAGGACCAACATGACATAGCCACTACACTCAAACTAAACTTACCAAACCGTAACTTCACGTACCGTGTACACTGTCACCGCAGTCTTTGACAGCTCTTCTTTCTTTACTCGGGATTTATCGCCATGCGTCGTCGAGCTCTAGCGCAAAGACTCAACCGAGGTACAACTGAGGGCAGAAACCCTATGATTGTAAGGCTTACGGTTGGCTTACGGCAATAGATCACAGTGGATGAAGGTCTCCGTTGACGCGTTGACGAACTATACGAACATTCTCCCGCTCCAGCTCCCGCTCCCGATTCTCTAAAACCCTCTCACCCTACCAAGGACCTGGAGCTCGCGATGTTATACTTGGAAACCCGCCCTGTTCTATATCAACACTGCTCAAAGCCCAAGTGAGAGACGGCAATGCGTAATGAAGTGAAAGGTCCTGGATTGTTTACAATGTTTACAAATTGATATTCATCTATGCCTAAAAAAAGGTGTCGACCTCGATGAACCAGACTGTGGTAAAGGTAAAAAATATATGTACTGAATGCTTCGCATGAGCGCTTCTTCCCACTAAAGATATGTTCCTCTGATTTGCCGTTGTGTCTTGGAAAATGAAACGAAGACAGAGGAAAGCATTATTTTTCGAGACAGGCTTTCTGCAAGGCTGCAACTCTGATATCTCTTAAAATCCATTAACAACGTCCTGATTTATTTCCCTTGGCAATTCGTGCCCTCACGTACACTTTGGAACGCTCGCATCCCTTCCGCGAGGGATAGTGTTCACACCACTCAACGTGGCTCTGAGAGCTGTGAGGATAACAGGGTCAAAGGCTTCATCCGAAATATTCTCCATTCTCATTCTGAAACACAATCTCATATCATTCTCTTCCTCCCGGCTCAGGGTTCTCCTCAATCATCGTCGAATCGCGAACCTTGGAGAAAACGTTGATCATTACGAGCAGGTACTGGAATCTCCGAAATACCTTCTCACCGTCCTTCGGGACGTACTCAAAACTTTTGAACCATCGGCCATGGCTCTCGTCCTACGTGGTGCCACCGTCGGTGGTATCCTCCACTCCATGATTTATGCAGGAAGCCTTATCATGTACGAGGAGCGACTTATGGCGATATCTTTCCCAGCCTTGTCCTCGGTGGTCGGATATTGGGTTTGATTTTAAAGTCGTTGCGGAGGATCTGTGATTCCGAAGATATGATGTGCAAAGATGCACTAGTACATACGGTGTTTACAATGCAGAATGGACCGGCGGATCATCCGAATCCGAATCAGTGGAAGCTTGGCCGACTTCATGATCAAGCAAGGTGGCCAGGAGACATTTTGAAGGACAGAGAATACTGATATGTCCTTATATGGTATAATGAGAAATGCCGTGTGTAGGCGACAGTGTAGCGCGTACGTATACTTTTTATAGTAATCAGACCTTACTGCCACGTCCTCGTCAATATTCCTGTTGTGCTGCTACCTCTGGTCATCAATCTGCTATGGGAAACCAACGTATTAGTGAAGACATCAAAGAGTGTGCCCTGAGGTTGTGGGATGTGTCCGACATCTGCTTTGCCCTGGGTGTCTAGACAGACAAGATATATAGATGATCATGTGGTGTGACCCGTAAGTTCATCTGCACTCACGTAAAGTAATAATTAATATATAGCCTGAACCTGTCTAGCAATGATTGCATACAAAAAGCGTACAAAAAGATCTACGAAGTACACGAAGGTCCATGTAACTTCAACACTCAACCGGCCTCCTCAAACTCTCCAACATCCAATCATCATGCTCCTTCCTAATCTCCTTCCACGGACCCGCACCTTCTGGATACAACATCATTGAAGTCAAAAATGCCGGATACCTCGCTATGCCAGCCCTTCCAGCCCGAGCAAAGTTAACCAACACTACTTTCACCTCTCCAGACTCTCCTTCGATGGCTCCTTCATAGCCACCACCTCTCTGAACGAGGACATTAGACCTCCTCAAATCCCCAAAAACAAACCCTGCTTCATGCAACACGTCCAAGGCCTTCTTCACTCCAAGATACACTTCATCGCAGATCTCCATAGACAAAGAGATAGAAGTTAGAGTTTCGCTTGGGAAGTAATCCATGACGACCATGGACAATTCGGAATTCGGTGAAAGTGGTCCGCGATAGAACAACTCTGGCGCAAGACCATGGGAAATTAGAAGACGATGAGCATCTTCGCTGTATGTCCGCACAAACTTGACAATAATGTCTCGAGGGCAGTACCTTCGTCGGCATATGGAGATGGGGTAGTCCTCGCTCTATATGTCACACATATGTGCGTTTCCTTCTCCATAGGCTCCACGTATTCAAACTCGATATGCTTTCCGGGACGTCGTGGGCATGGGTAAGTCGTCACAGAAGGGTAGAAACGTGGATGTTTGTCGTTGAGGGAAGGACTCCCAAGTTCCAGGTCTTCATAAAAATGCTTCAATGTATCGATGCCTTGTCTGGCCGATGAGAGTGTGCCTGCAATTCTTGACAGTTTGTTCTCGTTCAGAAGCGGGGAGACTCCCAACCACATCATATCCGTCAGGCGTTGTATGATAGGTTTAGTCGTCCAGATGGCGCCGTAGATGCAGAGCCAGGACCCTGTGAGAGCGATAAGGAAAGTAGGAGATGACGAGGATTCCATCCATCTTCGCCTCTGGAAAAGTAGATCGTCAGAATTCTGGCGCAAAACGACAGACGAGTCCAATCCTTACCTCAGGCTGAGCCCATAGCTTCTTATACACGTAAAAGACCTCTGCCGTAGGATCGTTACTTGAACCAAACTTCAACCCTTCTATGACGATAGCAGCAAGCGCAGCTTTGCGTGGCGTAGAAGGGTACAAGATGACAGATGAAGGAGATGGAGTCGGATCTGACCCGTTCGGAACAAAACCCCTGGATATGCCCAGAACCGCCAATAGCTGATCCATCGCACTCTCCTTCTGACTTGGAGAACTGGAGTTAGCTATGATGGACGTCATAAGACCCACAGTATCCGCTAATATTTCAGGAGAAGGAGATAGGGCATTGGTCTCGACGTCTTGAAGAAAGTGCAAGAAGGCGGGATGGTAGAGTTCGACAGGCGTAGTGACCATGGATAAATCGCGACCATTAGTGTCACCGCCAGGCCGGCTCTGCGCACAAGCACAAGGACGCGGAGGTCGCTCTTTCTCAACTCTCAGCACGCTTTGATGAAAGGCTGGACGAAGATTATCAGTAAACAGTCGGCGATACAAGCAAGATCCGCGTGCCTGAAACAAGGAGACCAGGACTCTCAGAGACTTCAGCAATAGAGACTCTGCCCGAAAACGAGACAATTGGCACGCAATCATCTTGTGGCGATTCGTATTTCGACTCCAGGAGATCACGGACGAACATGGTAAGATCGATACGAGTACAAGTCTGTTCCACTGGTTTGGAGGTCTTGAAACGTACTCTCAGCTCGTTGGGTGTAGCTAAGCCAGAAAGTGGTGTCTGTGGCTATTTGACACTGTCAGCTGCGCCTTACTGAGGTCCGGGACTTGCACGCACCCTCCAAATGGTCAACGCGGCGCTATGTGGCTTGGGGTATGCATCTGAAGCAATAGCCTGTAGAAGGTCGTTGCAAGTTGCGTTAATATGAACGACTATCTTTCGGAGGCCGAGTTCTTCGTAGTGTAGGTACCTGACAGTCAGAGAGTTGGACATGGGTGGAAAGAGAAAGGAGTATGGCCGGATCCTCATTCATTGCAGTCGAAGATAAACGTTTCGCATTCAACAAGTACCGAATCGGTACTTTCTTGCTTCGTACATGTGCCCGTCATCCTTCTTGGGATTATCGCCAGAGTATTATACAAGTTCCGTGTGGTTTCGGGCAAAAATGCTTGTGGTCTTGGAGTTTCTTTCGAGATGATATCTCGCCCGGTGGGTGGGTGCGCAACCTAATGAACCAATCCGAACAATTTTAGAAAGAAAGATATATGAATGCATAGACGAAGATGATCAGTAGACGACTCACACGTCTCCCTCCGACGCATTCAACAATTAGATCACATCAGAAGTTCTCTCTGGCGATAGACTTTCTATCTGCCAGTGCTCGGGAATTTGAGTGACAGAGACTCCTGAATCGCCAGACAGGCCTGAGAAGAGGAAGGATCATGGCTCAAATGAGCGGATATGATACCGCCTCTGCAGATGCCAGCCCAACTCCTTTATGACTGAGAGAACGACCTTGACAACGCTCCTCAGGGCGTGTCGATAGATGTCGCCTGTGTAGGTGCTTCGCTCTGGCGTATGAAACGCATTTGCTTGAAGACGCTTGGTTTTCAGGATCCTCCAGAATCTGATCATGAATTGGTATGTGAGAACAGTATTTGGAAGCAGGGACTTCATCAGGACGTACACGACGCCCAAAGGTTGAAATCTCTTCCTCCTATTCTCAATCTATTATTAGACAATCTCATCACTCCCTTCCTTCTCCTCACCAGCTGCTTGTCTATCTCATTGCTCGGTCATGGCTGCTGTGGCCGTAGATGTTGAACTCTGCAAGTGACAGAAGAGAATAAGAAAAGTCGACTTCGGGCTGCGCAATGCATATGGAGATGAATGCCATTTGATGTTGGGTCCTGAACCCGGTGGCCTGAATCGTCAGAAGAGTCAGAATGACATTCTAGAGTATGTGGTGGGAATTCTGCAGAAGCGCTGCAGACTCGTACTTCGTGAGAGTAAGGATAGATAGGTTACACCGCACCGTAAGAGATACGTAAGTGTAACTAATAGGATCTCTACGTGGAGCCACTTGCTGGTTCTAGCAGGGCAAGCGACAGCGAAGTAGGGCCGGTCGTCTTGACCAAGCAAGGGCTTCTACGTCGCTGAAGCACTATAGGACGGTGCAGAGACGGCATGGTGTTGTCTCTTTGCAATAATGCACACCACACGGAATCGGTTGAAGAAAAAGATGAAAAGAAACGAACAGAAAGAGTGAATAGAGGAAGAAAATATTACCCTGAGAAGTTATAACCGTAACATAAACCCATTCAGGAAACGCGGCGCACACATTCCAAGCTACGGTCACTCTCACTCGTCCGACCAAACCTCAGGCCTCATCACTCCTCGGAATACCGAGGAAAGGTCAAAGGAATGCACGCGCTCGCGTCTGGACCGTTCATCAAGAATAGATCGAATTGGATTGTAACATATATACACCGTTGCACGGTTGGATTGCTCGCTTCACAATCCGAGCAGGGAGAGTTTTTAGAGCTTTTAAGAGATAAAGGAGATACATTGTGCATTGTAGCGTCTAATAAAATCTACTTTTTGTTCATTCCAAGCAGCACCGCCCAGCTTTTTCACCTGCGAGTAATCAAACTTGTCCACAATCATCAGACCGTTGATACCAGTAACCCTTGATAATGCAACAAAGGTCAAACCAGCACAAAATTCCTTCCTTCCCAGCCCAACCTGCGCTTTCTTTATTGTAAGACCTTGAAATTTATGGAAAGTAACGGTCCATGCCAGTTGCAAAGGTAATTGCAATCAGGCGCACGGTTGGCTCTCGAACTCGAAAACCTGCTTATACACGGCAATGGGAACAATAGACGCGCCTTCAGGAAAGCCCTCACGAGGTTTGGATAGCCAGAGTAGGTCCTGTGTACGTGGGGATCTCGACGAAGACAGCAAGGAGAAGATCTGATTAGGCACAAGCAGATTTTGCTGACGACGGTCCCAATAGTGCCGTTCACGAGACCTACATAGACCAAGAAGCGGTCAGCCATAGAAAACGTTGAGAGCAGAAATCTAGTGACCTTTAGTCTGCCATAGATTTCGGGTCACCATAACTTTTGCGCCTTTCGCCAGCACAAGTTCCGGTTCAAGACTCCAGTCTTCTGCAGATGCTTTGTGAGCACCTCGGCCATCGTTCTCGCAGGGTATCTGAGCCAGGGTTGATCTAAAGTGGCGAGCTGAGACATGTTGGCGTAATCGACGACTTCGGTTGTGGTGAAAAGACAGACAGTATCAGAAAAGTCGTTGAGAGAGGTTAGACTTGTAACATGTTTGAAGCAACTAAGCTGGAGACCGCCAGTGGACTCGTTCCGTAATAGCTGCCGAAACTCTACTTGAAACGGATCATTTCCTGCTGAGGCTTCAGGACTGAAAGACGTAGACTTCGGCGAAATTGAACGATGTGACCATCTCGGTTGAGCTGTCCTAGGGGTGTATCGAGAGGAAAAAGGTGACCCGGGACCGCTCCTTAACAGTTGGAAGCTGAGCAAAGTCACCAACAATGGATAAATGAAGACCTAGACGATGTCGTGGTCAAGAAGTAAAGTGAAGACGCGTCGGATCGGGACGCATTTGAGATTTTCAAATTCAAAATTCTGTCGTTTTCTTCGCGAAAAAAAACTACAGGACAATAGTAGATACAAAAATATACACTTTTGGAAGTTTCTAGACAGATTGGGAAAGAACTGAACGAGCTGCTCGCCGTCTACAGCGGCGGGCAAAATCCTCACACACACGCTCAAAGCCAAACAAGGCCAAACACGGACGGCCTCACAGGAACTTCCAGAGAACTCGAATAGCTCGCGTCGCAGGCTCCGCTCGCAACAAGAAAGTAGATACATGAGATATGTCTTCTGTGACTACACATAGTACATGGTACGTCTACCTGAAGTTCGAACCGACAAAGTGATTCCAGAACGGGTGCATACGCTTCAGAAGTAGTCCCCGAGAAAGGCTCAGCTTCCCACCTTCCTCACCCTTGGATCAACCTCTGCTGATAGCAGACTTCCCAGAGATCTGCAAGAAACCTAAAAGCATTCACAGAAGGACAGATACAGCAATTGGCTTTCGAAATTCCAGTAGATGCGGGGGACCGTGCGCATGACATTCGGTCGAAATTTTGCCAGCATGCGAAAAAAGTTGATGCCAGCAAAGAAAGACGTCCATTAGGCGAGGCGAAGACATTGCAAGAGCAGTCTTGGGCCGAATTGTTAATTCAAGCTTGACTACCCTGGGCGCTGCATCGATTCCTGGATGAAAAAGAACATCTCGGAAGGACTAGGAGTTTGGGAACCAGACACCTTGAAGGGGTCATGCAAGCAAAACTTGAAGCCACATTGACGCTCATCGATACCCTGGCACCCTGGTGCCTCGATATCTGCCTCGCCCTCGCTTGCTGGATTGCTGGATGCGGTACTGCGTAAAGACTTTCCAAAGTGCTTCGGTCGAACGTTTATGGTGCAAAGTGCAAGGTAACGTAAAGCATAACTCGAAGGACAATCGAAGGGTTCAGGATCGCGAGATGTACTCGTGTATCTTGCCATCTAATCAAGAAAACCAGGATCAGGAACAGTGCGTTAAAAAGACAGGGTCTTTGTATGACTCACTCAAGAGAAGCTTCACCGGCGGAGTCGATGCTGCTGTATTCCATTGGACACTGGTTAGCACTGCAACTTAGGCTGGTCTGTGATGACCGTTCGTTGACCGAGCCACTGGCACCGATATCGCCTCCTGCAACTACAAGAGTCTGTTTTGGTTGGTCGGCCAGTCTTCAAAGAGCTGTACTCCTTCCTGCCCCTGCCAAATCCGAACCATAGTATAGAACCAGGCATTCCAAGTACTGTCAGGCAACTTCATCGATGTCCAATTGTTGCAAAGAAAGGCTGACAGGCCTAGGATAGGGATGCATATCGGAAACTTGGAAATAGCAACTCTGATACTAAACGCGTTCCACGCATATTGCGCCACGTTCGCCAAGCGACCAACCAGGTCATTGTGTTCCAGAACAGTAAGTCTGCTGGGATAAGTCCCTGGTAGACTCTACTTGGGGTACCAGTGACTGCCGGACTGCTGCCAGGCAGCCAGGAACTCGGGAGCAAAGTGAAATTGTCTGGAGACGGCAGAGATGGTGTCAGGTTGGATATCGATACAACGATGGACAATGAGGCGAAGAGACGAACGTTGGAAATTGGAGCTCCTGCCGCTGGAAATGACACGGAATTCTCTGGGTTGTGTCCTGGCGCACGCAAGACCTTCAAGGTTGGCATTGGTATTGAGGTTTTTCGAGAAACTATTAAGGAAAAGGTGTACGGATGCAAAAGCATCACTCGGCGACCGCTGGTCAATATCCATGGTCTTGCGATTGCCTGGAGCAGAGATAACGCTGACGATTTGACTTTGTGACTCTGGTTATGGGGATGAGATGAACGAACGTGAGCCTTAGAGATCTTGGAGACTCCGAGAGTCTGACATGGACATGCGGGTAGGAATCAAGGTTGCTGGAGTGGTCCTGGATGCATGAGGCGAGTCATCTTGATTTCTGTGGTCATCTGTGGTCTGATAAGGAGGTAACGGAGCTGCAAACCGACATATCGACATGAAACATACCGAGTTCTGCTGAGCATCGAGGTCAAAACACCCTTGACAACACCTCACGGCATTTACTCTGAGCAAGGCTCCTGGAAATCCCAATTTCGCTGAGTTGGATCTGTGTCGGCTAGCCAGTGAGAAGATGGATATGGTTGGAGATGCACCACGCTTCCAAACGAAGATGATCCTTCGCGAAGAGAACATGGTGATTGATAGAGCTGTCGAAGTCGAAAGCTGGAAAAGAAGTTCAACCTAACCACGGTGCACGAACGTGCGTCTGTCTTCACCATCACAACAAGACCTTCGGACAACGGGACCGGTATGTACAATTCTAGGACAGAGGATTAGTTATACATGCAGGTAAAGATACACGATAAAGTGGCAACTGCAAACGATGTCGATTAACGAGATCTACAATAGGTATTGCTAGACTGTCCATGGCAAATCTGTTCTATGTAAGACGACTGAGACAGAATATGCATATGCAAAAAGATGGAGAATGGAACGCGGCCCAAAACCCATGTCAAATAAGCCATGGCCAGACTATGATGGCTACCGCGACGATGATGCCGCTGCAGCATCTAAAGCCAACGTTTTCCGCACAATCGCCAGCGCTTGCGCTGCTACAGCTTGGTCGCCTTTAAAGGTAAGCCTCGACAGTGCTTCGTCGGCGTCTATGAACTCTGACTCGAAATTTTCGGACCCCATCTGCGTGCCCTCGACCTTCTTGCCGTCTCCTTTGATGATACTGATGTACCACCAAGTCATCTTGGCACCTTTGTCTCCCTGATTCCGCACTGAGATGGTTATGGGTTCGGTGCATCGCGTTTCTCGATACGCGTCCTTGACGTTTACGCCAACCTCTGGCGCACGAGTGGGCATGAGACAGGGTAGGAGTTCACATGGGTATCCTGTTGCAATAAATGTTAGAAAGAGTAGGAAGATGCAAGGAAAAAAAGTTGTACCTGTTTCCTCATATGTTTCCCGAATCGCAGTGAGCTCGACCGACTCGCCACAATCTTTTCTCCCTTTCGGAAGCAGCCACTCCTTCTTTGCCCGTTGGTAGATGAGACATATTTGCAGCTTTTCGGGATCCTCTGGTGACCTTCGAAATAACACAGAACCAGCAGAGATAACAAACTCTCCAGCGAGGTACCAGGATGAGGGATAAGGTGAATCCATGGATAGTCGGATCCAGAGATGTAGACAGTTCGAGTAGGGTTGTAATAAGTGGACGTTCCAGATATAGTTCGACAACAATTGAAATCTAGATGGTGGCTGAAGGCAAGACAAGTGAATGGCGATGAGAAGACGAATGACCAACAGTAATGCGCGGTTAACTCGTTCCCGTGCTAGACACAGACTGCGTCCCTTTTTGAATCTAGATCTATGTGAGGGTCTTCCGTTGAAGTGCGTGGCCGAGTGAAGGTGGTGAAGGTTTGAGATAAAGATATGATTAGTGACTCTGAGGCATGGTCAGTAAAGCAATGAAATCGTTGACGCGAAACGGCTGCATGACCCTAACCCTAGCTGGAAACTTTCTGAGCCTACACATTTGGCCTACACGTCCGTCCACGTCTACCTTGGAAGCAAGCACTGGATCCTCATGCGGAGCCGGAAATCCTATCTGACTCGGACTCTCTACGTACTGGACACGAAATGGAACACGTCTACTTGCCGGCCATTATAAAAATGTCTACTAAACTTTTGCTAGTGCAACATTCACAACATGATATCCCCTCCTAGAAGATTCTCTCGTAGAGGCAGACGCACAAAGTCGAAGTCTCCCATATCTGTCTCCTCCGTTTCTTTGGTGCTCTTAGCACTTTTTGCTGTCTTGTGTCTTTTTCCTGTTGCGCATGCAGAACCTTCTTCAAGTAGCGGAAAAGGAAAGGGTGTGGACACGGGATCAGGACCAGTCATTGGCATAGATCTCGGTACCACTTACTCTTGCGTTGGGTAATTCGTCTCTTTCTAGCTGTGACCTTGGCTAACGAAGCTGTCAGTGTATCAAAAGGTGGTCGCATAGAAATCATTGCCAACGACCAAGGGAATCGTATAACACCGTCATGGGTATCATTCAATGATGATGAACGATTGTACGTTTTGTGTCTAGTCACTGTATATATTTACCTGCTGATGTCCCTTTCGCTGACTTTAGAATCGGAGATAGCGCGAAAAACGCCTATCATTCAAACCCAAAAAACACTGTGTTCGATGCCAAGAGGCTGATAGGGAGGACTATGGATGACCAAAACGTAATGAAGGACATCAAGCATTGGCCGTTTTCTGTTAGGGACCGAAATGGTAAGCCTGCCATCAATGTCAGCTATAGAGGAGAACAGAAGGAATTCGTGAGTCTCTTCGTCGCACTTCTCATACTTGACCTTACCCTGGTTTCTAGTCCCCTGAAGAAATCAGTGCGATGGTCTTGACGAAGATGAAAGAAACTGCCGAAGCATATCTTGGCGAAAAAGTTACCCGTGCAGTTGTTACTGTTCCTGCATGTGAGTCTTTATACCCTCACTTTTGTGATGAGACTGACGCAATGTCTAGACTTCAACGACGCCCAACGTCAAGCCACCAAAGATGCTGGTACTATTGCCGGTCTCAACGTCCTCCGTGTCATGAATGAACCGACCGCCGCTGCTCTCGCTTATGGACTCGACAAGAAAGGTTCCGAGTCCAAAGTCATCGTGTACGACCTCGGAGGCGGTACATTTGACGTATCGCTACTCACTATCGAAGACGGTGTCTTCGAAGTCCTAGCTACCGCTGGCGACACACATCTTGGTGGAGAGGATTTCGATAACCGTGTCATTGATTACCTCGTCAAGGCCTACAAAAAGAAAACAGGAAGCGATCCGAGGAAGAATGATAGGGCTATGGGCAAGTTAAAGAAAGAGGTGGAAAATGCGAAAAGGACTTTGTCGAATCAGCAGAGCGCGAGGATTGAGATTGAGAGTTTTGATGAGGGAACAGACTTTTCCGAGACTTTGACGAGGGCGAAGTTTGAAGAGTTGAATCTGGATTTGTTTAGGAAGACGATGAAGCCTGTGGAGAGAGTTTTGAAAGATGCAGGAGTGAGCAAGGACGAGGTTGATGAGGTGGGATATCCATTGTCCTTCAAGGATGCTCCATCTTCGTGTCTGACTCTTCTGATACACAGATCGTTCTCGTTGGAGGATCCACGCGTATTCCCAAGGTCCAGCAGATGCTTAAAAACTATTTCGGTAAAGAGCCCTCCAAAGGGATCAATCCTGACGAGGCAGTCGCATATGGTGCAGCTGTCCAAGGAGCAGTACTTGCTGGCGAGAAATTGGGGCCCGATGTGACTCTACTGGATGTCACCTCTCTTACCCTCGGTATCGAAACCCACGGTGGTGTTTTTGCCAAGTTGATTGAAAGAAATACGATGGTGCCTACTAAGAAGAGTCAAATGTGAGTTTTTCCATCCACGGCACTTCCTGATGTGTGTGTAGTGCTCATCAAATCTCTTGCTGCGACTCGTAGATTCTCCACGGCAGCAGACAACCAAAATACCGTGTCAATTCAAGTTTTCGAAGGCGAACGTGAAATGACAAAGGACAATCATCTGTTAGGCAAATTCGACTTGACGGGTATACCTCCAGCCCCTCGAGGAGTGCCTCAGATTGAAGTAACGTTTGAGGTTGATGCCAATGGGATTTTGACGGTGTCTGCTGCGGATAAGGGAACGTGAGTCGACTTTCTGTCTTTATCCTTCTTTTCCTTTCTCTTCTCTTCTTTCTTCTACGCTTACTGGCGCCGTTTCTGACTCACCCTTATTGATAGCGGGAAGAAAGAGCATATTACCATCAACCAGGACAATAACCGTCTTTCTAAAGATGAGATTGACCGGATGATACGAGAGGGAGAGGAGTTTGCTGAACAGGTGCGTTACATGTACTTCCAGGCGTAAAACAGTGAATTCAGGACACTAACCCTTACGTCCAGGACAAACTCCAGCGCAAACGCATCGAAGCCCTCAACTCCCTATCTTCCTTTATCTTTGGGTTGAAAGATCAGGTCCATGATCAAGAAGGTCTTGGAGGCAAAATCTCTGACGAGGATAAGAAGAGTCTGCTCGCTGCCGTGAAAGAAGGTGCAGAATGGGTAGAACAGCATGGTGGTGATGCATCGTTAGAGGATTTGGAAGAAAAGTTGGCTGGTGAGTTATAGTTTCTGTTTGACAACATTTTCCTGGCTATATGCTCATCTTCGTTATTTTTCACAGATATTCAGTCGACAGTCAATCCTATTACAGCTAAACTCTATCAACAAGGGGATTCGTCTATGGGTGACACGCATGGAGAAGAGGAAGCCGAAGATGACGAC
The DNA here is from genome assembly GCA_013368315.1 of Tetrapyrgos nigripes. NCBI lineage: Eukaryota > Fungi > Basidiomycota > Agaricomycetes > Agaricales > Campanellaceae > Tetrapyrgos > Tetrapyrgos nigripes. Next base: position 520,899 of record JAACJM010000024.1, read on the forward strand.
GATTGGAGGCATGTAGAGCTGTGAATGGTATATACCCTGGCCATGGACGGAGCGCGCGTGTAATCATATCAGAGTTTCGTCTTCCATTTTGTATCATCGTGGTCTATTCTACTGAATATTATTTCCTGCCTTGAGGCTTGGTCCACTGCATTCCACTTTTGACTGTCAGCTTAAGCGCTCATCGGCTCGTGACAGAGACCTAATAGCCTACAGCTTCGCATCTTCTTTAGGTTTCATCATCCCAAGTTCCAACCCCAACCTACACCCTAGAGACCTCGAATCTGACTCGCTCGCTTCTTCAACTTGTTCTTCTTAGGCTTTGCTCTGTTCAGCGTTGCAGTATTGAATCATGAGCCGTATGAGTGGGATCATACTCGATCGCATACTTTGGCATTTAGACTCCCTAACATGGTCCCTGAAGGAGAAGGGACGACGGATTCGGGAGGTGTTTCGCAAGCAGGACAATTATATCCCAGAGTATTACAATCGTTCACCACCTGAGGAAAGTAGATTGAGAATCCTTGTGTTGGGTGAGTCCTGCTGGTTCTGTTTTCGTATACACGACTGCTCGGACTTACCGCTTCGTGATTAGGTGCTAAAGGATCGGGAAAGTCAACCTTCTTCAAGCAAATGCGTATCCTGCATCATGGCGGTATCCCTGAAGAGGAACGAAGGACGTATACAAGTGATATATATAGGCATGTGCTGAAGAGTGTGGAGGAGGTTCTCTTGGTTATACGGGAATTGGGGCTGGAATATGCAGATGAGGTATGTATCTGATGAATTCAATTTCGTCCTTGCCTTGTATGCTCAATGTGGTGTTTTCTTCTTTCCAGGAATCTCTAGTCAATCAGATCTCTGAGTACTCGGAAATTGACAGTACAACAAGTCTGTCACCGGAGATAGTCTCCGAAATACATAGATTCTGGCGTAATCTAATGGTCGAGAGCGTCGTAGAGCAACATGGGAGCTGGGAAGAACATTTTGAAGATAACGGAGACCAGTAAGATTTTCAATGAGTATTGTTGGATATGGCTAAATTTGTCTGTCCTTTCGCCAGCTTCCTTTCTCAAATCACTCGTATAGGCTCGCCAGACTACATACCAACCGAGCAAGATATTTTGTTCGCGAGAACATCTAAGGCTACCGGAGTTTTGGAAACGAGTTTCTCCATTGAAGACAATTCGTAGGTCTGGTTCTACCTCATGAAGACTTTGCATTGAAGATATTTTTTTGTTGTCCAAGAATCTACTTGTCTGCCCTCCCATTTACTATCACACTTTATTCCGGAAAGGATGGGTCAACTTTTACGAAGGCTCCACTGCTATCTTCTGCGTGTCATTGGCCGACTACGACAAGCCTATTCCATTCAGTGCTGACAAGACCCAGGTGTGTATGCAATGCCTTCAAATGTAGCAGTCCACACCCAAATGTCCGGACTGCCCAGAACCAATTGGCCGATTCCATTGCTCTTTGGGAGGGAATAGCGAGGTCGTCCCGGTGTCAAATACGCTGGATGTTTCTCTTTTTGAACAAGTTGGATACCTTCAGGCGAAAACTGGCAAAGGTCGGCTTCCATTCTCATTGTGAATATCGCTGCTTGCATTCAAAATGTCGTGGCTTCTCGTTCTAGATACCTCTGGAGGATTACTTCCCTGATTACCCCGGCGGGAATGACGTTGCACAGGCAGCAGCTTACATTGTCGATAAATTTAAGCAAGTTGACGGATCTCGAACAGCCATGTATCCCCAGTGAACATCCCCTCCATCCTCCTCGAATCCTCTGTACTGATTTTTTTTCTCGACAGCTTGACTGAGTTAGCAGACACAAGAAATACAAGGCTGATTTTTGGCGCCGTAAAGGAGACAATCTTGCAGCGGGGACAACTGTGCGGCGGTTTGATTCTATCTTCTGACAGTTGGATATTTTCGGACCCAAGCTCGAGCAGTCTCAGTGGTGTCGATGTAACTTGGTTCTAATTTGGAGTACTTAATATTTGCGTGAAGCCGGAGAAGTTCCGGCAATAAATATTCATAAATCCCAAAAGGATAATCGTGTTTCAAAAAAGGCTTTTTCGACTCCTGAATGGGAATCGGGTCTTGTCACCTTACTACAGTTAAAAATGAGGATCATATCGTCCTCTCTTCTCTTTTCACCCTATGTCCGACTCGCTGACCGTCTGGTACCTTCACTACGAAGAACTCGGCTTTCGGAAAATTGTCGTGAACTGCAAGGCAACTTGTAACGACCTTCAACAGGCTATCGCTGCGGATGCGTATTCCAAAGAACACAGTACTAGAATGAACATTTGGCGGGTGCGTAGAAGCTTGGCTTCTCAGTATATGGCGCAGCTGACAGTGTAAGACAGCCGCAGACACCACTTTCTGGTCTAGCTACACCGAACGAGTTGAGAGCGCGTTTCAATCCCTCCAAATCAGTGGAACAGAGTTGTACTCGCGTTGATCTTTCCATGCTCGTCTGTGACCTCCTGGAGTCGAGATATGAACCGCCAGAGGATGGTTGCATACCCGTTGTCTCACTTTTGGATAAAGTTTTCACTGAAGTTTCCGAGCATGCTGGTTTCCTTGTTTCGGGTATACATGTCTTGCTTGTATCACTATCTGCTGCTGACCGGGATTTTTTGCCTAGCCTTTCATCAAAGCGTTCTGAGAGCGGAGAACGAGCGGCTCCCACGTCCTTGTGCATGTACGCAGAGTCGGTCAGGCCGTGACACCAATGGTCGCGATTTCTCCATGATTACTACACCCATCGAACTCTACCATCCCGCCTTCCCGCAGTTTCTTCAAGATGTCGAGACTAATGGCCTATCGCCTTCTCCCGGAAAACTAGCTGACACTGTCGTGCTTATGAGATCCATAGAAGCCGTCTCGGATCCTTCTTCATCTCGGAAGACGAGTACAACAATGGATCATCTCTTGGCGATTTTGGGGATATCCAGGGGTTTTGTTTCGAATGATTCAGATTCGTCTCCATCTCCTTCATCTGTCATCCTGTATCCCTCTACGCCGCGCAGGTCTGCGCTTGCGGCTATTGTCTTGGAAGGGTTGAAGTTTGGTTCAAGCAACGACCCTACTTTAGAAGTCTTTTACGTGTACAAGAAGCTATGGGCTCAACCTGAAGTACGTATGGGATTCATTTAACCTTTTGCTCCAAGACGTTGATGATCCTTTTCTTCTAGAGGCGAAGGCTTTTGCAATCTTCTTCATCACCTACTTTACTCATTACGCTCACAGGGCCCTGGCTCTGCGTCTACGGGGCTGTATGGACAACTAAACCAATCATTCAACGTCTGACGGACATGATTTGGTTAGGGATATCACCGCTTCTGAACGAGAACAAAGTGTCCAGAATCGCATGCACGCTGTTGGCCGCAAGGGAAGGCATCAAGACACTGGAGCGTTTTTATCAGGATTTGGGGCTTTGCAGTCTTGTCATGAATGACAAACATCCGCGTTTCTTTCCTTCTGTGACGTCTTACCCAGATCCAGAACGTCCTGGCAAGCATATCAAGTTTGAGTACGTCGAACCCATGGAGAAGGAAGCGCTGCATATGTGTGTGACGTATAGAGCGAGGGCTATTTCATCTCCAGACTCCGTTGTACCCGATTTTACCCCTCAACATCCTCGAGACATTGTCGTCAAATTTGCACGGACATACGGCGAAGATGCTCATCGTCTCCTAGCTTCGCATGGCATGGCACCCAATCTACTCTACCGAGGACCACTTTCACCAAATTCCGAACTCTCCATGGTTGTCATGGATTACTTCCCAGGTCAAACATTGAATTTGGTCTTTGGGCCTATGGAGGTCTGCAACGAGGTGTATCAAGAAGCTAAGAAGGCTTTGGACGTGTTGCATGACGCAGGGTTCGTTTTTGGGGATCTGAAGAGGCCCAATATTCTCGTCTTGGGAGGTCGTCATGAGAGGGACGAGGATGAAAGAAGCCAGGGCACGTCAAGAAAGTCAAGAGTTGCGTTGATTGATTTTGACTGGGCTGGGAAGATTGGGACAGCGCGGTATCCGGCTTTCCTGAATCCAAGGGCAACGTATCCAGAAGGTGTGGGTCCGTACGAGGAGATCAGGAAGGAGCATGATGAGCGGATGTTGGAGAGCCTGAGGAGGCCGATTGCGTGGTGATCTACCATCTTGTTGGTTCTAGTTTTTTGACAAGTTGAAGGAGGACGAGTCAAACGCGCGTCACTACTTCCAGCGACGTTGACAATGCACAGGGGCGGAGACCTGTAGTCTTCCAGCCGTTTTTGGAAGTCCAATCGTTGGCATCAGGTTGGGCAGATTCTATGGTGACTGTATCTTCGATTGCTTCTCGCAGTGAAGCTGTTCTTCGATCCCTGCACCTACGTCTACTTCTGTAATTCTGTTTTGGGTTCAATTTGAATAAAGAAACAGTACTAGTTTTCGATGAGATGACGACGAGTCGCCAGCACAGGACGCGTCGGAAAGTACGTACAGGTACGTACACGTCTTCTTATCTATGCGGGTATTACCGAGTCTCTCTTACTCTCACTACAATATACTCCAATCTCAACTCCCTCTCCTACAAGATTCACATCACACAGCGACTGTTCAACTGTTGCGATGGCTGCGCAAATGACACTGCCCGTTTGAGGTCGGCTATAGAGTCTCGACTCTTTCTTATCCTCCTTTACGATCTGCAGATTTCAACATCCAGCTCTAGCTCCAAGCCATGTTCGATTGCATACTCCATCGAAATGAAAAATGCAAGGCAATGAAGAGAAAAGAACGAAGTGATGAGATTGACAGTCAGATCAGAGAAGATAGTATCAGAAGGAAGAGACGTTCTGGGCCGTGGAAGGAGTGGAGAGTTGTTGTACTGGGTGAGTCCTGTTTCCGTGTCCACGATTCTTCTTATTTACTGCTTTATGACCAGGTGCTGAAGGATCCGGGAGGTCAACCATCTTCAAGCAAATGCGTATCATGCACCAAGGTGGTTATTCTGAAGAGGAACGAAGGATGTATAGAAGCGACATCTTTCAGCATGTGTTGAGGAGTGTCGAAGACGTTCTGTCGGTTATACACGAGTTGGGGTTGGCGTATGCAGAAGAGGTGTCTAATCCATCTGACGCGTCTGAGCCATAGCTGTGATACTTAATGCCTTCTTTCCAGGACCCTCTGGTCAAATATGTCTCCGAACACTCGCCGACCGAAGATCCAGCAAGTCTATCGTCAGAGTTAGTCTCTGGTACAGATCGATTCTGGCATGACCAATTGGTCAAGAGCGTTGTAGAGCAACATGGCAGTTGGGGCGACCACTTTGAGGATAATGGACATCAGTAAGCCTGTATTCGGATGAGGTCGTGTGTGAGTCGCCTACTAACATCTTCGTCTTTGCTTCACATAGCTTCCTTTCTCAAATTACCCGTATTGGTTCCCCAGACTACGTACCAACCGATCAAGATATTCTATTAGCACGAACTTCCAAGACAGGAACTATTATGGAGACAACATTTTCGATAGAAGAACAGCCGTACGTCTCGTCCGTGCATGTAAACACCCTGGGCTGATGGTCGTTTGCATGGTTCAGGATATATCTCTACGCTCTTGTCAGAAATAATTCTTTGTTGTACCGGAACAGTCCATTGGATTTCTTTGACAGCATGACTAGCGCCATCTTTTGTGTGTCACTGTCCGACTACGACAAGGTTAAGGGTGGGGGTGAAGCTGAAAAACAGGTGTGAGCGTTTCTAATATGACGATTTCAGCTATGCTTACCGATGTACGTTCTCCTCAGAACCGACTAGCCGACTCTCTTGCTCTGTGGAAAGGAATTGTCAACTCACCACTATTTTACCCATGCTGTCTGATCCTCTTTCTCAATAAGCTGGATGTGTTCAGGCGAAAGTTACCCAAGGTCTGTCTTCGTTTGTACATACATGCTTTGCGGCAATTTCTGAATTTGGATGTTGTTTAGGTGCCCCTAGAAGCCTATTTCCCTGATTATATCGGTGGAAATGATGTTACCAAGGCAGCAACTTACATCCTCGATGAGTTCAAACGAGCCAGCCAGACGAGGAGGACAGTTGTATACCCTCAGTGAGCATTTTCCTCGAGAGCTCCTTCCTTAACTCGGGAGTTATGTATGCTGAATATCTTTGACAGCCTGACGGAGTTGATAGACACGAAACATACAACGCTAATGTTTGGTGCAGTGAGAGAGACGATACAACAGACGTATCTTCACACTGTACACTGTTTCTTCTGATGGAAGGACAGTGCCCGCAGTTATTCTATCAGGCACAGGCTTGACATTGGATATGTCCGTCCGTTATTCTGGAGTTGCGCCTTCAGTCGACATCAGGACTGTCATTGATGAATGTTTATGAAGCTTCTTTAGTGAACAATTCTTGTGACTCTATTTAAGTTGTGCATGAAGCTGGGTCACGCAGTTCTTCGTGCTGAAGTCTCCAGGCCCTGTCGTCTGGAGACTTCGATCAAGGATGATGGTCACCAGGACCTTTGCGAGGAGGAAGAGGAATGATAATTAAGCAAATACTGTTAACGTAGATGTAGAGAATAAAAAATGACAGTAAATTAATTCCTAAAAACTCAACACGATGACCCAAGTTCTAAACACACCCCATCATCAAAGTCGCGTACACGTATCCGGCCCTGAGGTCCAATGATCATCGCAGTACATCGTCACTCCTATAAGTGCCCATGATCAACCTCAGCTCAGAACACGACCAAAAAGAGAGAAATGTCAGAAAGACTTACCTTTGGTCGGATTCCCACAAACTCCTCTATAATCGCAAAATTTCGGACTTGCAAACCCGCCACAATGCGCCCCATCGTGATAGGTAGCCTCATAATATGTGCACCGAATCTTATCAAATTCGCAAACATCACTGGTCGTCTGTCTGGCGTTTTCTCCTATTGTATGCCATCCAAAACTGCTCTGGAGATTGTTCATGTACTCGAACTGTCCGCAAAGGCCCGTGAGCCTAAATCCCCATGAATTTGCCTGGTAATCCTGGACGCCAACCCATTCCGCAACGGTGTTATCGCTCCAGCCACGACGTCCGGTGCCGAGGAGGAAGAGATACTGACCGTTATGGTATACTTGGATCTAGGTCACGTCGTTGACGATTGGGTCTCCGGTGTAGCCGCAGTGTGCTTGGACGCAGCCGGTGTTAGAGGCGCGAGTGGATAAGAGGTTGAAAGAGGTTGCGGCTGTCGCCACGTCTACTTTGTGGTATCGTTGTGGATGGGAGCCTCAGCGGCGAGGGCAAGGTTGCGGGCATGTTCTTCGGAGGTTGAAGTATAATCTCGAGGATAGGCTACTATCGCTGCTCTGGAGATGGTGGCAAAAGTGACCAAGGAGAAAAGAAGCGAGAACTTCATGCTGGAAAGATGTGGTGTGCTGGAGTGGTGAGTGGTGCTGGAATCTTCAAAAGTGTGCTGAGTCAAGAAGTCTGAGCTCGCGCTGACTTTTATAGGATCTGAGAGACTCGACTTACCGATGCTCGCTACTTCGTTCATCCATTCCCTGATTCTGCAGTGCAAGGTACAGTTGTTGAAAGTGAAACGCTTCGGCAAAGGCCAGTGTAACTTGGGCGGTTGCACTTACTGGAGCACACGTCCGAGGAAGTCTGAGATTTTGAGAAATATTGAAAGGGTGACGGCCGGCATAACCTCAGGAACTCATCCAGCATGAAAATGAGCGGTCTTCTAAAGCTATGCCTCTTCGTTCAAATCTGCGAGATAGACGATAAGCCTAGAACAGCGCTGACTCCTGTTCAGATGAATGGTAAAGCAAAGGAAAAGTCGTAGAGTATCGGGGAGCTTCCCTCCGAATTTAAATGACCCGGTCAAGACCTGGATGAAGCGAGGACTTAGCGGTCAGAGTCAGACTGTAGACAAGACCGTGCGTGGTGTGGATGAAATCACTGTAAAACCGACAGAGATCGGAGTGATGTGGGAGACAAAGAATGAAGAGAGTAGCTAGGAATCAAAACATATGTGGCCGAAGATGCTTGGAACGCTGAGGGCTGAGGGAGGAGAGGGAGGAGGAGGAGGAGGAGGAGGAGGAGTTTTTGAGGAGTTTATTAGTACCATTACCGGACCAAATATGACGGAGGTGCCATCGGCAGGCAAATTTATGGGTGCTTTCCAAAAATTGACTGGTTCTTGACTCTTCTTTACATTGGGTGTAATTATTTAGGTTCTACTCGACGTTCTGGTGGATAAACTACTCCTTCAATTCAGGAAAAGCACTCTGTCTGGAGCTTGTTCATATTGGATTCGGTATGTTTGATGTTCTTTCATGACCATACTATGAGCTCTTATCAGACGAAAACTGCTTCAGATTTTAGGACGCCTCACGGATTCAGGAGTCTATCCTCAAACCTGATAGCTCGCATTTCAGGGTGCGATTCCCAAGAGAATTTACCTGATGGTTCCCGGGTTATCAAAGTTTCATGTTCTCTCGACTCGTCTTATATCCATGGCTGGCGAGGGCTGGCGCCAGAGTCAACAACTCAAAACCATCATGATCGAGGTCGCCTCCAAGCATGTCCGTTTACTCAAAGCCCTTTCGCCGATCTCGCAATCCCACGTATACACGCTGCAAACCAGGGAATTACACCATCCCCGGGGAATTACGTTTGTCTCTTGAAAATCCCCAAGCTCAAGCCGATATCTCTGTAGCTTGCTGGCGCGCTCACCTCAAATCTCCAGTCTCTCGGTTGCCTTGCACACTGCACAGTCATCTAGCAGAGCAGAACTGAAAATGGACATCTGCAATGCACTATCACAATTCATTTACTTAGAGTGTGGAGTCGTGCTTTGCACCTTGCACTTTGCCTGCACCTTTGTACGATCCACGTTCGACTGAAGCATTGCTGCTCCATTAATGGCTGACACGTGTCATGGACCTGCCTGGGATTCTGGAAGTCATCGAGGCTCCTATAGGCTATGGCGCTGTACTAACGGCGGGAACCGTCAGTTGCCGTCTAGTTTTGGTCGCTGTGCCAATTTCTGCCCTTCTAGCTGTCAAACTGCTAGTGAATACTGGAGCTTGTTTGGTAATGGTATCCTCTCGACCTGATCACGCAAGTTCATTTTTGGATTTAGCCCAGTTTCCCATGTCATCGGGAACTTTGCGCGAACTTGTCGGGGAATTGAAGCGCCTGGCCTTTGTAGGAGTAACGAGTTGCAACAGATCCTGTTAATGCTACAGCTTTGCAGCTTCTCTACCTATCGTACTTCTTGTATATATAGCTTGACTGCATAGGAATGTGACGCCCGATTTTTTTTTGTTGACTCCGTCGGCATATTCTGCCAAGTTGCTGCCAAGATCAAATGTCCAATTGTAAGCGCCCAACACCTTTGGGCTCGTCCTTTAACAGCTTCAACCTGGGACCGTTCCTATATTCAACTTCTAGAAGACGACCGACTAGAAGATGAGCTATCCTTACGATGACCGGCACTTCTCTTCAAGACGAGATATTCCGCGGATGGATCCTCCAAGCTTTCGTCATGCTACGCCTAGTGGTCCTTGGCCTTTTCTTGATCTCGAAGATGAGGTGCGTTATTGTCCATTTTTCTCGGGGTTTGTTTTGCTGAACAAGTTATACTATTTCCGATAGGTAGATGATTCTCAACTCTCTTCTCCGCCTCCACAGCCCGACGTTGATTACGATCATGACGAATATCACAGACGACAGCTAGAACAACAACAACAGCAGCAGCAGCAGCAGCAGCAAAAACAACAACAAGAGAACTACAATGGCTACCCCCAGGCACAGTTTGCTAACTGGACTCCTGTCCAGCAACAGAAAAGTGGGATTGCTTCAGTGAAGAACAAGAAAACTGCGTTGCTGGAAAGCTGTCATATATACAAACTCGACGTTTGGGAGGACGGGACGTTTCATGCGGATACTGATAAAGATGGTGATTGGGTAGTCAAGCTAGTCAAGTCGGGAGGACCTGGTCCAGAAGAACCAGAAGAAGCGAAGAAGAGTAAAGAGGAGTTTTGGACAAGTTTGCAGGAGCCGGTATGTGTGTCTTTACTTTGACTGATATACAAATTTTGACAAACTAGAAGCCTGGTCCACGAGTACGAGTGCGGGCTTTATTCGTAGACAATTTGTCTGGTCCGGTTTTAGAGATGTTAGGGACCAAGTACGTTTGCGCTGGTCGGCTCCGGTCCTTCCTGTACTGACATTCACTAGATTTCACATAGAGCCGTTCTTCTTCTCGTCCTCAATTAAATGCATACCTTCTCGGTACCAGGAACAAGTCCAGCCTGGCAAAGGAGACCGTGCGCTTTTTTGTTTCTTCTAATTCAGCCTGTACTCATGTATACTTGGGTTGCAGACATAACAATGACATTACGATATATTCGTATTCTTCAGGACCCTTCAACGGGATCTACGACGCGCCCTTCATCTGAAACTAAGCATTCTTCCAGCGAAGACACTCTGGGAACGCTAGATCCATCGTTTTATACACAAGAGGAGGTCATTGATATCCAGGGACCCCTCAGGCTACGCAGTAGCCCAGGTATGTTTTCTACCGTACCTGACTTTTCTCCCTTGGCCTCATCGTGACTTATTTTTCAGGCAAGATCCTGCTTCCAGACCTACTCTCTTTCCATATCGTACGCCGAAATGCTCATTCAGCCATGACACCTGCTGCTATTCCCGACCCAGTACCGGCTCATTCTCAACCAGGTCCATCAAGACCGCCAGCTCATCATCGACAGCCGTCAACTTTCAGTACTGCTTCAAGATCTTCGTCTGGTGTCAGCACGATCATATCTTACCACCGACCTTCTTCGGCACCATATATTATGACAACAGCCAAAATGTTGCATTCGAGGTTATTGGCTGCTGGTAGGTCATTTCGATCGTGAATACGTTCCAATACTCATTGTTTTTAATGCAGGGCGTTCTGTATACTGGTCGAATATCTTCAAAGACACTGTACCATATGGAGATCCCAATTTTGTTGCTTTGAGCCTGCTATGGTACGCGATGTACTCATGGGATGAAGTATATGAGCTGTTGTTGCGTGAAGTCGCTTGGTTGGTGAGTAGAATTACTCCGTAATTGCTTCTTATAAAACTAACTACTGACGGCTATCAGGAATCCCAAACTCTCACAACACTACCTTCCGAGGCTGACCCAGACAAAGACACCCATTCCAAAATCCACGACTATACTCAGCAACTTCATCACATACGCGCGCATTTGCTCCACCATGAGTCTCTCCTATCCAGTTTCCGTAAAAGCGTCACTTTTCTCCAAATCACCCGAAACCCCGCATACACCGGAAAAACAGGCTTGGCAGATTCGGCCGAGATCTACGGCAACAGACCACTGGCGTTTGAGACTCCCAAACGAAGAGCCTCCTCAACGAGACACCGAGGACTTGGTTATGGATCGTTTGGGTCGATTGGACCCGTACCAGGTTCGGGAGGTATGGGGCGGTCAGGGTCGTTTTCGTCGTATGGGAGGAGGAATTGGACAGCGATGTATGATGGGATGAGGAGGAGTTCGATGGGTGCCGGGACAGGGACAAGAGCGCGGCCGCCGTCTCCACCGCCACCTTTGACGCCTTTGGGTACGAGTGAGCAGCATGTCTTGTCGGAATCGATATCGGAGGAACCGGATTCGATTGAGTTTGAGGAAGAAGATGCGTTTCTTCTGATGGAAGAGGCAGAGTCGGAAGAGGAGTATCGAGAGGGGCTGTTGAAGAAGGAGTGTTTGAATCTCATACACGAGATTGATAGGTTGGAGATGACGAGGGATATGTTGGATAAGAGGTTGGGTAATGTCATGGCTTTGGTGAGTGCTAGGTTTGATACCGTCATTTCGGTCGCTGATGAGAGAAATTGTAGGCTTTCAGTAGTGTGAATATCGAAGATAGTAAACGGATGAGGAAGTTGGCTGAGAGTTCTTCACGGGATAGTGCTGGTATGACTTCTTTCCTCTTTGTCTTGTCGTAAATTCGTGGCTAATTTTCATTTTGCAACTAGTCATGAAACAAATATCATACCTCACAATGGTCTTTCTCCCAGCAACATTCGTCGCTACCGTCTTTGGTATGAACGTACGCGAAATCAATCCCGGAAGCTTTGGAACCCTTCCGCATTACTTTGAAGCTGTCATTCCCCTGACAGTCGTAACTATCTGGATTATGATGCTCCAGTACCAGTCATATCGTCCTCAACATTCCCGTCCCCAAGACCACAAGGTCCTTACACCATCGACGTTCTTACAGGTCGCTCCAACGACTTATATACGAAAGTCATGGAATTGGTTGGTTTGGCCATTGACGTTGTTCATCAAGGAGTTGTGGCCTTGGTCCGTGAGCGATCAGAATGCGAGTAGTCTCCGAAAAAGTACTCATTCTTCAAGGAGGAATGTCAGAAGGTTGGAAGAGGGAACTCACGATGAGATCGAGATGGTTGATAGGTAACATGTGAATGCGCAGGGTAAGGAAGCTCGAGATAGTAGAGGAATGGGAGGGAGTATCATTGCAACCGTTGCAAATGCTGCGCGTAGTCTGAGGTCGAAGGCGTCGGTGGGTAGTGGGACAGCCGGTGCTGGTAAGGAGACAGAGTCCGCTGGAAGAAGTGGTGAAAACCCAGCTCGTGCTGCGTGAAGATGATTTGGACAGTGGTGTTTGTTTCTCATTAGTCTGTTGCACCGTTTGTTACGCTCACGAAATTTTGATGTTTATTCAGAGTATTATGCTGTAACTTTGTATTAGGCAGTTAGGTCGAAGTATGTACTGCGCTATACTGGTGTATGGGTTTCTGGTGGAGACATAAATAAGTAGGGTACTTTACTGTGCGATAGTAATATGTTTATTGGCACTGTCATCACAAAAGTTACTCGCATATATATGCTGGTGATTGTTGTTTATGCATTATGGACAGGTTACTTGTTCGTACCAGAGATACTTAGTCGCTGCACTTATTCATCAAAAGCACCTGGTAAGCACCCTCGGTCATTCATGCAGGCTCAGCGCTCAGAACCTGTGTGCGCAGAAAGATAAAAATGTCAAGAGAGACGTAGATTCGTTGTTGGTACCATAATAGGAGAGTTCCTCATCCTACTAGCCAAGTGGTACCGGTAAGGCCCAAAGACAGACTGTAGTCGACGATCGACCTTCCTTTTAAGGCATCTGCCATTGAAATGACATGTCCTGGTGCATGAGGTTTTTGCGGAACCCTTATCCTCCCATTCGCTTTTCTCTTCTCTCCCTGCCGCCGAGGCCTACAACTCCAAGATGTTCGGCGGCATTTGTTCGCACCATGGTGTCTGAGTCTCCGAAGCCTTGGGGGACTCGATGCATCCTCATCAAGAACCTTCCATCCACATTCGATATTGCAAAGCTCCTTGGTCTGAGAGGGCTCGGTCGACATATTGAATCTGTCATCAGACGTCCCGAAAGCAACGAATGCGAGATACGCTATCTACAAAATGCTGGGGCTTTACTAGTCGTCAACGCAAGTGAACGTGGCTTGGTAATGGATGGTCAAAAACTGGAGGTGAAGCTGTTGGCACCGCAGACTTTGCCAGTGGAGATAATCGCTGCTGTTGCTCTCAGGTCGGCCCATCGAACGCTCTGGCTGCGGCCTCCGGAACAGTTCAAGACCGAAATAGCATTGGAGCAGGAGTTGAAGCGTTTCGGGAAAGTCGAGATTATTTGGATAGATGAGAGCAAAGGAAGAGCGCAAGTGACTTTTGCAGATATCAGGACCGCTATAAAGGTGAATCTCATGTGATTGGCTAATCTGCAATGGCCCAATGGCTCTGACCTGATCGTTCGTTTTTCAAGGCGTGGAAGAGTTTGCGCTCCGAAAAAGCTTGGGAAGGTTGTGGTGTGGCCTTTCGCATCATCTCCGGTCACATACTTCCTCATGAAGAAGACTTCACGTCTCAAGATCATCCTTCCAACGTACTTCTCTCGCCAATATCTGATTTGTACCAATTATCGGAGACTCTGAAGGACATCCTTGTTTGGAAAGATGGTGAGCCCCTCATAAGCTTCCATTTGCAGAGCAACACGGCGGTATGCTGGTCTACATGTCTTGACAGTAAATGCCCATCTGACCTGGTACAGTTTCTAAAATTCAGAAATACGATACTTGCGAAAAGGTTTTATGACGCATGTAAACCACCTGGGAACATCTTAAAGAAATGGAATTACAAGCGTGTACCTCGGGACACAAACCGGATTAATGCTTCCAAACTGGGGGCAACGAGGACCTTAATTCTTACTGACTTGAACGACACGCGCATCGAATCTAGTCGTCTACATGAGGATTTCTCCAAATTTGGAAGCCTCATCAAGACTGAGGTAGATTGGCCAAGATGAGTTTTCACTTATCCTTATGTTACTGCCATCTTGTACTGATCAATCTGGTTTTCCCAGTCGTCGTGGTGTTGTGGAATTCACGGACATCCTACAAGCGTGCAAAGCAATCGATTATATTCATGAAGACAGTAGGGAATTTAGCATATACGGTGGCTCAACAATTGGATTCTGGCGCCCACATCCCCACCCTCTTGATTTCCCATTCTTTCTGAGATCCATGAGGATTGAGGGATGTGTTTAACGTTTCTCAGAGTCAGTCAACAGTAAAATACCTATCAGTTTCCGTCATACTGCGAAGATACATACTGCAAAGATTTATAGGAGTGTTGATTTTCTGTCGTCGATAACTAGAACTGCTGGAACATGTTCAGTCCGAGAATGTGACTCTGAAATAGTCATGTTGTTAAGAGTAAGCTTTGGACGGTTTGAAATACTTATGGATGTCTTTGTTCTCTTTACTATAGATGACGGCCGCTGGTTTCTGGTTCAAGCTTTATACACTAGTATTCATGTTAGTACTTATATACTGATTGGTAGAATAGAAACCTTCAGTTTTATTGGCTTCGGTCAACGTTTCAATATTTCAATGTTCAACGCTGAGGGTAAGTCTTTCATAGAACTAAATAAAGTACATCGAGACTATTAGCGATACCTTTAGATAGATTACTTATCGTTGTCTACCTTTACAGGTACTTACTTCCTAATAGAGTCTTATTGGCTTCGGTCAACGCTGAGCGCTGAGCGCTGAGGCCTGAGGCCTGAGGATATATATATAGATTACTTATCGTTGTCTCGCTTTACACGTGTAGTCTGCATGAGAGACGTATATGTAACGCATGCGGCATAATATGTAGCTCTTGCGTTGTGCACAAACAAACCCATTCTCTTAGCTTCTATGTACTCCTCCTTCGTCATTTGCTTGTAATACCCAGGCAACACGTTGAGTTGAGAATGGCTATGTAATTAGGCCGAGAGTTATTTACGGAGAGTGGTTGCAGGGTCTGAAGATTTGTATATAATACGCGTCTTGGATACGTCTTGGATACTGACGTCAAGTGGGGTAACGCGTTTATTTCTTGCCCGGACTCTCTACACCCCAACTTACCTTCTCTTTCCACCTAGCCTCCCTTACTGGTTAATGTCCGGCAAAGACGACACCAAGAACTCTCCTCCAAAGTCAACAGAAAGAGAGGTTACCGACCCAATCACACGTCGACCTCTCTTCATTCATGACAGCAGTTCTGCCGAACTAGACCAGGTCATTTCAGGTCAGACTGATGCCTCAGACAAGTCTGCTTCCTCGTCAAATAAGAAGAATCGGTCAATGGAAGAATTAATTCGGGATGAGACGCGCCAGCCCTGGTGGACAGACCCTGACGACACAGGTAGTCGTCTGCGCACGAGATTCGCGCTGTTGGCGGGTGCTGCGGCTGGTGTTGGTGGGTCTGCAAGTATAGTGTTGTCGAGTATCCTCGGAGGGGTGTTTGGCTCTTCGCGTAATGGTTCAGGAAGACTTGTCTGGACGGATTTCTTGGTTGGAAGCCTTGGTTGCACGCTCATCGCATTGGCGACAGCAGGCTTTGTATTTTACAACAATTTTCTTGACCTGGCCGGCGAAGAAGGAGATAAAGGCGAAAGCCAGCCTGATGTACAGAGTGAAAAGGTACGTCGTTTTTCGGGTTCTTTCCTCAATACTAATGCTCTCACGTATAGGAACCCTCTGCTGAGCCCTCACAATCCAATCCTGAATCAGCGCTTTGGCTAAACTCCTTCCTATCCACTCTCTGGCCCATAGTCAACCCCATCCTCTTCACATCCCTCTCCGACATGCTCGAAGACTCTCTTCAAGCCTCTCTCCCCAAATTTATTAATGGTGTCCGAGTCGCCGATCTCGGACAGGGTAAAGAACCCATCCGAATCCTCGGCATGCGTACCCTCGACTCTTTCGAGCACGGTGTCAAATCCATGGATTCAGGTCCTAAATCCTCTGACGCAGAAGGAGACGATAACTCTAATGAAGAAACTCTTGGAGGCAACTATGTCAATCTCGAGCTTGCGTTAGCCTATCGTACGCGTTCTTCCAAACACGATCCCTCCTCTTCCAGCGATAAGAAGGAGAATTCTCCTCGAGACATGAAAACCCAAGCTCAGCATATGCATCTTCTCATCGA
This sequence comes from Tetrapyrgos nigripes, assembly GCA_013368315.1. Lineage (NCBI taxonomy): Eukaryota > Fungi > Basidiomycota > Agaricomycetes > Agaricales > Campanellaceae > Tetrapyrgos > Tetrapyrgos nigripes. The sequence goes on from JAACJM010000024.1 coordinate 537,463, forward strand.
ATTCTATTTGTCCGGTCCTGGAGGAATAGTCTTCCCTGTCTTCGTCGAAGTGACTGGGTTCGTTGGGTCGGCGAGGTTGCGGATTCAGCTTACACCTGATCCACCTTTCCTCAACCTCTTAACCTTGACCTTCCTGGGTCAACCGAAAGTAACAATTTCTGTTACACCGCTTGCAAGGGATTTTATGAACATGATGGACGTACCTGGTTTGTCTTCATTCATCCAAGAATCCATTGATAGCGTCATGAACACGTATGTGGCTCCGAGGAGTATGACGCTGGATTTGAAGACGATGTTGACTGGACGAGAGAAGGTCGATACGGAGGCAAAAGGAGTTGTGATCGTCGTTGTGAAGAGTGCGAAAAATTTCAGAGATGGGGACGCGATTAAGGCTTGGAAGTTATGGAAAGGGGAAGATAGGGAGAAGGAAAGCAAGGGAGATGTGTATGTGACCGTGGGATGGGGGAAGTGGGGTAAGGTGTTGTGGAAGACGAGGTGGGTGATTTGTTTTCATGTACCGGATGCTGATGCTAAGACTTGGCTTGTATAAAGGGTCATACAAAATGAAGGCCACCCAGTTTGGGAAGAAACGACGGTTTTGTTGGTTACTCCTGCTGAGCTGAACGCTAAAGAGAAGATTAAGCTACAACTTTGGGATTCAGGTGCGTTTATACTTTGGGGTACATACATACACGGTTCTAACGCCTGTTCTTTTTCTCTTGCTTTAACCTTTGATCATTTAATAGACCGCTTCACCGCCCACGACAACCTTGGTGCCGTCGAAGTTGATCTCGGAGACATCATGCGTTCCAAGAGGAACATTAACACCCTGGTTACACGTACCGACCCTTTGAAAGGCGATGACGGTTCAGACTGGCCTGGAACGCTTACCTGGAACTGTGGATATTTCGAGAAGACGGGAATTGAAGAGCTCATGGAGTCGTTGAAGAACTCTCAAGCCAAAGCCAAACCGGCAGTGCAATCTGGCGATGCACCCGAGCAGGTACAGGAGGTGGAAGAACGTGACAAGCAAGGCCAAGGTCAACATAACACAAACCCCATCGAAGAACTCAAACAAGGTCTCGAGAAAGTCGCACAAGAAGTCGGCGAAAAAACCGGAGACTCGCATTCCCGAGAAACTGTCAAGCATACCGAGAAGGAGAAGGAGAAAGAAGCGATAGACGATATGATTGCTGGGTCTCCTCCCGCTAAAGAGTGGCCTGCGGGGATTTTGAGTGTGAGGGTGATGCAGATTGCTGGAGTTGAGGTGCAGAATACGAAGAATAGGACTAGTACGAAGGAGGATGAGGGGGCCAGCGGTGGTGGAGGAGATGCGCCAAGTCCTTATTGTACGATTGTGATTAATCACCAGAGGGTGTATAAGACGAGGACGAAGATGAAGGAGAGTAATCCTTATGTGAGTGGAATTGTTCTTCTGTTTCCTCTCTGAGGGCTGATATCTTCGTTGTGTAGTACGACGCTGGCACTGAACGCTTCATCCCATCCTGGCTCTCCTCCATCGTCATGATCGCCGTTCGTGATTTCAGACAACACGAACAACATCCTCTCATTGGTGTTGTTATTCTGCCCATTCACTCGCTCTTTACTTCTCGTGGTCGGTCCCAAATTACCGACACCTTCCCTCTGCAAGGTGGTATTGGATGTGGAAGGATGAGGGTTTCATTGGTTTTCAGGAGCTTGAAAATTAGCATTCCTGGACCGAGGGCGAGGATACCGCTTGCAGATGCAGGTGAAGGGAAGACAGGACGGGAGTGCAATTTGGGATTAGGCTGGGAATCTGGAACGTTGGAGATTTACCCCGAAACCATCTCGTTCCAACCCGAGGGCGCGGGTAATGATTTTCACCTAGAATCCAGCAAAATCATTTTCAAGACTCTGTTCGGGAAAGGAAAGGTTCTACCCAATTCCAACGACGAGTGTCAGTCCCAGACCTGGAACTCGAGACGTGGTAAACCTATTCGTCTACCTGTCCTCCGGAAATTCTCTAGCTGTGTCTTAATCCAATTCCGCAAACGAGTTCATGTATTGGAGTACAAAGTCCTTGCCTTTGCGACGGTTTGGTTGAGGGACATACCCGATACCGAAGAAGTCGATGCCGTGGTGGAAGTTTGGGAAAACCTAGACGATGCGATGGAATGGGCGAGGTTTAACTACAACTCAATTGGCCAGGGCATGGCTCAGGTCTTTGGAGAAGACGGAAACGCCGGCGAGGGTAGGGAAAATGGAAAGCAGAAACCCAGCCCGAAGAAACTTGGGACGTTACATATGAAGATGCGCTTTTGGCCCGGGTTGAGTGGGTATCATCGAAAAGCTGGGAATCATGACAAGGGACTGGCGGATGTGATGGAGATGCTGGATTGTATGGAGAGTTCAAGGGAGGAGATACAGGCTGATTTGGGTATCAGGTTTGATGAAGAGGAAGACGACGATGATAGTTCGAGTTCATCGAGCAGTAGCTCTTCAGACGAGAGCGAGGGTGAAGACGAGGGGAATGGTGAGACTGGAAGGGTTGGTGCTAATGTTGGTGGGTTGAAGGACGAGGTGAAGGGGTACAGGTCAAGAAAAAAGGAATTACATAGGAACCATCGTGGACTGATGCAGTGGGGTTTTGCTAGGAAGTTGGCTTGGATGGGACATGAAGCAGAGGATAAGTCACAAGAGGTCAAGGAGAAGATTGTCGGCAGGATGAAGCACGGCAACAAGTATGGCTTGGATGGAGGAATGGAAAAGGAGGCTTAAGATCTATCGTATGTCTTTGATGATTTTGACGCTTCTGACTCTTTAGTTCTGCTTTTACGGCATGGACAAGGACACACAGACATTGGACACGCTGTACTACTACTAGTACTAGCTATCAAACTGCTACTAGTACCTTTACATCTCATGACTCACGTGTTTTTGAACACGTCGGCGGGACGGACCTGTGCTGTGGCATATATGCATCATTCCAGACACTTCGAAACGTGTGCCTGGTGGGACGGAAAATGAATGGAATACTTACTACGTCACCATAGATGAGCTCCACTGACGTCACCGGTAGTTTAGCCACATTGTGCAGAAAACAGGCACCCTTTCATTCCATGTTCATCCCGGGTCTGAACATACGTCAACATAGTATGACACACCTCATGCCCACCTCCGTGACGCCGTGTGCCCCGCCGTGATTTTTCCCCTGCAGTTCTCTGCCTCTCCAAGATTTATTGGAATTTGTCTCCTCATCCATCCCAGCCCCGGTTCCGGACCACTAGCCAACCAGATTTCAAGGCCGTAGACTGCTCATTTGCCCGCCCGATATTGACCCGACGTTCCAACCTTTCTACGCACCCTCCCCCAGTGGGTTCAGACTCTGTGGCTTACAGCCTCCCCGCCTCTTATTGACCATAATTTTCTTTTTCTACAGATGAGCACAAGGTCACCCCGCTTTATCCCTCATCCCGACTCTCTTTCCAATTCCCTCAACGTTGATGAGCTTTGGGTGACACTTGTGAGGGACTTGGAGAAGGTCCAACGCGAGACGATGCAGAGGCCAGACCCTAAGCTGCTTTTAAGCGCCTATGTTGGTCTTGGAGGTTAGTACCCCGTCAGTCCTCCGAGTCATAGCCTCAATCAACATACCCAGGAACTGTGATGATGTCTCGCATCGTCGCCTCGTTCTCCGACCTCGGACCACCTCACGACACCATCCTCCGTTCCACACTCTCACGCGCCCTCTCATCAACGAACATCGAACAGATGGTTCGTACCCTCTACCGCGGTCTTCAAGCTGCCCAGTGGTACCCTCAAATTGGGTCCAAAATATCCTTTCTAGAAACCCCAGTGGGTATCGCCACAATCATTTTGTTGTATGTGATTGAGTCGGGGAATAATATTGACTCGAACACGGGCGGTAAGAAAATCTGGGAGGTTTGCACAGAGATACTTCAAAATGGTTTTCAAGTCCTTTCTAAGGAGTCTCGGGGATCGATGACTAAAGATGACGCCAATATGGACGTTGACGCCGACACCGACGATGGCTGTGAAGTTCTGTATGGCCGTGCTGGCTTCCTCTACGCCCTCTTGCGCCTTCGTGCTTCGGTCTATCGTTGCGTGCCCCGGCCACATGAAGGTACTGATGAAAAATCTCGGAAATTGTGGAATTTAATCTCAGATGAGAATCTGAGAATGGCAATCCATTCAATTGTCGAGAGAGGGAGAGTCGGGGCGAAATTCTTTTCTTCAGAGACTGGCGCTTCGGCTTCTCCGCCGTTGATGTGGTCCTGGCATCACAAGAGGTATCTGGGAGGTGCTCATGGTGTCGGTAAGTACAGCATTCTGATGTGAATTATAAGTATTATAGTGTAGGATCATACCATTATTAAAGTTCAATCATTTTCCAGCTGGGATCCTCCACGTCCTCTTGATGTGCCCGACGCAACTTATCTCTGCTTATGTCGCAGAGATGTTGGGCACGATCGAATGGTTGATTGATCTGCAGGACAAAGAAGGGAACTGGCCTTCTAGCTTTGGAAAGTCTAGAGATCATGAGAACGATTTGGTGCAGTGAGTGTACTATACATACCATTGATCTTTTTATAATACTGATTGTCTTCACCCTTCTTCAAGATGGTGTCACGGGGCTCCAGGTCTCCTCATCCTGTTCTCGACCCTCATTCGTCGATGCCATACCAACCCGTCGACATTCTCCCTCACTCCAGCCTTTGCATCCTCACTAATCTCCGCACTTCACAATGCCGAAGTCCTTGTCTATACCCGTGGATTTCTGCGTAAAGGAGTCGGTCTTTGTCACGGCGTATCCGGCTCCGTATACGCGTTATTAGCTGCAAGCGACGCAGTCGCTCTACTCCAATCAAACCCGGAGCCGCCTCCAGGTCAACAACAACAGCAACAACCCCAAACAGTCCTCCAGATCGACCGCCACGACGAATTTTCCCGTGCCTACTTTTTACACGCGGTTCACCTAGCGTATTTAGCTACGGGTTACCGTGCGTTGGAAGTTCAAGGGGAAATGTCTCAACCGGATAGACCGTGGAGTTTGTATGAGGGGTTGGGAGGGATGTGTTGTGCATGGGCAGAGGTTTATGACCGGTTGAGTACGACGGGGAGGAATTTGGCGCAGACTCAGGGGAGGACGGGCGCGAATGGCCAGGTTGGGAGTACAGAAGGTGGGGGTAGCGAGAGTACAACGAATCTAAATTTGAACCCGAGATTGCAGTGGGCGAGGTCGAGGAGTGGGATGCCTGGGTATGATGATATGATCGTTGATTGACTCTTGGGTTGAACGGGAGAAGTGTGTCTGCTTTTGGGCGAAAAAATGTCCGAGACGGAGTTGAAGAAGGCGAGGAGCATACGTACGAATATACCAGAATGTAAGTCAACGAAAATCCTGTGTACTTTTAGCCTCTTTGCCGCTTTCAATACTTGTTTTTTGTATACCAGTTAAGTTCAAAATTTTCTGCATTCCCTGCATGTACTCGTACTATACCAATGATGACCGTTTACCTACTGGATAGACGATTAGTGAGAGGTTCTTGTGAGAAGAACTTTTGACGTCTACTTGGAGTAAGTACGCACCGTCAGATCCATTAAGTTCCTGCAAACCTAGCATGAAGTTCAGAGTTGGGTAGTGCCTCCGGCTCTCCGTCTGGCTATCAGTGATTGGCGCAGTCTGTCGGTCTTGAAGCGAGCTTCTGACCATGGCATCTTCAAATGAAAGATTGATCATGACGATGCGTCAATGCCTTGGCCTTGCTTGTCGCTGTTTTTGGGCAATTGTCGCCTATCCAAGGGCAAGTGCATGGTATGCGCTGGTATATGTTGGCGAGCTTTTCGAGATGGAGGAGCTTGTGCTGATCATGAGCAACGTGAGCGCCGGATTTTTCCTTTTTCGAGAACTTCCCAGCGGAGTCACAATATTCTTTCGAACAGTCACTAGTCATCCCCAGTGAAAAGTCCGTATGGCCAGAACGAGCCAAATCGAGCCAACGCGAAACTCGATGTGCTCAAATCTGGCGAGAACAAGCGAAACCCGACCAGAACCAGTTTTGACAGCTCGAGGTCATAGGCATGTGATATTGTTCCATCCTTCTTTGCCTTCTTCCTCCGTCGTCTCTCTTCTTTCAGATGTCTAGAGCTGTCGAAAACGAGCTAAAACGAGCCAAATGAACTGTCCGCCTATAGCAAGACCCTTCCTCAAAATAAATCGAAAATCGTACGATCCTTTCCGTTTTCTTCCTTTCCGTGCTCGAGAAATTGACCTTTCTTGGACTCATACTACCACCATCGATATCGATTACAGCTACCCGCACCAGCCCGCACCCTCCTGTCCCTGCATCAGCCTGCATCTCCCTCTGGAACGCGACTGTCTCAGCTCGTTGGATACTCTCTGGTGACTTTGGCGGGGAGTATTACGCGTTTCGTGTATCTTTTCTGATTTTGCGTTGAAATGTTGAAGGTCTGGCTCAGCGTATACACGTTTTGTGCTTACAAGGTAGTTTGTTTTTCTTGAACTGTTTGGGACGTGTCTTTGCGCATAGATAGACATACAGGTTGTTCAGGGTTTTATGTCGCAAGTCACTGGATGGTAAGTTGCTTCGCGTCTTTTGATCCGTGTCTTTGCTTAGGAAATTGTGCATATAGCTAGGTATTTGGATTGACACTGCGTAGTACACACCGTGATAGGTGTGTCTTTCTTTCTTTGTGTCATTTGATTTCTTTGCTCAATGTGCATATAGCCAGGTATTTGAATTGACACTGCGTAGTACGCACCCTGATAGGTGTGGTTTTTTATCTTTCTTTTCCTCTCAGACACAGTTATTCAATCCCGTTAATAATCTCCCTTTGTTTCGAAGTTTTACTGATTTTGTTCTATTTTGTAGTTGGTATAAGGGGAACCGGTGGCTATCGGGAACGGTATCGGGGCGGGGTATTAGGGTAGTGGAATATGGCGAGAAATGGGAAGAACGAGTAGTAGCGGGTAGGAGTAGTAGAGTAAAATATCAATACAATGCTATATGGCCAGAACGAGCGAAAATGAGAATATGACGAATGGAGAGACCTGGCTTGATTTCGCCACATCTCGCCATAAAAAGTGTCTCATTTTTCTGGCGAGATCAAGCTAGAAGAGCCTAGAACAAGCCAAATCTGCCCTTTCATTTTGGCTTGTTTTGGCTTGATCTGGCCATATGGACTTTTCACTGGGAGTCATCGACTAGTCATCCTTCAGCTGCTCAAGCGCTCAACTTGAAGTCCAGGAACCAACCAGGAACTGCAGTACTAGTTCACTGATTGTTTGACGGGCACGGCCATCACCTTAACACCAAAATCGTTCGGCTTCGGTGTCCTGGCCACGTAAGCACTGTGCAGTACTGCAGGGTGCGCAGCTGCGGGCCGTTGGCAACAAAATCTAGATGCTCTGAGATGGACCAGGACAGCGGCGGGAATACTATTACAGGTTATCTCACACTGGGCGTGGTTAATAGCTTTTGCTGTTGAAGAGGTGCTCATTCGGTGATCTCTCCAAAGTCGGCGACGTCCCGGCGACGTCCCATCTCCGGAATCCGGATCCTTGGTCTCTGACCTTTGTGTAACGCAGACCACTTGTTCGGCTCCTGGAACCAGCTCAAATGCCAGCAGACGTTGCTGAATATGGGTACTCGCTGTCACAATGCTTACGATGCCATATTTTGTTCTCTGTGTTCTGCCAAGATTAAGTTATGGTGTCTCGAGGCGCTCTTGACGAGAAAATGGCTGTGCGCACTGCGACAGTAAGCTGGTATCTTCAAGTTCTAGATACGAGATGACTCTCTCACCGTCGGGTTCATGCAAAATACGATAAGTACAGTGTTTATCTGGTTGGTACGGGAACGAAGCTAAACGAAGCTGTTGAATAAAGCTGTATCATGGCTTTAAAAACGTGGTTCAAAAACCTACATAGTTCAATCGTGTTTTACTCGGAGATGTATCGTACGTCTTCTGTTTCTCATGATTCACTTCCACTAACATACTTTCCTTTAGGCCCTTGTTTTCGACCTTTAGCTGCACAACTTGCTCTTCTCTTCCTGCTCATTGCAACCCTTACACCCATTGCCTTTGCATCAACCAACTTTGTACAATGTCTTACGGATCTCCAGCAGAACTACAGCTCGTTGGAGGGTGGCAGGGACAACCAAGGTCGTCCAGTCAGCATGTCCAACGCCACTGCTGTGAGCTACGAGTTATGCGTTGAACATTGTGGTTCTGGACCAGAGGCATTTAGCTGGTCCGCATTCTCCCAAGAATTTAGTTCCTGGCTACTTCCATGGTTAGCGTTGATATCACAGCTACCCTTCGGCTCTCATGACAAATTGGACAACTTCACCTCCATGCTCCTCGCTGTTGGATCGCCAACGCTAGCTGCGTATTCTGTTATGATTACTGTGCTGAACTCACGCTGGCTCACCCGACGATTTAATTCCATCTCTTACCCCAATGTGCAGACCGCGATTCGAGTGCTTAGCAGCTTACAGCAGGCGCCAATTCGCATCAATCGCCTGCATCACGAACTTCTTCCTTCTCTCATCGTTCTCCCCGAGAACGACCAGTGGTGGGAGACTCTCAAGGACCATCTCGACTACACTCACACATGGTCCCTGTCGGCAGCTGCATCTATGGCTTGGACTGGTATCGCATACATTTTCACGATCGTTGACTCTTTCACCGCCGACCTATCAACTTCTCAACTCATTGACATCACCGGTCAAGGAGTAGGATCTGTCTGGCTCTGGCTTCTCCCAATAGTCTTCACCTGGTTACAGATCTCACCGAAATGTGACTCGAGACGAGTCTACAAAGCTATGAAGCGGGCAAACGATGTAGCGTATTCCGCTACCGACGATCCTGATATCAAAGCTGTTCTTGCCTCGTCCCGCGGGAGTGACAGAGCTCTGGATCTGCAAGTCGAAGACCATGCTTTGAACGCTGACGAACGGTGCACTGCCCCCATTTTCAACTATTCCCGTGTGTTCTCTTGGGCAGCAGTAGTGGAAGAAGTCGACTCATGCTTGCAAGTAGCGGCTTACAGAGCAGCTCATTTCGAACCCGTCAATAGGGAAATTGAATGGGTGGAAAGTGAACGTAGCCGGTCGATTCAAGATGTCAATCGCCAAGGTACTGCTCTACAAGTTCAGAATTACTGCCGGTATTTTCCTGGACTAGAACCTCGTCGATGCAGCTCGGCCATCTGGCCGAGGGTTTTCATTGCTTCCTTTATGGCTTTATTCCTACAATGGGGGACTACCGGTGCGGCACTGTTGATTGTCTTTTTGACCCCTACTCGCGGTAAGTGGAACATTTGAATGCACATTGAGGTACAAAACTGACATCCACAAAATTGACTATAGGATTGGGATGCCGTTCTACCTCCTATCTCGCTTACGCATCGCTCTCAACCGTTGCATGGGCACTATTCTTACTCTCCTCCATTCTTTCCCATTACTCATCTTCTGGCATTGACCTCGACCTCGAAAATGGCAGACACCGCCGGTTCCGCTCTTCCATAGCGGTCCAAGTATCCATTGCCCTTCGTCTTCTGGGGAAGATAATCGCCACCATCAACGCCGTAGGAATCATTGTCACTAATATCTTCCAAATCAGTGGATTCTTTGACAGATGTTACTGCAATAGCAGTGCCATGAGTCTTGGTGTAGCGAAGGCTTATAATGTGATTATGCTCGGGGGAAGCGAAATTTCGTCTTTGAGGGGCGTGTGGATTGGTGGGACGGTTTTGGCCTTGGGAAGTGCTGGGATGTTCGTTCTAGTTTTAGATCTCTTGATAAACCCGTCCTCTCCTGAGACAAGCTAGAGTTACACTCAATTTGTCCCGCATAATTGTCTTCCTCTCCTCTTTCCTAACAGCTTTGGTTTTTCAGTTTTAGTGGTTTCGGTCTGTACCTCATCATTCTGTATCATAGTAGTGTCGGTAATGTATTTTGACTATGTACTAATGTACCGTATCAACACATCTCTAACTGTAACAGAATTCGATGATATATTAAGTTCAAAACGGCTGCTCTGCAAGGACCTCAGAAATCTTTACAACTAGTTCATCTTCACTCCTCAACTCAGCCGCAAAATACGCCTTTACGCCCCCAACACCTTTCGTCTTCACAACATCGGCAATCTGGTCATACGGTAATCCACCTTGATCTTGTTCGGCCCTCTTGATATAACAAACGAAATCCCTCTTCTTCGTATACACAGCCAAAGCACCGTTGGAATTGTTCGACGGAGCAGGAGGAGTACTAGTGGCAGGCGTTCTACCAGTCAACTCGAAAGGTACTGGAACTTGAACCTTGATGATCAAGCTCTTCGGCTCCTTGGTTACATCAGGGGCAGTGGCGCCTCGCATTTTACGCTTGGGAATGTCGCTCTCGGGATAGCCAAGGGTTTGACGGGTATGATCAGCGATGGGACGAGACGCCCAGGATCCTTGTAGTTAGGCTTCAGAGTCACTGTGTTGGATACAGAGAAGGGCTGACATTGCTTTTTATGACCAGCCTGCCAGTGCTTCTCTAAGTAAGAGACGTCAGTAGTTACTCCTTCTCCGCAACAGCAAAATGTATACGTACTTTGGCATTCCGGAGAGCAGTATCTGGCCACCTGGCATCTACTACAGTTTTTCAGTGCCGGGCCGTCCTTTCCACACTGAAAACAACTTTTTCTTCCCTCCCTGGGCAATGCCTCTTCTCCATTACGCTTCCTGATCCATTTTGCCATGATTGCACCGACTTGTGGTCCGTAATATCGAAGATAGTTGCTTTCGGGGAGTTCATCCGTCCGCTTCAGGAATACCCATATCGGCGCCGTTCTCCAAGAGGATATCGAGAGCTTGGGAATTGTTGGACATTAAACAAAGGAAGATCGCAACCTCTCCATATCGCCATATCGATTCTGATGATTAACGTTCGCTCCATTTTGGGTCAAAAGGCGCATAAGCTGAAGACAGAGTTGCTTGTTTTCGGTACCCATTTGGCAAAGGTGCTGCAGGGCTGTATGTCCGACGATGTCCTGTGAATCTACGCTTGCGCCTTGACTAAGAAGGAACTTGAAGGTCTCGAGATGTTGGATAAGCGGACCGCCTGGCATGCTGGTCATTCTTTGGGCTCCCAAAGCAACGAGAGACAAATAGCCAGTGTTGAACCCCGATTCATGTCCTTTGAGATCGATGCGACCGTTGGCCATTCTTTACATCTAGAAGAGAATAAACATGGAGATTAGAAGCAGAATAAATGTGTTTTCAAGGTCGTGGACGCACCTTGATAACAGTGTCCAACATGCCCATGAAACAAGCGCCACCAAATTGCCCAGGCCCCAGTTAAAACTTTCTGCAGTTTCGTTAGCATATTGAAGGAGGATGCGCATTGTGGATAGCAGCATGAGCAGACCAGCCAAAGACTCCAGCATCTAGGACTCGAATACAACAATTCAACTTCACCTTTTTGATACAACGTCCGCAAACGCTGCCCTCCTTGCCCTGACTTCAGAAAACCAGGTCTTTTGCAAAGCGTTTTAATTTCTTCCGATAAGTAAATGCCTCCAGAGTATTGCGGTTTTTCTTCGGGTGCAGACATGATGCGTTACTGTTAGGCAAGGTGGTGGTTCTGGTCAGAGGCGGTTCAAGTTCAGGGGCGCACGGACCATTGACGCCTGTTTGGAGGATGAGGTTGACGCGGTCACGCAAGTTTGCAGACTCCCCTCTACTTCTCGAGTCATAAACACTCAAGCTCTTCTTTCTTGCAATTTTTTCCAATTTTTTAATGGCCGAAGACACGCGTTAGATATTCGGATCTACATTATGTTCATTGTTCAAGTTATCAGTAGGTATGTCCAAATAATGTCAGACTCAAAGTTAACTTGAGCTTTGATTCTTGAACATCAATGATCACCCGCAATGCGGGGCTAGTAAGTCTAACGGTCTATGGATTCTGAACCTTGACGACAATCTTCCCCATTACATTTCTTGCCAACATCCTATCGTAGGCCTAGGTGAATGAACGTAAGTATCAGCATAACTCGCTCAGTCTCCGACGTGACAGAACACTCGTAACCAGAGTTCATGAACAAAGAACTTGGAACTTACATCCAAAACCCCCCTCCCTTTCCCATCCCCATCAGACTCTTGCGCATGGAACCCTACCACCTCGTCCACTACGACTCTCAGCTTTCCCTCTTCGACCATTTTCGCGAGAATAGCTGCTTTGGCACCGTTGGGTGTGGTTGAGATCATTTTATATGTGCGTGGGACGCCGCCTGATGATGATGACAATGATAAGTGGTATGACGGCAAAAAAGGACATCGAAAAAACAGAATGGCACGAACTTGAAAAGCTACTCACCAATGAACCCCATTCCCCACCTCGCCCTCACCTCCGCCCATTCGTTCCAAAATGCTCTAAAAACAGTCTTGAAAATGCCTTCGAAATTGCCTACGTTGATGTATACACCTGTGGATTCGAGATAGGAGGCGCAGGATTCGAATAGAGATTGAGAACCAATGGTGTCGAGAATGTGGGTGAAACGAGTTGATGCTGAAGAGTAGTGTCTGGATAGGTATTCTGGAAGGGGAGAGTTGGCGCGGTAGTCTATTACCTGCAAAATGCCAGGGACATTCGAGTAAGTATATGTAGCTTGTGGGTTGAGGGGAAAACTATTTCACCTCATCCGTCCCCAAACTTTTCACCAATTCCCTACTCCTCTCCGAACATGTCGCTACGACATAAGCACCTTGTGCTTTTGCCAGTTGAATCAGCATCGTTCCTACGCCTCCACTTCCACCATTGATGAATACTCGAGGTTTCGATCCTTCCCTTTCGATTTCGCTCACACCATAGCCAGGAACTTCATTCAACATCGCCCAAGCCGTCAACCCGGCCCCACTCAACCCAGCTGCTTCTGCCATAGTCATATTCTTCGAAGGGACTACACAGACTTGGGTTGAGGGGACCGAGATGAATTGCGCGAGGGTGCCGGAGCCGCCTAATAGAGAGGGAACGGGGAGGCACCCGAAGACTCTGGTGCCGGGTTTGAATTGTTGAAAGGAGGTGAATTTGGGGTCTGCGTTCGAGTCGGAAGAGGGGGACGGGGTCGAGGACGAGGACGAGGAGTTGTCCCCCACATCTGACCCAACCGACACAACAATCCCACTGAACTCTCCCTCTGGAACATACTCTGTCTTTCCCCCCGAAACGAGTCTGCGCACCCAAGTAGGAATAGCTTCCAAGGTGATGTAACACCCCGGGTTCAAAGAAATATGTGTTACGCGTATGAAGAGGTCTGTACCAGAGGGAGGGGGGGGAACGGGGTAGTTGTGGTTAATGGAGAGAATTTGACGTGGGAGACCTTGGGTGGTGTAAGTCCAGGCTGTTTGGGTTTGGGTTTGGGGAGGGGAAGACGAAGAAGAAGACGCGTTCATTTGACGCGAAAGTGTAAAAGACCAAGACGATAAAGTTTGACTGGTATTATTACTATCGTTGAATTGGCGCGTACGAGATCTACCAAGTACAAGCTGGATGGTGTATCGGTGTCGGTGTCGGTGTGGGGGGATTTTCGAAAAGTTTCAAACGAAGGAGGTTGCTGAACATTGTTGGGCTTGAGACGGATTACATATGAGATTGATTTTGCGTCTGAATCGCGGCAGCCGGTGGTTAGGTTATAGCTGGGTTGGTTATTGGTTCAAGTTGGTTCGTTTACTAGTGGTTCGTGTTTGATGGGCTACAATCAGTACCTTACTAATTATAGTTTCGGTTTCGGTTTCGACCAGATTTCGAATTTGTCGTGTTCGTTGGTACTAGCCACAGCCCAGTGCCCACACGTACGTAGCCATCAGGCTCCCCGCGCCCGATTCCGACCGGGCACACAACTTGAGTATTTGAATTACCGTCGCGTCTGTACAGTGCACTAGTATGAAACGTCGAGCACTTTGCTTTTGAGTCGATCGACTGCGAACAATGATCCTGCCTACAATGAATGATGTATCAGTCACAGTGATAAAGATAAACTGTAGTTTTCAGTCAACTTACTGTTCAAAGACCTGTTCAAAGACGGCGCGGACACCAACGTCCATCAGAGATCCACAAATCCACACTCGAGGTTGCGATTTTGGTTGTTAATCATCATTATGATTATCATTCCGCCGGTAATCATAATATGACAATGATTCTGAATTCAGCCACTAAAAATACACACTCAAGGCGGTGTTTTTCTAAATTTTATGAGCGACAATTGCAAGATTCAAGAAAGGCCGTTCGTTTCTTCCAAGTGTAACCAAATCTGGACATTGTGTCAAGATCGTATAATCATTCAATTTCATCTCCATTTTCTGCCATTCATGCGCGATGCCACTGGGCGAGTGAATACCCAGTGTGAACCAATATAGGATAAGTATCTTGATCAACAAAGTGCTTGACTTCCAATGCGCTCAGCGCTGATCCTTACCAATTGGGTAAACCAGGATGCATCACGGTCACTGTTATCTGGAAGACTTTGGGAAGACTGGAATTACCTCCTCGTTGTCGTTGTCGTCGTCGCTCGGACCTGGCGACTCACGAGCCACTTACTAAGGAACGCCAAAGTGGAGATGAGCTACTACATACAGCAATACTAAGTTGGCAGCAATCAACCGCATGTTATGATGAGCATTGACTCGTCCAACAGCACCGTTAGTAGTCACAATACTGACCAGGGCAATTCCATGAAATAGAATAGTAGTGGCAGGAAAACCAATCCCTCGGGCGTCGGTAATCACTGGCATAATGATTCCGAATTCAGCCGCTACAAGCCTACACTCAAGGTTGACTCAAGGCGGTGTTTTTGTTTTTCCAAATTTCAAGAGCTCGGCTCTCGAGGGACCGAGCTGAGACGGGGAGAGAAAGTATCTGAGACTGAGACTGCGAGCATCAGGACCGAGGAGGTGGGTGGGACTCGGAGTGGCCAATGGACGCGTATCGATGCGTATCATTAATATTGTCCCTGCAGTTGCGGTTGCCTGTAGGCAGGCTGTAGCCAACTCGGGATATCGAGATGTTGATGTTGTCTTCTTTCTTCTTTTTGTCTACAGTTGTACGATGACGAAGACACAAAGTGTTAGTACCGACTCAGGCGAGCCAGCGAGCACTAAGAACTTGCTGAGAACAGAGGGTGGAGAGAGAACAGAAACAGAAACAGAAAAAGATAAAGATAAATTATCCATAAATAACATCGACGTCTACTACAATGACCAGTCTTAGTCTAAGTCTAAGATACGTAAATGATAGGATACAGAAGAAGTGAATGCTACATACGTATACGCGTACTCCGGGTCTCCCAAAACTCCCAAACTCCCAACTCCTAGCTCCCATCTATACACCCCGTCTAACTAGTAGTCTAGGGTTTAACCCGTTTCGTAAAAACCAACTTTGCCCCCGGATTAGGCACCGTAAAAATATTAAACGCAAACGGTTTAGGATGGTGAGAAGCGCCTGGGGGGAATGAGAGGTCGTAGTTGAGAACGAGCTCGGCGAGGATGACTTTTACTTTGAGGGCGGCGCTGTTTGGGGGGCGGGGCGTGTGGGCGTGTGGGAAAGGGGGGGGGGGGCGTATGGCGTGTGGGGAAGGAATTCAAAGGACAGAACGAGAATCAGAGGAAGAAAAGAAGATAAGACAAGTCAGCATTACATGTCACGTTAACATTATGACCAGAAAACAAATTTAAAGCTCAAATCCCAACACTCACAAAAACCTCCCAGGACACGCATGTTTCCCAATTCCAAACACGATATAATCATTACTCAACGCTGTGAATGAATGTTTTACATGGGACGAGGAGTCGCCTGTCAGTGTACCTGTGGATGTGGGTCCAGAATCCGAATGATCAACCTTCAACAAGTTATTAAAGTCACTCTGACTCTGATCTTTCCTACGGCTACCCTCCCTCAGCTTTGAAAACCTAAACGGATCAAAGACCTCTGGGTCTTCATACGCTCTTGGATTTTTATGTAAAGGTTTTGGAGCGAAGGAGATGACGCTTCCTGCTGGGATGAGGGTTCCGGAGGAGGTGAGGGCGGAGGAGAGGACGAGGCGGGAGGAGCCGACTGGGGGGTGGGGACGAGTGGGGCAGGGGAGGGGGGGTTGAGTGGGGGGGACGGGGTGTGGTGGTGTGGTGTGGGGGACGAGATGGTTGGTGTGGTGGTGGGTGGGGGTACGCATCGTTCATCGTGACATTGGCAGCATATCAGTGTATCATGATATCATTGAGGATTGGAACATTGTCGTTGTCAATCCACGCATGTTTTCGCGGTGTGGTGGTGCGTCGTGACGAACAATGTTAATGAGCGGCAGGTGTAAGTTGATGGATCGTTCAGAACGAGACGGGTTGGGTTGGTTGAGTTGAGTTGACAAGTGGTAGAGAAGGAAAATCAGAAACAAAAATCAGAATCCCCACTCATGACTTCACGGCCAAACCACTCACCAGCAAATAAACTCTGATACCTCCCCACCTCTTTCAATAACGAATCCAACATGTAAAATTTATCCACCGCATTCTTATTACATATTCCCCCCTCGGATTGGATAGCTTCGAGTACTTCGGTACGTATAGCATTGATTTCGGCGGGAGACATCCGGGCGAGGGCGAAGAGGGCATGGGTTGTGAATATGCTCCTAGAGGAGATGAGAAAAAAAAAGTGGTTGTCAGACAGACAGAACGACTCGGAGAATATCCACTCACGAAGTATGTATAGACGCCATATTAAGATGTACAACGCGAACGGTGAGTTTTTCCGGCTGGTCAAGGTCTTCTTCGGGAGCATAGCGAAGGAGGAGGTCGGTTATGACTTGTGGGTTGTCCTAAAGAGAGAAAGACGTCAATGTGAATGGCAGGGACCGAAGACCTGGTAACGCACCTGCTGAGCATACTTGATGCGCTCGACAACATATGGCGTTAGCAGACGAACTGCTTCATCTTTGCTTCCCGCAAGCATAGAGAACAGTTTCCAAACACGACTAGTAGAATGAGTAAAAGCACCGAGTCAGACTGCAAAACCAACTCACGCTCTACAAAACCCAGGAAACCAATTCAACACCTGCGACATCGGTATAGCCTGTTCCGCGACGCTAACTTGTCTCTTTAGAAACTTTTCATTCCTACACCCCGGAGCCCCAATCATCGCGCGGTTGCTCACACGAGCGACTATGCCGATCATTGTGGGGAATAGAGGGACCGTGATGCTGTTGGCACCTTGGGGAATGTTGAGTTTCTGGGTAATAGCCAGTTGAGCTTCTTCTAGCATTTCTGGAACGAGTGATTTCAGGTCTTTGGTGAGATCAGAGCGGATGATGGTTTCGAGATGGTAAGGGTTGGAGGTGATGTCGCCGAACATGATGTCGGGGAGGAACAGTTGTTTTGCGCGCATGGGTGCGTTGAAAACGGAATCGTCCGACTTGCGTATCATCTCGACGTCTTCCGGTCCAAGCACAATCCATTCACCGCTCATCGACGGTAATATAAACGGTTTTCCACCAAACTGCTCCCATCCTTCTTCAACGAGTCCGTCGCTGTCGAGTACTGATCGCAGAACAGTCCATGCGTAGCCGAGAGGACCAGCCCTTCCTACGCGTGGTATGTGAGACTGATTCCGTCGTCGTTTAGAGTTGGAAAGCAAAAGAGCGACAAGGACGAATGAGACGGAAGTGACGAGGACTGTTGAGGATGGCATATTGCGTCTGGAGGAATATCAACTCGACTTTTCAGCATAATTGGATGCGAGCTTGTTTTGTAGATGGAGGAGTGGTTCATCACTGATTGTTTCCCAATATGGAAAATTGTCTGCTTTGCATTCTCCATTTCTCAGGCAACGACTCCGAGTACACTTTGCATAAAAACAATCGACATGCATGGTACTCAAGTGTCATGGGTCGGTATTCTAATTCTGTATAGGCATAGCTCTGGCTCAGCCTTGTCTCGGTCTGCAACCCAAACTATTGGACACTCGGCTTCAAGCTTCAAGACCGAAAGATTCCTAGAAAGCACCCAGAAACACCTCGGGACGCGTTGGATGGACTTTCATTGGCTCTCAATCTGTTTGAGCCTAGCGATTGACTGCGGTAATATGATCAACAATAATCTCCATCACTCAAGCTGGCATCTCATTGCTGCAGAATTCGAATACCTTTGTGCTTTGACAATTTCAAAAAACGGAACGCTCGTGGCTCCACTAGGCTGCAGCGCCCGCTGCACAGTGACAACGATCGCCATTGTTGGCAGGCCGCATCGTTAGTCGACTTGCGAAGATCAGCTTGAAAATCAACTGAACTGAACTGAAGATTGAAGCTATATTGAAGACGGAAGATTGACAGGTGAGGTTCAGTGAGAAGCTGTGTGTGTTTCCTTGGGTCCACTGTTTCGTCGCGAGTGGCGAGTCACTTGAAGGACACAGTGACTTTCTGAATCAAATGTATCTCACCAATAGTAGTATTGCTCAAGAGTCAATGACAGTAGCAACAACGCGGTCAATGGCCTCTCTCCCATACACCCTACCGACACCGGAAGATTAGAAAGGATTCTCATCTTCTACCCAATGGCCGCATCTCATCTACTATGTCAATGTTTTCACGAGACTGAGTGAGCAGCCAGTACACAGTGACAATGATCAAAATCTCTCTTCAAGTTCGCAACCTGAAACCTTCAACTTGATTATCTTCAATTTTCCGTGGCCGCCATCATCATGATCGTCTATTTTTTCCCTCCGTCCCGTCTACTAATGACCGGTGATTCAAATTCCACTGATTGTAACCTCTTCAGCTTCAGCTTCAATCTTTCCTTTCATCCCATCTTCCCGTCGTCTGGTCTGATTTCAATTGTTACTGCCAATCACGATTCACTGGAGACTGGTTCAAACCAAACCAGGTCATTGTCAAGACTCAAGATCCCGATTTTCCACTCGGACTCACTCGGTGAATTGGGAGAATCTGATTCCTTGTTGTGCATTTGTTACAGTTTACGTGCGTGCCACCGCCCATGTGCGTGCACAAATCAAATCGCCGTCTGAGCAGCAAACCAACAGCGACCCAGCGATCCAACGAGTTGCATGATCATCAAATGCGGATACTAGATGTACAAACCAACAAAACATACCATACGCGAAATGGCTATACGAGAAAATGGCTGATATATACATATATCAGCCTCAGGAATCTGGTCGAGGTAGGGTACTGGCTGCGCCTTTCTCTCTCCCTTTTGACTGACTACTACTACAAGTCCTTCCCTTCGTTCAATTATCTATTTTAATTTTTGACCTTCACCTTCACACTTTTATCTATCGATATTTCTTTATATCTATCCAACCATGCCAGTGCTCGACAACATCAGCACTAGTCTGCATAACCTCGTTCCTTCAAGTTCTTCCATCTCCTCCTTCTCCTTCTCCTCCCTCTCCTCCTACACTCCTTCAAATTCCCCCTATTTCCTAATACTCACTCTTACATTCTCATCACTACTCCTCCTCTCTCTCCTCCTTCTACTCCTACTCCTATTCCTATTCATCGTCTCCAGCACCAAATCCAGCAAAGAACACACAAGCGTACCAGAGCATCTACCATGGGTTGGTCGAGAATCGACACAATTCCTCGCATCTATACGTGCCAACTATCGTGGGTTGGTTGATTCAGTGAGGATTTATAGGGAGGGGTATCGTAAGGTGAGCCTACTACTTTCTTCAACACCACTTCCAAAACTTCCTCACCATGCCAACGCGCTAAATTACATAAATTTCTACTACTACTTCACCAGCACTCCAAATCCAACCAAATCTACATCGCCCCAACATGGACCAAAGGCCCCCAATACATCCTTCCCCCCTCCATGACCTCCTGGCTCGCCGCACAACCCGATGCCATACTCAACGCAAAAGACTGTACCTTCGACACTGCCCAATTCACATGGACAGTCGGTCATCCAGAGATTACTAGTAACGATATGATTGATTTGTTGATTAAACGAGAGTTGACGAGGGGGATTGGAGCGATGAATGGGGAGTTGATGGAGGAGGTTGAGGGGTCTATGGAGGGGCTTTTTAGTACTAATAGTAATAGTAATGCTGGTGCTGAGGGTGGAGAGTGGAAACAAGTGGGTGTTTTTGATAGTTTGACAAAGACGGTGGGGAGGGTGGCGAATAGGGTTTTTGTTGGGAAGGAACTTTGTGAGTTTTTTTCTTTTTTCTTTTTCTTTTTTGCAGAGTCGATACTAATCCGACACGGGCGTGATGATCCATATGATATGTAGGCTCCAACATGGACTTTGTCATGGCCGGTACACATTTTGCGAGGGATATCTCGGTTAGCAGTTATATCCTGCATATGTTTCCCAAGTTTATGAAGCCGTGAGTTATCCGTTTACTTTGTTTGTTTAACTGGATGACATGCTGAGTTACCAAAAATCCAGGGCTGTAGCTTGGTTTGCTACCATCCCGAATCGTCGGCACTCTGGTATCATGATGAAATACCTCCAGCCTCTGATCAAACAACGTATTGAGGATATGAACCGTAAAAAGGCAGACCCTAGTTGGCATTGGGAGGAACCTGTAAGTTTTTTTCAAATTGGCCTCAGCATGATGAAAAACGAGTAAACCGTGCTAACCGAGCCTCAGAACGACTTTCTCACCTGGATGGTCCGCGAATCCTTCAAACGAAACACCGAAGACGAACGCTCCGTCTACTCCCTCGCCTACCGCGTCGTCCTCCTCAACTTTGCCGCCATCACCACTTCCACAATAATGGCTACCAACGCTCTCCTCGATATCTGGAGCGCAAAGGACTCGCCCGCCATCGTCGAGTCTTTACGCGAAGAAGCTTCTCGCGTACTCAAAGAACACAACGGTGTCTGGACGAAAGCCGCTGTGGCCAAATTACACAGACTGGATAGCGCCATTCGGGAGAGTTCTCGTGTTTCTGGTGTCGGTGGAACGTCTATTGCGAGGAAGGTCCGTGCGGATAATGGGGTGACGCTTCCGGATGGAACCTGGGTGCCAAAGGGTGCTATTGTTGGTGTTTCGATGGATGGGATACATTTCGATGAAAAGTTTTATGAGAAGGTGAATGAGTTTGATGCGTTTAGGTTCTCGAGGCCGAGGGAAGAGCAGCAACAGCTCGTTGATGTGTCGTTGGGAGAAAAACCAAGGGTAACGGTACATGAGGATTTAGTCAACACTTCCCCTCATTTCTTACCATTTTCCCATGGGATCCATGCTTGGTGAGTTTTTTTCCAACTACGTCCCAGTGTTATGTGCTTGGATGGAGAGCTGACGTGGAACCTATTTCTAGCCCCGGTCGTTTCTTCGCCGCGAACAACATCAAACTGATACTCGCACATCTTTTGCTCAACTACGAGATCCAACCGTTTGAGACTCGACCTCCAAACATGTCTATTGGAGATATCTCTGTAGTGCCTGTGAAGGCTACGATGATGATCAGGAAAAGGGAGGTGAAGGCATAAGCTTGAGCCGCAGTGCGGTGAAGGTGAAGGTGTATACATATTTATTGTAATTTATCCTTCTCTAGATCTATCTCCCCTGTATCGGTAGTATTAGTAGTAGCACATACTCTACATAGATGCCTCACAGAATCTAGGTTGTTTCAAACTCTCTTCCAAACTTACACAACTGCGAAACGGTCTTCATTAATACAAAAAGTGATCCAAAGAGTTTTGCAAAAGAACACACCTGACAGTTGACTACGTACTCGGAACTAACTCATCCAACTCCCGGTCTTCTGACGATGATATAGCCAAAGGAATTGGGTCTTCCACAATTTCTGACTCGGTAGCTGGTAATGGCCCACCAATCCTCATGGGACGCAAATAGAACAATGAACGCGTCGTCTGACCGACTTTTGGTCGTTCGCGGTGCCAAAACATAATCTTTGCACCCTTGTAGAGGCTGAAATCGCTGGGGTTTTCATGTATATGGTCAATTGCTTTGCAAGCATGTAAGATGTCCGCGAATGTTATAAGAGCGGTGCAACTGGGTAAGCAGGGGTGATGAGTTTGAGAGAAAACACTGGCGAGAATAATATGTATAACGACGCACTTGCGTTTATCCACATGAGCTCTAACTACGCCTCCAAATTCGGAAAAGTCCCAACGGAGACGACGGGAGTCGATGCGTGTGACGTCGAGGCCGATCATGGATAGTTGCCTGCTCGCCCCTAGATTGGCAGCAGTTAGTTGACTGACAGCAGGAGGGCCATCTTGATGGGACCATCCCTTCTGAATGCCTCCGAGTGGTTCATATGCGTCATAAAATATTTGTGCAGAGACTGAGTCCTTAAAGTGAAAGAACTGAGACAGATATTCAGAGAGGCAGACAGTGTCAAGACATGTGGGCCAACGTACCGCAGTGTTGTTGCACATCGAGAAGCTCAGGATCGGTTCACTATGTCTCCAAACAATCATATCCTCCACACTCTTCATCAACTGGTGCGGGTCCAGATCCAAAGGTAGGTGACTCAAATACACGGTGCGATGCTGCCCTGCAGTTGTGGAATTATCTTCGCGAGGAAATATTTGGAGATGCTCGATGTGAAAAGTCACATTGCTGTCTGCCCAGGCTTCGTCTGACCGTAGACTCTTCCATGCCTTGAAGTGAATGGTCAGAGGCAATACAAGACAGTTAATCGCAAAAGACTCACCTCCATAGCCATCCCGATACGTGAAAAAGTCACTTTTGCTTTTGCCCCACTTTCATCTATCCAAATATCCTCGACTTCTCCAAAACGCTTCATCACTTCCTCCAGTGCCATGACGGTCTTGAACTGCTCCGGAGGTCGCAGCCAGAGTACTCGAGAGGCCGACTTGAGCACAATACCAGCAACGATTTCCACTGGAAAACGCTGCGGCTCACATAGCCTCACCTCCAACTCTTGACCGTCTATGACCAAATTACCTTCACTTGCTGCTCTGACAGCTCGTGTAGCCCCACAGGGTTGTAAGTAGTGTATCTCGACCTCGTTATGGTCGGGAAGTCTGTAGACAGATTCGATGGGTCGACTCATTCCTTTCAGTCTAAGGAGCTTTGTCACAGTGAATGTCGGTGGAAGGTTCTTGACGCGGACGCATCGTGTCAGAGGTTTGTTCTTCCAAGACGTCGTAGCTTCGGACGTCACAGCTTCAGACGCCATGCTGCGGAGAAAAAATTTCATACATCTTGCGGTTGTCGACCTTGGCAGCAGAGTGAGATGAGATGAGCAAGCAGGAGGATGAAGAAAACTCATGACGCGTTCACAAAAGTTACACACACATCAGCATGCCTAAAAAGGAAATTGCACCTAGGCAAATTTTTGCTCATACTTACTGCTGGCAGCTGGGACATGGTAGGGCGATATAAATGATTAGAAGAGCAATAAGAATGCATTTTGAATTACTAAAAACTTATGTTACAAATGAAGCGAAAGAGAGTACTTCAAAAGCCTACACAAACGCTCTATATGAAAAAAGGGGGGGAAAGAACGCCAGAAAGCGATGGTAGAGGTATCTGACATATAATTGCATCCTTACGCCGACAATGGAACCCATATTACGAGTAGGAAACCTCAGATTCAACGCTCATGTTAGACTTGCTAACCAGTTGTGAAGTAGAGCCTCCAATCTCCATGGGACGCAAATAGAACACTGGCGGCGTAACTCCAGATCGTGGCCGATGCCAAAATCCAATTTTTGACCCAGCGTACACGCTGAAATCGCTGCCGTTGTTATAGATGTGGTCAATTGCTTTGCAAGCATGCATGATGTCCGCGAATTCGACGACAGCGCGACGACTGGCAAGAGGAACAATTAGTACCAAAACGTCTAATGATAATTTGACTTACTGTTCCAACTCCACAAAAGTTCTGATTACATCTCCAAACTTGCCAAAGTCCTCCCGTAGACGACCCGACCAGATTCGTTGGATGTCCAAGTTGCTAATGGATAATGTCCTCGACGCCCCCAGGATAGCAGCAGTAACTTGGTTCGAGAGAATTGGGGTCTCGTCGTTGGCCCAGCTCTTTTGGATTCTTCCAGGTGGATTATATGTATCGTAGAATATTTTCGCAGCATCCCAATCTCTAAACTTCAAAAACTGCAGTGGATAGTAAGATGTAGGCGACCTGATATATGTGAATAAAGCTTACAGCGCTGTTTTTGTTCATCGAGCAGCACACAAGTGGCTCCCCCATTTTCCAATCAAGAACGTCCTTCAGACCCGACAATAATTGATATGGTGCTAGGTCAAGGTGACTCAAACACACGGTATGAGGATAAACTTGAGGGTCGCGAGGATAAATGTGCTTATACTGGACGTAAAAAGTAACGTTGCTGTCTGCCCAAGCCTTTTCTGAGCGCAGAGTCTTGCCTGCCTGGAAATTCAACGGCTGAGTCAGAGCCAACAAGAGAGGTCAGTCGAACAAGCAGACTCACCTTCAAAGCCGTCGCGATATCCGAAAAGGTCACAGTTGCTTTTTTCCCGTCCTCAGCCATCCACATTTGCTCCATCTCTCCAAAACGCTGCATCTCCTCCTCTAATGCCTTTTCAGTCCTGAAACATTTCGGAAGTCGTAGCAAGAGTCTCCGAGAGGCCGGCCTGAGAGAAACAGCAGCGATTATCTCGACTGGCAAAGGTCGTGGTCTGCAGAACTCGACCTTCAACTTTTGACCATCCATTACGAAATCACCTTTTTTAGCTGCTCTGACGACGCATGCAGCCCCGGCAGGCTGTAGATAGCATATTTCAACTTCATTGCTGCTGGGACGTCTGATGACAGATTCAATAGGGCGACCGAAACCTTTCAGGCTGAGAAGCTTTGCCACAGTAAATGTGGGTGGAAGGTTCTTGATTAGGACGCATCGAGTGAGAGGTTCTTTGGACGACTTTAGAGCCTCAGATGCAATCTTGCGAACAAATCGTCTTGAACAGCTTAAACATGTGGACCTTGGCAGCAGAGAAAGAAGAGACGAGCGAGCAGGACGAGGAAGAAAACTCAGGCTCATACAATGACGCGTCAAATGGTCAACCCGGTAAACATGCCTAAAAAGGAAGTGTACCAAAAGTTTGCAAGTTTGCACCCCAATTCAAATTGCAATTGCACTACATCATGTAGCACAGTACTTTAGTATTTTAGTCTACAAACGAAATGTTAAATCATTGGGAAAACCGCAGTCTACCACATATACAAGGTCCTCTTACACCCTTGGCACGTAGCACACGAAGCAGTTATTCTTTTTTTTTAAAATTTTTTGGAGGAGCGTTTGGATAGCCATTCGCTAGACGGCAAGGACACCCTCAAAAAAAAGAGAGAAGGAATGACAAACGAAACCGAAAACAAAAGGTAGAATGAGAACGAGAACGAGAACGTACCAGTCCAAGGATTGCATGAGTGGCAGAGTCTTCTGCCATTCTGGGAGCTTCCTTGGACGTCCTCACTTCTTCACACCGCCTTACACGACAGCAGCCCCAGTTCATACTACATACTGAAGTCCCTGCCTCACCTTCTTTCCTCCAATTTCCATAAAGACGCAAATTGGACACTGGACGCGACGTCTGACCATCTGTGAGTGGTTTGCGGTGCCAAAATCCAATTTTTGAGCCGGCGTAGATGCCAAATTTATTTTCATGGATATAATCAATCGTTTTGTAACCATCTATGACGTCCCTATGTGTCACAAACGCGCAATGACTTGGAAGAACACAGTGATGAGCTCAAGGGAACATCGGGGAGGGTAGTACTTACAGTGGACGCGTTTGTTGTCGAAGTCAGCAATGATTAATGTTCTGCTCGCCCCCAGATTGGCAGCATTGATATAAGCGGGGAGAGGAGGGTCATTTTTATACCACCGCTTCCGGAACGTCGCGAGGAAATATTTCGAGCAGTGAGTGATCTTGAAAATCCACAGCAGTCTTTCCAAGCCCAAGCCCCGTCTGAGCGCAGACTCTTCCACGCTTTGCAATGAACGGTCGGAGACAATACATGTCAACTAATCGCGAAAAGCTCACCGATATAGCCCTATTTATATGAAAGGTCACTTTTGTTCTTCCGCTGTTGTCATCCATCCAGATATCCTCCACCATTCCATAACGCTCCATCTCCTCCTTCAATGCAATTTTGGTTTTGAGCCGTTCCGGAGCCTGTCGCAGCCAGAGTTCTCGAGAGACCGACATGAGTGCAACAGCAGCAATAGTCTCCACTTCTATAGGCCGTGGCCTGCAGAACTCCATTTCCAACTTCTGACTATCCATTACCGGACCACCTTCACCTGCTTTGACGGCTAGTGAAGCCCCCGGAGCTTGGAGATAGCGTATCTCGACTGCTGTATGATTTTCACCTCTGTCAACAGATTGAATTGGTGAACCGATATTTTTCAGGCTGAGCTTTGCCATAGTGAAAGTCGGTGGAAGGTTCTTGATGATGACGCATCGAGTTAGAGGTTCTTCAGGAGAGTTGATGGCTCCAGACATCAGAGTGCGTAAAAAGTATCTCGTACATCTTGCTGATGTAGGCCTTGGCAGGAGAGAGAGAAGAGACGCGCGAGTTGGAGGTGGAAGAAAACTCCAGCTCGTTGTCAATCAATTGCCTGAAAGGGAAGACTAGATAATTTCCGCAATACCGTCAGTACACAAAAATGGTCCACTGGTGACAATGCTAAATTAAGTAGTCTATCATCGTACAAGGACCCCTACGCTCGTAACACATGAAGTACCTCCACCATATATGGCTAACCTGACATCACACATCGTCTATTCTTCGCGTTCCTTTCACTCACCTGCATTAGTAGAACAAAGATGGCACTGGGCAGCGGAAAAAGAAATGAGATGAGATATAACCCCACGAAAAAAGAAGAATTACTTACCACAAAAATACTGAGGGCTAGAAACTTGGCTGAGAGTTGTGAACTGACTCGTGTGCGAGTCTGTCAAAGGGTCAAAGAAAACAAGCTTCCCGGTTTTGATTGAAGCTCTTCAATTGGTGAAGACAGTGAAGTAGTGCCTCCGAATTCCATATAACGCAAAAGGAATTTAGGCTGCAAGCTTCGGCCAAACCTGGGTCGTGTATTATGCCAGAACCCAATTTTTGACCCGGCGTAGATGCTAAAATCGCCCTTGTTCTCGCGGATATATTCGATTGCTTTGCAAGCATCTAGTATGTCCATGAATTCCACGAAACCGAGACGACTGGCAAAATCGGACTGATAAGTACAAGAAAAAGAATGAGGAAGATAACCCAGCTTACTTTTTCGCGTCCACCTCAGTTCTGACTATACCTCCAAATTTGGAGAAGTCCACACGTATACGACCCGGCCAGATTCGCTGGACGTCGAAGTTGACTATGCATAACGTCCTCGTCGCCCCTAGATTGGCAGCAGCGACTTGGCACAACAGAGGAGGCTTAGGGCGGTGCCAGCTCTTTTGGGTGCTTCCAGCTGGTTCATATGTGTCGTAGAAGTTCTTCGCAGCATCGGAGTTTCTGAACGTCAAGAACTTGGAAGGATAGTCAGATAGCAGACAACCTGATGGCGTGTGGACCAGCTTACTGCGCCATCCTCGTTTATAAACAAACGCATGAGTGGTTCCCCATATTTCCAGTCAAGAACGTCCTTCAGACTCTTCGACAGTTGCTGCGAGGCGAGATTAGGAGGTAAGTGACTCAAATACACGGTATGAGGGTGACCTTGATGTTTTGAACCATCTTCACGAGGATATATCCGTTCTTGTTGACTGTAAAAAGACACAGTACAACCTTCCCAAGCTTTTTCGGAGAGCAGACTCTTGCACGCCTTAAAAAATGAACAATCAAGTAAGAGTCATTACAGTCCGGGCAATCGCAAAAGATTCACCTTCATAGCCGCCCTAATATCTCCAAAGGTCACTTGCGCTCTTCCCTTGCTCTCATCTATCCAAATACTCTCGACTTCTCCAAAACGCTTCACCTCCTGTTCCAATGCTGCTTCGGTCTTGAAGTGTTCCGGAGGCTGCAGCCAGAGTATTTGAGAGGCAGATCTGAGAGCTACAGCAGCGATTATCTCCACTGGCAAAGGCTGCGGCGTCCACAGCTTCACCTCCAGCTTTTGACCATCCAATACCACATCACCTTCCCTAGCTGCCTTGACGGCTAGTGCTGCCCCACCGTTTTGGAGATAGCGTATCTCGCGTTCGCTACTGTCGGGAAGTATTATGACAGATTCGATAGGTCGACCGAACCCTTTCAGAGTGACGAGCTTTGCTACAGTGAATGTGGATGGAAGGTTCTTGACGCGTATACATCGAGTCACCCACTGAGGCTTCGCAGCCTCAGACGCTATGCTGCGAGCAAATCCATTCAAACATTTTGAAGTTGTAGGCTTCGGGAACAGTGAGAAAAAAGGCGAGTGAGCGGGTTGATGAAGGTTCTGAAGCAAAGTCATGCAAAGTCTAGGCGCGTCAACATCGATGCCTAACACTGCGGGCATAATACCTTCTTCTCACTGCGTAAATTGATAGTAAATCCTTAGTAAATTGTGAACAGCCAATCAGATTCCAGGAAACCAATTTCCTATCGATTTCCTAAGCTGACTAATCGATTTACTAGGTCAGTAAATCGTATTATGCCCGCAGTGTAAATAGGAAGCTGGTCATGGTCATCTGTTTGTTTAGTGACGCGTCGCGGTGTAGGACGTGTTCGCGTCCTGACAGATTTTACCCCTCCTCTAGGTTCCAGTGGAGTGTGGCCCCCAGCGGTGGCAAGTACGAGTCCTACTTCTGTTTGTAAAATTGTCGCAGATATATACCTCTCCTCCTTGTAACCTGTTACATTCAACCTTTGGACTACAACAATTACATAATGATAATAAGTACTGCTGTGAGTGTCTCATACAATGCCAATGCAACAGTGATTCTTGCCATACTTTGAGAATCTCTACGCAGAGACTATCTCGAAGACCTCCGTAGGCAAGTACATAGGAGGAAATGATTTCGTAGAAATCAATGGCTTGCAGTTAATCTGCGCACCAGGTTCATCGGGAGCAACCCAACCTTCTTCTTGATCTTGAGTGGTTATACTAAATGAAAAGAAAGATAGAGAGAACGTATAAGTAAGCATCGCATGCGCCGTGCGTAGTGAGCTCGAAAACAAACAAAAAATACTAAATTTTCACTTACATATAGCGATTCTCTCCGTGCTGTGGGACAGCCTCAATGCGCCATTCCTCAGCCGTCTCTTCATTCGTGAGTAAAGCAGATACGAGGTTGTTTATGTTGGCAGTCGGGGCACCTCGTGCTTTGATGAGATAATTGTTGCCTTCGGAGCCTATTTGTTCGATTTCCAACTATCGACAGCAACACAGTGAATAATTGTGACAGCTGAATTGATATTAGAACTGACCGTGGTGCCTTGAACGTCCGGCCCCAATACGACTGGCTTCGGAAGGAGGGTGCGGTCTTCCCTCAAGTTACGACCAACTTCAAAGTCGCCGTTTCGGACAACGTACGTGCCAGATTGAAGAACCTGGGACATGATATACGGGAGTTGGGAAAGAGGTAGGATCATGAGGAGGAGAAGTTTGTTAAACGACATGATCGATAGTTCCACGAGCTGAGCTGAATGACAGTTTCCGGCGAGTTCGAGAGGCTGGAGATGATATCGATAATTGGCAGCTAACTGGGTTTTATACCTGAAAGGAAGCGGTGTTGTACTTGCATTCAGCTAATATGGTATGATAGCGATCGACAAACCATTGCTTAGGAAGGCTAGGCCCCAAGGGTGTACAGTCGACGCTGACAGCGCCAAGAAAGTTTGAAGAGACCCACTTGCATAATGAAACACCTTTTTGACGTCTAGGTCTTAGACCTCCATTTTATCTACCGACTCGACATTGTCATGACCTTCACAAACGGGATTCTGGGAATGTAGAATAATTTGGGCTGAATTGAACGGTCCCATTATTAAGTACAGACGACTAGTCGTGTGGCCCATACGACATAGTAGTGAACGGTACGGATACCCCGCAGGTATTTTTGAATGTACCCGTACCCGTACCTGCGAAAACCCGTACCCGCCGGGGTTTTCTGGTATACTAAAATTGATACCCATCCCGGGCCGGACCAAGACTATACGAACGACCTACATAGTAAAGCATACTGTTGGCAGCCTCATACAGAGGCATAAAAGTAATTACTTGGCCTACACCAGCATATCTACGTAACGTGGCGCCCGGTTCAAGGCCTGGCCAAGTCAAGGCCAAGTTGAAGTGTGTCTCAACTGCAAGTTCTGATTCAGTACTAGTGATGGAGCCTGGGCTTTTTACAGAATTTTTTGTCCATTACTGAGTGGCTCACAGACACACACGCCAAAATTGACCATTATTGTGTTTTTTTGACTGTTTCTAGTGTCGGTATTTTCAATCCCGGAAGTTGGGCGGAAGGCAAGTGTCAGGTCAAAGCAAGATATAAGTATATATTACTGTGAAGTAATTACGGGCATACACATTCAGCAGTAGGACATCTATGAGATAGTTCCATTTGACTACAAGGGTTATTTTGTGATAGAATATGAGCCGTAAACGTGCCGTCGAGTACGCTATTTCCTAAATGGGAAATACCCGATGAGCCCTCGGCCTGGCCCTGGGCTTCGGGCTTCCCAAATCTCAAGCCAGGCCCGAGCATGGCTTGGCCTGGGCTTTTTCGGCCTGGTTTGGGCGGGCTTAGGGCTTTAGGCCCGAGCCTGCACATTACTAAGAGTACATAGTTGAATATGATTGTCCAGCAATAAGAATTGTTTGCAGCGACACGCATTTGTTGAGTCCAGTGATAGCGGATCCAAGAAGTCAGTTTACAATCTGATTCCAAAGTCCTCACGGATGTACATTTTCCCATTTTTGAGGCAATTTTCCATTCTTTTTTTTTTTTGCACCTTGGAAAGTTCACTCAGAAAAGGCAGACGGGTGGAGATTCTGAACGTCGTCGCTTCCAGTTCTATGATCCAGAGAAGTTGGACCATTACTAATTGAATAGCTGTCGAGCAAAGCCATGTACCACTCTCCCGGCTTCCAAATTGTCTGAGCTCTCAGCCACACAGCAGATAGTAATGCCACCGTTGATTCTGAGTTTGGGGGCAACTGCAGGATGTGTGCTTGCGCTAGGCATAGTCTCTTCGAGTTCATTAGCCGCAAATTAGCCGCGCCGAGAAATTTACCTTGTTGTCCTCAAAATTCCCTTTTTGGACATTTCATTTGATGGCGAGTTGGCCCTTGTTCTCGATTTGGTCTTGAAATAACTTTATCAACAGAATAACGTGATTCCTATTTCTTTTACACTATCTTCTCTTTCCGCAATCACCGTGTCATCATCTCCCAAACCTCCGTCCTCCCAGTCCAGTTGAAACTCCTCTGGCACCTGGCACCGACTCCCAGCAAAGATGACGCCGTTCCAACGGGGCATCCAGTCGCTTCCTTTTGAACTCTTGATAGAAATCGTTGTGCACCTTGTAGCCGACGCTACTACAGCGGAAGAGCGATTGAGCCGGCTCGAGTTATGCACTCAAGTCTGCAGGACATGGCGCAATGTGCTAATGTACTGTTGCGCTCTGTGGACCACATTTATCTCGCATCCCAGGAAGGCTGTTTCCAGAAAGCGCCTCCAAATGTGTCGAGAATGGCTTCGACGCACCGGAGCACTTCCGCTCGATATCACCATCCACGATACACGGTTTCTTAGAGCTCGCTATTTTCACAAAGTCCTAGCCAAAATGTTACGCATCATCATTCCCTTTTGCAACCAATGGCGCACGCTAGACCTGTGCATGCCGTTCGAAAATTTCCTCGAGTTGTTCACAATGTCCCCGGGTGACCATCAGCTCAGCAACCTCGAGAAGGTGAACCTCACCTTGTCAAAACTCCCTCGTCCTACTACCAGGCCCAACGAATACGCAAACTTCCTTAACGCGCCTCTGTTGACGTCTTTCGAGATGTCAGCTGTCCAGCCTGTCAATCTCCTCGACTACATACGCATCCCATACGAGCGGCTTACCCGGCTAGTTCTTGACAATATATTCAGCACTGATCCCGTCCTACCCAACGCCATCCTTGCCAACTCTCCAAATCTAAAATTCGTCTGCCTCGACCTCGGGGAGGACGACAGCCTGAACGAAACGGATTACCCGATCCAGCGTTCTCGTCGTCTGCCTGCCGAGTGTCCAAATCTCGAGGACCTCGAGATAAGAGGCAGTGGTATGTTTGGCTCGGGGTTTATTCTGGAAGGGCTCACAGCGCCTCGCCTCAGGACTCTGAAGGCCAAAGACTATCACGGCAAATCCCCTTCCCTTGCTCAGTTCGATGTCATACTTGAAGGGTTCCAGAGACGGTCTGAGGCGCCTTTACGTCTTGTTCACCTCTGTGGAATTGACAACATGAACCACATCGGGTTGGTCCCTTTCCTGAAGCTTGTTGGGAAAAGTCTGAGGGAGTTGTTGATTGTATGTAGCTGGGACTTAGATTTGGCTGGGTTATTGCAGAGCATGACCTATCCTTGGTGGGACGACCAAGATTTTATTGAGGACGGTTCGGACCAGGAGGGTGATACAGATGGAGAGGACAATGATGACGACGGAGAGAACGAGAATCAGAGGCGTGTAGAAGAGAATAACGAGCGGACTCGGGGTGACGAGGTGCATGAACGGGAAGATGGAGAAGTTGATATTCAAAGGAAGATAGACAGCGACGAGAAGGGCGAAGGAGAACAGGCCAGCCTACCTCGAGCTCTTCCTGATCCCAGAGTCGACGGTGAAGGACGGGTAGACGAAGATGTCGTCGATAATGACGTCGAGCAACAGACGCATTCAGAAGAGAACGACAAGAAGACTCGAAGTGACAAAGTCAGTGAAGAAGACGAGCGAGCTGAAGATGGAAGAGTTGGGGATATAAAGGGTGTAGAGGAGAGCGACGAGCTGGTTCGGAACGCCGAAGTCATTCAAGAGGAAGATGCGTGTGAACGGGAAGGTGGAAGCGCGGAGCCTCCAAGGCACGATGAGCAGACTCATGGAGAACAGGCTAACCTGCCTCAAGCTCCTCCTGACAGTGCCACCAGAACAAGCACCACTGCCGACGGCGCCGACGGTGAAGGACAGAAGGCTGAAGAGGTCCCCGAAGAAGATAAATACGAAGCAAAGTTCCAAAACGCGGAAGCCATACAGCTCGTCCCACATCTCGCCAGACTCGGTATCGCCGACGTCTTCGAGTCCAGCGAGGAAGCAGACCTAATCTGCGACGTCGCAGAATCCCGGGGTAACTATTGGCCTCCTTCGATGTCGGAATGGGCACAGAACCAGGGCAAGGAGGGGAGGAAACCAAGTCGAGAGGAGCAGCTGTTCAAGTGGTCGATGCGCCATCGGTTGAGGGAGCTGAAAGTTTTGTTCTTCGAGGAGACTGGGTATATTAGTGCGAGGAGAGAGAAGAAAATCCAGACGCGGAACAGGGACTGGGAGTTGATTCGTACACAGGACCTCGACGAGGACAAATTTGATTTTGAAACGCCGGAGGAGGAGTTGTCTGTGCTTGACTGGGACGAGCATCTGAAGAGAGTCGAAGCAGATTTTGCTTGAGGAGTCTAGTTATATCAGTGTGTTGGAGTTGTTGTTGTCTGTGCTTGACTGGAATGAGCATGTGAAGAGCGCTGAAGGGATGAAAGATTGTTGAAGGATTCAGACTTGTTGTAAAATGATCAATTTTTGCTTGCTTTCTCTTCTTTCAAATGGACTATGTGTGTGTGTAGTGTAGATGATTAGTACCTCACCTGGACGTGTCGACTGTAGAAGTATTTGTATACGTAGGAATCTGTAGGAATCTAGAATCGCTGAAGTATGCGACGTTGGACATGAATCTGAACCCAATCTGCATCTGACGTTGGCGTCATTGTCAATGCGTAGGAGGGTCACGATACTAGACAAGATAGTGGACTGTGGATTGACTCACTCATAGTAGTTAAAGCGAGGACCTTTCATGGACCGTAAGCACGAATAGCGAGCAATCATGAAAGAGATAGTGCAAAAGGTCGGCGTGCAAAAGGTCGGCGACGTCAAGGTGATGGTGGGAGCCTCAGGTGAAAGAACGGATCCGACTGCAGCAGACGTCACGTACTTATGAGTAAGGCGGCTGCATTACGATTTAGAAGTACTCATAACTCGAAGGGCAATTTTAGACCAAGTTGAAGAGTTTCCA
Source organism: Tetrapyrgos nigripes (assembly GCA_013368315.1). Lineage (NCBI taxonomy): Eukaryota > Fungi > Basidiomycota > Agaricomycetes > Agaricales > Campanellaceae > Tetrapyrgos > Tetrapyrgos nigripes. The sequence continues at coordinate 571,703 of JAACJM010000024.1, forward strand.
ATTTCTAAAAAATCTATTTTCCTTCCGTTTCGTTTCTCCAGCGTTCACATTATCCAACGTAGAGTAGCTAGGTACAACAATCCACGGTCGGGTACGAGTACGGGGACGTACGTAGTTGCGCTAGGCAAATACAAGCAGCGATTTGTATGTATCAAAGCGAGATGTAATCTGTATGTATGGCCAGCAAGCAATCACGAGAGCATTGAAACAAAAAAACACTGGACAAGAAGCTTAGCTATGTAGAGCTATGTAAGTAGAGCTTATAATCACTGCAACCGACCGCGCACACTGGAGATGTGGACGAAACGCGAAACTTCCGACCGACCGACCGAAACCAAAACCGAATCCGAATGGCATGAACAGGGCATGACATGACAACACAAAGCAAGAGAAGGAAGAAGTGGGTAACAGCCAAAGCTAAAGAGAGGAACAAGAAAAGAAAGTGATGGTGAAATCCGTAGAAAATGTGGTCGAGGTTGTTGGGGGGGTATTCAAACTAGTTCTTTCGCCGATGATTGGGGATAAAGAACGGAGCTTCTAATTGTGACGCGAAACAAAAGAGCAAAGAGCGCGCATCAAGTCTGGACGACTCGGTGCTTAGAGCTCGTCACAGAAAGGAAGATCGTCGTCGTCGTCGTCGTTGTTGTTGTTGTCCTCACTGTGGTCGTTGGCAGCGGTAGCGTGAGGGGCAGCGGACTGAGCAGCGGTAGCGGTGACAGGAATGGCAGTAGCTACAGTCACAGGGCCTGAGTGAGGAGGAACTTGGACGGCGTCGCTAACGCAAAGGACCTGAAGGGAGCAGGGAGGTTAGAAACGTAGTGGTAAATGGCAGAATTGACAATTGTCAGGAGAGGAAGAAAGCGAACAATGAAAATTTTCTAAGGCTTGGCACGGCCCACCAAGACCGCCAGCTGTCATTGTACACATGCCATCAAGCCCCGGTTCGCAAACGAGTACGAAGAGGAATGAAAGAACGACGAAATCCCACATACCTCTCCGACGTAGATGTTAGAGCACTCTCCATCAATCTGAGGGTTGTTGAGGTTCAACATGGTAGTGTTAAGGCCGTGGGCGTTGGCGATACCCAGACAAGTGTCCTGGCCCTTGACGACATAGGTCTTGGAGCAGTCTTCGTTTTCATAACCAATGCAGAATGTAGCTCCAATTTGGAGGTTGGAGCAGGCAGAGTTGATGTAACCTTCGTTGATCTTGGCGAGCTGGTAGCTGTTGGTGAAGTATTTTTGTCAGTTGGACTAGGCAAACTTGGATGGGGAAAGAAGACGCACGTAGAAACGCTCATGGCGGCACTGATAGAGTCGCAGGTATCACCTCCCTTGATAGTGTAGTTGCGGACACAGGGACCGGCGAGGACGGCTAGACAAAGAATGAGAGGGCGTACTGCGCTGTGAGGACTTGATACTTACATGAAGCAAGAGCAACAGCAACGATAGTAGCTTTGGTGAACATGACTGAAACGAAAGAGTGTCTCGGGATGAAAAGAAAGACGCGGAGGACGACGAAGGGCGAAAGTCTAGGTGGGTGATGGAAAAGAAAAAGACGTGGTTTCGATCCCTCGCTTCATATAGTTTCCCGCCGGCAAATTCCCTAATTTGGGTTAAACGTTTCCATCTCGACCGGCGCTTCCTTGGCACCTCGTTCCACCCTTCTCGGATCCTTCTCGAGTGCATTAGACATTTTGCTACGATGGCGACAAGAAAAACAGGTACTCATTGCTCCTTTCTTCGGAAAGAAATATTGCTACGAGAAGAAGAACAAAGTAATACGGTGATGTTGAACAGGAATGGCGCCCAAGCTGTGTTTTCCAGGAACGTTGCACTGGCAAGGAACGATGCAATTTCTTTTATATGAGTGTACGTACAAACTTGACATCCATGCAAGTATTCCTCGAGGCCCATGACGCACCCTGCCCATCCTAGCACCTTAAACACGATCCAAAAGCAAAATATCCCTCAAACAGCTTCCGCTGCCGTGCCAATTATAACAACAGAAAATTAGCACAAAACAAAGGACGACGTCGCGATCAACGATCGCGTGTCGGGGAGAGGCCAACAGGTTACAGTTGTCGACCCAGAACGCATTGCTGCGGAGCAATATTGGAGCCAATGATCGTCAAGTGGTCTGCCTGAAATGATGACTTCTGATTAGCTTTCTTCAACAATTTAAAGAGAGCAGGGGCGTTGGCGAAAAACTCCTTGGACCAGCTTACGATATCGATCTTGAGCTTGAGAGCTGGTAGAACAAGCCTTGATGTATCGTTACGCCAACAGTGCTGAGAGATGGAGCGTTGTGACAACAACAGACCATTACTCGCGTAAAGACGTCTGCCAGTCTCAGAGTTGGGGCTCCGATTCTTTCAGCGAGACGAGCAGGCCACGAAAGCTTCAGCTGAGACGAAAGAGCATCCCCCCCCCCCCCCCCCCCCCCGGGATGGCTAGAAGTGTCGACTCTAGGACACTAGTATTAGCCTGGAACCACTCCGAGCTTTTGTTGAGCGTTTGAGAATCTTGCGTACCTTGCTGTCATCCGGAGTTATCCGGCGGCCGCATCTACAGAGCATAAAAAACACTCTACCCTAGTCATACACATACAACCCCTGCACACGGTATTCAGCAATCTCCGCAAATAGAGCCAGTCATTGTACCAAGTCGGACGCAAAGGAAAAGTTCTATATGCACAATGCTATAACTTCAAAACCTCCTGACGCGTCCTACCGGCAGAAACCCTCATACACCCCTGGACAGCTTTAGCAGCCTTACACGTCAAGCTCCCGGCTTCTTTTCACCTGGCCAAGGCAATCAACATCTCATCCGTAGAAGAAGATCCAGCTTCAATGCCGTCCATAAGTAACATAGGTCAAAAAATTCGAGGACTGGACCGTTTACTCCGACTTTTCTCTCTTCAAACTCAAACAAACTCCAGTTGAGCAACGTTCTTTTTCTCGGCAGAAGTCAAAATTGAGCGGCATGACGCTCTCAGTCTCGGACCTCGCAAGAAGCTGAGCGCTCTGGATGCTGTGGCAGATGTCTACGCGTCTAACCGGCAGATACTTTCTTTTTCAGTGACAGGACCATGTATACCATCCTAGTTTCAAGGAGCCTTCTCGGAACTCATGTCATTGCTGAGCTTAAATAAGACGCTACCGGTGCCAGCGAAGCCCAGACTTCTCTCCCTCTTTGCACCTTCTATTCAACTCCCGTCTTAAAGTACCCGTCTGGCAAACTCTCTTTTCTCCTTTCTCTGACCTCCTCTCACTAGCTCGTCTCCGTTCCTTCCTATTGGCCTTCTTCCTCGAAAAGCAATCCATCCCTGACCATTCCGAACCATGAGTCCAGCAAATACCGCAGCACATCTAGCTGGTCACGGTCCTCTCGCCAGGCTGAGTGGTGGGTCTGCCTCACATCTAGCCAGCTCTAACTCGCGCATGCTATCCCATGCTGGTGCGAGACGCGTCGGTGGAAATGGGATTGGGAATAGAAATGGGACCGGGGAGACTGGAATACAGAGGCGTACGTTCCTCACGGTCATACAGCAAGGACATGAAGGGTGGAGGCTGAGGTACGTTTTCTCCGTTTAATCCAATGCGAATTCGTGTTGCTTAACATTTGACCCCGGATTCTGTTGGATTCTGTTATCATCACACTGTTCACTCAAATTTACTTTTGTCTTGCGATGGGACACAGTTTCGGAAGAGACCCCGTACAACTGAACCCTGGGCTTAACATCGCTGTACCTGTGTACCATCAAGTAATGGTGGTTGATATGAGAGAGTTGTCGGTTTCTATTCCGAAGGTGAGTCACTCGTTCATACCGACCGACATTATCCATTCCTATCTCTTCAAGCTGAACTTCCCGCTGAACTGACACTGTTGACTCTGGCTGTGGCCTCTGACAGCTCCCAGGCTACACCTCGGACAACGTCCCCGTCGTCTGTTCCGGTTCTCTTTTCTACAAAGTCACGGATGGGTATAAAGCTTGTTTCGGTGTCAGCGATGTACACGAGAATATAAAAAACACGGGTACTTCTGCGATGAGGAGTGTCTTGGGGACGTTTACTTATGACCAGGTGAGATTCCGAGAAAGGTTTCATGGGACTTTGAAAGGATTGTCGACGTGCTGATAACAAGATTTTTTTCTGCTAGGTCATCGGAGACCGTAACGAACTCAACAAGCAACTTAACAAGGTTATTGGGAATTCGATCCAGGTAAGCTCGAGTCTTCAGTCTGGTAATTTATGGTTCCCGAATTATCTCTTCACACCCTCTTCCTGATCCTCCTCTTATCCCTTTCCCCTTAATACTTATAGAATTGGGGCATCGAATGCACCCGCTTCGAAATCCAATCCTTCCAGCCAGCAAACAGAGAAGTCGAACGTCAATTAGAACTGCAAATGGAAGCGGAGCGAAACCGTAGGAAACAGCTTTTGGATACTCAGGCGCAGATCAATGTCGCGGAGGGATTGAAGCAGAAGGTTATTCTAGAGAGTGAGGGGAATGTGAGCTGCTGCTTTAATTGTCTGCTCCTTTGATTGTGATTGAGCTCTCCTTTGCGACGTTTGTAGCTCACGGCGAAAGCGAATGAAGCTGATGCAAAGTATAAGACGGTTGTGAGGGAGGCGGAGGCTAGGTTAGTACCGTTTCTCATCAGTGTCTGCTATCTTCCGCTCAGGCTGATAATTTATGTTTTGCAGACAACAACAAGCTCTAATGGAAGCCTCCGCCATCGCTCAACAAATCGACCTTATTTCTCGATCTATTGCTTCTTCTCGTTTCTCATCCATAGCTACATCCACATCCGCGTCCGCGTCGACCAGCAACGGAGAACCTACCGCAGAAGATAAACATAAAGCCCTCGAAACACTCGTCGAACTCAAGAGACTTGAACAACTCAAAGCCATCGCGAACGGGAAAGGTAATTCAACTTATTTCTTTGGTGAGAGAGCTGTGATGGGGAACGGGGTCAGTGGTACTGGTACGGGGTCTGGTGCTGGAGGAAGTGTGCAAAATTTAGCCATGGGTATGGGACCGGGTATGGCGGATGCGTACAACGTGGATTGTGTAGAGCAGATGAAGAGAGGGCGGAGTCATGATGGCCCAGGTGTAAGCCGCATGAGTTTGATGGCGGCTAGCGGTGATCTAAGTTCAAGTTCAAGTTCAAGCGAAGCAGGGCACGGGCATGGCATGGAGAAGGCCTAGGATGGGTCCGCATATTGGCTGAAGCCCGAGATTCTATAAGGCATAGCAGCGTCGCGCTCAAGTCTTCTTTTCTCTCAAAAAGTGTATCATAACTAACCCTACTCAGTATGTATCTATATTACTACTCAGTTTGATAGCTCAAATATAGCTGTTCATTTATCACTTCACTTGTGAGCGAATATCGATACAGAACTTTCGTACGCGCCGATAATCTGGTCGTACATGCTTTTGACCCAAGACAAAGACGAACCGCATTACAAGATCGCACTGTTCGTCATTCATCTCTTTCTCCCATGCAGCCTGAAGATCCAGGGTCATGTCAGCAGCCACAAGTGGAGCGACCTCGCCACAATCTGAGAAGTTAGTATTTGCCGCAATCATGCTTTCCATAAAGCTTCCGAAGCTTTATGGAAAGCCTCTTGTCCACTTCCCCTAAATCGCCCTTAAAAACACTAGTCCCTGCATGCCCAATCTCCGGGTGACCACCATGAAGTCCGGACTTGTCTCCCCAGTACATCCTTTCGTCCCATTCATCGACAAGATTGGCGATTGTCTCCAGATGTCCGTATGTAGCCGGCAGTAAGGTCTTCGGCCTCGCTCTCAGGTACCAGGTCATGTAGACCGCACCAACCACTGCAACGATGCTAATGTAGAATACCTATGCAGTGATCAAGGGAATATGTATGATCGCCGACGCGTCGTGAGCGTGAGGTTCATTCAAGTCAGAAATCTAGTGGCACGAACCTGTATAGGTTGAACGCGAAGACCTTTATCTGCGCTCACATTTACTGCCAGCCCAAAAAGCCAATGAAAGAGGGGATCGGCAACATGGATCACGAACGAGTGGTAGCAAAGCAAGAAAGTCCTCCACACGGATGGATTCGGATCCGACCCTTTCTCGTAGATTTCCAACCACAGGTGCTGATCGTTATCCAGATCGATAATAGTCTGCAAGCAGGTCATAGATGTGGTGATGATGCCGCCCTGGAACCCAGCAAAGATCGCCAGACCCCAAACGAGCACAAACGACGGCGCTTCCCCTTTCCAACCGAGGTACAGCCCGCTTGAACCCTCGGTTGAAGTTGAGTTCGCTGGCTCGGAAGTAGGTCCCAGAGATGAACCTCGATAAGTTCCAGGTGTACCTGATTGGACCATGGAGAGTACCAGGAAGCTGGCCATTTGGCAATTATCTGACTTTATGTCTACATTGGGGTGGGTCTAGGGTGCCTTAAAAATACGTCTGGGTGGGGCGCACTTGGATGTCAAACTTTGAAGGGGGTCGGTACTTGCTTCGTGAGATACCGGTAAAAGGCTGAGAGTGGCCGGAAAACCCGAAATGACGCGGTTTCCTAAAGTACTGTTCCCACGCCCAAAACTGCCCTTAGAGTGACCACTGCTCGACAGCAAGTGTACGGTTACACTGCCGAAGGTATTCAGCATAGTTCTATATGCTAAGGATATATAATCCTCCAGGTTCTATAGCTCATGTACATGTGCACGGTTCTGGGCCAGAGCAGGTGGCCAGGTAGCCAGTTTTGGCCAAAAACAGACTCGCGTCGCGAAAATCCTCGCTACTCCTTGACCACAGCTTGCATGGTGCTGATTCGTATATCAGCAGACTCCTAAGAAGCCCTACTACGCTATGCTAAAGTTTTTGTAATCTAAATTTCCCTCAGTAATTTTATATGATTTAAAAATGCTAACGTGGCCAACTTCCTGGTATCGACACAGCGGACGGCGATGGGTATTTGCCATCCATTTTTGTGCAACCTTAAATCTCGAACTTCTGCTCGGTGCCAGAACTACCCCATATGGAACTCCGGCCTCAAAACGGTCCCATTTGGGGTATGTTCGGCCTGCAAAAACTACTCTGAAAGATTTGAGATTTACGCCTGCGCAAAAATGGCTGGCAAATACCCATCGCCGTCCGCAGTGCGAATAGTACAAGGATACCCCAGTAAAATCCGGAGCCTATCAGAATCCAGACCCACATTGCCAATGTGCGGAATATAGGATGGGAATCCCAAGCTGACTTCTGCCGGGCGGAAGATTTGACGGGACCCTTACGAAAGCTATCGTTTAGAGAGTGCATGCAACGTCCGAGTGTCCTCTCTAAGAGTGGTGTGTGAGGTCGAGTCTTCGATGACATTTCGAAAAGCAGGATGTACACTGTCGCAAATGGAGAAGAGTTCCAGGTCATAATGTCCACACACAAAAGAGACCAGACGGAAATCTCCGCTTGGATAAGGGTAACTCCACCAAGCGCATACAGAGCAAAGTGGGAGAGTAGAGTGTTGTGGATGGCAGTATCTCCAGTTTGATCTCCTGGTTCCTGGATCTCCAGGAGTGTCACCTGGCTAGCCGCGTAAGTGATAGCCAAAGAAAGAGCCATCACTACATTGGCAGGAAGGCCGACAGGACCAAATTTGCAAGTGGAAGACGACATGAGAAAGCGTGGATTGGAATTGAATTCGAGTCGTGTTTGCCCCGTCTGCGGATCCTCTTCAGATGCGATTTGCCATTTCGCAGCGTTTCCGTGCACCCTGCCGAAGACAAAGACTTGTGGTTTGACGAGTAGAATGTTTATGAAGAGCGTGATGGCTTCTCGAGTATATCGGCCGGGAAGATGAAACGACAGGTTGGAATTCGAATCATAGGTAGTCGGAAAAGATTCTGAAAATGGAATGGATGTGCGGCCTCGAATAAGGCTGCCACCCAAAATACAGAGTACACCGGAAATCACACTCCAAATGAGGAGTGCAATCGCCCATACAGGAAGCCGTCTACCCTCCATATACTTCCGGTGAGTGACGGGTAGTAGATAGGGAGGAGCTTTTGTCGTCGGCTGTTTCGATTTGCGCATGCCATTAGAAAACCCGGTGTTCATGGAGGCGTAGCGTTCAGTAGGTCATACCCCTGGCATAGTAGACTGTAAGGATACTCACCAGTTCCAAATGACTTTTGCAGCACGATGCATTGACTCGGAGACGATATTAAGCAGAGGGGTTAATGGGTAGTTGTGAAGAGTACTGGGATAAAGATCTAGACCTTCCGGTAGTCCTTTTAAATCCCTGAGTGGCAAAACCCAGTGAATAACGACACGAGTACGCCGGTGGCGTCAACATGGTGATGAGGTATAACTTGTCTTAACTCACAGAGGCTGCGCAGAGGGGAAGAGAACGCTCACCATGTAATGTACACAGAAGGGTCCCAGCATGTACCCCGCTTGTGTGGAGACGGAGAAGGGTGACTAGGGAAGAGTAAGAATACATTGGATCCTGGATCAGATATATTGTTGTTGTGCCACATGAGTCACGGTAGGGTGGCTCAATGGTCTTGCGCCACAGAATAGAAAGTTCTTTTTCATTGCAGTCTTGATGCATTCTCGCAAAGTTTTCGACTGGTAGAAAGTGGATCGCGGAGTAGTCCTTCTTGCAATAGCCTTGTACTATCATGAAATCAACTTACCAGTTAGTGCCCAAGTACCTTCCGGCATTCATGATTAATGAAGCAGCAAATATTCAGCGTAGGGTGACCAGTCAGTAGAGCTCACCAAATAGAGTGCTGAGTAGAAAGCTAGTAGAGCTTAGATATGAGTTGCTTGTAGAGCAGATAGAACTGGATATTGTTCTGTAGTATCTACGACTTTACAGAGAGCTTTTATACTAGATAAAGAGCATGTAATTACTAATATCTACATTGTCCATGGACATACCTAGAGACTAAGAGGATATTGCCATTGGTCATATTGCTATCTACAGAGATATCACTACATAGTAGAAGATAAGAGTAATGTCCGGAGAATGTCCTGGAGGACTAGCATACTTATAGCTACATAGAAGTTTCATAATAACTCCATATAGAATCATAGTTACTATACATGGAAGGTATATATTTCAACAATGATTTACATCGAGATCATCCTCATCAACCGACCGGTGAATGCTGCCCCGGAGTGTTTGAATGCTCGCTTCAAATAGGCGTATGGATAATGAAGTGTGGAGTGTAGTATGCAAAGAGCCTGGGGCGCCACTTAGGATGGGCTGAGGACTTCATCCTCTGTTCAAATGCCGTGCTGAGCTCAGGTGTCTGACCCCAAGTTCTGAAGTTAATGAATCTTTTGCCATGAATGACAGAGTCTAGAGTTTGACATCTGAAGATTTGGCCCTGTCATGAATAGGTGCAGTGGTACCAAAGGAGTTTGATCAACACTCAGTGGATCCTTGGAAAGATGGCTAGAATTATGACATTTCGTATACATAGTGTGCAGGCATTGATTGTTGTAGGAGGAAATTGCATGCATTCAGGTTTGCTAGTACGTGGCTGAGAGAACAAGCCATACGTAAAAATGACTTGGACAAGAGCATGCTGAATAACAGAGTTGAAAAGGGTGAAAAGGTTTCATGGAAGGATTATCCCAGCGTTGAGATTCGGAATACCCAAGTACCTCTTAAAAGCCAAAGATTAGGATCCCCATTCATTGGTGAATCCATCTCTTTCGCCCCCATCCGGCAGCTCTGCCGGACATTGAGTTCTGATCTGAGCGCTGAGCCAGAAGCTTCTTCGACACTTCAAATTGGGAATCACAAGGTGTGTGATCGTGAAACTAAGTTTTATGTTATGACTGCATGGAGAAAACCAGCACGCCATTGAGGGCATATCGAACAAAGAGACATGAGCAAGGTGTGACTGCCTTCAGAATTGCGATCTTCATGCGGAATGGTTGAGTCTGATCCTGATGTGGACGTAGAGATATGCTCGCCGGCAAGTCAATAATTCTAATTGAGAGCTTGAGGCATTACTAGGAGGCCAGCATATCAAACGTAGTACTCGTGGATACACCATGTACTATTACATTTGGTATGCCGTGTGTGGACACTGGAGCCTTTGAAGAGATGGAAAGGGATTCACGTGCCTGTTGTCCAAAGAAATCGTATGCTGGCTCCATCATACAAGCTGCCTATTGTTGTAGCTTTGCAAGCAGTGAAAGAATCGGAGTAGTATCGGGTACAAACTGAAAGCTCAAGAGTGTATTAGTACCAGTTACAGCATTTTCCGACTACTCGAATTTTCGATGTGGTTGTCTTCAAGATACTCCGAAGATTGTGAACCGTAGGGGTGTAAACTGTAAATAAACTGCAGTAAGCGTTGCGAAAGCGAAGGTTTGTAGGAGCAAATCTTAAATTACCCGCTATCTTTTTCTCTCTCAGCCCCCTCAATTTTGGGCTCCCATACACATCCACCACCATCACATCATTCTCGTCTTGCATCTCTAGAATGCACTCGTCTCGCTATCTCTCCTGATACCCAATTCTTCCCTTTTCACCTCCATTCCTCAAACTGCTTTTTCATGCGTCACTGTCTACGTCGTGGTCAGTAAGACTTGGCAAACTCCTTTCCATTCCGAGGTTCTCTATCCCAGTTGTTGGCTGTGGCCACTCAGATTTCCTGGGAGGAAGATGTGGAAAGTTTCGTTGCAGTCGCAGCTGGAGAAGAGTGCCTCCATCAGGAACAACCCCATCCGAGAATTATCTCTGATTTCCTGGTTTTATTGAAAATCCGCGCCAAGATTTCCTAATGTAAACCAATGCAGCAATTCCTCCGAATGTGTTCAACTATTTTAGTCCCATTTCAATTACCGGACATTAGTGCCTTTTGTCAGCGATTAGCAGAGAATATCTCCACTTTAGTAGCTTATTTCTCAGCTTATTTCTCAGATTGTTACAGTAGAAAGCATCACAAAACTCGCATTATCATTAGCTATAAAGTATACAACTGAAAGATGTGCATGTATAGACCAGAGTCTGATCAATTACTACTGAAATCCACAATCCGCAATGCCCCACCACTCTTCCTAACAGCTGTTTTGGTTCTGAAGCAGGGCGTGTGTTAGCTTCATACCTCGGAAAGAAGAAAAGAGTTAACTCACCCACAAAAATCCAGCAGTTCAGCCAACACATTATGCATCTCATGAGGGAAGTCTTCAATCATGTCCTGTAGTGCTGAGACGTGGCCATCGTAAATGGAGCAGAATACGTCGCTGGAGAAGGGTATGCTTTGATGTTGACCACTGGACCATTCATATGTAGAGCACCGCATAAACCTAAAAAAGTTTGACAGTCAGATGAAAGAAACGCAAGAGAGCACTAGACTTGGAGTACAGACCGTAGTTGTTGCAAGAGCAACGAAAGTGATTGGCATTTCATACCGTTTGTCTATGCCCTCCAGATCTTTGTAGTTGCATGCAAATGTAGAAGCTAAGAGTGAGCCCATGCTCTTTGGATTTTGAAAAAAGAACTTCTTGAGTGTCTTCTTGATCGCATCGTTCAGGTAAGGTTTGTTGTGTTGAGCGACAAAATTCTGGAACGGCATGAGACTCCTGAGTCAAATAGACAGAACAATCTACAGCTCACCTGGGTACCATCCAGCCCACTGGTCCACAATCCAGGGAATACATATCTGTCTTCTTCACTTTCAATGAGATTGGCCACTCTCATTGCACACTTCTTGTCAATGCCAAGCTTGTAGAATGCTATTTCAGTGTTTGCAACGTCCTTGCACTTCTTCTGGAATAGACCAATACATTCCGTTACCTATAAAACTGTGAGGACAGATTGAGTTTAATGAGTTGATAAATATACCAGAGTAGAGAGAGAAGTAGTGAATGCCAAGTCCTGCATAAGCCGCTGAACGATGTCGTTCACTCTAGCATCTTTCTCCGTTAAACTCATGCCGCTTGCCAGTAGATGGGTTCTCGTCAATGTTACTTTGTCCCCAAGCTCTGGAAATGCATGGTCAGTGACGCATTGCACTTGTACTTTCGTGATAGTGCCATGAATGACTGCTGCAAGAAGCTCATGTTGAGCTCTGAGATGGATGTCATTGGCATGGCCAGATGGAGGGAGAATGAGGTTTTGGGTGTGTTGTCAGTCTTTTCAACGTTGGGTAGAGGTTTTACTTCAGGTGTCTGCAAGATTCATGAGCAGTAGAAGTATAGAATAAATTACTGACATACCTCCTCTGAAAATTTCTGATCATGTTTACTCGGTTTCAATGCCTGTACTCGTAAGCACACTATAGAGAAATGGAGAAAGAACGAGACATGTACATACATTGTGTGAGGTTTTCTTGGACCTGATAGTAGAGACAGTGTTCTTCATAATGATGTCTTCAGTCTTGTCAGTCTTGTCAGCCCCAGTATCAAAGTCCTTGTATTCGCTGTTGGGAACAGTTGTGGGATTAGAGGACATGCTGGCTCTTGACGATGGTCTCAGTATATCCTCCTGGTTGTCCTGGTTGTGGTCGTTCTCTCCTCCAGGAACAAACACTACCTGAATACGGATGCGAAGACGAGTGAGTCATTAAAATGTTAATAGCAATGTCGAAAGGCAGAGACGCACCTCATCAAGAAGACTGACATCGAGATCCTCAGCTTCGTCTCCCTCAACCCCATCCTCATCACTTTCACTGTTCTCCTCGTCAGAGGCCATCTCATTAAACGTGTCATCTTCTGAGGTGTCATTTTCGTCTGCCTCAGGTTGCAGTATCTTCTTGTTTAGCTTCTAGGTAAGTCAAGACATACATTCAGTACAGCTCAGAGAATTGAGAAATGGTAAACTTGGCACTTGCCTTGACCTTTCTCACATTGGGAGCAACAGCAACAGCATTGTTAGCAATGACAACTGTGAGAGAAGAAGTCAGAACTCTATTGCACCTGGGCCAAAAGAAGACTCAACTGCTTTTGGACGAATTCTGTTCCTGTTCTCTTCCGCTTTCATCATCACTGCCATGGCCTGTCTCACCTCCACCACCTCTGCCACCCTGACCACAACCGCTGCCTCGGTTGCTTTTCAATTTACTGCTTTTTCCACTTGTACCTGGTTCAGCAGTAGCCAGAGACAAACAAGCTTGTCATTAGCTCGCATTTTCTCATCAAACGGTAAGGCTTACCTTGTACTTCAGGACTGTTAATCACTGTCTGCTTTGCTTGTTTAGTTCTGCTATTCTCAGCAGTGGTTGAGTTTGCCTGTTTCTTGTTGCAGGCGACTTCCTTTGGCAAGTTGAGAAGCTTTGGCTCGTTGAAGAGTACTGGGGCTGAGCATGAGTAACTGGTGAAAGAAAGGACAAGGTGAGGGTTGCCAGTGAAGCAAAATGTGACACAACGCTAAATTTTGAGCTATGCACAGGGACGAAATATATTTACATCCTTTGTTGCAATATATACATACAACCTCTACCTGTCCTCATTATGTCGTCTGCAAATTATACATGCTCTGCTTGCAGGAATGGTCCTTTTATGCGTTCTGGACTCTCTCGACATCAGCAACAAACCAGAAATCCCCTCTGTCAATGGCTCTTTCAACAGCAGATGGGCTTCCTACCAATGGAAGCTGATGTGATTACAGCACAAACTCAACATGAAATTGACGATGACCTCGACATGGAGATGCATGATCAAAATGACATTGAATCTGGATTTCAGCAAGAGTACACTGCAGTGGAGGATGACTGGGAATCTGAAGGACTTCAGCCTAGTGGTGCTGTGGACAGCATTTTGGAGAAGGCAGACAAGGAAGATGCAGCAGAATTGCAAGAGATGGCTGAGGCGAGGGCAATGGAGGATGGCTGGGAACCTGAGAGACCACAGAATGGCGCTGGAGACGAGTCCTTGGAGAATGCAAATGAGGAAGACGCAGGGGCATTGCAAGAGATGGCTGAAGTGAGGGCAGAATGTGAATGTATTGAAGCATGGCTCAATGCAACTGGGGGGCTCTTCACCACTCGATACTCTGACGTATATCCAACTCGACGTGCCAGAGCTGTAAAGCGTCAAGAGTCGTCACTGGATGCTCAGTATATGGAGCATCTCAGAGCCGGTGAAAATCTATATGTGCCTTTCACCTCGAAACTTGAATGGGACATTGCTTATTGGGCCAAAATGTGAGGACCAGGCTCCACTGCATTTTCGGAGCTTCTTTCTGTTGATGGAGTAAGTTTTCCTTGCTGCGTACATCAAGGATTTGTTCTCATCTTTTACATCTATTGATCTCATCTTTCACGTCTAGGTTGTTGATGCTCTTGGCCTTTCATTCAAGACAACTCAAGAGCTTGACTCAGTCATTGACAAAAAGCTCCCACCACCACGGCCAGTTTTCATTCGGCAAGAGGTCGTCGTGCAAGGGCAGGCAGTGGAGTTTTATATGCGTGATGTCATTGGGTGCATCAAAGCTCTCTGGGGAGATCCTGATTTTGCCTCACAGCTCATTGTGGAGCCAGAGTGTCACTATGCAGATGCTGACCGGACGATTCGAGCCTATCATGACATGCATACAGGTGCATGGTAGTGGAACACACAGGTATGTTTCAAAGTCTATGTCCGTGCCTTATTGTTACTGATATGGTCATAGAAGGACTTGGACAACCATCTTCAGAAACCCGGATCCACAGTTATTCCCGTCATCATTTCCTCTGACCAGACTCAGTTAATGACGTTCTGTAACAAAAACTGCTATCCCATCTACATGACCATAGGCAACATTCCCAAGGAGATTCAGCGTAAACCCAGTTGCCAAGGCCAGATACTCCTTGGCTATCTTCCCATTGTCAAACTTTCTAACTTAGCTGGTCCTCTGGCAGCGAGACGCCGTACAATCGCCAATATATTCCACACCTGTATAGGTCTTATGCTGAAGCCACTCAAGGCTGCAGGTTTGAATGGTATTGACCTGACGAGTGGTGATGGTTTGGTGTGTCGGACCCACCCCATCTTTGCACTTCATGTTGGCGATTATCCCAAGCAATTGCTCATCAGTGCAACAAAGAAGGGGGAGTCTCCATTGTGTCCTGTGCCTATGGAAGATGTTGGAAAAGAAGCAGAGGTCTATGAGTTTCGGGACTTTGCAAAGGTCCTTGAGGCATTTGACAAGCTGGACCATGGGTCAAGCTCTACTGCCTTTTTTAGAGCTTGTGAAGATGCAGGAATTAAGCCGATACAACAGCCATACTGGTGAGGACTTCCATTTGTCAACATTTTCCATTCCATTGCTCCTGACATCCTACACCAGCTCTACCAGGGTGTTATCAAGCATATTATTGACTGGCTCAACACAATATGCTCTCCCGAAGAAATTGATGCTCGCTGTCAAAGGATCCCTCCCAATCATAATGTCCAGGTCTTCATGCAGGGCATCTCAGGTCTTTCACGTGTCACTGGCACCGAGCATGACCAGATTTGTCAGTTCCTTCTAGGTCTCGTCATTGATGTCCGCCTCCCTGAAAATCTATCATCAGCACCTCTTCTCACTGCTACTAGTGCCATGCTCAATTATCTATACATTGCTCAATATCCCATCCACACTGGAGAAACCCTTTCCCACCTTGTTGATGCATTGGACACCTTCCATGACAACAAGCACATCTTCAGTGATCTTGGAGTACATGTTGATTTCCGTATTCCAAAGCTACACAATATAGGCCATCACCGCGACCTTATAGAGTTGTATGGAACGATGGACAATTGCAATACTGAGTACACCGAGCGTTTGCACATAGACTTGGCAAAGGAGGCATACCGTTCCACCAACCACAAAGACGAGTATCCTCAAATGACAGTCTGGCTTGAACAGCGGGAGAAAATACAGCTTCACTGGAAATATCTTCTTTGGCGTACATACCCAGACACTTTCCCTCCTCCACGAGAACCTCCTCCCAAACTTTTTTATCCTCATACACTTGTCATGGCAAAACATCCCTCTCTCCATGGAGTACATGGCCAGACGTTCGGATGGACTCTGTCTGACCGGATGGCAGTTCTGCCAGATCTAAAATTTTGTTTGGAGCTTGGTTGGAAATTTCTTAAACCCTGTATCAAATTTCATCAGATAGACAAAGTATCATATTTTTGCTCATACTCAGTCCAGTCTGAGCTCTTGTAGCACCTGGGTGTAAATCCTTCAGAGTTTCCTGAGAAAGAATCTTTCCAAATTTGGTCTATGATGTCATTGCCACGTCCATCAGGCTTTGACGACAGCGAAGGCACGTCTTCGTTGTTTCCCTCGTTCACCTATTTGTTCTGACCGTAAAACTGGGTTGAGAAAGACAAAGAAAGGAATAAAGAGGAGAAGGCCTCGAGGCCTTGTTCACTTCACCATTGGCAGTTTACTGGCAGAGCAGGACAGCAAACACGTCTGCACAATTTGCTTCCGTCACCGGTCGCGAACACACACATGAGACTTTGGCTTTATTTGCTCCATGTTGGATCTCTCGCTCAGACTGTCAACACTGATTCCTCAAGGCCCCAATCCGATCCCTCAATGCCTCAATCCCAGATTCCTCAATGCCATAGTTCATTTCTTTATGCCCTGCAGGATTTGTGTGAGCATTCAGCTACAGCCTTCAAATCTTCTTTCAAAGCTCTGCCAGATGTCCCTCAATTCTATGCCGCAAGCTGTTAAGTCCGGGCGGATCCTAGCGTTAGGAAACACGTCGGACCCAAGCGGAAGTCTTATTGGGGTTTTTGGAAAAGGATAAAGACGAATCCGGGCAGAACTGGTAGTCTCTGAGATTGAAGTGTAAGGAAGACACGGAATGGAATCTGTTAAGACGGTACTATGTTGTCTGAAGTCGGATGAAGTTAGGAGACCAGCTAATTCAATTTTAGACTTAAGCTATCTACTACAAAGTTGCTAGCTTAAGTACTACTTCGGAAACTATCGGAATGAAGAGGAGTAAGATAGGGATGGTTTGGAAGTAAAGGAAAAGCACATGGTGCTATTGGAAATGGATGGAGTACTGCGGAACAAAGGGGAAACAAAGTGGAAACCAAGTGGAACGGATTGGAGATGAAGTGGAGTAAGTTTGGAGATTAGATACGAGCTGTCCGGTAGTTATCCGAAATGAATCACAGGCTCCCGGATGGGATCCGTTGTGGAGATTAATAGTGGAGCTCGGATATGAAATCGGAAATGAATGATCGGTAAGTGTTCGGGATGAAAGGGAATGAAGTTCGAAATAAAAGAAAGAGAAGTTCGGAAAAGAATCAGATGCGATCGGAAAGATGTACGGAAGCATAGATATTACACAAGCATAGCCTCTTGCATTTCAGTGGTTCTTTTGCTGTCTTCAAGACTTCTTCACTGAGCTATCAATTATTCCTTCAAATGCCCATCAACAATAGTGCCTCAACATCCTCAACGTATCAATCCACAAGCTTGCAAACTGTCCAAGAGAGTTTCCTACAGTGCCCTCAATCTTACAACTTAGGTGTTCTTCCAGATTGGCCCACTCGTCTCTTGACTCTGACTTTGGATCTCTTTTGCAGTGTTACCCAATGTCCTTCAGTCAAACAGACTTTCATTATATCGTTGAGTGGTTTCTGCCTTCTGCGTCGTCCATCTGATAGTTTAGGATGCTCATACTATTTGTACTTGTTCATGTTGTATTTGTTACCGCTATAATATATGCTGTCCTCGTTGTATTCCATATTGGCTAGTATTAGGAAAGCGGAAGGGCTTGGGCAGTCAAGGAACAGATTGAAAAGAGTGTGGATATGGAGTTGTCATGAAATATCAGGTTGGTACTGGGGCTCAAATATTATAGACCTGGTGCCATTTGACCCTGCAATAGGAATTCTGGATTTCAAACAATGTTACAATTTTTTAAGCCTTGTCTTAACCCTCATGCATTCAACTAAGTTGGATAGTATTGCCCAGCTGTGTATCGTTTCCGACCATCATTCATGATTATGGAGCTACCTATTTTGATTATGCTCTCCGGTGGTTTTTGGCACAATATCAACAACCAGATAAACGTTGGACACACACGTTGCTGGAGAAGGCAGTGACATATGTTCACTTGACATTTAGGAAAGTCTCCATCTATCATCGGGTCAAATTCTCTCAGGAAGACCGGTACACAATTCATGCAGGTCATTCTGAGCGAAGCATGTCTTTCGTTGACTCTATTCATGCCCAGCCCTCTTGGAAGGATTCTCAGAACAGACCTGTTGCCAGTCACTTTGACACTGCACTGATTGAGGTGTCAGAAGTTGATAGATCCAAGGCAGGGATTTCAGGTATGCCTATGGCTTTTCTCACCAAACGGTGCTCTGACCCTCTTTCTTTACAATCACAGGAGAATGGAAGGTCTGAGAGAGCGGCTCGGCTTGAGAGGAAGGAAGTGAGGATATAGCCATGGATAACCCGGGCAGGAGGAAGTGTGACTGTGCTGCAGCATGAGGGTTTTGGTGGGGTTTGGAATTGCGACATGAAAGGTGGGTAGGACTCCTGGGAGGGGGAAGAGTGGTAGAAGGAGCCTGATGAAGTAGCATGGA
Source organism: Tetrapyrgos nigripes (assembly GCA_013368315.1). NCBI lineage: Eukaryota > Fungi > Basidiomycota > Agaricomycetes > Agaricales > Campanellaceae > Tetrapyrgos > Tetrapyrgos nigripes. The sequence continues at coordinate 590,246 of JAACJM010000024.1, forward strand.
TGTTGCTGTATTGGGCAGGACATATATACAAATACGGTCAGACTCGGTTAGCGTGCAGGATATCTTGAGGATATCCATTGTAAATAAGTAACAAGGGAGAAAACGTACAATACTCGTCTCGTCATGGAATAACACATCTCAAAGTCTCAAACCTTCTCATGATAAAGTACATCTTTCAGCCTTTCCTTCCCTTGATCCATTGGTCCATTATCCATCCCTACAGTATTTGTGCACCAAAGAAATCTCTCCGTCTACTCCTCTTAAATTATGACGTGAAAGATAGCCAACACTGGTCCAGGTTGAGGGTACCACTGGGCAATGGGCTCATCTGATGACAGTCATACTCGCATCTCAGGCCTATGCGTCATCCTGGGACCATCCGCTTTGTTGGAGTATTCAGTCCAGCCGCCCGATGGCATGAAGATATAAGTAGCTGTGAAGGGTGTGGAGAAGAGCTCAAGGAGGAGGAAATGGGAGAGATGAGACGATGGGCACGCATCGGTATCATATGGTTTGAAGTAGCTAATCTTCTCCAGGTTTCATCAGAGTCAGGCATAGTTTGAGTGTGGTTTCAGTGCAGTTTGGTTGGTCAACGTGTGGCAGGATGAGAGCCATGTCTTCTGTTGTTATTGTCAATCTCTTGTGGTGCTATTGTGTTGAAAATTGCGTCATCGTCGAGCAAGACCACTATCTTTTCCCACAGTGACATCCTCTTTCAACATGCACTAACCACAGCGGGGCGCGGAGCATATTTGCCAGCCATTTTTGTGCATTCTTAAATGACGGGTAGTTCACACAATTTTGGGTGAGATAAAATCCATCGTATTTACTGCTAAAAAAACCGGGTCACAAAAGCTCAAATTATGCGCTTAAGCTTTTCCGTGCTAAACTTTTTATTCATTTGTGACCAAAAAAGGGAAGTAAATAGTATTCTAGTTTTGATTTGTAAGAAGATGCGCAAAAGGTATGATCAGTATTTGTGTGCCGGGTTCCGGCGAGTAAAATGAATTCACTGGGGTATTGAAAAACACGAACTTAAATTACCGATTTTTCTCAATAGCCGGGCATACTCCATATGGAATATCGGCCTCAAATCGGTGCCATATGGAGTAGGCCCGGTGCCGAGCAAAAATCCGTCATTTAAGTTTAGATTTTTCCCATCCGCAGTGCTTTTGCTTTTACTCGCCGGAATCCGGCACACAAATAGTGATCATACCTTTTGCGCATTTTCTCACAAATCAAATTTCGAATACTATTTGCTTCCCTTTTTTGGTCATGAATGAATAAAAAGTTTAGCGTGGAAAAACTTGAGCGCATAGTTTGAGCTTTTGCGACCCCTTTTTTGGCAGCTAATACGATCAATTTTATCTCACCCAAAATTGTGTGAACTATCCGTCATTTAAGAGTGCACAAAAATGGCTGGCAAATATGCTCCGCGCCCCGCTGTGAACCAAGCACTAACTCGACACACTCATTCTTCTACCCGTACGCAAAGTGACCGTTAGGAGGAAGCAACGATGGAAACTATATTGTACACTTATTTGAGTATAAAAGCAAAATCAATCTTTATGCTGAGTACTACATACTACTTAGAATACCTATAACGAGCAGCTCGACTCTGACACGTCTACTCAGGACAAAAGCTCAATACACCGGCTCCAGTGGGTCGTTTCCGCACAGCTTTTGTCACCGCTGCTGCCTCCCTGAGTCAAGGCACGACGTCTATCTTTACCCTCTTAGGTCCGTTTCTACTGGAACATGAAAGCTATGTTTGACATAGCCTTTGACACCGGGAATTGACCCAGGGCGACTATAAAGTTCTCATCTGAAAGTTGGAACTTGGACGGTTCTTCGTCGCTCCCGTGGCGGCTACAGCCATGGAGGGAAACACTGCAAAGGTGCGAATATTCACTAGCCAGAAGAATGCCCATCTCTGATTAACGACGTCTTGACAGGCCCTTCCTAAGCGCCTCGTAAACACCCATACATGTAGATTGGTCGACTTTTCGGAGAATGGTCCAACACCACCCTATGCTATCCTATCTCATCGATGGGTCCTTGGTGAAGAAGTCAGTTATCAAGACTACTTGGAATCTCGACCAGAGACAAAGAAGAAACTGGGTTACCGGAAGATACAGCGCGCTTGCATGCAGGCAAGGGCGGACGGTTTCGATTACATCTGGATGGACACCATTTGTATCAACCAAGGCAATCACGACGAAGTTGCGCGGAATGTCAACGGCATGTATTCATTCTACCAGCACTCAGAAGTATGCTATGCATACCTCACCGACGTTTACAAACTGAAGGATGGAGCTGTGGCTGATCTAATTGCGAGGATGTGGAGTAGTGGATGGTTTCAGAGAGGATGGACTTTGCAAGAGTTGGTTGCACCTCGCAACGTTCTGTTCTTCAGTGCAGGCTGGGAAACGATTGGATACAGGCACCTTTTGAAGTTCGGCATATCTCGTCTCACTGGCATTCCTCCTGCAGTGTTGGATGGGAGTCGGCCTATTGAAGATATCGATATACAGGAAAGGATGACATGGTGTGCAGGCAGGCAAACAACGAGACCCCCAGACCTAGCCTATTGTCTTATGGGCATTTTGGGTGTTTCAATGACGCCAGATTATAGCGAGGATGCTAGGACGGCATTCAAACGACTACAGATTGCGCTTGTGCAGTCGTATCCAGACCGTTTTATGGAATTCAAAGGCGACGACATCTACACCATGCTTCTCAGTCAAAACATGCGTATTCGAGTTCAGTCCAGCTACAACGAGTCCAGCATTGTCACCAGCGACTCCCCGGCATCTCCTACCTCCCTCGACAAGTATTCGCTGTCACCACCCAAGGCTGGCATTGGTTTTCTCTGCGGCGATCCATATCTACTCCCTCCAATTCTCTCCCTGCAAATGCCGTCACACGAGAAAGGGACAACAGTGAGCAGCAATGTTTCGCATTTGAGATCCTCTGGTTCTCAAAAAGTCGGTTCGTCCCAGTCAGGACTGATGAGCCCTGACCTAAAGTACGCTGTCATCACCAGGACCTCTCCGAGTCAGACTGCCGGTCCTCGACGTTTCACAGGTTATCCTGTCTCACAGATCGCCCCGGTCACTGGGCTTGGCAAACTTGAGACAGATGACAGCCCTCTTCCTCCTCTTCCAGCACCAACTATCACTAGCACTGTGACTGCGCGAAGACACTGGCATGTAATTCGGGCTCCTAGCGGATTGGATGATGTTTGGATACGGATCTAGGGCTCGGCCCCAGAAGTCTACGAGCGCCTGACTGCGTTCTTCACCGAGGCCGTGACTAGGCGATTTGGAAGGGAGGCCGACTCTCTCGCCCTCGCCATGCGTGTGTACGCTGCATCGGTTGTTCAGCTATTTGATCGGGTCGATACAGTGGAGAGGCTGTTGATGATGCAGCACGATGATGGCTCATGGAAAAATGGTGTTTATTACAGATTCCCTACAGCGTCACAGACCGCTTGTAATGATGGGTTGACTATGGCGTTGGTCATAAAAGTCATCGAGTCGCTGCGCTCCCAAGGCATAACTCCTACCGCCGAACTGTAGAATAAGTCAACTTGCCATCTTTATACAGTGATTTCTTAGCTAGAGCGTTAGTCTTTTGCGGATGATCTCACTACATCAGGAAAAGCCTTATATACAACTTCATGCAATAACTGTATAATTATGCATTTTATGCGTAAAAATGCAAAAATTTACACAACTTACACAGCGTTTTGCATAAAGTTTGAGACTAGTGGAATAATTATGCATTCAGAGCAACTTTATGCATCCTAGTGCATGGCGCATGCTCGAAGTTCGATAAAAAAGCGTACTGCCGGAACACCTACATTCCACTCTTTGGTGCAACAGGTCCGTACCCGTATCGTCGCCAAGGTCTGGGTTGGTTGAGACGGTACAGGCAACACAGTTGCAAATGTTAAGCAGGCATGGTACGGCTTGTACACTACTAAACGCAGTGGCAACTACGCAACTTACCTGTGGATAAAGAGTAGCTTGTAAGGCTAGTTAGAGGCTTGTTAGAGCGATGTGGGTTAAGTATGAAACTTGTTATTTGGAGGACTATCTACAAGTCCTTATATACCTTTTAGGAGGTACAAATATATGTAAACTAATACTAGAGTAACAATAAGATTCTATTGTACTGGATAGAACAATGCTGGTTTCGTACACTATTGTAGTACTACACTTTATTGTCTATATAATCTTACTGTTCTATATATAACTACTACTTATTGTTCTACATAGAATACGTTGATGGCTGCAACTGAATGCGCCAATTCAACACTCCCCCTTGCTAAGCAGCACGGTAGTGCGCGTAAGCATAGGTAGGCGCTGTAAGCAGCCATGGAAGGAAGGGATCCAGTGCCTCGACGTTTTCGATGCAATTTCTTCAATTATAAAACTGAAGTCCTAATTGTTTCCTGAATTTCTCAAACTTTACTCGGTCTAGAGCTTTAGTGAGTAGATCTGCAGGGTTATTGCTTCCTTCAATGAAGAATAACTTGACTGTCTCGTCGATGACTTTTTCTCGAACAAAATGATATCGAATATCAATGTGCTTCGTTCGCTTATCCGTGACAGGGTTTGATGCAATAAAAATTGATCCTTGATTGTCACCATAAATTGGAATAGCGTGAAGAGGATATTCAATTTCACTGAGAAGAGTCTTGAACCAACAGACTTGTCGACTACAGTCACTAAGTGCCATGTATTCAGCTTCAGTCGAAGATAGAGCAACTGTTTTTTGTTGTCTAGACGTCCAGCTAAATGGTGCTTGGGCTAATTGTAGAAAGAAGCCAGTTTGAGATTTGCGAGTTCCAGGATCTGATCCCCAATCAGAGTCTGTATAGGCTGATAAGCCTTCTCCCCCTCGACCGTTGTACACAAGAGCATATTTTCTAGTGCCAACGAGATAACGGCAAATGTCTTTCGCCTTATTGTAGTGTTCTTGTGAGGGGTTTGCAGCAAATTGCGCAAGTTTTGTGACAGCAAAGGAAATATCAGGACGTGTTCCTAACATTAAGTAGAGTAAGGATCCAATTATCTCCTGATAACTTTGACGAAGAGTATAATTGACAGGAGTGTTTTCTGGAAGAGGAAGAGGGTGATAATTGCCAGGTAATGGGGTAGCAGAAGCTTTCGCGTTTTGCATTCCATAAGTTTCTAGGATTTTATCCAGATAAGCGCACTGGTCTAAAGAGATCTTGCTGCCTTTCCTGGTAATTCTCATCCTAAGGAATTCTTTGGCATCGCCTAGATCCCTACATTCCCATCTCTTCATAAAGTCTCCTTTGAGTCGTAAGACTAAGGTTTTGTTAGCTCCACAGAATAGAGCGTCATCCACATAGACTACAGCAATAACGATAGAATTTTCAATAAGATTATTGTTGGCGTCATAGCGTTTGTGAATGAAGATTCCGGCGTCGGAAATGATTCGTTTAAAACCAAGTTCCGCCATGGACTTATCAAGACTTTTCCACCACGCAAGTCCTGCTTGTTTGAGTCCGTAAAGAGCACGAAGAAGCCGGACGACTTTATGCTCTTGTCCTTTTACTTTAAAGGCTTCTGGTTGTTCCATATAGATTTCTTCATCGAGTAAGCCATATAAATAGGCTGATCGGACATCGACACCGGACACGTGCCAGCCCTTAAGTGCTGCTAAAGCGAAGATTAAGTGCACAGTCTCGAATCGAACAACAGGTGAATATATTTGATCAAAGTCTATGCCTTCGACCTGTGAAAAACCTTTTGCAACGAGTCTTGCCTTTTTACGACCATCAGTTTTGATGTCGAAGACCCATCGGTTTTTTATAACTTTCCTATCTTTAGGTCTTTCGACCAATTCATAGGTGTCGCGCTTGCGAAGAGCCTCTAGTTCTTCACGGCAAGCGACTTTCCATTCCTCTTGCTCAGCTATAGGTAAGCGAGCAATATCTTTGAATGTCCATTCGCGAATATTACGAACATTCGGTTGATTCCCATCATTCTTCGAAGTAACTTTCTGAATAAGCAAGTGGGAATCGATTTCTCCAGGAGCAATTGCCTGCATAAGCAAGAAATTTATAGATACTCCCCCTTCATGGCATGGTTCTGCCATTTCTTCTGATTCAGGGCGTGCAGAGTCATCACTCTCGGCTTGCTGCTCCCCCTGGGGTGCGCTTCCAGATGCAGAACTAGGTCCGGGAACCTGTTGCTCTGCAGCTTGTTGACGTCGGTTTTCTCTCCAAGCGTCTCTCTCTGCTTTAGCTTTTGCTTCCGCTCTTTTATCAGCTGCGATTTGAGGTTCAAGATCGCGTTCAACTTCTACAGGGTGTTTATCCCCGTATCGTTTAGGTACAGTACCAGTACGCTCGCTTCGACGTGTTGGTTCTGTTGGTGGCCGTCTTTGTCTAGGAGCTCTGGGCTTTCGAGGTGCCTGAGGAGGTGGTGTCTCCACTGGCGGCGGTGTTACCGTTCTTCTAGGCTCAGAGTCACTATCCGGGGACGAAGGCGGTGGATCCTGTTCGGGTTCGTCGTCACGAAGCTGATCAGGTCTCCTTGTTGAAGGGATGCGAGGAGGACGATGATGAAAATCTTCATCATCATCGTCAGGGATTGTTTGTGGTAGAGGTGTGTCATCGCCTTGCGATGACTCGATAGGAAGTTGTTTCGAATTACGAGATTGAGTTTTACATCGAGGAAAGAAGTCTTCCTCAAACACGGCTTGCGGGGATGTAAATTCCGCATTGTTTGTACGCATGAAAAGATTTCCACGTTCTCCTGGTGCTACACCAAGATATGTCATGAGTTCTGACTTGGACACGAGTTTGTTCTTTCGAGTTTCCTCGGGTTTAAAGACATAAGCTCCACAGCCAAAAACTCGTAAATGATTGATACATGGTTTTTCCTTTTCAAGCATTTCAAATGGAGTTATCCATTTGTGTCGTCGTAAGGGAGTACGTCGATAGACATACAATCCATGTCGGACAGCATATTCCCACCAAGATTCAGGTAGACATGCTAACTTCATCATTGCCAGTGACTTATCCATTAGAGTGCGTATAAAACGTTCTGCTCGACCATTCTGTTGATGAATGTATGGTGCACTATTAAGGATTTTAACACCTTTCTCGAGTAACATTTCTCGGTAGGTGCCTTTGATGAATTCACCACCCATATCCGACATCCACTGTTCGACTTTCGTCTTATATTGAGTTTCTACCATCGCAAGGAACTGGCGAGTGGCAGTCAGTGGTTGTTTCTTGTCTTTAAGAAAACGTATCCAAGCGTCTGAAGTGTAATCATCAAAGAAGACGATTATATACTTGTACTTGTGATAGGATATCGTGGGGTATTCATGTAAATCCGTATGGATAATTTGGAAAGGACGAGTAGCACGTCGTTCATTAGGAGGGTAAGCCTGTCTGGGTGTTTTTCCTTCAAGACAGCCTTTGCACAAAGGAAGCTCCTTTGGAATAATGAATTCAGGAGTGCCAAGGGTGTGTTGTTGGACATGTTTTAGAACATCACGAGAGGGATGCCCTATACGACGATGTAAAATCTCGTAGTTGATAAGATAAATCAAAAGATTGGCTTTAGAAGCGACAATTTTCGATTTGTGTGGAAGATAGTATAGCGTTTCTTCCAGTATACACTTTGAGAAAGTCAAGAATGTTGTATTTCTTGATATGGTGATATGATCGGAGTTACCGCGCATAAACATGTTGTCATTTAGGAATTGACCGACAGATAAGAGTCGTTGATTTAGATCGGGAATGTAATAGACCGGATATAATTTCATAACTCTTTTACGTTGAGAGATCAGGACTGTTCCGGATGCACGAATCTTCGTGAATCCATTGGCAGTTTTCACTGGAATTGGTTTTATATAATTCAATTCAACAAAGTCATTGATGTCGAACGTAAAATGCGCTGATGCTCCAGAATCAAGTAACCATCCATCACTGAAGTGGATTTTGACAGTATCAGATCTCTTTTTCTTACATTTCTGGCATAGTGAGAACAGAGTGCCACAGGCACATAAATATTTATTGTTGCCGCCAGGGCTAGTGTACAGATCATTATAAATAAAAGGGGTTGTTAAACCCAGAGGAGCGGTATGTAATAAATATATACATGAAGAACCTGCTTCCAAATTACGAGCTGCTGGAAAAAGCGCATCAGTACTTTTATTCATAAGATCTGAATTGAGATCTGACCTGAGATAACCGTTGTCCATGCCGGAGACTTCAGAGTCTAAGGACCATCCATAATTATTTGCGGCATTGACGGTAACCATGACGGGGGTAGAAGGTCGTGGACTTGGAATTCCGTACGATGAGGTGTCCTCTATGGGTGACGTAGGAAGACTCATCCCGCCGATTGATGGCGGAGTTGACATGTACTTGAGGTCGCTGGTTTCGGATAGGCTTGGAGACATGCTCCGAAGTTCTGGCATTGAACTTGGAGTTGGAGCCCTGGAGGGTAATTCCATGCCTCCTAGTCCGATTGTTGTGTCTCGCTGCCAATCGATCAGCTCGTCGTACCTTCCATCCTCGTTTTGGAGATGAGGAGTCAGCCATTCCCATCCCGTCGAAGTCGTGCCAGGTGTTGGGCTTGCAACACGGCTGGATGGCAAGGATTGAGTGGTCATGCCATTGGGATGTGCAGGCTGTGAGCCATTTTGCCTCTCGCTGCGGGCTGCAGCAATGCGTTGGACCAGTGAAAGAGTGCCCGTTGGGGCAACGGTGTTCAGTGTCGCTCTGAGTGGTTCCCCATAGATGTGTAGGGAATCCTCGGGATTCTGGAACCTCTCCCCAAGGTGCATTGCGCACTGGAGTACATCGGCAGCAGGATCCTGTGCAAGACGGTCGATAAGTGGAACAGGGGTCCTGGTGTCCTGAGGTCCCCTTGCACCTGACTCCGTCATTGTGGAGCCAAACACACTTCTGAGTTCCGATGTGTTCACCAGGGTGTCCTCGTTCAAATTGGCATCTTCTTCCTGAGCGCATGCCATATTGGCATCTTGGGAGCCCTGGTTTGAGATACTGGTCTGAGTTTTGGGGTATTCACTGTTCCAACCGTTCCAGTTACCAGCATCACCCCAACCATCAGAAGATGATTGAAGGTTGTTCCAATAGATGCGTTCCGTGAGAGTGCGTTTAGGACGAGGAGCAGGAGTAAGTGAAGTGAAGGAGGAAAGATCGGGATGAGACATGACGACATCTTCAAGAGTAGCAACAGTCTCACCAGATGGTCTAGCGCCAATATCGCGTGCAAGGTTGATAGCCCTTTTGGTACCTGTGAAGAAGGCGTCAAAAGGCTTTTCCGTTTCCATAAAGAATGGCTTACAGGTATCAACTGCAGCGGGCGTGTCGACGACGGTGACTGTGTGTAACATGGGAGACATATCACCATGTGCGAGATGTGCTTGGCCTTGTCTCTTGGCCTGTTCAGACTTTCCAGCTCGACCTCCTCGACGGAAATTAGCTTTTCCCTTGCCCTTTCCCTTGCCCTTTCCCTTGTTATTTCCATTAGAGCCGCTGGCTCCGTTAGCGCCGCTGCTGCTGCAACTAGGGCGCTGCTGCTGCTGCTGTTGGAAACTAGGGTTACCGTCCTTTCGCTTGACAGCTGAAAGACGATTGGCTTGGGCTTTCCCTGAAGGCCCCTTGAAAGCTCCCTGGCGAGATTCCCAGATATTGAGAATCTCGCTTTGTAGACCATCAAGATTCTGATTGTCGACTTGTTCAATCGAACATTGAGTATACATATTGATGAGATACTCATATCTGGGGGGTAGTTTGGAGATGATGAACATGACGATGAGGAAGTTGGTGATTTTTGTAAGAGAATTGCCTGAGGGGTCATCAGTAGGGATACCGGCGGCACTGACCCTATCAAAGTGCATGCGAATAAGCTCGATCGCGGCACTAGGATTAGCGTCGTTGGGAATGGTGATGGAGGTAGCACGTTTGAAATCCGTGTAGATTGCAGAAACACCAGGTTTCCCATAGGTCTTCTTGAGAAAGACCCAAATTGCCTTGGCAGTAGTCATTCCGAGCGTCTTCTGACGAACGGGAGGAGAGAGATGAAGTTTGATAGACCCCATGGCCTTATCGTTCTTCTCATCCCAGTCAGCCTGTTTCTTTTGAGCTGCCGTGATAGCCTCAGCTTGAGCCGCTGCGTCTTCAGCAGATAGAGGGGAAGCGGTACTCACTTCGGCATCATTGGGGCGATCAGAGCTAAGGACAGAACTAAGTCCAGTAGCCTGCAACCAGGCGAGAAGGATGTCAGCCCAGATGTTGAAATCAACACCGGCGAAGACGGGTACAGTAGTCATCAGGACGTTGGAGGACATCTTTGATAATATCTGGGGAAGTCAACTGTCAGCATTTATCCATATGCAGAATAAGAAGGCAGCATTAAATGCGCCATGTGAAAGTGAAAAGAAGCAGCGATGAACGCGCCATGACAGTGACTACTCCCCTAGATTGTCAACAACTGCAGCTGGACATAGGTCCTGCGCTGTTGGACATATCGTCAAGCCATGAAAGGCGACGCAGGCTGCCACAAGGGCGCCACAGGCAGCCATGAAGGCGCCATCCAGGTAGTATGCGAAGTCTATGGTTTGCAGCCATTGAAGGCGCTCCCAAGGGCCTTCGGGGCCCATAACCTGTTAAGCAGGCATGGTACGGCTTGTACACTACTAAACGCAGTGGCAACTACGCAACTTACCTGTGGATAAAGAGTAGCTTGTAAGGCTAGTTAGAGGCTTGTTAGAGCGATGTGGGTTAAGTATGAAACTTGTTATTTGGAGGACTATCTACAAGTCCTTATATACCTTTTAGGAGGTACAAATATATGTAAACTAATACTAGAGTAACAATAAGATTCTATTGTACTGGATAGAACAATGCTGGTTTCGTACACTATTGTAGTACTACACTTTATTGTCTATATAATCTTACTGTTCTATATATAACTACTACTTATTGTTCTACATAGAATACGTTGATGGCTGCAACTGAATGCGCCAATTCAACAGCAAAGACTGTATACGGATGGTATACGACCCGTATCCGTATCGTACACACAGTTGCAAGAAATACGGTACAGTTACAGGTAGTCCATAAAAAATACGACCGTAACTGTATACGGACGGTTGAGAGCCCTAACGGTAGCAAGACTACCGATTGCCCCATCTCTGTTATTCCCCATGACTCCAAGTATGACCTAGAATCCTCCCATTACTCAACAATGTTGCAAGTACATAGAGTGTTTTTCAGTGTAAGTATGACAATAGGTACAACAGCAAGCCCGAACGCAATTGGAGCCTTAAGCTTGATTGACGGCAGACTGAAGAATTCAAACTCCGATGGAAGAACTGTACAGTTGATCGAATTTGATGTAAACAAACAGTCACCTGACCCATGTTGACTTCGTTTCTTTTCAACTTCAGACCTCATCAACTCAAGGTAGCAGTATTCCCGTGCAATCTCTTACCCCCCTCTACATGTTTCCAACGTCGCCCTCACTGCCTTCAGTCTGCAAGAGCAACCTTCGTTCGAGATTTTGCGCACATTGTACATCCCGACACGCCGCGTTTTTATAAGTAGCTTCTTTGTATTCTGCATATGTCTGCCTGACAGTGCACTACGGTATGTCTTCTGCTCATGTTCCACACCGCAAAATGCTCATAACCTCTCCACGTCTCTGTCTTTTGCGTTACTTTAGGTACAACGTCTGCAGGACTGCCCATGACAAATGTCGCTCAGCCAGTACCCTTGATTGTTTTGTGCTCTGCATGGTTCGTCTTCTTTTTTTCTTTTGCTTCTCTTCCACTGTCTGATATTTTCTGTTGCCCTGTCTTTGATCCTTGCTGAGCCGTACCATTGGTCACCGGGATTTAGCATGCCACATGTGTTTGGATATGTCTCGTGCCTCTCGGTCTTATTGATTGCACGGAGCCTCATTGATGTATGCTCAAGGTATGTGCGCAGCACTCCTTATCCTTTCTTCGAGCTAATAATTCTTATGACAGCCTTTCGTTTGATAATATGTCTAGATTGTGTAGAGACTGGTCTATTTGTATGATATTGCTCATAGATAGTGTAGGTTATCGTTATGATTGTACTTCGAGTAGTTGCCAATACACTTCTTGCTATCTATTCATCTTCATTGTGTCAAATGTGATAACTAGGCAGGTATCTCACTGTGCATATTGTCGAGTAAAGGAGTATAATCTATGCATATCTATGTAGTCTGTTGCGTAAGATGTGCATAATTGTGCATAAGTTTTGGAACTCAAGAAAGGACTTGCATGAGGAGCATAATATGCATAATCTTGCAATTTAACGCATTCTCATGCATTTTTCGGTCTTTTTCATTCCTTTATTGCATGAAGTTGTATATGAGGCTTTTCCTGATGTAGCCTTACGATGCCCTTCAAGCGACTCGGACAGGCACGTGTACCTACTGATGTAAGTACTTACTACCAGGGAATTGTCTTTTCTACATCAGTATTTTGACAGATTACTAGTGGACTGGTCCACTGGTGCTGCAAGCCAACTGACTGGTGGAAATTTTATTCACCTCTGTTTGGATACTTAACAGCACTTGTAGAGTACGAGATGTAAGTAGAAACTACCTATGATATCACCGTAGCTATCGCAAACAGGTGGCGCAATAATTATTAAGTAGCGGCGGCTACGCGTCAGCCGGTCGTCGGGGGCGTCGGGAGGTGCCGAACGCTGTCCCTGACAACGATGAGAACATTAGCCGGTGTCGGAAATGACTTTCGGATCATTGCTGACCATGTGCTCACCTTTGGCAATGTTGCTGGGCCCTTCCTCGACAATGATGATGCCCAAACGACGTCGACAAGCACTCAACTGGTGGAGAAAAATACTTGTCTGGTGGAAATGGGGGGTCTACTGGTTTCAACTGGTGCTCTGCCAAATTTTGGCCCTACCAGTTGAAACCAGTAATCTGTCAAAATACTGATGTATAGAGGAACATGTACTTACCATAGGGAAGAGAACTTCGAAGAAAGGTATAAATATGTCGGGCACGTACACGGTGGCGGGAGAGATATCCTGGATCGACAATCGACGGGTTGAAATTTGAAATTTGCGAAATTACCCAGATTGCAGCTCAAGGGGGTCCGGGCGGGAGAATCCCGTACCGGGGCTAGGTAGGTAGGTTCCCTGGTGAAGCCCTTAAATTTTTTTTTTTTACCGACTAATTGGAGCTGGCAAGCATGCTGGCGGGTGTCAATCTGGTGAGCTGTGAAGTTAAACACATAAATATATGCTCACCAGATGTTTTATGACAATTACGCAGTATCTCTGAGCGCGAGCCGGGTAAGGTTCCAACTGTCTGGCAAAGCACGAGACTTGAGGTCATGTGCACATACTATATTTGGCAGGTAAACTGGTGTGAACTTACCTTATATAGAAGGTAAGGTAGGTAGGTTCCTCGACCAAGGCACTAAATTTTTTTCCGACCCCCAGTCGTTAACTTTTTTTTTCGGAACCCCTTGTTGCAGCTCGCAATTAATTCTGAGCTTACGGGAAGTCATCCAGTGAGTGTTTGATGATATATAAAGAAAGATAGAGAACAAAGGCAGACAGACAGCTGCATAGTCACGGACTATGTATCATTGACGAGGTTATTTGAAGAACAAAGTGTGCAAGCAAAGAGAGAGGCCCGAGGGAAACAAGTAGCAAAAACGAGCTATTGTCTGCCATGAAAGCTAGTGAACGAAAAGTCCGGTTCAGTCCGGTTCGGCACCAAATTTCTTGAACGCTGAACTGGACCTTGCGTCCGGTCCAGAAATTCTCTGAACTTTGGACCGGACTTCACGTCCGCTGAATTTCGGTCCAGTTCAAGTCCAAGTAAGGTTCAGACACGTCCAAACTTTTTCTGTCTCCAAGATAGCTGAATGGATTTCTTTTACCAAGGTAGCAATGAGTTAGGTAGTTATGAATGCTTCAAGGCCCATTGATGACAAAAGACCAGTCAAAGCACAGAAAAAGAAGTATACAAAAACTGCTCTGTACTCCAGCCCAGAGAGGGATGTTTCTGCATCCATTACGTGCCCAAGTGTTCTACTAAAATACTTAGATTCAGAATGTAATTCCGCAGACATGAATATAGAGTGTGTATACATTGTGGTTGGTCGTCAAACATCGAAAAAATCAAGCCCTGACAACCAAATTTGGCATGATAAGGGAAAGAAAAGGAAAAGGAAACCAGAAGAAGAAAAAGCACACAAGAAAGGAATACGAGAAGAAAAGAAAAAAAGAAAAAGAGATAAGAGGAGAGACATACTATAAACTATAATACCAAAGCAATATCCTTCCCAATCTATCTTCTTCGTCATTCCTTCCAACTTCTCTTCAACCAATAATTCCAATTCTTCATAATACGCAAGCCACTCCCGAAAGCCCTACAGACGAGCGTACGCCCCCCTGTAGTCCAGTCATTGAAGACTGTTTTTTGACGGTGAGGACTCCATGGGTCAATAACTCTGAACGCAAAGGATGAAGGCGCTACGCAGCACTGGCAGTGGTTCGATGGCAAATAACGGACGGAAGAACTTGGGTTCAGGTATCTGGACTGACGCCACCGACAGACCGTGTCATCTGTGTCGATACTGAGACACGGGCTGCGAAGAGAGACGATGTAGCAGAGGTGTGTATACAGCGGAGGGAATGACGATAGCGGATTGGAGGGATGAACTGGTCCGAGATATGGGGCTGGAGGAGTCTTGAAGCGTTGTCGATGCGCAGGTTTGAGGATGTGAAGTATGTAGGAGGATTGGGAGTCTGTTGGGAGTGTTGTTGAGCTGCTCAGTGTTGGATTTCGTTACAAGAGCATTGGAAGACGTGGAAAGGGAGAGCAGGGAGCTGTTGAAGGGATATGAGGGCCTCCCAGACTAGAGGCGCGTCGACAACGCAGGAGGGAGTGTTTGCTGGAGAGGTCTCAGATGTGAGACCCCGTAAAAACTTCGCGATCTGTACACCAAAGATGTCAGCGTCAAGATAGCGATGACTACGCAAGATAACATATGAGTTAAAGGCCGAGAACGCTGAGCTGGAGGTCGACGGCAGCGGAGATGGTGGTGCGCTGGAGACTAAGCCAAGTTTTTTAATGATAGGCGCGTGTACTAACCGATATACAACCAGGAAGATGTTAGACTCGGGAGTGAGCTGGAAGGCGTAGCGCGAATGAGAAGAAGAGAAGGAGAGGAGAGGGCACAAGTCTGAGTGGGATATCCATTTCCGGAATGAAGCTTAATGAAGCTTTAATGAAGAGTGACCTCAAGCCACCGGATGCAAAAACTTACATAATCAACACTTTTCCTCCCTCAATCACTCCGACGAAGTCCGTTGAAGATAGATAGATAGATATTCACAACCACTTACAAAGCCGCTCGTGCTTTCTTCGTCGCCTTTAACTTCTGGTGAGTGCTACGACTATCAGGAAACTAAACATGACGCCGTTTACAGAAAAGAAAAGAATGTCAAGCATGTATAGACCAACGATTGCGAAGATGGAGAAGGAGGTGATATTTGATCCAAAGGTGTCAAAAAAGTGCGTCTTCTACTCTTTCTGTTCTCTTCCTTTCGCTGACGCATTGTTTAGAACCATATTTGTCCTTTTTGGCTCATTGCATATTTCACTTACAGTAGCGCCAACCCAGAGCTAGAGAACACGATATACCAGCCGTCCCATGTCCTTGGTACCAAGATGGCGCGTTTGCCGACCACTTTTCGTCACAGTAACGATCTCTACAGGGCAGTTCGGAAAAAAAGATCTGGTGCGTCTCGTCTTTTCGTATTAGGTGGTTCTGACTAACACATCTTTCTTCCTTCCCCTGCGTCTCTAACCAACCCGTCGGATTCGTCCTCCCTCTATTTGTACCCAATGCCCTGAAGCCACCCCGACAAACTCCGAGCAACCGTTAACGAAAACGTAGAGGATATTTCGGATTGTTTCATCGAGATTACAAAGGCACACAAAGGGTGAGATTTCCTCTTCAGTCCTTGCCCTTCGTTCCCCATGTGTCTGCCCTTTTACCTTTTTTTTTGAGGGGTTAAGTATACTATACTACCTATTCTCTTTCTTTCTTCCTGTCCACATCCGCATCGATATTTCCATCTCGTGTTATTCTATCTACCCCAACCCGCCTCTACTAGCTTAGATCTCGAAACTGTCAACCTTCCTTGACGAGGCTGTTGAAACCATCCACCGAAAACGGTCACTGCGATGGTCGGCAAGAATTCTCCATTCCTAAAAATCTCGTCGAGGACGCGAATCGATATTACATCCTCGCGTTTTGCGGAGTTGTCTTTGGTGATGTCTTACCTGGCATGGTTGTGGGTATCCATTCGCATTGTTTTTCGTTCATTGTTCCTTTTCTGGCATTTTAATCTCCACCTCGGCCTTGTTTCATCTTTCTCTTTCTCTTTCCTTTTTCTTTGGGAGGACGAGCGTGATGGACGATGGGAGAAAGAAAGGAAAAGGATGCCGGGAGGGCTGTGTGATAGAGAGCCTGAGGAGAGAGATTGAGTGATGAATGATGGGAACCGACGGTTGCACGCCGTCACTTGTGTTTATTCCCCACGTCGAGAATTGGAATTGGAATCATTGATATTTACGGCCAAGAAGTGTCTAGACGTTTTGGTCGTCTTGAGGTACGTCTTGTGTCAAAACCGGAACAATTGATACTCGAACTATTCTCCTCCCGGATGCCACTGGTAAGTGCATTAAATTCTCGTTACTCGCTATGGTTTGACGCTTCGCTGTGTTTTTGGTTTGTCACTCGTCTCCTTCTCATCGTTCACTGATTTTTGCTTTCAGTACTATTTGCGTACTGGCATGTAAGCACGGTGTGTTACATAAAGAATATAAGATCATTAAATAAATAAGGCGTATCCTTGACGACCCTCGACAGGAAAGGGGGCCTCGTACCCTGCCATGCGAAGCAGTGGCATCATTCCCCATTTTCTAGTACATTGAAAAATGGCTCAAAATTTTCCCAAAATCTTCCCAATACTCCGCCAAAGTTTGAGCCCGTCTGACATAGTTTGCAAAACAGCCCAATATACAGCAAAGTATCACCCCAGTTTGTGGAACCTTGTTATTTGGAAGTAAGTATATCGGTCCGTTTTTCGATATTTTACTCTGTCGATTTTTGTGGTGCTCTCAGCCTCCTCAAATTTTGGCTCCCATACTCATCCATCACCATCTCATTTTCTTCATCTTGAGCACCTCTCATATTGCTATTGCCTCCTAATACCAAATCCCACATCCATTCCTAATAAGCATGTCTTCCTCAACATCGTGGGCCGGTAAGGCAAGACAAGATTTGGCAAAATCCTTCCTGTTTCGAGATTTTCTGATAAAATGGGGGCGAGACATTTTTTGTACCTCGCGAGTTTTGACGCGGTGGTAGTGCCTGGGGGTGTGTTGCAGAATTTTTCAAAATTACCCGTTTTTACATACGGTTTATTCGGCTTTCATTCCTCGTACATCTTTATCATTTGCATCCTTTCAGAATTGGAAACGCTTTGTGGCGTCTACAATAGTGCTAGCCCTAAAATCTATAAACAATCACCAAACGTTAAACATCAGTCCGCAGAAAGTCAGTCAGCTGGGGCATTTTCTGTTTCGGGGGTCTTAACATGTACTTGGTCTAGTCAATCCAAGTCTACGTACAAGATATTCAGTTGAGACTAAGTTGAAAGTTGAAACGTAAGAAAAGTGTAAATCTATCTATCTATCGGCTTGGCATGCCAATTACATCTCCTCTCCCAGTTCAATTCGAGGTACCAGTAGATTCGTACACTGGCAAGTAGCATTGAAAGTTACGAAGGATCCGGTACCTGAGACAACGGATTTCAGTGGTTCGATAGATTGTCTGAGAGTTTCGTGGGGACCTAGAACAAAGAACGGGGTAAGTAGTGGCAGACATCCTCAGAAGTGGCGGACTATTCATTCGGGTGGATATAAAAATGTCAAAACATCGCCGTTTGAGAGCAGCAACCACCTCACAGTAACTGCTACCTCATCCTCCAAATCATGAATGCCAAATTCTTCAACGCTATCTTGGGCTTCTTCCTCATCGTTGCGGTCACCTCTACCACTGCTGAACCTGTTCCTCGTCAGCGTATTCCTTGTAAGTGCTTTTCGCAAATCTCCATGAAAGACTTTACTGAAAAGAACTTTTTTGCGCAGGCGGTGATGCCGATCCTGTATGTCCATCCCTTTATGAATGATCTGTAATAACTGTACTAACCATTTCACTCAAGGACGCCTCCTGCTCCCGTGGTTGGTTCTGCTGTGACGCGCCAACCTTCATCGGTGATGGCCAGTGAGTGTTACTGCCACGAGCTTCCAATTGTAGACTTCATTAATATGTCGTCCCCTTCTAGCTGCATTCCTATAGACGAAGATTGCCCTCAGTAAGCCAGGACCGAAGGCTTTTCAAATCCTTCTGTAAAATGGGTAACAGTATACATACCTAATCGGATGGTGTAAAGCCGGCTTAAGTAGTACGTACTTGGACGGCCTAGAAAGATAGCGGACGATATACTAGTACTATGTAGAGCCAGGAACAGGTCCAGAGGCAATGAAGATTCCACCGATCTAGGTATAGTGCCTTATCAATATCATTCCAAGTATCTGATGAACTGCAAATGACCCCTGAGATCAGGTTTCAGCATCAAGTTCTAGGTTAAGATTTTCTCAGGTATCCAATCAATCAACGTTATTTGTGATAAGGTTTGATAGATGCTGTTACTTTTCCAAATTATAACAATAACTCTTTCGACAAGTTCATCATGATGCTGATGCGATGAGCAGGTACCACAGCAAACTGATCAAGAGATGCACAGCCAACTGACAGATACTTAAGGAGCCGGCAAAGTGAGATTTTGCGGTTGATTTATTCCAGCAAACACTTGTCTGTGCCGTACAGTCCTCTCTTCTGCAATCCCCAAGAATGCACTCCTCTCTTATATCTTCAGATATCACTCGCTTTCAAGATTCTTTAGTGCAAAATGCAGTTGAAGCACTTTGCTTTGGTAGGTCCAGAACCCAAAGATCAACTTTGAAATATCTCCCTACTCATTGTAACCTTGATGTATAGGCATTGAACTTTTGCTCACCATTTCTACCATCTTGCTTCTATGGTAGGCCTGTCCCAAACTTTTCTTACACAGTCTCAGAGTCAAACACTGAACAAGTCAGCAAGGACTTCGACAGTCACCAATGCGCTTTTTTCTCGTGATCGCATGTGCAATCATGCTTATAAGCTCAGCTATAAACATGGTGACAGATCAGATATTTCTTACAGTTCAGGTTCGAAGCCTGGCATATCGAACATACAATCCTGTTCCAATTATGATTGCAGTTTCAATAATGGTGACAGTGACATCAAGAATTAGTGTGAGTTCCTCTATGCTATTTTAATTCCTCATCTGAATACTGAAGTACATACATGTGAATAGTACTTCCTGGGAGATATGATTGTGGTTTGGAGGGCATGGATCATTTTTCAAAGGGACACTATTTCCAGAGGAATTCTTCTTTTCTGTGTTGCTCAATCATTAGGTAAGAATTCATACCATCCTTACTCTGGAGAAATTAATTTTGTTAAGCTGACATTTCTGGGTTTAGGATGCAGTATTTATGATGCGTTCATTGGCATTAGAGGGATACTTGAGGCAAATTTTGTACGTATATTTTTTTTGTTGATTTATTGAGACCCAGCCTTAGTAGATTATGTAGGTAAACTCTCAGCCTATCCGAGTGATACTGCTGGCATCACTTGTCTTTACCAACCTCACAGCAGCTTTTCTGATTGCAAACAAGGCTTGGTAAGCAGATAACAGACTGTTGGATTTTTAGTTTCCAGCTTCAACTTGATTTGAATTTCTCAACAGGCAATACAGGCAATCTGTTAAAGCTCACCTTGGCAGATTAAATACAACAACTCAAGTTGAGCAAATACTGATACTCTTAGTCCAGTCTGGTGTAATCTATTGCATTCCCTGGGTAGGCAATCATTTGTGCTTGCTTAGAACAGTTGAATACTAATAAAATAGCATTTTAAACCTAGATTCTAGCTATGCCTAGTATGTTCAATCCAGGATATTCAGTTTCTGTAGGACTCTACCTGGACGTAATGGTGCCCCACCTGGAAGCAATCTATCCCACTGTAATCATCCTCCTTTCCCACCTCTACAAGAACCACCAAGACTCCATTCTTGAGAGTCTTTCTCAACCTCTGGAGTTTGCCGCAGCTCCTGCTCCAATTCCATCATCCCAATCTGATCCATCAGCATTTGGACGTGGACATGACACTCAAGATGGAATGAATGAGAATGAGAATGATATTCAGGAAGTGAGGAGAAGAGATTCTGTGATAGTATGAGGAGGAGAATGAGAATGAAATTTCAGAGCTACAAGCCCACCAGTGGGAAGGACAAGTTTATTTCATTTACTTCATTTACATAAGTATGGAATGATTCTGTTATATGTATCTCTCATTTACTCATTTATTTAAGCTCAAAATTAGAAACTGGTACTTACATTTGAGACTAAGTATTTG
Organism: Tetrapyrgos nigripes; assembly: GCA_013368315.1. Classification (NCBI taxonomy): domain Eukaryota; kingdom Fungi; phylum Basidiomycota; class Agaricomycetes; order Agaricales; family Campanellaceae; genus Tetrapyrgos; species Tetrapyrgos nigripes. The sequence continues at coordinate 610,883 of JAACJM010000024.1, forward strand.
AACCCAGCATTTGCGCGGAGACAACTTAAGGGCAAAGACCTCATGACAGGAGTGTTGTTGGGCATGGGAGGGATTACCATTTTGAGGTTGATATCTTTGATTGATGATCAACGGGTTGAAATTTGCAATTGCAATTGAATTGCAATCCTGTGAAATTACATATGTACATGTGTGATTGGCAGTGTATGAGGTGGCGATTTGAGTGGAGAAGAAAAGGTTCAAGGTGGCTGGCCTGCCTGGATGCTCGTAAAGATAAATATCTGAGTGAGTGTTTTGATAGAGAAGGATACAGTAGAAACAAAAGGCAGACAGACAGTTGCAGAGTCACGGACTGTCAGCGCTGAGAAGTCAGCCCCCAGAGTCTACTGTGTATCAAGAAGTTTGGGTAAAGGAAAGTGCGCAAGTAGCAAAGATGGTGTTCCAGCTCATCAAGCTCCCTGGCTGGAAGTCAAAACCCAGCTTTTGTGCGTACTACAGTCCTCTATCCAATTATGGCAGTGTAACAAAAACAAACATACAAACATGAATCTATATGAGCTTTTCTTAAGTCACAACGAACTTTCTCGCATTGCCCTTAAGTCAACTTAAATTTATCTCAAGTCTGTTGTACTACTTACTGAGAATGTACTACTGAGGATTTATACACATTGTTAGGGCTGCAAGAAAAACTCAAGTCCCATCATAAGTCTATTGTAAGTCCACAGTGTAATAAGTGTGTGAGATGCAACAAAATCACCAACTTAAGTTCTGTCTGTGCTTAAGGGAGTTAAGTCCACCCCTCAAGTTGGGGGGTCAAGAAAAGGAGGAGGACGACGCACTGTTGATGGTTGCGTAATGCTATCAAAGAAAAAGAAAGAGAACACCATGAGTCATGCAGTCTAAAAAGTTGAGAAAGGCAAGTAAGACAGGAGGGTCCTTCTCTATTGATGAGAGCAGTGAGGGCTACTAGAAGTAGTGTTGCACCGGCTCGACTCCGGCTCACTCTGGCTCGGCTATTAACGGCTTGACTATGTCATAACCACGGCTTGGCTTTTAAGCTGTAAACAGCTCATGACTCCGGCTTGAGCTCAATGGAGCCGATAATTGTTCACTTCAATAGACTAATACAGTTGCAATACAGCTGGTGTCATAATTTTCTACAAGTCGATTGAACGATGATTCATATTTGATTGTATTCATTTTGCGATCCTAGACCTTGGCTATTCACGTCATTTCAGGGTCTTTTATACACTTTTATATGAGAGACCCTATCCCTAGCCACAAGCGAGCCCGAGCCAAGTGACACAGAGCCGGCTCATTGTTTGTTTGACTCGGCTTGGCTAAAGAGCAGCTTGACTCCCGGCTTAGCCAGAGTCGAGTCGAGCCACGTGCAACACTAACTAGAAGTGAGGTACAGGTGTGAGGGGGGAGAAGGAAACAGGAAGAAAAAAGCAGGAAAAAGTCAGTCAGTCAGCATTGGTTGACATCCACAAGAAAAGGAAAAGAAAAGAACACCAAAGCCAACACCCATACCCAAACCCCAATGTAAAGAAAGACAAGAAAAAGAAACATGAAGAAAGAAACTGTTAAGTCCGGGCGGATCCTAGTACTAGGAAGTACTGTGGACCTGGGCAGAGGTCTATGGGAAAGAATGGAATGATAATGAATCCAGGCGGAACCAGACAGGAAGAGGATAGACTGAAAGAGGAAGGATTCAGTCAGAAAGACCAGGAAGTCAAGATGGAAGGTTAATGGCACTATTGGTACCACCTCGCTAGTTGTCTAATCAGAATTGATCAGAATGGATAGGAGACCAGCTAAATCAATTTTAGACTTAAGCTATCTACTACAAAGTTGCTAGCTTAAGTACTATAACGGAAGTATACGGAATGAGATAGGAAATTATCGGAAATGAATATGGAAATTACTGGAAAAGGTCAATTTGCTATCATCACGTGGAAACCCTTTGGAAAGAAAAGGAAGGGGAGCACAAGGTGCTATGAGATATGAAACGGAAATGAAACAAATATGAATGTGAGCTATCCGGTTAGTATCTGATATGAGTCGGATAGGATCCGATGAGAAATATGGACTAAACGGATTTGTGGCAATTTGGATATGAATTGGAAATGAAGATGAATCGGAAGTGAAATGGAATGAAAAGGAAAGAGTCGGAAACTGTTCAGGAATGTTCAGAAGGAGTTGGAGAAAGGCATAGGCTTTACAGTATCCCCCTCTTAGGCCTCGAGCCCTCGAGAGGCATGGAAAAGGACAGGGTCCATATGGAAACGAAGTTATGAAACAATAAAAACAAAAATAGAACAAGGGTGGACCCCAAATCAGAACAGTCAGACATGGAATACAGCGGGTGCAATCGGAACAGGGTCAGGTTACCAGATTTGGAAATAGAATTTTGAAAACAATGGGGATGGTCTGTGCGCAGTTTGGGAGGTACAAATATGGGGCATCTTGGAAACCATCAAACTCAACTTCAATTGAATCCCCAACATGTCTTCTACTGTAACTTCTTCTACTGCTCTCGTTCATGAGCCTCTTGATGTTTCCGCCCTTCTTTCTGTGTTTATGGTAAAGTGGAGAGAGGAACATCTGGAACCTATACTTGTGGAAAAGCCTATTCCAGCTATTGAGTTTTGAAAGCCCGTGATAATCACAACAGGTTGCAGGCGGAGTTCGACACTGCACAGGAATTGTGGGAGGCATGGGAAGATGATCAGAAGGATGCGGAAAGTGCACGGCAGGTGGAATTGGAGGTGGAAGAGGCAAAGAGGTTAGCAGAGTGGGTTGAGAAGGAGAATGCTTGGAAGGAAGCAGAAAGGCTGAGGGAAGAAGAGGAACGAATGAAGGAGCAGGAAACGCGTATTGCTGAGCCGGAAGACGAGGAAGACAGAGAAGGTGAAGAAGAGGAAGAGGTCGTCAGTGCGGGTAAGTTGAAACCCGTGGTAGAGCTTCGGAAGAGGTGGATTAGTATAGAAAATGCGGAAGCAGGTCCGTCGAAGAGGATGCGGTCTTCATTGGAAAACGAGGGGGTAAGTTGTTGGCTTTTCTGCATAGGCTCCGCTGATTTCCTATAGCCTTGCACATTTTGTGCTGGGAAAAAACAAACTTGTTTCCGTCAGGAGGCTGGGGAATCAGGTATGGTCCGGAAAGCGTGCCAAGCGTGCTTTGAAAAGAAGCACTCTTGTTCCTTGAGTGGCTGGTCCAATTTCAGGTCTGAACCAGGGATGCTCGGAATCCAACTCACTATCCTCCACCACTCCATGATCACTTCTCAGTATACCATGACCATGGCAAAGAAGCAGGGAATCAAGTTAGATTTGACGGATGACGAAGAGGACGTGAGGGAAAAGGCGATGTTGCAGATTCCAGAAGAGGTGGAGCGAAAAGGAAGGAAGGTGAAAGGGAAAGGAAAAATGAAGGCTACCGGGTCCCGAAGCAAGCCGACATTGGAAGTAGATGGAACGGACTTTGTAAAATATTGTATATAGATATTGCATGTAATGGATACTCGACTGGACCCGGATGGGCAAACACCTTTTCTTGTAAAATTTCAAGTGTGAATAAGATCAATCAGAATTACTCAGAAATAACTTAGAAACAGATGAGACAGAGATGGAGAAAGTGGAAAGCGCTTGGAAGTGATTATAATGGAAGTGGACTGGGTTTTGTCAGATTCTTCTTGTGAAAGTCTGTAATCGCTTTGTCGGCTGTAAGCTCATCTGCCAGAATCCATGAGAATTCCTTGTCAGTGCCTTCGTAACCAGACCACTGTACCATGTATAAGAGAGGACATTTCCGGTGGCGCTGATTGATTTTCGAGTTTAAGATTTCAGTGATTTTGTATTGGAGTTCACCTTCAATCTTGACTGGGGCTGGTGGATCCAAATGTCGATTCGGAATGGTGTTGGGAACAGTGGGTTCAAGTTGGGACACATGGAAAATGGGATGGATGGCGCGGAGATAGTCGGGAAGTTTAAGGGTATACGACAGAGAGCTAGGACGAGCAATGACCTTGAAAGGACCTAGGAACTTTTCAGAAAACTTTGAAGTAGGCCAGGTAGTCTTAATATGTTTGGCTGATACAAAGACTTTGGAACCAATAGGGATATCCGGTAAATCCAGACGATGTTTGTCAGCTTGAACCTTGTAATGTTGCTGAGCTTCCTGGAGGAAAGTATGAAGTTCCTCAAGATTGATGACAAAATGCTGGGCGCGCTCAGAAGCGAGGTTGTAGTCTGGATGAACTGTGAGGTTTGGATGGAAACCCTTGTTTGCAAAGAAAGGGGTGATTCCAGTGGAAGTGTTTGGAGTGTTGTTATAAGCGAACTCTGCAATGGGAAGTAGGGAAGACCAGTTGTCCCGTTGATAGGAACAATAGATCTGGATGTACTGTTCAAGTGTTTGGTTGGTACGCTCGGTTTGTCCGTCGGCTTCTGGGTGATAACCTGAAGTAAAATGAAGTTCCATGTCTAAGGCTTTGCCTAAGGACCAGAAGAAATGGGAAACAAATTCGGAACCACAGTTGGAAGTGACGTGATTAGGAATGCCATGTTTAGAGAAGACGTGGAGAACAAAGAGTTCCACGAGTTGTTCCAAAGTGATAGTGTCGTGGGTAGGAATGAAAATCCCTGTTTGGATGCTCGGTCCACAATTACCAGGATCGCTGTGTATCTGTTGGAATCCGGTAATTGTTCGATAAAATCCATGGAAATGGAATCCCAAGGACGGACCAGAACGGGAAGGGGTTTGAGCAGACTGTAGGGGTGATGTCGTCGAGGTTTGTTGCGACTGCAAACTGTGCAGGAAGAAACATAGTCCCGGACGAATTCCCGAATCTTTGGCCAAGTATAATGCCGTCGGATAAGATCAAGAGTCCGGTTCTGTCCAAAGTGTCCTGCGAGTTGATGGTTATGGTGCTGAGACAATACTTGAAGTCGGAGGTCGGAACCCGCAGGAACGAATATCCTGTCGTCTAAGTGTAGAAGTCCTGAGTCATTGAGTTTCCATCGGGATGCATCCAGATCCTGAGCAAGCTTAAGACCGGCTTGTGATTCCAGATCGGAATCATAGGATTCCTGAATAGTGGAATGGAGTTGTTCGATATCCATGATGACTGATGCACGGAGTGCAGGACCTTCCAGGAAAGAGGCTTGGAGCGACTCGGAAAGCTGTTTATGAGTAAAGACTGGACGGAAATTCTGTGGATTGACCTTGGCATAGCCACTATCCCCCTCTTTTGGGTAGACATCCCATTGTCTAGTAAGAGAATCCAGTTTGGCACCCAATTTACCCGGTCGGAACCGAATAATGAGATTAAATCTGGAAAGGTACTTGGACCACCGTACTTGTCGTGGAGTAAGGATTTTGGTGGTTGAAAAATATTCCAAATTCTTGTGGTCGGTGACAATGTCAATAGGGGATCCAGAACCTTCCAGGTAATGCTGCCAAATACAGAATGCTTCAAAGATTGTGAGCAATTCCTTATCATGGACATTGTAATTTAGTTTGGCAGTGTGGAGGGTGCAGGAATGGAATGCGATGGGATGGATTTCACCAGAATCGTACTGGAGGGACAGGATAGCTGTGATAGCATAGTCGGAAGCGTCGGTTTTGACGATGATCTGCTGGTTTGGTACCTAATGACCAAGGACCAGAGCAGAAGTGAAAGCTTGTTAAGGTATTCAAAGGATTGTTGGCATGCTGGAGTCCATTTCCACTGGATAGCTTTCCAGGTGAGACGGGTGAGGGGTATGACAATGTTGGAATAATTATAAATGAATCGCCTGTAAAAATTACAGAATCCGAGGAAAGACTGTATATCCTGGACTTTCCAAGGGACAGGCCAGTCCAGGATAGTGCGGATTTTAGCGGTATCCATTGTAAGACCCTCGGGAGAAAGAATGTAGCCTAGGTACTCCATGGTATCAATGGAAAAGAAGCATTTTTTGGGATTGACAAAGAGTCTGTGCTTGCGGAGTCGATAGAACACTTCACAGACGTGCTTTTGATGGTCCTCCTCATTTTCCGAGTAGATCAGGACATCATCCAGATAAACGATAACGGTAACGTTGAGGAGATCCTTAAATATATCGTTGATAAAACACTGGAAAGCGGCGGGAGCGTTGCTGAGACCGAAAGGCATGACTTTCCATTCGAAGAAACTATAGCGGGTCCAGAAAGCAGTTTTCCATTCATCTCCCTTGGTGATGTGGACCAAGTGGCAAGTGTAACGTAAATCCAACTTGGTATAGATTTTTGCATGCCTAGTAGTGTCTAAAAGCTCGGAAATCAGTGGAAGTAGATACCTATCCTTCTTTGTGATAGCATTGAGGCCATGGAAGTCAATGCAGAGCCGGAGCTCTCCGTTTTTCTTTTCACAAAAAGGACTGGAGCCGCAAAGGAAGAGGACGAGGGTTTGATAAAACCCATGGCAAGATGTTTGTTGACGATTTTTTGTAATTCCCCTAGTTCCTGATCAGATACCGGATAAATCTGGGTGACCGGTGGCAGTGCACCATTGACCAATTCGATTTTGAGATTGTAGGGACGATGCGGAGCCAGTTTATCAGAGAGTCCTTTGTCAAAAACATCGGAAAAGTCAGCTAGATATTTGGGAGCCTTTGGATCAGGCTTGGATTCCGAATTTGTGGTGGATGCAGCCTGGGCCTGTACTTCTGGTTCCGGATTGAGTCAGAGAACCATCAGATCCAGCTGATCTTGTTTACAACAGCGATGGAAAGCTGCTGCTCCGATGATAGTGATACAGGTGTCATCAACGGAAGACACCATTTGCGTGACGGAAGAATAGGAATAAATGGGTTCGTTCGGCCAGGAAGTTTTCTTGGAGCGAGTGGGTGGCTTTGAAGCTGGAAGTGGTGTGAAAACCATAGGACCCAGGTCAGTGACAAATGGCGACACGCAGGGTCCAGAGCTCGGGGAGACAGCAACCAGTTTGGGCCCACGGAATGTGATGTTTCCTTTTGCCCAGTCAACCAATGGGTTGTAGCAGGAAAGAAAACTATATCCTAGGACGCCCTTACAAGTTGAGTCAAGATTAGTGACGTAAAAGTCAAGGGAAACTCACTCCCCCGTCGGAAAGTACACGGAAACAGAGCATACTTTATTAATTGTACACAGGACAGAACCATCAAGCAAACGTAGATGAACGGGAGAAATGGGAACGGTAGGTAGGGAATGTTCAGAAACATATAGGGAATCGATAAAACAATCTGATGAGCCAGAGTCCAAAAGCGACAGAAAAGAAAGGCAAGCGTTCGGATTGTTAGTATGGCATATTTTCAACTGAAGGGTAAGGGATTTCATGGAAAGAGCAGCAGTGTTGAGAGTGACCTCTTGTATGGCACGATCCCGGCCAACGCAACTCCGATCTCGTGCCAAGGTATCAGAGCTGCGGACTATTTTGGGGACTGCTCAGAAGCAGTGCTGGACGCGGTGCTTCCCATGTTGTTAGAGGTGGAAGCTGCTCGGCTGCGAGCTTCGTTAGCCACCTTGCGTTTGTTACAGTCGTCCATGGAATGCTTCCCACCACAGAACATACATAAATTCTTCTGTTTGCAGCAGTCCTTCTCGGCCTGAGAGAGTTCCCCGTCCTTCCTGAGCTTGTTAGCCCAAGGTTTCAGGTTCTGACCGGAAGAGGACGAAGACGACAATTGAGAGTTATTAGAGGACGAAGGGTTAGAGTTGGAATTGGAATTGGACTTGGATTTCCCGAATTTATTAGGCTTTCCAGAAGAGCCCGAAGATTTTCCAGACACGACCCCTGCCTCTTTATATAATGGCCATATTAATCACCGGGACAGGGGAAGGGAAAAACATAATTTAACTAAGGGTAAAAAACTTGTAAAATTTTATTTCTCGCTGACTGGAAATGTCTCGGGAATTTCCTCCATAAATGGTAAGAGTTCCCAATGCAAAAGGCAAGGGAAAAGCAGAAAAATCTCGCTAGAAAATGAAAATATATCTCATTGGTTAAAGGATTTCCATTTCAAGCGGGAAAGACAAAGGGATTTCTTTCCTTTATCCTCGGAGATTTATAAAATTTCTCGGCTGAAAAACTAAATGCGCGATGAATGTGTGATGTGTGCACAATGAATGCGGGATGAATGCCAGATGTGTGCCCAATGCAATGCGCGATGTGGGCACGCTGTGTGAGCTGTGTGAGCGATGTGCATGAAGTCATGCACAATAAGATTGAAAAAATCTATACATTCATTATTAGGCGCACTGGTCGATACAGTATAGCTATGCTAGTCCGACATCTGCAAATCATCATTCTCATCAATGCCAATAGGCTCAGAGTGGCGAAGAGACATCAACTTCTCTGGAAGGTAATACTCTGCATATGCTACAATGTTGTCAAACGTCTCGTCTGTCAACTTGCTGGTGTTCTTGTCAAAGTACTTTTCAAGGTGCCTCCAAACTGGGTGTGACTAAAACTGGTGGGGCTGTTACAAGGAGCTTGCCTGTCGGTTCTTTCACCTGAGGTTCGAGGCCATCCTTCCAGATAATCAAGTAGGGGAAAAAATCAGTGTCAGGTAACCAACAGGCAATCATGACAAACCAAAAGAATTGAAAGAACAAGGGCACCGGTAGGCTTCATTTCTTGACGGTCTTCTTTTGCAATGGATTTGATTGCCTTGAGATGCTCAGCAAAAGGCCATGCTATGAGTTTGGATTGGAACGTGCCCTAGAAAGTGTCCTAGACACGAGTAGCCAGTGATTTCTGATACAATGATGAACAACATACCGCGTATTGCATTTGACCATCTACTTCACCAGAAGACAAGTAGAAAACCCTAGACTGGTGATTGCCCTGCATTTGACACTTGACAAATTCCTTCTTGCTTTCTGCGGTCTCCAGCTTCTCCCGAGTAAAAATCTCGTCCAATACATTGATGGCAGTCGTTCCAAATTTGTTACGCCAGCTTGTGATATGGTCAGCCGCCTAATCGCCAGAACACATGAAGGTTATGTTAATAGTTATCAGTGATTGTCCAAGCTGAAAAGGTATCATGAACACACCAAGACTTCGAGAAGTCCATTTGTCCCATTCAGCTGATCCCAGGCATTATTAACGTCGTCTGGAGTGATGCTCTCCCACAGTTGCTTGTATTCTTGCCTAGTTGGACTCTGCCACGCTCTTAAACATCCAGTAAAGTCAAGCACTGATGGGACAAAGTAGTCCGAAAACGCTTGGCGGACATGACCTGGGAAGTTGCACAATGCAGTGGTGTTTTTGGTCTTGTCGGGAGACACAAAGCCTGGTACTGATGTTAATGTTGTCAGCTCAATCTTGATGACGTTGGCAGGCTGCTTTATACATTAAAATTGCTCTCTGTAGATAGATATAGATAGAGAGAGAGATAACTTTACCATGACAGTAGCAGCAACATTAACTGTTGTACTAGGGCTTCACACCGGTTGACGGGGTACAACACCCGTACCATATGTAGTTCTTGAAAGTTGTGGTACGCCAGCACTTATGAGAGGATAAGTGGTACTTATCTGATAAGGAGCCTGTTAAGTAATAAAGAGTGCAGAACTATGTGTAGTCTTGAAGAACACAGTGATGTCGAGTTACGACGCGCACAGAGTTGGAGATCACTTGACGGCGGCAGGCCTGACCTAAGGTGTTTGAGAAGAATCAGGGAGGGGGCTTAATTATTTCATACAGGTAAAGAGATGGAATTGTGAAGAGGATGGCTTGGGGAGGAAGCTTAATCCTGCTTAATCGCGCGATGCAATTTCCCATCAAGAAAAAGAATTGTACAGCATTCCCTTACTTTAACACCTCTGAAAAACATAGTTGTCGATGAGTTGGCTGAGGCGCTAATAGTAATATAATAATAAGTACTTTTGCACCTAATTTCCACCTGTACCACCATGTCTACCCCCAACCGACCTGTATCTAGACAAGCTCACAAAAACACTACCCCAGCTGCTCCTACCATCCAGCTAACACCAATCATACTCAGCCAAGATTTGTCAGCTGAGGTCCATAGACCAGTCCATAATGGCATGACCCTCAGGGCTCAACGAGACGCCCATCTAGCCAAGCCAGTGATGCCCACTCCCAGAAATCCTTCTGAAGTTGTACAGGCTGAAAAGAATGTGAAGGCCAAGGAGAAAGAAGATCGAATCGCCAGACAACAAACTGCGATTCAAAAAACGGCTTTACTAGAAGATGTGATGCAACTTGAAGACCAAGAGGCCCAAAACACTGCTGCACAAGTCACTAAGAAAGTGTCTAGACCAAGGAAGAAGAGCATAACAGGTGAGTGAGATTAATTTTGCATCAACAACTGACTCACCTTGACAACATTGTTACCTGGACAATCTCCTGCACAAGACACCTCTTCCAACGCTGCAGAGTTCGTCAAAAGGAAGCCTGCAGAGGTCAAAAGGAAGTTGAAGCCAAAAGCAAAGGCACCAGGTGAGTGAACGCACTTTGCACATAAATTAATAACTCACGACATTAATCAGTGCCAGGAAAGTCCACAGCAGAGAGCACCACTGTCAACGCCATGGACCCAGTCAAAGAAAAGCCTGCTGAAGGTACTAACGAGATAAAAAAGCGCAAACAAGGACCTGAAAGTGAGTGCATTGTACGAAGAAAGCGGTAGGACTATTAAAGCTCACCTGATACAAAATCAGCGGTTTGTTCCCACTCCCTACATTGTATTCGTCTGTCCAATGCACAGGCAGGCCGAAAGGCTCAGAGAATAAGCCAGGTAAGTATGAGAGTGGTTACATGAGCTTCAACATCAGACTCACCTGTGTATGCAGACCCAGATCTAACCACACCTGTGTTGCCAACTGAAGGGGAGGCTGCTGAGGAAGACAACACTGAGCTAATCTTGGATGAGTCAGGGGATGATAGCGAGAATGAGCAGCCAGCCAAGAAGAAAACAACGGTCAAGAACAAAACCGCTTTGTCCATCAGAAACGTCAGAACCCGGAGCCAGAATTTATGTATGTCCTATTTTGGTAACTGGGCGCTTCTGAGTACTGAGTCACGACATCTCTTTCTATCTTCTCATTTCCCCTAGCCCCACTCCTACGTCTGAGCCTGCCAAGAAAAAGCCCAAGCACAACTCAGGTGGCCTACATCCAGAATGGGTCAAAAAGAACATGTCCAGAGTCAATATGAAGGCGACATCAAAACAAGTTCTCAAGCTGCTGTTAATGTAGCCCCAGTCGCTGCTGTTGCGCATGTAACTAATCAGGCACAGCAGGCTCGAGATGACGACGATTATCAATTTGGAGGGTTTGTTGGTGACGATGATGATTGGGAGGAAAAAGCAGAGCTAGAGAAGAGTGAGAATGCTATGGAGGTGGTCGCAGCCTCATTAATCATTCAAAATACCGGCCTCAATATTCCTACAGAATCCTACCATCATTAAGGTCGAGCAGACAACATCAGTGCCCGATTTCGTGTCACCAAGCAAGAGCAAGAAAACTGTTGTCTTGGGCGACTTTCCACCTAACATCTGCAAAGCGTTTTCTGATCAATTCATACTGGCAGTCCTGGACTTTACTGGATGTCTTAGAGCTTGGCAGAGCCTGGATAAGCAAGAATATGCAAGGCTATGGCACAGTTTTACTGTGGACGACGTTCACCAAGGCTGGGACCAGCTCAATGGAACAAATAGTTTACTGGAAACTTTAATGCATGTATGGTACCTCCTTATTTGCTATTGTTCTTGACTCTCTGTCTCTATAGGTCGCAGATTGCATCACGGGCTGGTGCAACAAATTTGGGACAAAGGCCATTGAGATTTTGGAGGAACTTTCTCATCATGAAGACCTCAAAACTGAAGAGAGTAAAAAAGCATATGGCGAGAAACAGATGGAAGGGGATCACAAATCCAGGGCTTTTTATTTTCTACATTCTGAGGAGATTGACGGTAGAATGTACTATGCAGTGAGTCGTTGCTTCATGAGGTGGAACTATCAGTACTCATTCATTTTTCTTGTGACAGGGCACATTTCAGTCTGAGATTGTCATGCAAGTCTTCGCTGAACATCTCAAATCCATCAAATCCATTCCCAAAGAAGACTGACAACAAGTGAAGCCTACGGGAGCTCTCGTCCTGTCCATCCTTGCAGTGTGCCAAAATCTCAAATGCAATTTTCTTATGCCGATTTTTTATTCTTTTCTTGCATTTTCTTCCAGGTACTACGCGCTCTGGAGTTCTACAAGTCAGGCTCACTCGTTAAACCAGCCGGTAACAATTCATATTTCTCTCAAGGAGTATGGGGCGACAAAACTGTCAAGGTGTAAGGCTGTCAAATTACATTTAGGACTACCTCGGAGCTGCACGAAATCTTTGACATCAATAAGGTCCAAAATGTTGCCAGAGTTAGTGATGCCCAATGGGACCGTATCATTGCCACTGCCCAGACATACATGACATGACGTGGCAGCTCTGATTCAACTATCAAGTCGATGCAGCCCCGCAGTGATCAAGTCAACACAAATGAAGACTGGTTAATGCCTGACGAGGATCCTGATGAGTTTGTAGCCAAAATGGCAGAGCTGAAGGCTGCTGCCAGAACTGAAACCCCCCAAGTTTCTGTTACTGAGGCCAGTAACAGCTCTGCTGTTACAGCTGAGGAGGCTAGTCATACAAATGCGGATGATGACGGTGCAGGTGATGTTGTTTTGGAGAGAGGAGCCTCAGAAGATGAAGTGGAAGATGAAGATGAAGATGACGTGAACATGGAGAGCGACGATGAACCTGTAGTTGTGTCAGAGGAACAGGTGGAGGAAGCCTGAGTTTGGTATGTAGTTGTGGTCTCCCTAGTATGCTCAAGCTGATACTCATTCTGGGGGCTCGTAGGAATGAGATGACATGCTTTCAACAGCATGTCCTAGGCAATACTGAGCACGCTTTCAACAGTCGCAACTAGAACAGTGGTCGGATGTCACATTGGAAGACTGGGTTTTGCCTATGTCATTGACTGTTTGGGACCCTAACGAAGATGTGGTCAATTTTGGAATCTCAGAGGGATTTATGTTCTTGGCCTCATGAGCGACGAGAATTAATTTCGAAAATCATCGGTGGGCTTTGTCTTCGGCAGTGCTAGTTGTTAAATGTGAAGGAGACGTCATTACGGGCTGCTCAGATTAGAAATGTCAGGAGGTTGGCTTATGTGTGGGTTCTTTTTTTTTTACACTTATTCAGCTCAGTACTGATGGCGGAGTAGTGTGCTCGATCCATCTATGGAAGAGGTTCCGGACCTGGATATGATTGGGAGGAGGACTCTGCTAGCAACTGATTGTTGTAGTGGTTACGTCACAGTTCAGTGTAATTCTGTATGTGCTATGTATTGCAATGGTCAAGATTTGTGGCTGTATGTAATGGATTTGTCGTGTCAATCTCGTATCGGGTTTGGCGTCCCCAAAGGCGGTGCGCTAGCTATATAATAAGTACTTACTAGTAATGCCTTGAGAGACTGCTGACGCCTGCGACGTGCATGATCACGTGAGAATCACACAGGAAACCAGTTCTGAGTTCTTTCATTGTCCTCCCATTGTCCTCTCACTGTCAATCCGTCCCTCCGGCACTGTTATTTTCTTGCGTTGGTTCAAGTGGGTATGTCCGCCTCACCGGGCCCATCTACTTCTCGTCATGCTCGCCAGTCAGTGCACCCGTATGGGTGTTGAAATGCCAAAATCCAACGAGATCCACCAGCCTGCCTACGGCAGCTCCTTGTGTCAACACGTGAGCTCATATAAGGCAGGATGGTTACGAGCCTACTTCTTGACACCTTCCTTTTGTTCAGCCCAACGACAAGGATATATGGGAAACCGCATTCCTTTCTGAGATGTACAACTGGTATGGAACGATACGTGGCCAGCTCTCTGCGACGTCCAACGCCAACTTCAAAAAAGTCATGTGTGATGCCTGGGCTCGGTGGTTCTCTCATCTCCCTTCAGAATATCAAGATGAATCCAGAGCCACTTGTCAGCGAGCTGAGCATCCAGCTATTTATTCTGTGGTATGTTTTATTTAATACATTCTTGCCGTCCCCGTCAGATACACTTGCGATATCTCTAACTCTCTTCAGACTACTTCAACACTTTCATCCTTCCGAAGTGATCTAGCCAAGAAGGCCCTTTTCTACGTCGAGCAGAAGATGACACAAGAGCTGGAAGACATCACAGATGTGAAGGGTGTGAAGGCTTGGGTTGAAGGGCAGTTCAGTGGAATGGTAATCTTATACGAGAATCTGAGTGAGGTGTGTGTTCTAACCATTTTATTACATGAGTCCCACTGACGATATACTCCCTGACAACAAGGACAATCCTTCTGGACTCTTCAAGAGTGAAGTCGTCTCCCAGACCCTCGTCTGGTACCTCAGGAAGATCAGAGACAGCCCCAAACACATCTATTTCGGGTCCCGCTGGCTTTGCCTTTGAGTGCTGCAGCAGTGCGTCGTACCCTTTTCAATATTAACCAGTTAACACACTCATATTTTTTTATCTAGATCAAACGCGCTTTGATTATCTGGAAGGATGGCCTCAAACCTCAGGCTGAGAGAACCAACAGGCAAGCTCCTTGTAACAGCCCCACCAGTTTTAGTCACACCCAGTTTGGAGGCACCTTGAAAAGTACTTTGACAAGAACACCAGCAAGTTGACGGACGAGACGTTTGATGACATTGTAGCATATGCAGAGTATTACCTTCCAGAGAAGTTGATGTCTCTTCGCCACTCTGAGCCTATTGGTGTTGATGAGAATGATGATTTGCAGATTTTGGACTAGCGTAGCTATACTGTATCGACCAGTGTGCCTAATAATGAATGTATAGATTTTTTCAATCTTATTGTGCACGACTTCATGCACATCGCTCACACAGCTCACACAGTGTGCCCACATTGCACATTGCATCGGACACACATCTGGCATTCATCCCGCATTCATTGTGCACACGTCGCGCATTCATCGCACATTTAGTTTTTCAGCCGAGAAATTTTATAAATCTCCGAGGATAAAGGAAAGAAATCCCTTTGTCTTTCCTGCTTGAAATGGAAATCCTTTAACCAGTGAGATATATTTTCATTTTCTAACAAGATTTTTCTGCTTTTCCCTTGCCTTTTGCATTGGGAACTCTTACCGTTTATGGAGGAAATTCCTGAGACATTTCCAGTCAGCGAGAAATAAAATTTGACAAGTTTTTTCCCCTTAGTTAAATTATGTTTTTCCCTTCCCCTGTCCCGGTGATTAATACGGCTGTTATATAAAGACACAGGGGTCATGAGATCCGTCATTTCCACCTGAACCCTTTCCATCACTATTACCCTTGCCTCTGGTTCCTGCTTCTCGTTTCTTTTCAGCTTGATGACGCCAGTAATGGGAATCGATGCAGAGGACTTGGGCTTTAAGGCAGAAGAGTCGTTCTTCCTCGGAAACGAGGGAAAGAGCATCCTTGATGTGGGGAGCTAAACCCTTCTTGAAGAAGTGTCGGAGGGAATGCTCATCCCACGCAACCTGTGACACAAGTTGCTGGAAGCGGACGCAATACTTCGTGGCCCAATCGGAATCCTTCATATGAAGGTTTTCCAGTCGGTCCTCAGCATCTCCGACCTCATCATAAACCCTGAAATTATCCTTCAACTCCTTGATGAAAATAGTGAAGTCTAGAGTCCATGGAGCAGGATCCTCAGGATCAGGGTTGAGGATATCCGGCTTGAAAAATTCAAGCGTGGTACTGGAGAGGTAGGAAAGTGTGAAGCTGATTTTAGCGGCATCGGTGGAATAAGCGTGGGGACAATTCTGGAGGTTGATTTGCACTTGGATGAGGAAAGGACGGAGCTTCTTTGGATCGGATCTGTCGAAGGTGTCAGGCTTCTTGATGTTGGTTTTCTCGCTTGATCTGGGTGCGAGCCTTCCGAGAACGTCGTTGAAGCTCTGGAGCGCAGTAATAAATTGTGCTCGTTGCTCATCAGAATCATTGTCATTGTCATCGCCATCACCACCACCATCAGGATCATTTGGATCTCCACCACCCCCACTACTGTTGTCATCATCCCAACCTTTTCTGTGCTGACTAAGTCCAGCATGGAAGTCATCATCAGGATCCTGGGGCAGAGGCACAGGCAGAGCACGGGATGAACCCTGATTGATTTGAGTATTGGTATGAGTACAGGTCTGGGTTTGCGTCATTGTAGCCGAGTTGGTCAGAACGTCAGGATCCCAGTTGTCTAGGAAATCCTGGAAAGGACTGGAACAGGGTTTGCTTGGACTTGGATGAGCAAAGATACTACCGGAGCGCCTGTGCTGATGAATTTGGACGTTTTGGAAGATTGTGGAGAAGTATGGTTTTTTGAATGGAGATTCTGGAACAGATAGTTTGGATTTGGGAGAGGGTGTGCGTTGAGACCTTTGAGACATAATAGACAACTCGGAGATGGAAGTCTAAAATACTGTTAAGTCTGGGCAGATCCTAGTACTAGGAAGTACTATGGACCTGGGCAGAGGTCCATGGGAAAGAATGGAATGATAATGAATCCGGGCAGAACCGGACAGGAAGAGGATAGACTGAAAGAGGAAGGATCCAGTTGGAAAGACCAGGAAGTCAAGACGGAAGGTTAATGGCACTATTGGTACCACCTTGCTAGTTGTCTAATCGGAATTGATCAGAATGGATAGGAGACCAGCTAAATCAATTTTAGACTTAAGCTATCTACTACAAAGTTGCTAGCTTAAGTACTGTAATGGAAGTATATGGAATGAGATAGGAAATTATCAGAAATGAATATGGAAATTACTGGAAAAGGTAAAGACAAAGGGAAATGCTCAATTTGCTATCATCACATGGAAACCCTTTGGAAAGAAAAGGAAGGGGAGCACAAGGTGCTACGAGATATGAAACAGAAATGAAACAAATATGAATGTGAGCTATCCGGTTAGTATCCGATATGAGTCAGATAGGATCTGATGGGAAATATGGACTAAACAGATTTGTGGCAATTCAGATATGAATTGGAAATGAAGATGAATCGGAAGTGAAGATGAATCGGAAGTGAAATGGAATGAAAAGGAAAGAGTCGGAAACTGTTCAGGAACATTCGGAAGGAGTTGGAGAAAGGCATAGGCTTTACAGAAACTCAGAGACTCACATCCCCACCCAAACTCAGCATTCTCATCATATCTTGAACCCAAATGTACACACAGAGGTATTACTCACCACCAAGCCCATTTTCATCCTGGTACTGTACTCCTCTAACCTGAAACATCCCTGGCCTTGCCCCACACAAGCACTTTCTCAAGGAAGACCTTGAAGTGAGACCAAAGAGATCAGCTTGACACTTCCACAACAAGACAACAAATAGTGGGTTTGATGAAACCTGGTGTCAACAACAGTGAGAGAGATGCCTTCCTCAACAACATGGGTATGCACCTTAAATATTGTCATGGATAATCTTGTGATGCTGAGACCCTAGGATGACTTGAGTGACAAGCTCATCATTGACAGCAGTGAGGATGCATATTTCCACCTTTTCCACATCCAGACATTGTTCAGTTGAGATTAGGTCTTGAGGGAGGTTGTTGAGATGGTGGCAGTTGCAGTTAAAGAGGCAATCAATGTTATGCATCACTGCGACAAAAGTAGATGCATCAGGTCACGTTTGGTCTCATGGTCACACCCATTTTTGTGCCAGTTTCAATTTAAAGCCATACCATTGTCCAGCTACCACCACTGTCTGTATGGCAGCAGTGACAATGACTGTGCTCTATCTGTGAGGGTCAGGATTGAGGTGTGTCTATCATTTCATATGATTGCCATTTTCATACTAACATCCGTTATTTCTCTCAAGACCTCAACACTGCATTTCTTCATCATTATTGCTATCATTCTAATCATTCTAAGATGTCCTGAGCTGTTACACATCATGCCACTTAGGAAGTTTACTCAGAAGTCCACAGCTACCATCCCAACGACTGGAGTTGCATTGCCCAAAAGTATGCTGTGATGGGTGATGGGCATAGATGGTACAGTTTCTAGGTCTTATCTATCTTCTAGGATGCTTGTGTATAATGTTAATGTCCATTGTTTTCTCCTAGATCTCAACTTGTTATTTCGAATTTTCTACTCTTTATCATTCTAATCCTCCAGCCTGATATACACCACAATGCCACCTACCCCTTGCAAGTCCACTCAGAATGCCACCATCATTGTGATGAAGTCCTCTTTTAACCAGTACCCCGTCGCTGCGACCACCAACTCCAACCAACCTTTTATTTGGCTAATGACCCATGCATGAAGCCACATTGCACAAAAGTATGTTACTATAGGTGAGAGGTTTGTGGCAGGCTCGCTATCATTACTCCTTCCCCATCAACACCTGTCTCCAGCTCTAGGCTTAGTTTGCCTGTATAGAAGATCAAAGAGCCTATGAATGTGGAATTGAATACCTGTATCAGCTTTGACAGTGGAATCGTGCATAGCTGGCAAAGTATCTCACATGGGTACCTCAAGCTGAAGGCACAGAGGACTTTGACGTTGATATTGACTTTTGACTTTGCTGACTTTGAGGCATTGGATGATCAAGCTCATGCATGGAAGGGAGCTCAAGGATGAGAATGAGGTATGAGGATGAGAAGCTGGAGACAGCTGCACAGATGGGTTTGCAAAGACAGCATGGATTTGAAAATGTTAATATGATGTGAGGGTGCCTTGGACTGAGCGTACTTGGAGTTGTCTGTTACTGTCCACCTTTACCGGACTCTGATTCTTCTCATGTCCTGATTAGGATGCCAGCACATGTCAGGAATACCTAGTAAGATGCCTTGAAAGTTGGACTTAAGTTAATCCTGCATCATGTGTTTTCTTTGACTTGAATTCCAAACTTAAATCAGCCCTTAAGATTTAATTCCTCAAGAGCTTCAGGTAAATTGCTCTTGAGATTAATCCTTTAGTCAAGTGAACTTAAGTTAACTTTGTCTAACACACAAGGTGGCCTTATTCTCATTTTAAGTTGAGCAGCTTGAGGCAACTTTAGAGAACTTAAGTCCAGTTAAGTGCAGCGCTCATGTATGGTACTAGTAATAGATTATGGTAGTACTAGTACAGGCACTAACTTAAGGTATCTTAAGCTGACTTCAGTCAGATGCGAGAAAGTTGTATTGAACTTAAGAAAAGCTAATATAGTTATGGTACAAACAGGCACATGTACTAACCAATATACTACCAGGGAGTTGTGAGCTTTGGGAGTGAGCTGGAAGCTGTTGTGCAAATGGGAAGAAGAGAAGCAAAGAGGAGAGGGCACCAGGCTGAGCAGCATGTCCATTTTGGACTTAAAAGTTGGGGATTTCAGGACTTAGAATTCTCTGTTTGATTTTTGTCCAATATTGGCCCTCATATGGGGGATTGTGATGGAATTGGCAATTGGTTACTGGACTGCAAAAACTTACATAATCCATCCATTTCTCTCCCTCTCCTTGATGGATGTGTTACTAGCCAAAGGCAACACCATCCAACCTCTCTCCCACAAAAAGTCTCTAAAACACTTGAAAAACCCCACAAAGAGACAGACAACACCCTGAGTTCCATTGTCAAAAACAAAACACCTCTCTCCCCAAATCCTTCCAATCCCTCAATGAAAGAGGTGTGGGCCAGCACTGAGGTGTGGTGAGTACAAGGCCAGAGGTCTCTAAAAATGCTAACACACACATGATTTTTATTGAACTTCATTTGTATCCACCATCAAAATTTCAATTGTCTTTTCTTTCTTCACTGGATCAGATAAGAGTATTACAAATGTCAGATTCCACACAAGCATGGCATCTCCACTTCCAGTGTAGTACCCAGTTGTATAGCCAAACGAACAGATAGAGCCAGCGGGAATTAGTACTGTAGATCAATGAGAAATGATGAAGGAACTTACCAGGGCCCATAGCTTTCAAACAATGATCTCTGTTGTAAATCTTTTCATTTGAGTGTCATGACATCTATATTTGGTACTATTTATTTCTCCTTATCTCTGTATCCTCAGATCTTTACACCATATGACTCTTGTTCCACATGCTACGCACCACACTTTTCATTTCTCCAATACAGCTTCTTGTCAAGAACGTTGTCACTTAGCAAAACCACCCAAGTCACACAGTGAACGAGATAGATTCAACGAGTTACAATGAGACGAGATAGAGAGGAAGTGATGAAGAAGAAGGAAGATCGAGTAGCCGACTATGCTTGACACTGCACTGTACTAAGAGCGGAGTGGAGACGAAGTGAACAGACTAAGGAACCTAGCTACGAGATCTACGATATATATAGAGAAGAAGTGAATATGTGAGAATATCCGTGGAGTTTGGGGATCGGAGGAGATAAGGGTATGAGTCAAGTAAGAAAATATGTAAGTGAGAATGTCCATGGAGATAAGGAAACGAGGAAGTGAGTCATAGATCTAAGAGACGATGATGAGAATGATGAGAAGTAATCAGTATTTATGGGTTTATGGAAGGTGATAGAATGATGAACAGAAGTGAATAGATAGTAGAAGGGGATAGAGAGGGGAGGGAAGGGGAATATGAAGAAGACGGAGGCGATTCATGACACTACCCCCCTTTTAGGTCGAGCTTTCGCCGGAGCTCGGAAGCCAACTGGTCCACTGCTTCGTCCACTGCTTCCTGATTTCGTTGGTGAGGTCTCGTTCAGTCAGCCAAGTTTCTGGTAGTTCGTGGGGAAAGTTTCCCCATCCCGTTAGGGCTGACTCCCATCTGTGCCATCCCCCTTCCCATCCTCCCCATCCATCGTGGTTGCTGACGTCTGCTGTGCCCCACCCGGCGTTGTTGTTGTTGTTTAACTCTATGAATCCTCCCCACGCGCTCGCATCCCCCCATCCTAGGTTGTTTCGTTCGTTGAGTCGCAGGCTGGATTTGTAGGTGATGCATCTCGACCGGTGTCCCTCCCCCATCCTACATCGTTTCGCTGAGTCTTGCCCTGGCCAAATGCACTGATTGCATCCGCTATGTCTTCCCGCGTGCCCTTCATCCAACCTACAGCGCCGGCCTGAACGTTGGCCGTATCTGCAGCGTCCGGTGTTGTCCGTTAATGGGTCGATCGTTGTGGTGGTGGTTGAGACAGTGATAGTGATGGGTGTGGTCATGATGGAATGTGGTATAAGGATGAGGATGTGTTTTTGGTAGGATGTGGTTGAGTTCTGTTCTATCGTTTGGCTTCGATGTAATCGGTTTTTAATGAGTTCGTGTCCGCGGTAGCGCGGAGCGGCCAAGTTCGTGATAACATGTGACAGTAGACACTGTTAGTGTCGGTAAGCTCGGGGATGTTTCTGGTGGAATTCTTCGATCATGTCCTTTACCTTGGTCAGGTTTGACGTTGGTACCCAGGTGTTTTCGGAGTCGGGGTAGTCCAACCATTTGATCAGGTATTGAGTACCTTTTCTATTCCTGGTTGGTTTAGAGTCCAGTATCATTTCGACATCGTACTCTTCGTCTGCGTCTAGTAGTTCTGCGGGAGGTTCGGGGTAGTTTGGTCCGTGAGCATCTGTTTCCACGTACGGGGTTAACAGGGAAGCGTGGAAGACGGGATGTATCTGCCAGGTTGTCGGTAATTTCAATTTGTAGTTAACCTGGCTGATTACATCAATGATCTCGAATGGCCCATGACGACGATCAGACAACTTAGCTTTTGGTCTCGTTGTCTTCAGGTTTTTTCCGTCGAGTAGCACTCTATCTCCGATTTTATACCCGGTCCAAGAAATGGAGTGGTTGCCATGCTGTGCTTTCATCGTTTCAGCGGCTGACGTCAGGCTTGCTTTGAGTTCGTCCCTGAGTTGGTTGAGGTTCTTGAGTCGGTCCTCTACTGTCGGTAGGGTAGAGGTTGGATTAAATGATGGGAAGAAGCGTGGTTGGTATCCGTGCAAGAGTTCGAAGGGAGATTTTCCCGTTGCCGAATGTATTCTAGTGTTATGGCTGAATTCGGCGTATGGTAGATAGTCTACCCAATCTTCTTGTCGATAGTTGCAAAAGATCCGTAGGAACTGTTCCAATTCCTGATTGTATCGCTCCGATTCCCTGTCGGTCTGTGGGTGATAAGCGGTACTAAGGGCTGAAGTGATGCCTAGCTTCTCATACACCGCGGCCATGACCTTGCTAGCGAACTGCGGGCCTCGGTCGGATATCATCTTGTCCCATAATCCGTATTGTCGCCAAGTATTGTCAAGTAATAGATCCACCGTCCCGTCACTGTCAATTGTTTTCGTACACAGCGATATGATGACCGTTTTCGTTGACTTGTCGACTGTGACGTGGATTGCGTTGAACCCTTTGCATTCAGGGAGATCCGTGATGAAGTCGGTAGTAATAGTTCTGAACGGACGTTCTGGGATTTTGGTGGGGATCAAGGGGATCCGAGTGGGATGATTGTTGGTTTTCGTCGCTTGGCATTTGGCACAGCCAGTTACGTAGTCCTTGACGAAGACTGACATCCCTGGCCACCAAAATTCCCTGCTGACTAGTTCGTAAGTTTTGTATCGTCCGGGGTGCCCCGTTGCTAGGGAATCATGATGTAATCTCACGATATCCCGTTGGAGATCGTTGTCTGCTGGTACATAGATTTTGCCTCGGAACAGGATGATTCCATCTTCGTAGTTCCATTCCTGTAGATTTTTCACCAGCGAACGTGGTCCGTTTCGTAGGATGACATCTAAGGCACTTACTACCTCTAGGTCCCTCTTGGGGCATTCCTTGATTCTCCGTCGTAGCTCTACGTCCCCTATGGCGGTTACTGTTCCTTGTCTAGTCGCTCGAATTCGAAAGAATTTGGGGTCGAGGAGGATTCTATTTGTGTTGTCATTCTCGGTTCCGATTTTGTGATCTGATCGTCTAGACAGCGGGTCAGCTTTATTCAGATTTCCGGGTTTATGTTGGAGGGAGAACTCAAATCGTGTAAGGAATAACGCCCATCGTGCCTGTCGTCGACTGAGTTTTTGGGCAGTCTGGAAATATTCTAAGTTCCGGTGGTCGGTGAAGATTTTGATAGAGTGGGGGGCTCCTTCCAAATAGTGTCTCCATGCTTCCAGCGCCCGTATGATCGCCAATAGTTCTTTATCGTGGATGTCGTAGTTTCGTTCGGTTTCTGAGAGGAATTTGGAGATGTAGGCGACTGGGTGCCATCGATTGTCTTCCCCTGTTTGCATAAGTATTCCCCCTGTTGCGTAGTCTGATGCGTCTACTTCCACCCGGTATGGCTTTGTGTGATCTGGCATCAGTAAAACGGGTTTAGATGTGAACGCCGTTTTGAGGGATTGGAATGCTTCTTCGGCCTCCATTCCCCAGTCCCAGTGGTTGTCCTTCCTTGTCAGATTGAAGAGGGGGCGTGCGATTTTCGAAAAGTCTTTGATGAAGCGTCTATAGAAGTTTCCGAAACCTAGGAAGGCCTGGACTTCCTTTACCGTTTTGGGAGTTGGCCATTCAAGTACTCCTTCAACCTTCACTGGGTCCATTGACAGGGTGTCGTGAGAGACGATCAGTTCCAAGAAGTCGACTTTGTCTGCTTCGAAGACGCATTTTTCAGGTTTAGCGTATAGGTCATTGTCCTGTAGTCGTTGTAGGACGGTCCGGACTAATTTTCGATGTTCATCTAGGTCACGAGTGAATATTAAAATATCATCCATATAGACGACGATCTTCCCTTGGTCAATGAGATCCTTGAAGATAGTGTTCATCATTGCCTGCAAGGTCGCCGGCGAGTTCATTAATCCAAAAAACATGACCGTTGGTTCGAATAGTCCTCGGTTGGTTTTGAAGGCGGCTTTCCATTCGTCCCCTTCCTTGATACGGATATTATTGTATCCCCATCGTAGGTCGATTTTACTGAACACGTATGCGTTTTTGAGTTTGTCGATTAGTTCTGGAATGAGGGGTAATGGATATGCGTTTTTCACGGTGCCTTTATTAAGCGCTCTGTAATCCTGTACTGGGCGTAGTTTTCCATCCTTTTTCTTTACAAAGAAGAAGGGACTTGCCATTGGGGATTTCGATGGTTTAATGTATCCTTTCTCGAGGTTTTCGGTCAGGAAGGAATCGAGTTCGGATTGTTCGTTCGGGGAGAGAGGATACGTTTTACATGCGCATGGTTGGAAGCCGTCTTGTAATTCGATCGCATGATCCCAATTACTTCGTTGGGGTAGGCGTTCTGAAGTCTTCTTGTCGAACACCGATAAGTATTCATGGTATTGTTCTGGTATTTGTTCTCGTAACAGGGTTGCTGAGTGTTTTGTAGTGCTTTGGTAAAGGCAGCTCGGATACTCAGCTTGGTATCTGATAAACCTTCATCAGGATCGGTGGGGGTGTCTAGGTATTCCATGACGAGTTCACTCCATTGTCCCGGAACATTCCATTGTCCGGTCGTATCTTCGGATGAGAGTATTGCTCCTAAGTCGATCCGTTGTAATTGGGTCTTCTTAGGTCGTTGTGATCGACGTTGTCCCGCTATCTTGGGTTGTGGAATCGCTTTGTGGGGACCCACGATGTCCTTGAATATCACTTGGTAGTCTCGGTGATGTGTTCTGGGATCAATTATTTTAGGTTTCTCTGTTCTTGGAGGAGAGACTTTCGACTTAGCTTCAGTTTTCACTGGGGTCTTTTCCAGTGTACACGCGCTGGGGCATCGCGTTAGGTTGATTTCTGATGTTGTCCAGTCAATCTCCGGGTTGTGGTGTCGTAACCAATCGGTACCCAAAATGATGTCGTGATCTCCGATATCCGTGATGTAAAATTCGGCGATCTCCTCGTGATGAGACTGGTGATCTGGGGTGTAAATCCGTAGTTTTTGGATGGTGTAATGTTTTACCCATCCCATTACGTTTTCCGATCCATCGACGTTTCGAACTGGAAATGGTTTTTCCAGGGGGATGCGACTGAGATGATGTTTTTGGGCGAAGGTATTATTAATGATGATTCCTTCTGCTCCACTGTCTAGTAGAGCGGTTGCGTCGATTTTTCGTCCAGTTATTTTCCCGATCAATTCAGTTCTAAGCTCTATTGATGGGGTCTGTTGATTTTGAGTGATCACCGTGATTCTTAATTCAGATAGGGATCGTGGCTTACGAAAGGGTATAGGGCTCGTGTATTGCCTGTGTTTTACTGGTATGTATGTCCATGTCCCTCCTCCTGACGACGTAGCAGGGGAGGTTTTCAAAAATCCATTTCCGTTACGAACTTCTTTAGTAGTCCTTCCTTCTCTTCTCCCGATAATGCTCCGATTCTGGCCGTGAGTTCTGAGATATTGTCTGCGGTAGGGTTGGTTTTGGACTCCGAGGTCTCTGCGGTGACTGCGGCTTGTTTTATGGAGGGTTTCCAAGCTGTGCCATTGGGGGCGGTTGGAGGCGTGTTAGGGAATGTCAGGCAATCGTTGCCCATATGTCCCAGTCCTCGGCACCTGAAACATCGTCCTTCCTTCCTCATCTTTTCTCTTTCTTGGGGAGTCAGTTTGGGTGGATATTTAATAGTTGAAGATGCACCTGGGACATTATTTTGGAAGGCGTTTACTTCCATGCTTCTCGTTCGACCACTTTTTGTATTTTGTGACCCCCTTCCCATCTGTCCTTCCTCCCTTCGAGGTTTATTCCATGAATTCTTCTCTTCCTGCCTTTCTAACCAAATCATGTGTTGTTTTACCGCTGCCTTTTGTAGTGCCGCAAGATTCCTAGGTTGGATAGATAGGTAGGAGATCCGGTCTACCAGCCCTCGGGGTAGTCCCTTTCGATACCATTTCATTAATGCCTTATCGTTATAGCCAGTATCGTCAGCGTATCGTTTGAATTGGGAGTTGTACTTATCTATATCAGCCAGAGCTCCCTCCATTTTGATGTGTTTGATCTTGGTTTGGGCTTGAGTTTCCCGAGCTGAGGGTTTGAAATCTCGTAAGAACTCTCGCTTTACTTTGTATAGAGTCCAGAGCCTCTTCTTCGTTTCTGGTTTCGGAGCAGAGGCATCCTCCTCGGTACTTGTATACTCCTCATCACTGTCACTGAAATCATCTTCCTCTTCGAAGACCTTTTTCATCATATTACGTGCCCACCGTTTCGCTTCATCTCCTGAGAATAGCGTGAGGAAAAACAATATCTTTTCGTCTTCGGTGGGGTAAACTTGGTCGTTGAGACGGAGATAGTTATTAAATTCGGCTATCCAGTCCTTCGTTTGGTTCCTGTCTCCTGTGAACTTCTCTGGCTTTACTCCTCGTTTCTTGGTAGTCGTATTAGGAAAAATCGAGGATTGAGTGTCCTGAGCATCGTCGTCAGGTGGTGCGGCGTCTCGGGGAGCTTGGGTTCCTCCTGCAGCAGCGGTGGCCGAGTCAGGGTTTTCAGACATTCTGAGAGCGGCGTGAATAGAGTGAAAGTCGATTGGGAGTGTGGGGTTGATTGAGATGGGTTCTTGGGCTGCACTAGGAGTACTGTCCGTCGGGGATCTGTTGTGAGGGGAATGGGGTTCTGAGGGGTGTTCGGGAGAAGGGGTCGGTGATGGAGTTGTAACCGGATTTGGAGTTCCTGTGGTTGGTTCTGATGGGAGTGATTCGAAGAGTGAGACGGGTTCGATACCGAGTGCCTGTTCTTCGATTGAAAGAGGTCAGTTATTTACGGAGAGTCGGTTGGGACACGGATGGTTTGTACAAAGCTCCCACCGGTTTTGGTGTGAGAAGTAGCAGTCTTGTTGTCTTCGGGGGACGTGTCCGTGAGGTCGTCTGAGACAAACGAGTATGGGAGAGGCAGTACGGCTAGGGTTTTGTGAGGCTGTGCATGATCTAGTGGTTCTTGGAATTCCGCTTTCACTCATCCACTCGTTTCAGCTTCTGAGAATAGAAGATCCCACTGTTCTCCTGAGACGTCTTCCCAAGAGATCAGTGATCTATAGTAGTTGATTATTCTAGGAACTTGGGTTTGGAGATATTCGTGGTATTCCTCCTGGCTGAACACAAAGATGTCGCTATCTTCGTAGTCGTCGTTACTGAACCAATATGGAAGGGTTGTTTCCCCTAGTTGGATGAGGAAGCACATATCTACAACTGCAACGTAGCGTGGAGAGGTGTTTTCAGGTGATAGCTTTATTCGGAGGTATTCGGAGACGGTCACTTCACCTGAAATCCACAATCTCTTGTTCAGTATGATCCAATGATCGTCGAGTTCGATAGCGTGTTTGTATACTGTTGTTTCGAGTTCTTCTCGGTAATTTACGAAATATTCTGATTTTTTGATAGGGAAGGGATAGAACGGTGGAGGTCGGGTTTGTAGGTTGTTAATGAGGGGTTCGAAGTTAAGAGCCAGTGTGTTTCTTTATTGAGGGTCTGTTTGTGAGGTGGGTGTAAGAGAGTCTGTTCAAGTGTCAAGAACGTTGTCACTTAGCAAAACCACCCAAGTCACACAGTGAACGAGATAGATTCAACGAGTTACAATGAGACGAGATAGAGAGGAAGTGATGAAGAAGAAGGAAGATCGAGTAGCCGACTATGCTCGACACTGCACTGTACTAAGAGCAGAGTGGAGACGAAGTGAACAGACTAAGGAACCTAGCTACGAGATCTACGATATATATAGAGAAGAAGTGAATATGTGAGAATATCCATGGAGTTTGGGGATCGGAGGAGATAAGGGTATGAGTCAAGTAAGAAAATATGTAAGTGAGAATGTCCATGGAGATAAGGAAACGAGGAAGTGAGTCATAGATCTAAGAGACGATGATGAGAAGTAATCAGTATTTATGGGTTTATGGAAGGTGATAGAATGATGAACAGAAGTGAATAGATAGTAGAAGGGGATAGAGAGGGGAGGGAAGGGGAATATGAAGGAGACGGAGGCGATTCATGACACTTCTTTTACAGCTTCTCTTACAGCTTTACTTTTACATATATAAACCCTGTGTCACAAACTGCTACAGTTCTTTGTCCTCCTTCTTCTACTCCATTATTGAACCCATTTTCTGATCACTCGTCTATTGCATTTCCTTGATAAACCTTTTTAAACTTTATAAACCTTGTGTTACTGACTTTGAACCTTATAAAACCTGTCAAACTTTATAATAACCATCAATCAATCTTCCATTCAATCAATCTTATCTTTTCCCTATCTTTTCCCTATGTTTCTCCACTTTCTCCTATGTTTCTCCTATTTCTCCTATCCTGTTCCTATCACTTATTCATTGTTCTTCTATATAAACCACTCAACATTCTAGTTAGTCCTTTAGTTCGTTCACTTTGTCTCTGCTCTGTACTAGTACTACACAGTGTAGAGCATAGTCAGCTTACTCTTGCTCTCTATCTGTTAAGTCTGGGCGGATCCTAGTACTAGGAAACACTATGGACCCGGGCAGAGGTCTATGGGAAAGAATGGAATGATAATAGATCCGGGTGGAACTGGACAGAGGGAGGATCCAGTTGGAAAGACTGGGAAGTCAAGATGGAAGGTTAATGGCACTATTGGTACCACCTTGCTAGTTGTCTAATCAGAATCGATTGGAAAAGATAGGAGACCAGCTAAATCGATTTTAGACTTAAGCTATCTACTACAAAGTTGCTAGCTTAAGTACTATATTGGAAGTAAATGGAATGAGATAGGAAACTATCAGAAACGAATATGGAAACTACTGGAAAAGGTAAAGACAAAGGGAAATGCTCAATTTGCTATCACCATGTGGAAACCCTTCGGAAAGAAAAGGAAGGGGAGCACAAGGTGCTATGAGATATGAAGCAGAAATGAAAGAAGTATGAATGCGAGCTGTCCAGTTAGTACCTGATATGAGTCAGATAGGATCTGATGGGGATTGTAAACTAAACGGATTTGTGGCAACTCAGAAATGGATTGGAAATGAATCAGAAATGATATGGAATGAAAGGGGAGATTCGGAAAGGAGTCGGAAGCAATCAGAAAGAGTTATGGAGGCATAGGCTTTACAGTATCCCCCTCTTAGGCCTCAAGTCCTTGAGAGGTATGGAAAGGAATAGGGTCCGTAAGGAATTGAAGTTATGGAACAATAGAAGTAAAAATAGAAAAAGGGTTGACCCCAGAACGGAACAATAAGAAACGGAAAGTAATGGGAATGATCAGAAAGTTGTTGGGTTACCAGATTTGGAAAAAGATGGGTCAAAATGCATAAACAAATGTAAATGGTCTGTGTGCAGTTTTGGGTCCTATAAATATGGATAGGGTTGGGAATGCCTGGACAGTAACTTCATTGCAGCAATGTCTTCCTCTACCAGTCCCACTACTACCAGCCCTGCTACTCCTTCAACATTCCAATTCTTGGTTCCCCCTGACCCTCATGTTCCCATCGATGTTTCCACCTGTCTCCACGAATTCCTGCAAGAGTGGGAAAATGACAACCCTAAACCCCAAATCCCTCTGGAACCCATCATTCCTGTCAATAAACCATGTGTCGGTAGCCAAGTGGAAAAGGTCGCAATTGACAGGGAAAATGAGGTTTTAACAGAAAGTTCTTGTCTAGCCATGGATGAATATATCATGTTACACAAGGCATTTGCAAAGGCGAACATGGCAATGGAAGATTGGGAGG
Source organism: Tetrapyrgos nigripes (assembly GCA_013368315.1). Lineage (NCBI taxonomy): Eukaryota > Fungi > Basidiomycota > Agaricomycetes > Agaricales > Campanellaceae > Tetrapyrgos > Tetrapyrgos nigripes. The sequence continues at coordinate 640,441 of JAACJM010000024.1, forward strand.
ATGACTGGAAGACAGCGGAAGCCAGGGAGAAGGTGAAGTTGGAAGAGGAAGAGGCCAGGGTGCTTCAGAAATGGACAGAGGAGACGGAGAAGTATGAGATGTGGAAGAAGTCGATTGCAGTTGTGAACAGGAATGCAGAGAGGTGAAGGTCTGGTGGGGAAGAAGAGGGAAATGTGGTGGGGCCGTTGGAAAAGGCGAGAGAAAAACAGCCAGCAGGAGCAGAGCTGGCAAACCCACATGCATCTCAGAGAAGGAGAGTAGACGAGGAGAGTGGAAACGAGTTGGAGAATGACATTGACAAAGGGGATGTGTTTGAGGATCTGTGCGATTGGTGTAGAAGGCATGGAATTCCGTGCATATCCAATGGGCACGGGAAGACTGCTTGCAAGAGTTGTGCCAATGCCAAGAGCAGGTGCAGCTTTACCAGTTGGAATGTGCTGTTTCCTGACACCTCCCTCCTCATTCTGATCCAACTTGCACAACTGAATCACCTCATCAGGATCAGAGACACCATGGACACAATCGCAAAGCATTTTCACATCGACGTCAAGAAAGTGGCAGCAGATGCATGGAGTGCCAATGAGGAGAGGCTGATGTCTATTGGGGGATCTGTTGGGAAGGGTGAAGGGAAAGGGAAAGGCTAAGGGATTGGCCAGAACGAAGAGTCGAAAGCCAAAATCCAAGGCTACTGTTGAGGACTAGGAATGAGTTGGGGATGCACGGAAGCAGACTTGTAATTTTATTGTATATAGTTTTTTGCATGTAATGGATACTTGACTGGACCTGGATCTTCAGAGTAGGTTGGGTAGTCTTAATATGTTTGGTTGATACAAAGACTTCAGAACTGATAGGGATATCCGGTCAGCTTGAACCTTATAACATTGCTGAGCTTCCTGGATCTCATCCCTCAAGATTGACGATGAAATGCTGGGCATGCTCAGAAGTGAGGTTGTAGTCCGGATGTACTGTAAGGTTTGGATGGAAACCCTTGTTTGCAAAGAAAGGGGTGATTCTGGTGGAAGCATTGAGAGTGTTGTTGTAAGCAAACTTGGCAATGGGAAGCAGGGAAGACCACTTGTCCTGTTGGTAGGAACAATAGATTCAGATGTACTGCTTGAGTGTTTGGTTGTTACGCTCAGTCTGTCCATCAGCTTCCAGGTGATAACCTGAAGTGAAATGAAGTTCCATGTCTAAGGCTTTGCCTAAGGACCAGAAGAAATGGGAAACGAATTTGGAACCACAGTCAGAAGTGACATGGTTAGGAACACCATGTTTGGAGAAAACATGAAGAACAAAGAGTTCTGTGAGTTGTTCCGAGGTGATAGTATCATGGGTAGGAATGAAAATTCCCTGTTTGGATGCTCGGTCCACAATTACCAGGATTGCTGTGTATCCATTGGAATCTGGTAATTGTTTGATAAAATCCATGAAAATTGAATCCCAGGGACAGACTGGAACGGGAAGGGGTTTGAGCAGACTGTAGGGGTGATGTCATTGAGGCTTGTTGCGACCACAAACCGTGCAGGAAGACACATAGTCCCGGATGAATTCCCATATCTTTGGCCAAGTGTAATGCTGTTGGATAAGATTGAGAGTCCGGTTCTGTCTGGAGTGTCCCACAAGTGGGTGGTCGTGGTGCTGACACAATACTTGAAGGTGGAGGTCAGAACCCGCAGGAACAAATATCCTGTCATCTAAGCGTAGAAGTCCTGAGTCATCTAGTTTCCATTGGGATACATCCAGATCCTGAGCAAGCTTAAGACCAGCTTGTGATTCCAGATCAGAAGCATAGGATTCCCGAATAGTGGAATGGAGTTGCTCAATATCCATGATAACTGATGCACAGAGTGTAGGACCTTCCAGGAAAGAGGCTTGGAGCGAGTCAGAAAGCTGTTTGTGAGTAAAAACTGGATGGAAATTCTGTGGATTGACCTCATTGTAGCCACTATCCCCCTCTTTTGGGTAGACATCCCACTGTCTAGTAAGAGAATCTGGTTTGGCACCCAATTTACCCAGTTGGAACCGAATAATGAGATTGAATCCGGAAAGGTACTCGGACCACCGTACTTGATGTTGAGTAAGAATTTTGGTGGTTGAAAAATATTCTAAATTCTTGTGATCTGTGACGACATCAATAAGGGATCCAGAGCCTTCCAGGTAATGCCACCAAATACGGAATGCTTCAAAGATTGTGAGCAATTCCTTATTGTGGACGTCGTAATTGAGTTCAGCAGCATGGAGGGTGTAGGAATGGAACACAATGGGATGGATTTCACTGGAATCATACTGGAGGGAGAGGATAGCTGTGATAGTGTAGTCAGAAACATCGGTTTCAATGATAATCTGCTGGTTTGGTACCCAATGACCAAGGACCAGAGTGGAAGTGAAAGCGTGCTTAAAGTATTCAAAGGATTGTTGGCATGCTGGCATCCATTCCCATGGAGTAGCTTTTCAGGTAAGATGGGTGAGGGGTATGACAATATCGGAATAATTATAAATGAACCACTGTAAAAATTACAGAATCTGAGGAAAGACTGTATATCCCAGACTTTCCGAGGAACGGGCCAGTCCAGAATAGTGCAGATTTTAGCGGTATCCATCATAAGACCCTCAGGAGAGAGAATGTAGCCTAGGTACTCCACAGTATCAACAGAAAAGAAGCATTTTTCGGGATCGACAAAGAGTCCGTGCTTGTGGAGCCAGCAGAACACTTCGCAGACATGCTTCCAGTGATCTTCCTCATTTTCTGAGTAAATCAAGATGTCGTTCAGATATACTATGATGGTAACGCTGAGGAGATCTTTGAATATATCATTGATAAAGCGCTGGAAAGCGGTGGGAGCATTACTGAGACTGAAAGGCATGACTTTCCATTTGAAGGAACCATAGCGGGTCTGGAAAGCTGTTTTCCATTCGTCTCCTTTGGTGATGTGGACCAAGTGGTAAGTGTGACATAAGTCCAGCTTGGTATAGATCTTTGCATGCCTAGGAGTGTCTAAAAGCTCGGAAATGAATGGAAGCAGGTACCTATCCTTCTTTGTGATAGCATTGAGGCCACGGAAGTCAATGCAGAGCTGAAGCTCTCCATTTTTCTTTTTCACAAAGAGGACCAGAGCCGCGAAGGAAGACGACAAGGGTTTGATAAAACCCATGGCAAGATGTTTGTTGATGAATTTTCGTAATTCTCCTAGTTCCCGATCGGATACCAGATAAATCCAGGCAACTGGTGGAGGTGCACCATCAACCAAATCGATTTTGAGATCGTGGGGACAATGCAGAGCCAGTTTATCCAAGAGTCCTTTGTCAAAAACATTGGAAAAGTCAGCTAGATACTCGGGAGCCTTCAGCTCAGGCTTGGATTCCGAGTTTGATGTGGAGGCGGCCTGAGCCTGAACCTCAGGTTCTGGATTGAGTTGGAGAACCATTGGATCCAGCTGATCTTGTTTACAACAGTGATGGAAAGCTGCTGCTCTGATGATAGTGATATGGGTGTCATCAACAGAAGAAGCCATTTGCGTGACAGAAGGATAGGAATATATGGGTTCATTCAGCCAGAGAGGTTTCTTGGAGCAAGTGGATGGCTTTGAAGCTGGAAGTGGTGTTGAAACTGTGGGACCCGGGTCAGCGACAGGTGGCAACACACAGGGTCCAGAGCTCAGGGAGACAGCAACCAGTTCAGGCCTGCAGAATGCGATGTTTCCTTTTGCCCAGTCAACCAACAGGTTGTAGCGGGAAAGAAAATTATATCCTGGGACTCCCTTACAAGTTGAGTCAAGATTAGTGATGTAAAAGTCAAGGGAAACTTGCTCCCCCATTGGAAAGTACATGGAAACAGAGCATACTTTATTAATTGTATACGGGACAGAACCATCAAGCAAATGTAGACAAACAGGAGAAATGGGAATGGTAGGCAGGGAATGTTCAGAAACATATAGGGAATCAATAAAACAATCTGATGAACCAGAGTCCAAAAGTGACAGAAAAGAAAGAAAAATGTTCGGATTGTTAGTAAGACATATTTTCAATAGAAGCGTAAGGGATTTAACGGAAAGAGCAGCGGCGTTGAGAGTGATCTCTTGTATGGCATGATCCTGGTCAATGCAACTCCGATCTTGTGCTGAGGTATCAGAGCTGCAGACTATTTTGGGGACTGCTCAGTGTTACCCATGTTGTTAGAGGTGGAAGCTGCTTGGCTGCAAGCTTTGTTAGCTGCCTTACATTTGTTACAGTCGTCCATGGAATGCTTTCCACCACAGAACATACATAAATTCTTCTGTTTGCAGTGGTCCTTCTCAACCTGAGAGAGTTTCCCGTCCTTCCTGAGCTTGTTAGCCCAGGGTTTCGGATTCTGCCTGGAAGAGGTCGAAGATGACGATTGAGAGTTGTTGGAGGACAATGGGTTGGAGTTGGAATTCAAATTGGACTTAGATTTCCCAGATTTGTTAGGCTTTCCAGAAGAGCCTAAAGATTTTCCAGATCCATCATTTCCACCTGAGCCCTTTCTGTCACTGTTACCCTTGCCCCCAGTTCCTGCTTCTTGCTTCTTTTTGGCTTGACGATGCCAGTAATCGGAATCGATGTGGAAGACTTGGGCTTTAAGACAGAAGAATTGTTCCTCCTCGGAGACGAGGGAAAGAGCATCCTTGATGCAGGGAGCTAAACCCTTCTTGAAGAACACAAGTTGCTGGAAGCGGACACAATACTTTGTGGCCTGATTGGAATCCTTCATATGAAGGTTTTCCAGTCGGTCCTCAGCATCTCTGACCTCATCATAAACCCCGAAATTATCTTTCAACTCCTTGATGAAAATAGTGAAGTCTAGGGTTCAAGGAGCGGGATCCTCAGGATCCAGGTTGAGGATATCTGGCTCGAAAAATTCAAGCATGGTGCCAGAGAGATAGGAAAGTGTGAAGCTGATTTTAGTGGCATTGGTGGAATATGCATGGGGACAATTCTGGAGGTTGATTTGGACTTGGATGAGGAAAGGATGGAGCTTCTTTGGATCAGATCCGTCAAAGGTATCGGGCTTCTTGACATCAGTTTTCTCGCTTGATCCAGGTGCAAGCCTTCTGAGAACGTTGTTGAAGCTCTGGAGCACAGTAATAAATTGTGCTCGCTCCTCATCAGAATCAGAATCATTGTCATCACCATCACCACCACCATTGGGATCATTCAGATCTCCACCACCCCCACCTCCTCCACCATCCCCACTACTGTCATCGTCATCCTGACCCTTTCTGTGCTGACTAGGTCCAGCATGGAAATCATCATCAGGATCCTGGGGCAGAGGCACAGGCAGAGCATGGGATGAACCTTGATTGGTTTGGATGTTGGTGTGAGTATGAGTCTGGGTTTGGGTCATTGTACCTGAATCAACTGGAATGTCAGGATCCCAGTTGTCTAGGAAATCCTTGAAAGGACTGGAACGAGATTTGCTAGGACTCGGATGAGCAAAGATGCTACTGGAGCACCTATGCTGATGAATTTGGACATTTCGGAAGATTGTGGAGAAGTATGGTTTTTTGAACAGAGATTCCAGAACAGATAGTTTGGATTTGGGAGAGGGTGTGCATTGAGACCTTTGAGACATAATAGACAACTCAGAGATGAAAAGTCTAAAATACTGTTAAGTCCAGGCAGATCCTAGTACTAGGAAACACTATGGACCTGGGTGGAGGTCTATGGGAAAGAATGGAACGATAATAGATCCACAGGCAGAACCAGACAGGAAGAGGATAGACTGGAAGAGGGAGGATCCAGTCAGAAAGACTGGGAAGTCAAGATGGAAGGTTAATGGCACTATTGGTACCACCTTGCTAGTTGTCTAATTGGAATCAATCGGAAAAGATAGGAGACCAGCTAAATTGATTTTAGACTTAAGCTATCTACTACAAAGTTGCTAGCTTAAGTACTATATCGGAAGTAAACAGAATGAGATAGGGAACTATCGGAAATGAATATGGAAACTACTGGAAAAGGTAAAGACAGAGGGAAATGCTCAATTTGCTATCATCACGTGGAAACCCTTTGGAAAGAAAAGGAAGGGGAGCACAAGGTGCTACAAGATAGAAGTATGAATGTGAGCTGTCCAGTTAGTATCTGATATGAGTTGGATAGGATCCGATGGGAATTGTAAACTAAACGGATTTGTGGCAACTCAGAAATGAATCGGAAATGAAATGGAATGAAAGGGGAGATTTGGAAAGGAGTTGGAAGCATCGGAAAGAGTTATGGAAAGGCATAGGCTTTACACTATCTATCTCTCCATTCTCAATTGATCTCGTCTTTGTGTGTAACTTGGGTAGTTTGTTATTAAGTGTATCAACAACCTTGACACCCTGTCCTGACACCTGGTTCCCTATCTTGACCTCTTCATCATTGGGACCAGGTGTGTATCTCCCTTTTCATTACTTTTACCTTTACTGATGGGCACTGTAGTTCCAGTACTTATTGCTGTCTGTTAGGTATTTTATACATTCTTTGTCGTTGGGACCAGTTCCAGTACTTATTGCTGTCTGTTAGTCAAGTCGAGCATGTAGCTCCTTGTTATTGCTATCTAGGTGCTTACCTCTTTGTGACATTAGGTCGAGATCTCTTACTGCACTGGCAGCCTCTGTATAGGTCATCCTTGCAGGAACTGTTCCCACCACATCTGGGTGATATGTTGCACCATCCTCTGTCTCTGAGTCCTCTGCATCTGCATCTGCATCCCTGCCTCCAGCCACATCACCCCAGCTCTCTCCTGAACCTGATCTTGACTGTTCAAGCTACCTGCACAGCTTTGACATCCATGATCACACTGACTGCCACTGCCACCCTCACAAAGAGTACTGGGACTGTGAAACCCAGCCTTGTCCACACACCTACAACAATCCACTTCCTAGTCTTGCACTCTTTGCAGATAGGTCAGGAGACAGCCATATTGTTATCCCAACCCGCTGTACCTTCTGTCCCATCTTCACTTCTGCCTTTGCCTCCTCTAGTCCTCCATCTGTGCCAACATCACCTCTGCCTCCAGCATCCCCTATTCCATCTTCAGCCATACCAACAGCCTGTCCCAGTCCCACACTTGCACCCAATCCATCTCCTCTTCCTGTGTCACCAGCCCCACTCAGTCCCATTGCCTCCCCAAACACTGACATCAACTGCCCTTGAAAACCTCCTTCAGGCTCTGGTCACAAACCAGAACCAACTGCAACAGGCAATCACCAATCTGGTCAATAGACCTACCCATGAATTCTCAGACAAAACTGCCAAACCAGCCCTATTCAAAGGTGAACCAGCTAAACTCAACTCATTCTGGGCTGGAGAACAGAAACAGCTCAAACTTGATAATGGGAAACTTGACCCACGGAAGTGCATTGCTGAAGCACTCCTTATGATGGAGGGACCTGCTGCAGAATGGGCTGCAGAGTACGCTTGTCACACCAGCAGAGTCCAAGCTCTTTCCCTGGGAAGGGAACTGGGACAATTTCACCCATGCACTAAAGGTTTGGTTCAGGGTAGCAAACAAGTAGCAGCTGGCCAAGAACAAGCTCAAGGCATTGAAGCAGGGAGATAAAACAGTTGTAGAGTTCTCTCATATTTTCAAGATGTGGGTGGAGAAGATTGGGTTTTCAGATCAGGACCTCCATTACAAGTTCTGGAAGCGCCTTCATAAGGACCTATTGTTCCCATTGGCAAATGTGGAGCTAGGACAGAAGGAGGCCCCTAAAACCTGGATGAGTTGATCAACTGAGCACTTCACATGGAACAGACCCTAGCAGAATTCATAGGAAAGCCTGTCACTGGCCCTACCCCATCCACTGTGGCTGCAGCTTAGGATGTACTGTAACCAAAACTAGGATGAAAGTCAAAAATCAACCTAGTTTGAACTCACCTAGGTTGATGCGTTTGCACCAACTTTCGTTGGTTGATAATCAACCTATCCTACCATCTAAAATTAGGTTGAAAACTATGATACTATTCTTCGGAAATTTACAAGTTTAGTATCAACCAAAAAAAGAAGGACAAAATAACAAGGTAGATATGAAGCCTTCCGAGCTTGACATTACCACTGTGTAGACAACTATGAGTGCACTACTGGTCTCCGGCGTCTGATCCTTCTTCTCCAATAGTGTCAGCCAAAGCTCCGTTCCGATCAATTATAACCCATTTTTCCTGTACATCAGGCACTCGTCCGACTAAACACTCCAACGTCTCAACATCCAGGACATCAAGTGCACTCATCCGGGAGTAGAGATGCATATTAAGCCCATGAAAGTTGTCAGTTGATGTGTCATGAATAAGACAGCGCCGGCAGGCGGCAAGAATGTACACTGCTTGCAAAACCTCGTCCTCCCCTACACCCAGTAATCTCCGTGTCTCCTCGCTCTCGGGTGAGTCAAACTTGACGACAAAAAGGTGTTCCAACTGCCCATAGAATGTCTGAAGCTTGAACTTGGGTTTCATTTTTTTCCGCCGTTCGTATATGTCGACATACATTGAATACTGACCACACGTTGATCGGAATATAAGTATTATGTGCCATGGCATGCAGAGCAAGAAGAAAAGAAGCTTACCCGTACAAAGGTGGGATCACGGCTATCTTGTGGGGGCTTATACAGAGTGGAGCAACGCATCAGATCCCCTCCCTCTGAGTCAATCCGTTTGACTGCTCCATATTCTTCGATGACTGCCGCTCCGAGAGCTTTTCGTATATCTCCAATGTCGCTGCCAAACCGTGTAGAAAAGTTAGGAGCTATGGCGTAGTCGATGAGATTTTCTGGTACTGTGTCAAGCTTTGGTGGCAGAAGGTGGTATCTATGATCTAATAGATTCTGAAAGCATTAGGAACACTCCAGGTTACGAGTATACAACGAACTCACATTCAGTAAAGTTAACAGCACCTCGTTGTAGTCCTGGAGTTCGGCGATGATCTAGTTGCTTTGTGACGTTGTAACATACACCAATTTGAGTAAGTTGGGCATGCTCAAGGACGTTCCGATCGAGGGAGGCAAAGGGAAAGCGATGGCTCCGAATGTCAGGGGTCAAAGAGCCACAATAACACTCCATGACAAAAGCCCAGTAACACCACACTGGCCCCATGTCTCGAACGCTTTGGGCAATGTGAAGGAGGGCGTGGATCGTCAATGGACAGGCTGAAACCCTATCTGGATCATGCTGGTAATAAATCCTTAAAAACAGACAAATATTGTTAATGCCATGAAGAAAATCAAATAAATGGTCATGTACCTCTCATACTCTTCAACCCACTTCGCAAAACCTTCTTCTAAGTCATCAATCTCCTCCCTGGATATCTTGTATTGCAAACAGACGTTGATCAGGCGGACAAGCTCCACAAAATGATTATAATACCGAGGCTTCATAAAGTGTCAGCGGAGAACAACGGGAGCAATGTATAGTGCCCAAAACGACCAACGTTCTGCGTTCATTTCGCTTTTCTTGTTCTGTATGTTGGGTACTCTGCCACCAAATGCGGAGGGTATAGTGTCACCAGCCTTGGCGGTGTCTGAACCAATTGCTTCCCATACTGTTGGTGCAAACCGATATTCCTCATCTCCTTCATCCATGCCCTTAAAATCCCCAGTCCAATGAAGTACGAGATTGGGTAGGAGATTCTCGAAAACCATATGCATGAAGTCATAGGGGATTGACATGGGGAATTCCAGCGAACCGAGAAAGGAAAGCATCGGTGTGCCCTTTATACCATATTTCTTGGCAAAACGGTCAGCTGCAGCCTTTGTTGGTTGGCAGTCAACTTCAGCGGCCTGAGACATGAAGTCAGAGGGGTGACGTAATGGAAGGTTGAGAGGATCGTAACGCTTGGTTCTGGATGGGTCCGACTTGACATCAGGATGTGAAGAGCGGTCGAGTGGTACATAATGGGTAGTACCACTGGGAATAGGAACACCCTCTATCATACACAAACAACAGGGCCATTTTCCATTATGACCTTTCATTTTCATCACCATTGACATAGCAGGAATATCACCGAAAACAGTAATGATATGTGCCTGTAAAGGGAACAAAACTGACTCGAGGATGTCAACGGTGGGTACATCTCGGTCTGATGCAAGCTGTGACAGCTCTTCCATCAATGGCCATAAGAATGAGTCCCAATTGTGAGGTTTAGTCGGGCCTGGAATGACACCAAGGGATAGAATGTGCTCGAGATGACAGCGGACATCAGGTGGGAGATTGTAGTTGATGAGAATGATGGGCCATGCCGTCTTACTCCATTTCTTGAAGGGAGCAAATCCATCTGTTGAAAGACCCAACGCCACTTCACGAGGATCTGCAAAGTATTTCCGGTTGTAAGAGGTCTCCCCAACGCGAACAGATTGGTTAAGGAGGTTCTAGTAGTGCGCTCCGTCAAAGATATCCTCCATGGCATCTGAAGGACTTCTCCTACTACGCTGAGTGCGGTAGTCATCCATTTCCTTGGCCAGATCACGATTGCCAAAGAGAGCCTGAAGGCGAGGAATGAGTGGAATATAGGTGAAAATTTTCCGGGGTTGTCCAGCGGCATTAAGACGTTTCTCTTTGCAGTACGGGCACTGCTGCTTGTCTGCATGGATACCTGAAAAGCAAACACACAAGTTGATACAACAGTGGTACTCGCGAGGGCGGAATCCAGAGAGGAATAGAATTCGACCACGTTGTGCATGCAGGTTTGAAAGTGGATCGCCGTCTCGAGGCCCAAATGCGTTTGGAGCAGTCTTGTAGTATTCGTCAGGTGTATGTGATTGGACCTTCCAAGAATACGCCTTGCATATGGCAAGGTCCAATTCCGCGAGACGATTGGCTAAGACATCACAAAATAAACAACAAAACAAGAAGAAAGAATTACAATGACGCACCCAGATTTGCAACATGAACTTCGAAATCCTCCCCCATCTTATCAAAGACAGATAATCCAGCAGCCGCCCACTCAAAAGCATCCCAGTCAAACCCTACCGGACCCTCCTCGACATCAGAATCTTCTGACAAGAAAGACTTGTCAGAGTCCCAGTATTCACTCTCGGAATCCGAGTTTGGGACAGGCCCCAACTTGAGGTAACTCTTCCGGAAAAACCCCTCCTTCCTTCCTTATCATCCGGCTTTGTGGATCTTCACCACACTCGGAGTCATAGATCTCTGCTGGTGGCAGGCTATCCAACCAATCCCATAGACCTCCATGGTTTTCCGTAGGTGGACCACTGCTTTGGTGAGCAATACTTGGGGTGTTGTCTAGTATGTTGTCTATATCAGCATCATTGAGAGGTTCAGGAAGAGGCTGAAGGATTTCGTCTGGAGCTGGTGTGAAAGGAGAGGCTTGCAAAGAGGGTGTGTCCGAGTCCGAAGACTCTGACTGTACCATACGAAATGAAGAGGTGGTTTGGGAAGTAGATTGGGGCAAAGTAGAGCATCATCGGTGTTCTCATTCATGTGTACGAGGCATGTTCTTGTTACATAGTATACACCAGACTTTGGGAGGCATGGTAAAGTTGACGAGTGACAGAAGATAGGCAAAATGGGAATACTAAATGCGGCGATGGAAAATTTACACTTGCAACTTGTCGTCAGGCAATATACCACATCATCTGACTCTTTCCCTCTCTCCCTCACCACGTATCTCTGCTATGGTTTCTTCTAGTCGCTCCCGAGGTGGCGTTGCAAGTAACGAGAACAGTTCTTCCTCAACGGCACCCACTTCCAACTCTGGCAAAAAGAAATTGGTCAGTGGCCAAAAAGCAACAAAGAAAGCGAAGGCAGATGCACTCGGAGCCCTTTCAAATGCTGAGATTTCCAGGCTGCTGGCCGTAGCTGCAGCTTATGAAGGTAAGCAAGTCAGTACATGTAATGAACAATACCGCTGAAGTGATCACTCACAGAACAAACCAAAAGTGTTACTCCTCCTGACGAGTCCAAGAACGAGGACATGTCTGTTGAAGAGCATGGCACTCTGGACACAAACCCCAACCATACGGCCGATGAGGAGACTGAGACAGCCTTTAACGGCAGTGCGAGCATCGCTGGAGCTGAAGGAACTAAGGGTCCAGGCACTGAGGATGACACGGAGACTATGAAAGGTGCGCATAATTAACACAAAACAATTACTCACCTCCATTGATGCCATTACTTCCTTCAGCTAAGATGTCCCGGCTTGAAGCCGAGAACAAGGCCTTACAGGAACAGGTTGCACGCCAGTCGTCTGCTCAAGCTGATGACGTGGCAACCATCCCTCATCCTACAGGGATTGCCGGAGTCAACTTCAACATCCAACAGGCTATGGGTCTCGCTGGTTCAGATAGTAAGAACAACATTTACTCGGCATTGCAGGTAACAACTCACCAATACTGCCATCATGAACTTGTCACTGATATCCTTCACAGCGTCGTGTCAAAGACTTCATGGGCTTTTGCTGTATCGAGTACAATCAGACCTGGAAGCAGGTGCCTGTGAAGACTAAAGCCAATTTGTATGATGCGGTAAGTAAACATTGACTGCCGACACTTCCTGAGCTCACTCACCTTAAACCAGGTCCGAAAAGACCAACCTTATCTCGCACAATACCAGAATGACTGGGCTACAGAGGAAATAGCTAAGCAGTACCTCAAGAATAAGTGTCTGCATGGGTATCGAAAGGGTTGGCTTACTCCACCAAGCCAGTATGCGTATCTCAAGGATAACGCTAAACGACGTTCAGCTTCTGGTAGCCGCAGGAGTAGAGCAAAGGTTGCACAAGACGCAAAAGAGAAGAAGAAAGCGGAGAAAGCGGCAAGGAATGCGGGTAATAGTGGTGAGAAAGCTGTCCCCATGAAGAAAGGTCTTGTGTCTGCTGCCGTAGCTATTGCTCAAGAAGGGGAAGATGATGACTCGGGGGAGGATGATGGTGGTTTGAGGTGAGTTATACATGTCGCCTTGCAATTGGACAGCGTTCTCACTCGTGATGCGTGCAGACAGGGGGCCACAGTCATTGACATTTGATGCCCGATGTCAAGACTTCTTTCGGACTGGTCATTCAGTCGACGTCATCTCCGAGTCCAAGTCTAAATCCATAGCTAATGTCGACACTATCTTCACCGTCTCCTCAACAGTCTCCTCTCTTCTTTGTCACGCACGCACACTTTTTATTTTATTGCTCATTCACATTCCTTGATCTCTTCTCGCCATCTTCCGATACTTATATATCTTACAAGCCAATGATTCTTATACCATTTTAATCCCCTAATGCTTGTTCACGGATGTCCATAGTTTATCGTCAATGTTTTATTCATTCAGCTGTCCTTACTGGTAGACCTAATATATACTCATCCCGGATCCACCATTTTTGACCACAACCGGCTCGAGATATTAAGATGAAAGATCGCTAGTAAAAGAGTGATGATCAACCTACTGGCTAGGTCACCTCGAATCTAATTTTTGACTCACTATCAACCTATAAGTGCCAGAACCGCCCCCAGAAATCTATAGGTTGATTTTGTTGGAAATAGGTTAGTTATTAACCTAAGCCGCATAGAATAACCAGCAACCTATGGGTCAACCTACTTTGAGATGACAAGTTCTCAATCTTAGGTTGATTTTTTAGGTTGAAAAATAACCAAGGCGGACTTCACAGTGATCCCTCTCCAAATCCTCTTCTGCACATGACCCTAACGCCATGGACGTTGACACCTCCTGCACTGAGCATCCCCAAGGTAATGGATGCAACTTCGTGGACTACCAGAAGGCGATGCAGGGGCACTGCTACAGCTGTGGTTCCAGGGATCACCTGAAACAAGATGGAAATCATGGACATGACAAGCATGACTACTGTGAGAGGATGGGTCATTGCTCCTCTGTCTGTCAGGACTGATACATGGGTTGGCCCAGAGGAGGCTGAAACAGACAGCATGTGGCTACCACTGGGAGTGACTCTTTTAGTTTCTTCCCTGATGATCCACAACCTTCTACCCCCCACTTCTGTCCCCACTGCTACTGTCACTGCCTCATCATCCACTGAATCACCGTCTGTGCTCACTGCCTTGCAGAAATCTATTGTCGACCAAACTGCTAGCCTCTTTGTGACATTGAGTCTTTGCAGACAAAAACTGTTAAGCCAAGACTGGATACAAAAGAAAAAGGAGTAAACACCAAAAAGGTGGCCAAAGTGTTGGTGTTGCAATCAAAGTGATTATTGCCAAGGATCAGGGGCAGAAATTCTTGATAGAAACAAAACTGAGACAAAACAAAACAGACAATTCGATCAGGGGCAGGACTTCAGAATGGGACAGGCAGGGAAAATCAGGACCAACTTGTATAGCCACAAGCAGAAAGTGAGTGTAAAGAATTTGGCCTCATAAAGACAAAGCCTCAGCCTCCTCCTCCTCCAACAATGCTGCCCTCCCAAAACACAGCCACATCACCAACAAAAAACTCTGTACCCAGCTTGTCTGTACCTCTGAACATATAGCCATGTCCAAAGCACTTGCTGCTGCTGGCAGGTACGAGTCCATTTCCCTGTCTTCCAGCTTTCAATGGCTTCTTTGTGTATAACCAGCAAAGTACTGGCCACTGCAGGGCAGCAAAGCCCACTACCCATATGCTGGTTACTAAAAGGTAACAGGGAAATTTATGCACTTCAAAGAAGCACAGAACCTAATTGTCAAGTCCATGCGGATACCCAATGCTAGGAAACATCAAGGACCTGGATGGAAGTCTTGAGTGGATTGGATGGAGATTCCGAGTGGATCCAGATAGGAAAGAGCTTATAAAGATAAATAGGGATTTCAGTCAGAAAGACTGGGAAGCTCTAGGGAACCATTGAGGAAGGATAGGAGACCAGCTTTGTCGATTTTGCACTTAAGCTATCTACTACAAACTTTCTAGCTTAAGTACTACTTCAGAGAGCATAGGAATTAGATAGGAAAGGATTGGAAATGAAGGGAAATATAACTATAGCAGGAAAGGTGAAGGGGAGCACCTTATAAGGAAAGTGGAGCTATGAGATATGGATTGGAGATGAATCGGATATGAATCAGAAATGAAGGTGTGAATAAGGAAAAGGGAAAAGATCGGAAAGCAATAGGAAAGTAATGGAAACTAAGACTGTACTGGAAAGTCATAGGAAAGTACTGGAAAGTAAGACTGTACTGGAAAGTCATAGGAAAGTACAGGAAAGTAAAAGGGTACTGGAAAGCCATAGGAAAGTACAGGAAAGTGCATAGATCTTACACTAATGCACTCATCATCTGGCCTGTGGCCGACTCCGTGTGCATCAGTAGTAAGAGGATAGTAACAGTATGTCATTAGTCTCAAGAACTAGACTGACGATACACTATGTATATGTAGTCTGGTGTTAATGTTATAGGCGTGGCGCCAACAAAAAGTTGATAGCTAATCACTCAATATTCTCATGCAACTTTCCCCCAGCATTTTCAAGGCTACTCATCACAACTCCTTGGATTTTATTGAAAATATGGTATCCTTCAATATATAAATGTATAAATACCAAAATTTGCGACTGAAAACGGATGGGAACTCGCAATAAGGCTCTGAGAGCAATTCCATGAGTGCACAGCCACTCGCATGTCAAGCCTTTTCGCCACAATCCTTTTCTATCGGTAGGTACCACTTCAGCTCCATTTCTCTTGCTCAAAAATTGCATGCAGTATATCTGAAAGTATACTTTTTGTGGGTGCCACACCCTATAGATAACTACCAGACTAGTATGTCATTGTGTCACCATTGCTGAAGGTTGAAACACGGACAAGGGCCGTCATAAGGCTGAGTCAGAGCTTGATTCATAAGCGGAATAAAAACAGCCAGATTTTCAGTTTTGAAAGAGATGACAACGACAAGAAGTAACAGAAGATGCCAAGCAAAAACAAACAGCACCCTGTTTAACAGGACATAAAGATGCAACTGCAGCAGGCCAGAAGGTGTTGATAAATAAAACCAAATAACACCCTGGTTAGAGCAACAGCAGACCAGAAGGTGTTGATAAACAAAACCAAATAGCACCCTGGTTAACAGGAGGCAGAGACCCAACAAAAGTAGGTCACAAGCTGTTGAGGAACGATGAGGGATCGAGCACAACACAGTGGAAGGGACAGGCAAGCAAGGTCCCCTTTGTTAGATCTAGCTACATTGGATATATACTTAGACTAATATCAAATAGTAGATAAGGTAAAAAGTATAGGATGGCGGGAATAGCAAGTCAGCCATAGCAACATGGCAGGTATCCTTCAACACAAGCTGTTGACAAACAACACTAAACAAATAGAACCAAATAGCACCCTGGTTAATGGAACATCAAAAGTCAGATAGAATGATTCCTTCATTTCATTACAGACTCATAACTCCTCCAAGATGCAGAAATGCTCTTACTCAAAGATTCTGGTCAGATGCAACTCAAGGACGAGATGGAACGGACTCGGCAGGTAAGTCCTATGTACCACTCAGAAACTCAAAGCTGAAAAAAATAGAGCAAGCTATTTCAGGGACAAGGGGGTGGCAGAATAGAAATTCTATACATCCCCTCCAAACAAAATTTAGCAAGACCCTCTGACCCCCCCTCCCCCCTCTCCTTCCATATATGGTAAATCCAAAGTCACATGTTACCTGATAAGATATAGATAAAGTCACATGTATTGATAATTACCTTCAAATGAATTAATTGATACATTCCTCATTCTGAAACAGCAGGAAACACTTCAAAACCTCTGAAAAAATTGGTATGATGTCACCCTCGGCCTCAGGAACCTACTTAGGCGCCCACCTGGAGAGGGTCCAAAAAAAAATTTAGCAGGACCTTGGACCCCCCCCCCCTCCCCCCAGGTGATGTGCTGGATATCCGTTCCACCACCCCCTTGTTCGGGGAGGAGAATTTTTGGCAAAGTCAAAACAAGCACGTGATTTCTGCGCGACCTCACAAAAGTGCCCTCCTCCGCTTCCAGCTTCGCCAACTTTGATCGACCATCAAAGAGTGGTTCAGGTCTATGGTTTGACAGGCACAGCGTATCACTTCAACACCAAAATTGTTTGGCTTCGGTGTCCTGGTCACGTAAGTACTAGAACTGCAAGGACTAGTGATGTGCGGGCTTCAGTGTTCTACCAAAGGCTTAAGCTGGCTTAAGGCCCAGGGTAATGATTGTTGAGTGAGTTGTGAGTGAGGCCAAGGTACAATGTCAAGAATGATAGTAAAGCGAGTTGCGAGCGAGGCCAAGGTAGACAGATACAAAAATTAGAAAAATCGTACTATAAGTACTAAATATTCCAGTCCATCGTGAAGCTACCTACCCTATGGCTACTGCCAAAAATCCTCTCTGGGCCTATTTTCATGAAGGACCGCTGCAAAACTCTGTTCATCACATAGCCTGGTGTAAAGCATGTGTTTCTCATCATGAAGAAGAGGGTGCCGCTGCACTAGAGGAGGAAATAAGAGATGATGACAAGGCAAAAAAGTTGGAGAAAAGAAAAGCCGCCTTCGATGTTGGTGAGTAACACTTATCTATAATGCATTGTAGCATACGAGTGTGTTAGTCTTGTCTTCTAGCTATAGGGCTGTGTAACGCGACTTTTCAGATGAGCTAATCAATGAGTTCCCACGCCTGCCTGGCAGCATCGTCCGACTTCTTTGCCTTCTTACCTCCATGTTCTCAGCAAACGACTCTTCCTAAAACTGTTTAAGCCGTGCTGTGGACCCTTTTCTATAGTTTTCATGTCAAATTCATATCTCTGGCATGATACTGATGGCTACAATACGCTTAAATCTATTGTCTCCCGCTGTATACCGCAATGGCCCAGCGGTTTGCGTGATTACCAAGCGCAGTACCTCCCTCTACTTCTTGATAAGGGCGATATCCTTCTTGTTACTGCGACAGGGGACGGAAAATCCACATTCTTCATTGTACCTATCCTCGCTCACCTCGAAATTCGCTCACACCCGGACTTATACCTATCTCAATTTACCTGCAATGTCAAGGAGCATCCCGTTGGCATTGTTATAACACCTACAAAAGGTCTAGCAGCTAGTATAGTACGTGGTTATCTCACTTCGAGGTAAATGTAAGGGAAGTACGTCGTCCAGTGACAAGGGAGGTGTTGGAAGTTGATGAGAAGGGAAGCAAGGAGCATATTGCAAGGTATTTGTTGTAATCTGAAGCGATGAACGAGAATGGTTGGATGTTTCGGTCAAAAGAGAGTTGGAATGTTGTGCCAGCAGGAGCGAAGCAGAAGTGGCCGAACCAGTGCTATTTAGAGATGCCTGAGAGCTCAGAGCGGGATGGCTTGAAGTGCCCGTTGGTATGAAGGAATTGGAAGCATGTAAATGATAGTTTTCGGCATCGGGAGGAGGAGTTGGTATGAGAGGATTGGAGACGGGTGTATCTCGCCAATTTCTGCGTTTTCTCTTGCTAACTGCAGGTTTTTCTTGGGAGTTTGTCGTGTCTTTAGGCATTGAGAGCAATTATACGGACTTTGAAGCAGAATGAATGAGATTTCCAACTAGTATGAAGCAAAGAGTGAGGAAAAGGCGCGACGCGACGTTGTGGAAACCTTGGGTCTGGCCGTGGGAACTCCGTGATTAGCTCATCTCAAAAGTCGCGGCGCACAGCCATTCACTTTGCGACCAGACTACATATACACACACGAAGTGTAGCTACTGTGTATATCGTCAGTCTGGCTACGCGAGACTACGAGTGTGTTGGGTCTCTTCTGACATCAGATACGAGAACCAGAAGGCTGGTCTTCTCAAGCCCAGAACCTCCCGCCAAAATCATAAGGAGTCTTCCGTTGCAAAGCTCCTTGCTGTCCCCCGCTATAGTGATCTTCTCGAGGATCTACACAATGAGGACAAGACAGAGCGGGGACGTGCTCTTGTGAATTCGCCAGAAAGCTGGCGCACGGAGATGGCCAAATGGATTGCAGAGGCAAGAGAGGCAGAGCGGCAGGAAGGTTTCGATGAATTGGTAGAAATTGATTCCGATCATTTGACAAGCCTATCGCGACTGCAAAATGTGCTGGAGTCTATGCCAAGATGCACAAAACCTGCTTCAATGAAGCTCGAGCATTATTTGGTGGTTTACCACATCCAGCACGTCTCCCTCGATCCGTGATTGATGAGGAAGCAGCGCTAATGGAGGCTCTCGCAGATGCCGAGGAAGATGAACGACTTGATGATGGTGAGATCGAGATAGATTCCAACGAAGAATACATGGGCTAGACTACAGTAATTACTACTTAATCTTTCATTTTTTCGAGACTTTAAGCCTTAAAAAAATCACTTAAATTTAACCCTTAAACTGGTTTAAGTCTTAAAGATTTCAAAATGTCAACTTTAAGGCTTGAGGTAGAACACTGGCGGGCTTGGGCTCGAAGCCCTAGCCCGGCCCAAGCCCAGCCCTAAAAGCCCAAGCCCGGCCCAGCCTTTGAGGAGGGCTTGAGGGCTTGAGGGCGAGGGCTTGATTTCTGAAAGCCCTGAGCCTGAAGCTCAGGCCCGGGCTTTCAATGACACTTAGTGACCTGTTACTGGCCAATAAAAATTGTCAATAAATAGTTGAAATTTCTTTTTTGCAGGCATTCTCACCAAGTTCTCACACAATTTATAGTTGCTCGGTGTCTGACTTGTGTCTAACCATCTAAATTCCTTCATCCCCAGCTGTTATCCACTACTTGTTGGCACCAATAATGTTGGGTTTGGGTCAGTAAATGCTTAATGTAGGTCAGTAATTCACTTTCTATCATACAAACTTAACTTCAGACTAATCTAACACTTTGATTGCGACTTTTTGAGCGATGACATCATCCTAGTCTGAGCCCGGGCTTGGATTCTTGGTGAGCCCGAGCCCTACAAAGCCCAGCCCGAGCCGGGGCTTTGAGCCCAAGCCTGGCCCGCACATCACTAGCAAGGACCAAGGTGCACAGCTGCCAGTCAACAAAATCCGATAAGTGCTCTGAGGTGGACAGTGGCAGGAATACTATTACTGGTTGTCTCACACTGGGTATGGTTATAGCTTTTGCTGTTGAACCGGTGCTAACTCAGTAGTCATTCTTCGAGATCTGACCCAAGTTGTCGACGTCTCAACGACGTCCCTTGCAACCATCTCCATCCGGATCCTTAGTCTCTGACCCTTGTGTAATGCAGATCACTTGCTAGGCTCCTGGAACCAAATGCTGGCAGATGTTGATGTTAACGCCGCTGATTTGGTAAGGTCTTCATACTCGCTGTCGGCGTTGCTTACGATACGACATTTGGTCTTTGTGTTCTGCCCGTACAAATTCAGGATCTCGTCGTGTCTTGAGGCGTCCTTCACAAGAAGATAGCTGTGCGACGTACCGTTTCCCTCAAGGACATCATGGTCTAATTTTGCGACGGTACTTACTAAGCTGGTACAAACTTCAAGTTCTAGATATGGGGTGACGTTAGTCTCTCCTAGACAGACAGTATCAGCGATCACTGAAGTGATGCGATAGCAGTCTGTTGCTAAAGCGGGGGTTTTTAGGGACCAGAGTTTTTTAATACGTTTGATTTATTGTATAATCTTCGCACGTCCCATTTTGGGAAGGTAAATGACGCTGCCTGCTCTTTCCGCTCGACTGGACTGATGACTCTCCTGCTTTATCCCGTTGTATTTCGTAGTTCTAAAGACATGTACATGAAATGACATACACTTCAGTCATCCTACAGCCCTCCGAAGCACTGAAAATGGCCGGCATATGAGAGAAACGGACCGCGGGAATATTACGCAATAAATAATCTTAGTAAGCAAAAAACTGGTCCCTAAACTCTCGATCTCATAAAACTAGACTAGGGTGACGTCGGGTTCAAAATACGAAAAGTAAAGTTTAAAGGCTTATGTTCATATGGGGACAAAGCTAGATGAAGCTGTTGAATGAAGCTGTATCAGGCTTTTGAAGTGCGGCCCGAATTTTCAGCCCAATAATTGATTTACTCGACGACAGATAGTTAGGTAGATAGATACACATCAAGTGGCCCCTTCAGGATCCCGGAGGGGGGGGGGGTGGCGTTGCGCTGTCACTATATTAATATGGTGTCACAAGGGCGAGGCAGTCCCCCTACGCGCAGACGATGTATCGTACGTCTTCTGCTCCTCATTACTCTTCTCCACTGACATTGCTTTCCTTTAGGCCCTTGTCTTCAGCCTGTAGCTCAGCTTGCTATCATCTTCCTACTCATTACAACCCCTCTGCCCACTGCTCTTGCATCAACCAACTTTGTACAATGTCTGGCGGATCTCAAGCAGAACTACAGCTCTTTGGACGGTGGAAGAGACAACCAAGGACGTCCAGTCAGCATGTCCAGAGCCACTGCCGTGAGCTACGAGTTATGCGTTGAGCATTGTGGCTCTGGTCCAGAGGCATTCAGCTGGGCCGTATTCTCCCAAGCATTTAGTTCCTGGCTCCTGCCATGGTTTGCTTTGATATCACAGCTACCCTTTGGTGCACATGACAAGTTGGACAACTTCACCTCCATGCTTCTCGCTGTCGGATCGCCAACTCTCGCTGCGTATTCTGTCATGATCACTGTGCTAAACTCACGCTGGCTCACCCGACGATTCAATTCCCTCTCTTATCCCAATGCGCAGACGGCGATTCGAGTGCTTAGCAGCTTACAACAAGCACCCATTCGCGTCAATCGTCTACATCACGAACTACTCCCTTCTCTCATCGTTCTCCCAGAGAACGACCAATGGTGGGAGACTCTCAACGATCACCTCGACTACGCTCACACATGGTCGGTGTCCGCAGCTACTAACATAGCTTGGACATTGCTGGCATATATCTTCACAATCATTGATTCCTTCACCGCCGATCTGTCGACCTCCCAGCTCGTTCACAACACCGGTCAATCAGTAGGATCTCTCTGGCTCTGGCTTCTCCCAATAGTCTTCGCCTGGCTCCAGATCTCACCAAAATGTGACTCGATGCGAGTCTATAAAGCTATGAAGCGTGCAAACGATGTGGCGTACTCCGCTACCGACAACCCTGATATCAAAGCTGTTCTTGCCTCGTCCCGCGGGAGTGACAGAGCGATGGATCTCCAAGTCGAAGACCATGCTCTGAACGCTGACGAACGGTGCACTGCCCCCATTTTCAACTATTCCCGTTTGTTCTCTTGGGCAGCAGTAGTGGAAGAAGTCGAGTCATGCTTGCAAGTCGCGGCTCAGAGAGCAGCTCATTTCGAACCTGTCAATAAGGAAATTAAGTGGGTGGAAGGTGAACGCAGCCGGTCGATTCAAGATGTCAATCGTCGAGGTACTGCTCTACAAGTTCAGAATTACTGCCGGTATTTTCCTGGACCAGAACCTCGTCGATGCAGCTCGGCTGTCTGGTCGAGGATTTTTATTGCTTCCTTTATGGCTTTGTTCCTACAATGGGGGACTACCGGTGCGGGACTGATGACTATCTTTTTGACCCCTACTCGCGGTAAGTGGAACATTTGAACGCACATTAACGTACGAAACTGACATCCACAAAATTGACTATAGGATTGGGATGCCGTTCTACCTCCTATCTCATATATGCATCGCTCTCAGCTGTTGTATGGGCACTATTCTTACTCTCCTCCATTCTTTCCCATCACTCATCTCCTGGTATTGACCTCGACCACGGAAATGGGAGACACCGCCGGTTCCGCTCTTCCATAGCGGCTCAACTATCCATTTCCTTTCGTCGTTTGGGGAAGACAATCGCCACCATCAACGCCGTAGGAATCACTGTCAGTAGTATCTTCCAAATCAGCGGATTCTACGACCGATGTTACTGCAACGCCAGTGTCATAAGTCATGGTGTAACGAGGGCTTTTACTGTGATTATACTCGAGGGAAGCGAAATTTCGTCTATGAGGAACGTGTGGATTGGTGGGACGGTTTTGGCCTTGGGAAGTGCTGCGATGTTTATTCTAGTTTTGAATCTCTTGATCAACCCGTCCCCTCCTGAGGCAAGCTAGAGTTGCACTCGATTTGTCCCGCATAATTCTCTTCTTCTCCTCTTTCATAACAGCTTTGGGTTTTCAGTTTTAGTGGTTTCGGTCTGTACCTCGTCTGTATCAACTAGTAGTACGCTTCTCTCAATATAATCAGGGGAGTTCCTGTTTTCAGGGCTCCCCGTGATCCGCCTAACTTATTTTGTTCGAAATCCCGCCGAACGAGACTGCAAGATGATTAGCTATGTACTACTAGTGCTGTACCGTATCAACACATCTCTACCTGTAACAGAATTCAACAATATGTCAAGTTCAAAACGGTTGCTCTGCAAGGACCTCGGAAATCTTTAAAACTAGATCATCTTTGCTCCTCAACTCCGTCGCAAAATACGCCTTTACGCCTCCAACACCTTCCGTCTTCACAACATCGTCAATCTGATCATACAGTAATCCTCCTTGAGCTTGTTCGGCCCTCTTGATACAATAAACGAAATTCCTCTTCTTCGTATACACAGCCAAAACACCGTTGGAATTGTTGGACGGAGCAGGCAGAGTACTAGTGGCAGGCGTTCCACCAGTCAACTCGAAAGGTACTTGAACCTTGATGATCAAGCTCTTCGGCTCGTTAGTTACATCAGGAGCAGTGGCACCTCGCATTTTACACTAGGGAATGTCACTCTCGGGATAGCCAAGGGTTTGACGGGTATGATCAACGATGGGCATGAGACGCCCAAGGTCCTTGTAGTTAGGCTTCAGAGCCACTGTGTTGGATGCAGAGAAGGGTTAACATTGCTTTTTATTAGTGATGTTCGGGCCCGGCTGGGCTCAGTTGTAGGAGCAACCCAAGATAGTAATTAAAATCAATTTGAACAATTATAATTTATGTGTATTTAGCTCATCCTAGTCTCGTTGAACCAGACTGACAATATACAGATGTGTGTATGTAGTCTGGTTTTTCCTCGCATCTAAGTACTATGGGAAAATAATGGGGTATCCGGTCCGTAATGAACTTGTTCTGGATCATAATCGTGATTGAGATAAGGTGTCTTGAATCACGCTCAGTACAACGTCAGAAAAGGGGCCTTGCAGGTAAGAATGTTCAGACACAGGCCCGGACCCAGTGATAGTTTGTGCTGAGAAAGGAGGAAGGGATAGGGGGTTGTCGTTTGTCTCGAGTATGCCAGCGCTGGGGGCGATCTCCGCCTGTGAGACAGGATGACCTGTGAAACGGGGAGGCACAGAGGTCGGGGCGATGACAGCGTACTTTATGTCAGGGTTCATCAGTCCTGACTGGGGCGAACCGACTTTTTGAGAAGCTGGAGCCTGAGAACGTGGATATGGATGCTGGTGACAATGCAGCATGCTAGACTCGTTGTAGCTTGACTGAACTCGAGTACGCATGTTTTGACTGAGAAGCATGGTGTAGATGTCGTCGCCTTTGAATTCCGTAAAACGGTCTGGGTACGACTGCACAAGTGCAATCTGTAGTCGTTTGAATGCCATCCTAGCATCCTCGCTATCATCTGGGGTCATTGAAACACCCAAAATGCCCATAAGACAATAGGCTAGATCTGGGGGTCTCGTTGTTTGCCTGCCCGCACACCATGTCATCCTTTCCTGTATATTGATATCTTCAATAGGCCGACTCCCATCCAACACTGCAGGAGGAATGCCAGTGAGACGAGATATGCCGAACTTCAAAAGGCGCTTGCATCCAATCCCTTCCCAGCCTGCACTGAAGAACAGAACGTTGCGAGGCGCAACCAACTCCTGCAAAGTCCATCCTCTCTGAAACCATCCGCTACTCCACATCCTCGCAACTAGGGAGTCTGCAAATCCATCGTTCGGCTTGTAATAAACGTCGGTGAGATATGCATAGCATACTTCTGAGTGCTGGTAGAATGAATACATGCCGTTGATGTTCCGCGCGACTTCATCGTGATTGCCTTGGTTGATGCAAATGCTGTCGATCCAGATGTAATCGAAACCGTCCGTCCTTGCTTCCCTGCAAGCGTACTGTATCTTCCGGTAGCCTAGTTTCTTCTTTGTCTCTGGTCGAGATTCCAAGTAGTCTTGATAACTGACTTCTTCGCCAAGGACCCATCGATGAGATAGGATAGCATAGGGTGGCGTTGGATCATTCTCCGAAAAGTCGACCAATCTACATGTATACGTGTTTACGAGGCGCTTAGGTCGAAGGGCCTGTCAAGAGTCGTTGATCAGAGATGGACATTCTTCTGGTCGTATAAATATTCGTACCTTCGCAGCGTTTCTCTTCATGGTTGTAACCGTCACGGGAGCGACGAAGAACTGTCCAACTTCCCTACGAGAACTTTATAGTTACACTGGGTCAATTCCTGGCCCATGTCAACAGGTGTCAAAGGCTATGTCAAACTGTCGCAACAGAAGAGGGTAATAAATACTGCCTTGACTCTTGCAATTAAAGCATTCAGCTGAGCTTTCAGGGCGGCAGAAGCGGTGTATTGAGCATTTATCCTGAGTCGAAGTGGCGTCGACAGACACTATTATAACTTGTTAACGCACCTTGGCTGTCATACGCCATTGTTCCTGTGTAATCTATCCATCTATCTATCCTAACTTCCCGGCATTTCAAGCTTGTGTCGGAAATTTCATTTCGGCCTTACAATGAGGTAAGCCTTACTATTCGTGACTAGAAGTGGAAGAAAAAATGTCAATGAATTAAAACTTTCGCAAATCTCTACCGTTATCCGAAAAATTTGACACACATCAATTCTATGGTATAAGCCTTTAGTTTATCAAATCTGCAGGGTTTTCCGAGGGATGTGGATACAAGCCGTGGAGGGCCGACGAGGGACGTTTTGTGACGGCGTATTGGTGGGGAAGTGGAAGATGTCACAGGTGTGACCCTCTTTCACAAAAGCAGGTGCCGAGCGGAGTTTGAAGCAATTTTCTATTACTTCCACCTCGTTTGCTGCGTAAAAAGGCACAATACTCAAATTTTGGCCCGGGAAAAGGCTGGATACGAATAAAATCAGTCGCACCCGTCAAAAAATTTTGGGAAACTTAATATGGTAGTCCCATAGCTTATGCGAAAGCCTTTCACTTCTGTCACGCTCGCGGAAATGCACTTTGTTCGTCGTTTTCAGCCCATGGCAAACGTCTCAGTGCAAACCTAGTAAATCTGGTTACATAGAAATGTAGGTAATATGTGAAAGTATCTATTATTCAATTTTTATGAAGGGAGATGAGGGAGGAACAAAGATATGGACAGATTTCTTCGGAATCTTCCACTTCTAGGGCCCATGTCACTTCTAGGTCACGAATAGTATGAGGTCATTGTAATTGCATTGTAAGGGTCTCGGATTGCTCGGCCGATCATTACAACTGCCGGTAAATGAATTGCTGCTTACAAGAAGCCGCCTTATCCGGTACGCAATTCATTCTTATAACCATTCATCAGCGATTCAGCGTTGTGCGGTTTCCCTTCCTTTTCCCCGTCACGTACTTATTGTTATCCACTGTTGTGTATGTCTGCCCTGCTCTATATATGCTCCAACCCTTACATTTATGGTCATAAGTACTCTAATGGACACTCAAACTCGCTATACTGCAGATAATAAACTACAGAAATACTGCAGCATTTGTAAAGGTTGGATTGGTTCACAAGGCTTTGGCAGGCACTGAAGAGCCTGTGAGGAGCATGAACAGAATGAGGTACAGAATGATATAGCAGCCGTGAATCTTCGAGAGGGTGTGTTTTCTTTTCAACAGAAGGATCTTCTGCTAAAAATTGTGCAAATGACATAGCTCAGATTCACAATGCCCTACTCATTCCAAGTACTATGTTGCCAGTGCCTCATCAAGGTCATTCTCTTCATTCATCATCTCGGTGTAGTAATCCAACTAACTTCCAAGAAAAAGATCAGGATTTTCAACCAGATCCTGGTCTAGAAAATTGGAATGATGGTAAGCAAATTTTGCATTCACAGTTTATTCACTTCCTATATTCTAATAGACATCCACGGAGATTTGGAGGATCAGTTTTTACCTGACAATCTCATGCCCACAGACCTGTCAATTCCCAGGGAATCACACCCTGACATTGATGATATCAAAACCGAATTTCATCCTCAAACCCAAAAACCTGTGGTTATAGAGCCATTTGAAGAATTTGGATTCACACCATTGGCAGATTCTGAAATGCCAACTGACTTTGAGCCTTGGAAGCCATTTAGAACAAGACTTGATTACGAAGTTTCCGAATTCACAAAGGGCTTACTGATGATCTTATTGATCTACTTGGCAAGGTTGCTAAGCATACCACCGGATTTACTATTCAGAATGCTGTTGAGATGCAAAAGTTATGGAGTCTAGCTTCAGTGAAATACCCTTCAGTAAGGTTCTATTTTATGCTTTGTGAATATGCATGTATCACTCATTATTGTCATGAATCGTCTCCCACCTATTCATTTCCTTTCTATTCTTTTCCCTTTACTACCTATTTCCCACTCTAACCCCATAAACATCAACCATTTCTCATCATCGTCTATAGTTACCATCTCTCTAGACCTATGACTCATATTCCTATCTCCATGGACATTCTCACTGTCAATCACTCCGTATGATCCAGTACCTTCATCTATCCATATTTGACTCATTATTCTCTCGCCCTTGACATTTCCACATGATACCGTCTATTATTACTTACTCTTTCCCATCTGTTCATATTTTACTTATATACCTGTGATCTTTGTAACCCATTCCTTAGTTCGTTCACTTCGTCTCCGCTCCGTACTCTTACTACGCAGTGTAGAGCCTAGTCAGCTTACTTTCTCTCTATCTCTTTATCTCTCTATCTCTCTTGATCAATCTATTCTCTTGTAAACCGGCTTTTTCGTATTGTGTGACTTGGGTGGTTATCGAGTGTAACGACAACCTTGACACTTGAACGAACTCCCATACACCCACCTCACAAATCCTTCCATCGTATTGGACTTTCCTATTATCCTATCCCTCCCCTACGGTGCTGCAGAAGCCCAGCAACTCTACCCTGTGTGAGGAGCCTCACAGGTTGGCAGGCGTGAACTACTCAAGGAGCAGTTACACGAGGTCATCCCCTGTCTACACAGTCTCGAGACGTAATACCAGACTCGTTAAACCCGAGTAAGGTGGTCGACCGGTTCTGTAATTGAAATCCAAAAATCCTTTTCACTCTGTCTACCCCACGCCCCCGAATTCGTATCGAACCTCCTGAAACCCCTCGTGACTACGAACGGATCCCATTTCCCCTCCCACGCTACCTCTTATACTCCGAATACGCAGTCTCCCACGGAAGAAAACTACGAACGGATCCTTGAAGTCTCGACCGACATTTCATTTGCACAAGACGTTGGGTGTGGAAACTTATCTCAGGTGACGTAGTCCTCTCAACATTCTCATACATAACAGTAAAAGAGGACTTCGATACAGGAGAAACTGTGGTTCAAATTAAAGGACCTTTATTCCTCAAAGAGCACGTCGACTACTCTCCATTAGCACCTACCCCCGAATACGGCCTAGCATCTTCCTACATTCTAGGACCCAACTACCTTTCGTAAAAAAACAGTGTATGACTGAGCGACGGTCCGCATCTGCAGATCCGAAACTCCGTTGTGCCAACCGACCACACGTATTCCATCCCGCATCAAACCAAGACGCCTGCTATATCCCTGAAAACAGCAACGACCCTTGGGTTCCGTGTAGTGCGCAACCTTGCCTGAACAGATACAACACTCAGCGACTTACTGACATAGAACTTCCAAATTGGTTACACGTCATAACCCAACTCCAAGAACTTGCGATTCAAAAGGCACATCGAAAACCTAGAACCAGATCAGGCCAAGGGACCTCTACACCTACCAACCAACCTCCCGAACCCAACCCAGTACCAGAACCACCTTCCAATAACCCATCAGAACCAAACGACCCCACTCCCCCACCTTCTTCGCCCACCATTCCATCTGCCGAAGGACCATCCGTAGCCCCTCGTCGCCCCCCTACACCTCCTTCTCCAGACCCATCAGACCCGAACGACTCAGTGATGGCCGATACACCTCCTATCAGGTCGAACGGAACTTCTGAACAAGGGAGAAAACCAGATCCCTTCAACGGAGAACGTAGCGAGGCAAAACGATGGTTGGCCCAGTTCAATAATTATCTACGCATGAATAAAGGAAAGTACCCAACTGAGGAAAGTCAGGTTTCATTATTCCTGTCATTCTTCACGGGGGAAAAAGGAGGAGATTGGGCAACGCAGAGATTGACAGAACGAGATGCGGATGAGGAAAACGAGGAGTTGGCGACTACACCAAACCAATGGAGATGGATAACTTTAAAACAGATACGTGATAGATTCAAAAAGGACTTCAAACCCTTAGCCTCGGAAGATGTGGCCAGAACGAAGATCAAGTTTGCCAGAATGAGGGGGACAGATATTAGTAGCTATAACAGCATCTTCGACACATATGGAGAAGAGTCCAAATTCGGAGAAGCAGCATTGCTGGAATTCTATCAGGACAGGTTACCACCCAAACTCCGAGAGGCAGTTGGAAGGACGTATCCGAAATGGGATGACTTCGATGAGTATAAGGAAAGAGCTGTGGAGCTTCATTTAGAGTGGCTGAAGGAACGAGAAAGACAGGGACGCTGGAAAACTGCTTCAACATTGAAGAGTAGTCCAGGTCTGTCTCAAGGGAGAACGGTAGCAAGCGTCAATGCGCTCATGGGATCACATTGAAGAGTAGTCCAGGTCTGTCTCAAGGGAGAACGGTAGCAAGCGTCAATGCGCTCATGGGATCAGGTGCTAACTCGTCTTTCAATCTGCCACCTAAACTGACACCTGATGAAAGGGACCGACTCCGAAAAGCAGGAGCATGCTTCGCATGTAGACAGACTGGACACATGAGCAACGAATGTCCAACAT
Organism: Tetrapyrgos nigripes; assembly: GCA_013368315.1. Taxonomy (NCBI): domain Eukaryota; kingdom Fungi; phylum Basidiomycota; class Agaricomycetes; order Agaricales; family Campanellaceae; genus Tetrapyrgos; species Tetrapyrgos nigripes. The sequence continues at coordinate 670,296 of JAACJM010000024.1, forward strand.
TCCCGAGGACGTTATCTCAGAACACTTCCTGAACCTTCCCCTCTCGTGCCATTCGAACAGCCGAAACCGCATCTCCACCACCAGTAACAGTAGCTCAGGCATCCTCATCTAGAAACACGATCAAGGACATTTCCGACATGGTTAACAGGGTTAAAGGATTAGAAGGAGAGGAAAAGGAACAAGCAACCGTCTATTTGAAGGACATTATGTCTAAATTGGATTTTTAAATCACTCCTCTGCTACGTCGTCAGTAGGAGTAAAACAGTACACTGGACAGTTAAAGAACAATCGATATAGTGTGTTATACCCCTCTTGTGAGCGAACCCTTCCTTCAGAAATAAGAATGTCAGCAATCACTCGCAATAAACAGATACCATCGATCACACTCAAAACTGAACTAATCGGCAAAATTACTGGCAGAAAAATCGACGCAAACGCTCTAATAGACAGCGGTGCAGAAGGCATAATCATTAACAGTCAATTCGCACAAAGAAATCAACTTACCCTCCTTCCTATCAAAAACCCGTTCCCAGTTCGAAACGTTGACGGCTCTGAAAACACCATGGGATGGGTACGGGAATACACTATCCAAAATCTTCGTATCTATTCTCAAGACAACAAGGCATACCACGAAGAACAGGCCGAATTCTATGTAACGGACATTGGGGATCACGATATAATCCTCGGTACCGACTGGTTGGAAGAACATAATCCAGATATAGACTGGTCAGACTCACGGGTAGACATGACTAGATGCCCAGAAACATGTATCACAGCAAAACCTCCTGTTCTCCACTTGAAAACTAAAACCTTGGAACCCACAATCACCGATCCAAGAACCCACCATAAGGAGTACCAAGTCAGGTGGATAGAACCAGTTGGACGATTCAAACCAATTGCCCAATCAAAAATTGCAGGGTGACGTCGTCGAATTCCTATTCGATCCTTCCACCGAAATTCAGAAGAAACGGCAATCTTTACCGAAGATGACTACGGGAGAGATACGATCCCAGAACAATGGGAACAGGACGTAATGGAAGAATTGTTAGGAAAAGAGGAAAGATTCGATGAAGAAGCGTCAGGGACACCGGATCTGAACATCCGTGCGGGTTTTACGAAGGCACAAGAACTCGCAGAAGCAGCTCAGAACGTTCAGGCCGATGTACCACTTAAAGATAAGATTCCTTCGCAGTATCATCAGTTCCTACAAGTCTTTGACAAACAAACCTCAGAACGATTACCGAAACGTGGCGAACGGGATCACGCTATTGAGTTAAAATCGGACTTTGAACCACGCCCTTGCAAAACATATCCGTTGTCCCCAAATGAACAAAAGGAGCTCGATGAATTCATCAAGGAAAACTTGGAGAAAGGGTACATAAGACCATCGAAGTCTCCCATGGCAAGTCCCTTCTTCTTTGTGAAAAAGAAAGACGGAAAACTACGACCAGTACAGGATTACTGTGCCCTAAATAAAGGGACCGTCAAGAACGAATACCCGCTACCACTTATATCGGAACTCGTAGACAAACTCAAAGGGGCACGAATATTTTCCAAAATCGACCTTAGATGGGGATATAACAACGTACGTATCAAGAAGGGAGATGAATGGAAAGCGGCGTTCAAAACCAACCGTGGTCTCTTTGAGCCAACAGTGATGTTTTTCGGTCTTATGAACTCTCCAGCCACATTCCAAGCGATGATGAACACTCTATTCAAGGACCTGATCGACTCTGGAAAAGTCGTAATCTATATGGACGATATTCTCGTATTCACAGAATCACTAGAAGAACATCGATATATGGTAAAACAAGTACTGGCACGACTCCATGATAACGACTTATAAGCAAAACCGGAAAAATGCACCTTCGAAACCGACTCAGTAGAATTCCTCGGCCTCATCGTGTCACATAACACATTAGCGATGGATCCAGTCAAGGTTGAAGGCGTAACGAAATGGCCAGTCCCATGGAATGTCAAAGACGTACAGTCATTCCTCGGCTTCGGGAACTTTTATCGTCGTTTCATATGAGATTTCTCAAAAATCGCACGACCACTGTTCGATCTCACGAAAAAGGAACATCCATGGAAATGGTCTGAGGAAGCTCAAAGGGCCTTCCAGGCACTCAAAGATACGTTCACGACTTCACCAGTTCTTCTCATGCCTGATCATTCTAAACCGTACCGGGTAGAAGTTGACGCGTCAGATTACACCACAGGAGGTATCCTGCAACAACAAGGATCGGATGGCAAATGGCACCCAGTAGCCTACCTGTCAAAAGCGTTATCCGAAACCGAACGGAATTATGACATTCATGACAAAGAACTGCTAGCGATCATACGTGGACTTGAAGCCTGGCGGCACTACCTGGAAGGAGGGCCATATACCATTGAAATCTTGACCGACCACGACAACCTTAGATACTTCACCACGGCTCAAAAACTCAGCCGACGGCAAGCAAGGATGGCCTTGTTCCTGACCAGATTCGACTTTACGCTCACCCATAAACCTGGAAATCTGAATCGAAGTGACCCACTTTCTCGGAGATCGGACCATAAAGAGGGGGTCGAAAACGACAACAAGGACAGGGTCTTGCTTGACCCTAGATTCTTCAGAATTCGAGCGACACGACCGGGAACGGTAACCGCAATAGGAGATGCGGAGTTGAAAAGGCGGATTAAGGAGTGTCCGGATAAGGATGCTGAAGTCATGAGTGCATTACAAACTATCTTTGACAACGGACCACGTGCTTTGGCAAAGAATTTACAGGAATGGAACTATGAAGACGGAATTATCTTATTCCGAGGGAAGATCTACGTCCCAAACGATCAACAACTCAGACGGGACATCGTTAAAATGCATCACGACAGCCTTACTGCAGGTCACCCGGGACGATTCAAAACATACGAACTCGTCAGTAGAGAATTCTGGTGGCCTGGTATGTCAGTATTCGTTCGCAGCTACGTTGAAGGATGCGCTACCTGCCAGTTAACCAAGGCAAACAACCACCCTGCGCATGTACCCTTAATCCCGAACGAAATACCGGAACGACCCTTTGGTACCATTACAACGGACTTCATCACGGACTTGCCAGAATGTGACGGCTTCAATCCAATTCACGTCACGGTCGACTGTTCAACAAAAACAGTTGTCATTTCCCCATGCAGAAAAGATATTGATAGCAACGGAACAATCGACCTATTGTTCGACAACACTTGGCGACGATATGGCTTATGGGATAAAATGATATCTGACCGCGGACCTCAATTTGCAAGTCAAGTAATGAAAGGCATTTACGCTAAGTTAGGTATCACTTCGGCACTTAGTACAGCTTATCATCCACAGACAGACGGTGAAACAGAAAGATTCAATCAAGAATTGGAACAATACCTTCGAACCTTCTGTAACTATCGTCAAGACGATTGGGTCAAATACCTACCATACGCCGGATTCTGTCATAATACCCGGGTTCACTCAGCGACTGGGAAATCGCCGTTTGAATTACTCCATGGATTTTTGCCCCGACTATTCCCTTCCATCAATCCAATTTCACACGTACCAAAAGTCGAAGAACGCCTCCAGAACTTGGATGCAATTCGAGAAGAACTAAAAGCAAGTCTGGCGACGGCAGCTGAACTGATGAAAGAGCAAAACAAGGACTACAGGAACGAAGGGGCGAAGTTTAAGGTTGGGGATAAAGTGTTGCTGGACGGGAAGAATCTGAAAACGACGAGACCGAAAGCTAAGTTGGCAAATCGTCGTCACGGACCATTCGAAATCACTGACGTTATCAGTGAAGTCAATTATCGACTCAAATTACCGAATGGCTGGCGCATTCACCCAGTGTTCCACGCCTCACTCCTATCGCCATACAAAGAGACCGAGGCCCACGGAGTGAACTACCCAGGAGAACCTGCTGAGCTGCTACCCAAAGACAACGAATACGATGTGGAAGCAATTCTAGATTCAAAACCAACGAGAAACCGACGGGGAGTACAATACCTTGTCAAATGGTTGGACTACGCTGACTCGGAAAATTCATGGGAACCAGCATCAGGATTGACGAAGGTGAAGGAGATGATTGAGACCTTCCATCAACAACATCCAGATGCATATCGACCCAAGAACCTGATATGTCCGGGAACAACGGTGCGTTCACTAGGGATCGCCATGGAAGACATATGGCGAAGTACCCATGTGCTTCAAGCGAAAGCACAACTCCGAGGAGAAACACTGTTACGAACCGTGGGTATCTTATGCCCGCCTTCACACCCCACTCGGCAATCGAACTCAGACTTTTGTCATCACTCATCGATCGCATTCCCTCGTTAACGGCGTCTACTGTCAAAACCATCTTCGGGGACAACTTGACCGTCCATTCAAAATTCCCTCCATACAGACAAACAAGTATAAAAAGACTCCTCTCCACAACGAAGAAAGACAGAACTCAACCACATCCTACCAGTTTCACCTTACTCACCTCACACTACACCTTCATCATAGCCATGTCAACCACTTCCTCCACCAACACCAACGTGAACGACGCACTCCCAACCAATAGGGGACGTTGCACCTATGGAACCCGTTCCGGACATCGATGCCGAATGGCGAAACAACACGCAGGACCTCACAATGGGTGTCAACGCTGCACGTGGGGAGGAGAGGATGGACCAGGACGGTGCAGACTGGGCAGAGGACATAAAGCCCGTTGTGTGGTACATTGGACGTCGCTACGTGCGGAACATAGAGGAAATCTAGGATGGGGAGACGCCAGCATATGGGGGGCAGACAACGTTGTACAATGGAACATGGACGACAATGGAGGAGGATGGGGGACGGCTACCAACACAACAGAGTGGGGGAACTTAGACTGGAACGACCCTAGATGGGAGATTGGAAACTACACCATAGATTGGGACAAATATTGGCTGAGCCAAGGGGATGTAGACAGACGACTCCGCAAGCAATGGGCGGAGCATTGGAAGACTGGATTGACGAGCTCCGGTGAAAGCTCGTCCTAAAGAGGGGGTAATGTCATGAATCGTCTCCCACCTATTCATTTCCTTTCTATTCTTTTCCCTTTACTACCTATTTCCCACTCTAACCCCATAAACATCAACCATTTCTCATCATCGTCTATAGTTACCATCTCTCTAGACCTATGACTCATATTCCTATCTCCATGGACATTCTCACTGTCAATCACTCCGTATGATCCAGTACCTTCATCTATCCATATTTGACTCATTATTCTCTCGCCCTTGACATTTCCACATGATACCGTCTATTATTACTTACTCTTTCCCATCTGTTCATATTTTACTTATATACCTGTGATCTTTGTAACCCATTCCTTAGTTCGTTCACTTCATCTCCGCTCCGTACTCTTACTACGCAGTGTAGAGCCTAGTCAGCTTACTTTCTCTCTATCTCTTTATCTCTCTATCTCTCTTGATCAATCTATTCTCTTGTAAACCGGCTTTTTCGTATTGTGTGACTTGGGTGGTTATCGAGTGTAACGACAACCTTAACAATTATAAGTACATATGTTTCCGAAGTTTGAAAAATCCATGATCAAGAAGGGGAATTTGATGTCCAGTATAGGCCTTGTGGGACTGGGTGACAGAGATAGCATGTAATCCTGAGCTGTGTTCAGAAATGGAATGGGATGCCCAAAGATATTTGAAATTTGATGGTGAGAAATGGGAGTATTTCATAGAGGAGCCTTGGACAGCTGATGCCTGGTGGCATATTCAGGTAAGTCAAGAGATTGGCCTCAATTAATACAATTTAATTTCAAGAATTATTGCAGTCTGAACTTCCAGCAGATGGAAAACCATTTTTCATCATTCTATATGCTGATAAAAACAAGCTCTCATCATTCAGTACTCAGAAAGGCTACCCTGTCATAGCTCATTGTGCAAATTTAGCATCTCACACACGCAATGGTGTTGGGATTGGCAGTGGTCGTGTTGTTGGATGGCTTTCTATAGTCAGGCTGTGTTCAGTTATTAATCTATTATATTTGCTGAAACAAAATTCTAGGTTGATGAAGATCCAGCGCAGTCCAGTAAAATTCACTTTGTGAATTTCAAGAATGCAGTTGTCAAGTCCATGCAGATACCCAATGCTAGGAAACATCAAGGACCCAGATGGAAGTCTTGAGTGGATTGGATGGAGATTCCGAGTGGATCCAGATAGGAAAGAGCTTATAAAGATAAATAGGGATTTCAGTCAGAAAGACTGGGAAGCTCTAGGGAACCATTGAGGAAGGATAGGAGACCAGCTTTGTCGATTTTGCACTTAAGCTATCTACTACAAACTTTCTAGCTTAAGTACTACTTCAGAGAGCATAGGAATTAGATAGGAAAGGATCGGAGATGAAGGGAAATATAACTATAGCAGGAAAGGTGAAGGGGAGCACCTTATAAGGAAAGTGGAGCTATGAGATATGGATTGGAGATGAATCGGATATGAATCGGAAATGAAGGTGTGAATAAGGAAAAGGGGAAAGATCGGAAAGCAATAGGAAAGTAATGGAAACTAAGACTGTACTGGAAAGTCATAGGAAAGTACTGGAAAGTAAGACTGTACTGGAAAGTCATAGGAAAGTACAGGAAAGTAAAAGGGTACTGGAAAGCCATAGGAAAGTACAGGAAAGTGCATAGATCTTACAGCAGTGTGGCATGCAGTGTTTGAGAAGATTATTGAGTCAATCATTCCGCATTCAAGGCATGGATGGGCACTATTATGTGGTGACAAGATCCCAAGACAGCTCTTTCCTATACCCTTTATCTTATCAGCTGACTATGAGGAACAGTGAGTAACTCAAATTTTATTTCTTCAATCACTAATTATTGATATCTATGTTATGAGGTGTGTAATGGCACTCATCCGAGGTCTTGGAGGCCTTTGTCCTTGTCCAAAATGTCTAGTCAGAAAAGAAGACCAGTCAAACCTTCTGGCCAATATCCAGCTACGTACTCCAGATAATATCAGAACATTATTCCAGGAAATTGGTACATTGTCCAGACAGTCAGATAAAGAGAATATTTTGAAGGATCAGGGACTGCGTCCTGTTGAAGTAAGCAACATCTACTTTACTTTTCATCGTGTTTAAATTTTGAATTTACATGTGTCTAATTGTGTGGTTGAGCCATCAAGTCTTACTCTCATTGCTCTCTAGCTCACACACCAATGATCTGATTTGACTCAGGGAGGTCAGGCTATTCAGTCAGACCCGATGAACTGGCAATACCAGCGAGAGTCTGATCTTACCAAAACACTCCTCTTTGCATGCTCTCCCAACTCACCATTGTCTTAACCCTATCTCGTAGTACTATTTATATTCTGTACTTAGATCTACATACTTCATTCGTTCTACTTGAACTTGTCCAGCATTTTTTCGTTTACCCTCCCACTTCCATCCCTTTTTACTTTCAAACCTGAGAGTGGCAACTTAATGTCTCCCTCTTAAACATTTGCTTCCCATGTAGCACTTCACCATCATTATATTCATCTTTTCTTTGGGCAGCCCCAGCCTTCAGGGTCGCCACATTTGGCTAAACCTTAACTCAACTTGATTAAGTGAGACCGCGACAATTAGATATAAATAATACCATTCACAGAATGTTTTCTGGAAGCTGGCACATGTAGATCCATACTTTGGTTGCTCCTTTGATGAGCTGCACTTTGACAGCAGTGGATTATGGGGGGATCATTTGTTTGAGCAATTCAAAGAACACTTGAAATCTGCCACAGTTAATACTAGGTATTTGGAGTTTTATTTTTTTAATTTAAGAGTATTGAGTTTTGCCATTTAGATTCAGTAAAATGCCACGCTAGAGAGGACTCAATCACTTCAAATCTGTTACCAATACATCATTTAATGATGGCTCCAAACATCGCGATATCTCCAAGGTTGGTGTTTCATTTCACATAAGTCTATGTTTCTGATCCCACATGTTCTCCAGATATTTCTGTTTGTTGCTCATGATGTATTTGAGCAGGGTGCTGCCTTCCAGCTGCTGAAATGCTTGCGTGCCTATCAAAATATGACTATGTATGCAGGCTTGGCAGTTCAAACCAAGGGCAGAATCTGACAAGGCAGAGACACTGTATTGGTTTTCCATTCCATGATCTCAGTTAGTATAGTTTTCACATTTTCATTTTTATGCAACAAATAACTGTTCTTTCAGAAATATATCTCAATTACCAAAGATACAGAGTTTGGTGATAAGTCATGGAACTTTCCTAAAATGCATTATCACCAGCATGTGTTTGATGAAATCCAGCAGAAGGGGGTGCAATCAGTGTATGGGACCAAGCCCAATGAAAAAATGCATGGGTCACCCCGAAAATTTTACCACCAGAGGACAAATTTTAAAGAAGTTGCAGATCAGGTCACATTTCTACTATTTTATCTTGCAAGCAATACTCAAGTATGCAATCTCCAGATACTACAAATCGAGCACCAGTTTATGGTTGCTACAGTTATTTGCACACAGTTGGATGTCCTTGATGAATATAACAGCACAGTCAACAATGAAGAGTCAGAAGAGCCCAATATTATTTCAGGAGAAGTACATGGAGACAACCATTTCCAGATTGGCTCTAAAAAATCCTCCATTGCTTTTCAAGAGCTCGAAGCATTGAATCAAGCAAATCCATTATTCTCAAGATTTCAAATTGAATTGGGCACCTACATGACAACCTTCCTACAGGCGTACAACATTCAGCTGCCCCGAAATCGACCAATAAAATACAGTCCAAGTGATATTGTAAGTCATACATTATTCTTCATGTATATATTAATTAATCAACAATATACTAGATTACTCCATTTCAATTTTTGAAGGTCAACTATGAATTGATGGAGACGTGACGCACAGTCACCGATTATTTGCGATGTAATCCAGATTTTCACCACACTCCAAGATATGATTTTGTGCTTTACCAAAAATCAGAGGAGCAGTTCAACTTTGCACAGCTATTATACCTATTCACCACAATCATTAACGAGAAATCCTACATCATTGCTTTTATTCAGCCATACAAAGTGGTCAACCAGCAGCCCACACAAGACAGAAGACTAGGACTCATCCATCTCGAAAAGGAACAACCAGAATTTATCCCTGTAGCCTCAATCATATGTGGAATTTTAGCACCTGCCGTTAATGATGATGATCCTCTATCTAGTGACCATTTTTTATTTGATCTCGTATATGGTGATATTTTTTTACGAATGAAGAGTATGTACTCAGAGTATACTGACATAGTATCTTAGATAGAAATGAATTCATCTGCATTTTATGTACACGCTATTGCCACAATTTGGCCACAATTATATTTCTAATGATATACCTCTCCTTGCTTGAAATGCCCAAATTTTGTGAAAGAGATTCACCCTACATTGTGAAAAGCTCGGGTAAGAGTCTGACTCATCAGTACTGGTACATGTCAGAATTTAGAAGCCCACACATACAGGTGGGCGCTGTACCTGACTACATACCTGTAAAGTATAATTTATTAGTTGCTTTCAATGTTTTTTGTGGCCAATAACACATCTGGCCATGTGGTATACCTAAATATGGTAGCTAATGTTCACACGCCAAATTGTGGTTGAACGCAAGCTAAAAAACCAATGCTGATTCAACAAATAGTTCCCTATGTATAGTGCTTTCTACTACATAAAATCTGTAGACATACTTTAGCCCAGACAAATAATCGCCAGGGGTACAGTAGTGTACTATATAATTGTACCCCTTCTGCAAGACCTGTGGAAACCCATACCCATCTGACACAGGTACATATGTACAGGTATGTTCAGAAGTACCCCTAGGACACCCATGCAACTCAATAACCCTAGATTCCTAGAAGACCTGGATATGATTCAGACACTGCAAAACATATTCTGAATTTCATAAATATTGAAGGCATGAGAAAGATATTGGATATTACTGTGACAAGCAGATTTGCTGCCTTCTTGTCATTAATAGGTGTAGTTGTGATAGCCGTAATGTATGTACTGTTCCAAGAATCAGCACATTTCATGGAAAATGGAGCTTAAGATGTAATAATACATGGACTCAAACAAAACCTTACATATGTGCCTCAAGGCAATTCTGACTTGATCATAAACCACAACCATCTTAACACTCCTCCTTCCAGTATCTCACAATGTCATCTACCCCTCCTACTGACATACAGGACAGAAACGATGACAATGATCTCATACCAATCATACTCCCCACTCAAACCGCAAATCCCACTTTACTATATGAGGTATGTTACTGACCTCATGGCTGACAATGTCACCATTGCCACTGATATCAGGCACTGAAAAAGTGCCAGCTGCAGATACAAATGTTGAAAGATCGCAAGGCCAAGCTCCGAACTGCTAATGCCAATCTCACTGCCTCCCTTCAGACATATGAGTGTGGTCCAGGGCGAAAGCATAAGTCCAACATTGATGCTGAACTCAGTGTTTATGAGGACCATATCATCACTGCTGGTAAACAATACTGCCTCATGGTTGAACCCTGGATCAATGGCAATCTTTTTCAACAAGCTGCTCCTTCTGACACCTTGGGTGCGATTTCGTCTCAACACTTTGAGAGTTTTGAGACTTACCAATTCAGATATCTTCTTGAGCTACATCATTATCTTGCTGCATATCCACCTCTCTCAAAACTTGCACAAGATGTTCAGGCTTTTGGGCCACTGGTACGTAAATTTTGGTCATATTCTGAATGCATCTCATTGTTATTAATTCTCTGACTATGTCATGACAGTATTATTTCAGGGTATTTTCGTTCATTTTCTGTTTCTTTTCTTCATCAGTCACTGCCTTTTGATCATTGTTCATCTTTTGTCCTATCTTCTGTTCATCTTTCCTTGATCATCTATGCACAGCTACTATCCCTTGTTTCATCATTTGTTCATCTTTTTATGATACATCTCTTACAGGGACAACAGGCTGTACTTTGATTGTTCTGAACAGTTCTCTGATTCCTTTATTTGCTCTGCTCAGTTTTTATCTTTCTGTTCTGTGTATATAAGCTTAGAGTAGTAGCTCCCTAGTCCCCATCTTGACCTCTTCATCTTGGGACTAGGTGAGCATCTCATCATGTATTTCTTGTCTTCATTTAATATTAACTTCATCTTGGGACTAGTCTCTCATTGTTATCTGTCTACTGCTGTTCTTGTTAAGCAGGCATGGTACGGTCCTGTACACTACTAAACGCAGTGGCAACTACGCAACTTACCTGTGGATAGAGAGTAGCTTGTAAGGCTTGTAAGAGGCTTATTGAGCAATGAGAGTTAAGTATAAAACTTGTTATTTGGAGGACTATCTACGAGTCCTTATATACCTTTGAGGAGGTACAAATACATGTAAACTAATACTAGAGTAACAATAAGATTTTATTGTACTTGATAGTACAATGCTGGTTTCGTACACTATTGTTGTACTACACTTATTGTCTATATAATCTTATTGTTCTATTTATAACTACTACTATTGTTCTACATAGATGATGTTGATGGCTGCAACTGAATGCGCCAATTCAACACTCCCCCTTGCTAAGCAGCACGGTAGTGCGTGTAAGCATAGGTAGGCACTATAAGCAGCCATAGAAGGAAAGGATCTAGTGCCTCGATATTTTCGATGCGATTTATAGGACTTTCTTCAATTATAAAACTGAAGTCCTAATTGTTTCCCGAACTTCTCAAACTTTACTCGATCTAGAGCTTTAGTGAGTAGATCTGCAGGGTTATTGCTTCCTTCAATGAAGAATAACTTGACTGTCTCGTCGATGACTTTTTCTCAAACAAAATGATATCGAATATCAATGTGCTTGGTTCGCTTATCCGTGACAGGGTTTGATGCAATAAAAATTGATCCCTGATTGTCACCGTAAATTGGAATAGTGTGGAGAGGATATTCAATTTCACTGAGAAGAGTCTTGAACCAGCATACTTGTCGACTGCAGTCACTAAGTGCCATGTATTCAGCTTCAGTCAAAGATAGGGCAACTGTCTTTTGTTGTCTAGACGTCCAGCTAAATGGTGCTTGGGCTAATTGTAGAAAGAAGCCAGTTTGAGATTTGCAAGATCCAGGATCTGATCCCCAATCGGAGTCTGTATAGGCTGATAAGCCTTCTCCCCCTCGACCGTTGTATACAAGAGCATATTTTCTAGTGCCAATGAGGTAACGGCAAATGTCTTTTGCCTTATTGTAGTGTTCTTGTGAGAGGTTTGCAGCAAATTGCGCAAGTTTTGTGACAGCAAAGGAGATATCAGGACGTGTTCCTAACATTAAGTAGAGTAAGGATCCGATTATCTCCTGATAACTTTGACGAAGAGTATAATTGACAGGAGCGTCTTCTGGAAGAGGAAGAGGGTGATAATTGGCGGGTAATGGTGTAGCAGAAACTTTTGCGTTTTGCATTCCATGTCTCTAGGATTTTATCCAGATAAGCGCACTGGTCTAAAGAGACTTTGCTGCCTTTCCTGGTAATTCTCATCCTAAGGAATTCTTTGGCATCGCCTAGATCCCTACATTCCCATCTCTTCATAAAGTTTCCTTTGAGTCGTAAGATTAAGGTTTTGTTAGCTCCACAGAATAGAGCGTCATCCACATAGACTACGGCAATAACGATTGAATTTTCAATAAGATCATTGTTGGCGTCATAGCGTTTGTGAATGAAGATTCTGGCGTCGGAAATGATTCGTTTAAAACCAAGTTCCGCCATGGACTTATCAAGACTTTTCCACCACGCAAGTCCTGCTTGTTTGAGTCCGTAAAGAGCACGAAGAAGCCGGACGACTTCATCACAAAAATGTCTGAAAACTTTTAGGCAATATAATGTACCAAAATACTAGTGAGATATTACCTGTGCATATAATGTACTGGGCCAAAATTATGTGGCATTGGAAGTATGGGAATTAAAAAGGAGGATTGTAGGCAGATGTAAGAAGGCCAAAATGATTTTGAGTTATTACAAGCCCTGATAATAACAGGGGGTGTTCTGGTAAGCTCTTAAAATGTCCCATTATATTCTTGGACATTATAAAGATGTATCAGGAAGAGGGTACTTATATCACAAAGAATCATTTTGGTCCTTATAAGAGTTGGAAATTATTTTACTCCTTATATCGCGCCAGGTTTCTGTTGGGCTCTTATGAAGGGTTGCAATAAAGCAAATGAAAATTTCAGAATACTAAGGTAGTACAAGTAGTGACAGCGCAGTAAAACTTTTGTAATGTGAATTGTATACTAATTATATTCTGAATTTTTGTGGTATGAAGATGTGAAGGGAAGGCGAAAGGCGTGATGATGTTCTAACAAAGACAAGAGTTGGGAGGAGAAGGATCTGAATGCATACGTACATTAATCTCATCCCCAGAGATCTTGGACGGAGACCAATGAATCAACGCTGCATTCTCATACACTCCATCAATCATCAACGTTCCTCCTCGACGAACATAGTTGATAGCATCGTTGGCAATTTTTTTGACACTGGTTGCTTCGATTTAGAAGAAACAAAATAATCATAACATCCATCAGTAAATCTCCATAGTCTCCGAGATAGCTTTGAGGTTCCTTCATGTAGAAGGATCAAGACAAGTGTCATCAAGGCCTAGTGGTACTCACAACTGCATCAAACCCATACCCATCGCCTTCTTCAACTCTTCCCACTGCTGCCCAGGATTCTGTCTGTCCAACTCAACATACTCGTCCGCTGCGTTCGACGTTTAGGCTATATCCGTCTTGATACTTTTATTCGCAGCCAGAACGATACCTCAGAGAGGCTCCGTTGAGTTTATGGAGTTGTGTTAGGATGAGACCAGTTGGGCCCGGGGTTAAAGGGTTGAAGCTAGAAACGTGATGAAGGGATTTAATCATACCCACCTGCACCCATCACCAGCACTTCCGAACCCACAGGTACGGTCCACGAGGAGGCTCAGGTCAAAATTCTTTCGCACTCCCTCCATCGGGGCTTCAAATTGATTTAATTTAAAGCAAATTTCGGTGTCCAGCTGTCATTTAAGCTCTCCTTTCGGGCATGAAATATTTTCTCAAGGGCGAAATGTCTTGTTTTTCTCCTAATCCTCACAATTCACTAGTAATTTGTGTGCTCTCTGAGGTGGAAAAACACCCCAGTTTCAATCAACTTCTAATACCGATTACTGATAGTTGTGTATTGTAGGAGCAATTATACCTTCTCGGATACGTAAAATCGAAGTATACGGAATGGGAGGGAACTTGTGCAAGTTGGACCGATCCTTTAGTTGTTTTTCCGTGAAAAACATACGCAGGAAACATCAGAGAATATATGGCAGGGAAAGACTTGGAGGAAAATGTCATCTCGGCGAGGATATTACCTCAAAAATGGTGGATTTACCCAAGATTTACCGATGAAATGACATCCGGGTGCTAAGGGAAGCCTTCGTAAAGGCCGAGGTGCAGGCGTACCAAAGAATTTTGACCTGAGCCTCCTCGTCAACCGTACATAGGCAATATTAGTTTATATACTCCATGGATAGCACACGCAGCAGGCTCGATGAGACTAGCTTCTTCGTCTGTAAGGTTGTTGAGTTTGAAGCATTTCGCTGCCGCGTTATTGCAGATGTGAGAAGGAGTCAATCATTATTAGAGGGAAAGGATAGAAGAAAAGAACATTAATTAACAGAAAGGAAAGAAAAGGAAAGACACGCACACAACAGTATACTCTGCAAATCCATCAGGAACAGTCAAGCCCAAATTGTTAAAGCTCTCGCAGAATTCGGATTTGTCTCGATGGCAGTAGAAGTAGCTCCCGCACTATCATCAAAGGCATTGAGACGTGAAACGCGTCTCAATACGTCAAGACATGTCAAGACTGAAGACTAATGTACACGTGCGTGGTACACAGGTTGACGCATTGTGTCAACACGTCGGTTCCCCGTCAGTGTCCCGTCAACACGCTCCCTCAGGCTCCTTCGCTCTTCGCTCTCCCTTCTCTTTATTTCTGCCTTTCCTTATATACTCGGACTGATTATCGTATTCCTTTACTTCACGTATCCATCTTTGTCATGGATCTTGAGACAAACGCGCAATGGCTTAGCCTTCATGGGGTTCCGCATGATAACCGTTTCAGACAAAATCGCCAGCTGAGCAAGCAGAGGTATGCGATAGGATTTCCTTGACGTTTGGATGTATCAGGACTTTACCTTTACCAAATGTCGAGTCTTATGGTGTGCTCCAGACCGAATCCATCGAAATATATACTGCCAGCCAAGGAACTACTTGCAAGACATCCGATACTACTCAGCTCATACCCAGTGGACCTCAAGCAGTAGAGGAGACTCGGAACAAGAACCTAATTGAGGCCTTTGGACGAGAGAATAAGGAAAGTGATTTTGTATGGGAGGAGGTACGGGAAAAGTTCCGATGTAGTCACTTTCCGCTTTGTATAGTGGATTTGTATGTATTTTCTATCGTGTCTGTGTGTGGTCACTTTCCTCATTGTACAATGGAGCTGTGTGTATTTTTTGTTGCGTCTGTCTGAGCAATGACTTTGTGGAGGTCCATTAAACAGAGACTCGGACACATTCGGTTCGGAGTTTGAGAGTCATTTACGCTCACTGCTCCGCCACCGTTCAGAGGGTTTGTAACCAGTAGAAAGGCATGCGTCATCCACCACAACTGACACAATATTGCCCTGGCACACCCTAGCAAAGCAATTTGCCCAATCGAGTAATGCCGTGCACTTCCCTGTTATGGATAGATGACGACGACGACGTCACTGCATCACGTCATCTTCCCTTATTCGGTAAGAGCGTGCTCGATCTGCGCCCTCTGAAATCTCGGCCATTCCCATCTGGAGCGTATATAAGGGCCTAAGGCCTGGGGTTTCTACTCGACGCCTTCATTCCTTCCCCTCCCTCCCTCCCCTCCTCTGCCTCTACGACCATGCAACTCTCTGTCTATTTACGTGTCAAGGTCACACGCAGTCATGCTCCCACACACAAACACGTATTGATTGAGTTGGTGGGCAGGCCGTAGCCACCCTGCATAAGGCTACACATATGTCCTTTCCACCACAATTACACTCAAATACACGCTTTTCCTCGACAGGAGGCGTGGATAGGGGCTTACACTGCACTGCGGTTTGTTCGTCGTCGTGTATGATAGAGGTACATACATACATACACGCTAAGTGGTGCTGGAAATTTTATCATACTATGCCTTGTTCTACCACTTACCAGTAATCACCTTACTGCTGCCACTACGGATGTTTAGTATACATACAATTTCATACTGTCCCCCTCTATACTATATTGTAGTCTACCCTCCTTAAATCTAATGAAGTCATTGGCCTTAATCTCATCGACGTTATGGCACTAGCAAACATTATGATTTGAATTGCTGCAGATTCAATTTGAGCCTTCTATTAGCTCGCATCATTGCAAATATCAGATAGATCTTAGGTCTTTTGGTATCTCCTACGCTCTTGTCAGTACCAAGTTTCTTCTGAGGCTTATATGACCTTATAAGCGCTCAAAATAATTCTGTGAGGTATAATGCTCGAAATAACTCTTGAGCTTGTACCTAGCTATCATATCTGATACAACTTTGATGCATTTAGGGATCAGAATTAATCTGGCCCTTCTAAGGACAATAATAATTTCAGATTTCTACCGTACTTTTAACTATTGTATGCTCATAGATGAAAACCACCTTCCCTTTTAAGCTGCTACAAGATTCCTAAGCCTTTTTATTTCTTATCTCCCATTAGGGCTCTGGTAAGCACCTATCAGGGCTTACATTAAGCTGGACATTTTCATGATGTTTATGCTCTTGTCCCTTTTCTTTAAAGGCTTCTGGTTGTTCCATATAGATTTCTTCATCGAGTAAGCCATATAAATAGGCTGATCGGACATCGACACCAGACACGTGCCAACCCTTAAGTGCAGCTAAAGTGAAGATTAAGCGCACAGTCTCGAATCGAACAACAGGCGAATATACTTGATCAAAGTCTATGCCTTCGATCTGTGAAAAACCTTTTGCAATGAGTCTTGCCTTTTTATGACCATCAGACTTGATGTTGAAGACCCATCGGTTTTTGATGACTTTCCTATCTTTAGGTCTTTCAACCAATTCATAGGTGTCGTGCTTGCGAAGAGCCTCTAGTTCTTCACGGCAAGCGACTTTCCATTCCTCCTGCACATCTTTAGGTAAGAGTGCAATATCTTTGAATGTCCATTCATGAATATTACGAACATTCGGTTGATTCCCATCATTCTTCGAAGTAACTTTCTGAATAAGCAAGTGGGAATCGATTTCTCCAGGAGCAACTGCCTGCATAAGCAAGAAGTTTATAGATACTCCCCCTTCCCGGCATGGTTCTGCCATATGTTCTGATTCAGGGCGTGCAGAGTCATCACTCTCAGCTTGCTGCTCCCCCTGGGGTGTGCTTCCAGATGCAGAACTAGGTCCGGGAACCTGTTGCTCTGCAGCTTGTTGACGTCGGTGTTCTCTCCAAGCGTCTCTCTCTGCTTTAGCTTTTGCTTCCGCTCTTTTATCAGCTGTGATTTGAGGTTCAAGATCACGTGTAACTTGTACAGGGTGTTTATCTCCATACCGTTTGTTTGGTTCACTAACACGCTCGCTTCAATGTGTTGGTTCTCCGTAATCTCGTCTTGGTCTAGTGACTTTTCGAGGTGCCTCAGGATGTGGTGTCTCCCTTGGAGGTGGCGTTATAGGCCTTCTTGATTCTAAGTCACCATCTGGGGACGAAGGCGGTGGATCCTGTTCAGGTTCGTCGTCACGAAGCTGATCAGGTCTCCTTATGGAAGGGATGCAAGGAGGACGATGATCAAAATCTTCATCATCATCGTCAGGGATTGGTTGTGGTAGAGGAGTGTCATCGCTTTGCGACAACTCAATAGGAAGTTGTTTCGAACCACGAGATTGAGTTTTACATCGAGGAAAGAAGTCTTCCTCAAACACGGCTTGCGGGGATGTAAATTCTGCATTCTTTGTTCACATGAAAAGATTTCCACTTTCTCCTGGTGCTACACCAAGATACGTCATGAGTTCTGACTTGGAAGCGAGTTTGTTCTTTCGAGTTTCCTCGGGTTTAAAGACATAAGCTCCACAGCCAAAAACTCGCAAATGATTGATACGTGGTTTGTCCTTTTCAAGCATTTCAAATGGAGTTATCCATTTGTGTTGTCGTAAGGGAGTACGTCGATAGACATACAATCCATGACAGACAGCATATTCCCACCAAGATTCAGGTAGACACGCTAGCTTCATCATTGCCAGTGCCTTATCCATTAGGGTGTGTATAAAGCGCTCCGCTCATCCATTCTGTTGATGAATGTATGGTGCACTTTTAAGGATTCTAATACCCTTCTCGAGTAACATTTCTCGGTAGGTACCTTTGATGAATTCCCCACCCATATCAGACATCCACTGTTCGACTTTCGTCTTATATTGAGTTTCTACCATCGCAAGGAACTGACGAGTGGCAGTTAGTGGTTGTATCTTGTCTTTAAGAAATCGTACCCAAGCATCTGAAGTGTAATCATCAAAGAAGATGATTATATACTTGTACTTGTGGTAAGAGATCATGGGGAATTCCTTCAAATCTGTATGGATAATTTGGAAAGGACGAGTAGCACATCGTTGGTTAGGAGGGTAAGCCTGTTTGGGAGTTTTGCCTTCAAGACAGCCTTTGCACAAAGGAAGCTCCTTCGGAATGATGAATTCAGGAGTGCCAAGGGTGTGTTGTCGGACATGTTTTAGAACATCACGAGAGGGATGTCCTATACAACGATGTAAGATCTCGTAGTTGATAAGATAAATCAAAAGATTGGCTTTAGAAGCGACAATTTTCGATTTGTGTGGAAGATAGTATAGTGTTTCTTCCGGTATACGCTTTGAGAAAGTCAAGAATGTTGTATTTCTCGAAATGGTGATATGATCAGAGTTACCGCGCATAAACATGTTGTCATTTAAGAATTGACCAACAGATAAGAGTCGTTGATTTAGATCGGGAATGTAATAGACCAGATCTAATTTCATAACTCTTTTACGTTGAGAGATCAGGACTGTTCTGGATGCACGAATATTCGTGAATCCATTGGCAGTTTTCACTGGAATTGGTTTTATATAACTCAATTCAACAAAGTCATTAATGTCGAACGTAAAATGCACTGATGCTCCAGAGTCAAGTAACCATCCATCATTGAAGTGGATTTTGACAGTATCAGATCTCTTCTTCTTACACTTCTGGCATAATGAAAATAAAGTGCCACAGGCACATAAATATTTATTGTTGCCGCCAGGGCTAGTGTACAGTTCATTATAAATAAAAGGGGTTGTTAAACCCAGAGGAGCGGTATGTAATAAATATATACATGAAGAACCTGCTTCCATATTACGAGCTGCTGGAAAAAGCGCATCAGTACTTTTATTCATAAGATCTGAAGTGAGATCTGACCTGAGATAACCGTTGTCCATGCCAGACACCTCAGAGTCTAGGGACCAACCATAATTATTTGCGGCATTGACGGTAACCATGGCAGGTGTAGAAGGTCGTGGACTTGGAATTCCATCTGACCAGGTTGCCTCTTCGGGATCTGTAGTGTGGCTCATCCTGCTGAGCGATCGCGGAGTTGACATATACTCGAGGTCGCTGGTGCTGGATAGGCTCGGAGACATGCTCCGGAGTTCTGGCATTGAACTCGGAGTTGGGACCCTGGATGGTAATTCCTCCTCCATTTCCATTCCTCCTAGTCCTACTGTTGCGTCTCTCTGCCAATCGAGCAGCTCGTCGTACCTTCCATCCTCGTTTTCGAGATGAGGAGTTAGCCATTCCCATCCCGTTGAAGTCGTTCCAGGTGTTGGGCTTGCAACACGGCTGGAGGGTAAGGATTGAGTGGTCATGCCACTGGGATGTGCAGGCAGTGAGCCACTTTGCATCTCGCTGCGGGCTGCAGCAAGGCGTTGGGCCAGAGAAAGAGTGCCCGTTGATGCACAGGCATTCACTACTGCTCGGAATGGAGTTGCTCCTTCCCCATAGATGTGGAGAGGGTCCTCGGGATTCTGGAATCTCTCCCCAAGGTGAATTCCGCACTCCATTATCTCAGCAGCAGGATCCGAGGCAAGACAGTCGATAAGTGGAACAGGGGTCCTTGTGTCCTGCGGTACCTTTACACCTGACTCCGTCATTGTGGAGCCAAACACACTTCCGAGTTCCGAAGTGTTCACCAGAGTGTCCTCGTTCCAACTGGCATCTTCTCCCTGAGCGCATCCCATATCAGCATCTGAATCGGTCTGAGTTCCGACCGAACGAGTGAAGGCATCATTCCAGTTGTCATTACATCCCCAACCATCAGAAGATGATTGAAGATTATTCCAATAGATGCGTTCCGTGAGAGTGCATTTGGGACGAGGCGCAGGGGTAAGGGGGGTGAAAGAGGAAAGATCAGGGTGAGACATGACGACATCCTCAAGAGCAGCAACAGTCTCACCAGATGGTCTCGCGCCAATATCGCGTGCAAGATTGATAGCTCTTTTGGTACCTGTGAAAAAGGTGTCAAAAGGCTTTTCCGTTTCCATGAAGAATGGCTTACGGGAATCAACTGCAGCGGGCGTGTCGACGAAGGTGACTGTGTGCATCATGGGAGACATATCCCCATGCACGAGATGTGCCTGGCCCTGTCTCTTGGCCTGTTTGTTTTTTCCAGCTCAACCTCCTCAACAGAAATGAGCTTTGCCCTTTCCCTTTCCCTTGCCTTTTCCTTTATTATCTCCGTTATTGCTGCTGCTGCTGCCACTAGGGCGCTGCTGCTGCTGCTATTGGAAACTAGGATTACCGTCCTTTCGCTTGACAGCTGAAAGATGGTTGGCCTGTGGTTTTCCTTTGAAAGCCCCTTGGCGAGATTCCCAGACATTGACAATCTCGCTTTGCAGTTCATCAAGATCTTGATTGTCGATTTGTGAGATAGATAATTGAGTATATTGATTAATGATATACTCATATCTGGGAGGGAGTTTCGATATGATGAACATGACTATGAGGAAATTGGGAATTTTCGTAATGGAAACGTTTGGAGTTGTGGAGTCGGTAGTATCAGTAGAGATACCAGCAGCACTAACCCTATCGAAGTGCATATGAATAAGCTTGATCGTAGCACTAGGATTAGCGTCGTTAGGAATGGTGATGGAAGTGGCACATTTAAAGTCGGTGTAGACTGCGGAAACACCAGGTTTCCCGTAGGCAGTTTTCAGAGTAGTCCAAATTTCTTTGGCACTAGTCATACCAAGTGTCTTCTGACAAATAGCAGGAGAAAGACAAAGCTTGATAGACCCAATGGCCTTATCGTTCTTCTCATCCCAGTCGGCCTGTTTCTTTAGAGCCACCGTGATAGCCTCAGCTTGAGCCGCCGTATCTTCAGCAGATAGAGGGGAGACAGTACTCACGGTGGCGTCGCTAGGGCGATCAGAGCCAAGGACTGAACTAAGTCCAGTAGCCTGGAGCCAGGAGAGAAGAATGTCGGCCCAGATGTTGAAATCAACACCGACGAAGACGGGGACAGTGGTCATCAAAACGTTGGAAGA
The DNA here is from genome assembly GCA_013368315.1 of Tetrapyrgos nigripes. Taxonomy (NCBI): domain Eukaryota; kingdom Fungi; phylum Basidiomycota; class Agaricomycetes; order Agaricales; family Campanellaceae; genus Tetrapyrgos; species Tetrapyrgos nigripes. The sequence continues at coordinate 691,916 of JAACJM010000024.1, forward strand.
CATCTTTGATAAGTTCTGGGAAGGTCAACTGTCAGCATTTATCCATATGCAGCATAAGAAGGCAGCAATAAATGCGCCATGCGAAAGTGAAGAGAGGCAGCGATGAACGCGCCATGACAGTGACTACTCCCCTAGATTGTCAACAACTGCAGCTGGACGTATTGTCAAGCCATTAAAGGCAACGCACGCTGCCACAAAGGGCGCCACAGGCTGCCATGAAGGCACCATCCAGGTAGTATGCGAAGTCTATGGTTTGCAGCCATTGAAGGCGCTCCCAAGGGCCTTCGGGGCCCATAACCTGTTAAGCAGGCATGGTATGGTCCTGTACACTACTAAACGCAGTGGCAACTACGCAACTTACCTGTGGATAGAGAGTAGCTTGTAAGGCTTGTAAGAGGCTTATTGAGCAATGAGAGTTAAGTATAAAACTTGTTATTTGGAGGACTATCTACGAGTCCTTATATACCTTTGAGGAGGTACAAATACATGTAAACTAATACTAGAGTAACAATAAGATTCTATTGTACTTGATAGTACAATGCTGGTTTCATACACTATTGTCGTACTACACTTATTGTCTATATAATCTTATTGTTCTATTTATAACTACTACTATTGTTCTACATAGATGACGTTGATGGCTGCAACTGAATGCGCCAATTCAACAGTTCTGTCTATGCCTACTGCTTTGAGCCAAGTGTGTGCTCTTTACCACAGACTATTCTAGTTCATGAAGCACATCAGTAATGAAAGATCTCAGTCATTGACAACTCTTCGCTCACTGGCACTGATTATTTTTGTGGACATCGACCTAGATTTGACCATCTGGAGTGCCAGTGCCGCAGTTGAACATGGAAAATCCAACTGTTTCAAGTCACTTCTTTTTGATCCGACTTGAAAGAAGAACCGCTTCTCTCCCATCTTCTTCCCCAATCGTGACACAACCAAAACACCATTCATGAATGAAATTCAACCTGCCATAAGTACATCCCATTGCTGTGCTCTACTTGATACCTACTGTTGACTATCATTTACTAGATGATTCATGTCTCACTCTTTGGAACAACATCAATTAAGAATGCCACAAAATTCAAGTTTGAAAGCTGACTTTTGGGTATGCAGTGGGGAGTGAAGAAGGTCAATGTGTCATTGATTGCATGGTCTGGTGTAGTGGTGCAAGCACTAGATGTATTTCTTTTTCTATAAAAGGTGACACACAATTTTTTACTACAGCTAAAATTCCTTCTATCATCGGATTCTACATTTTCAGAGAAGGGATCAGCAATGCAGATTAACTACAGAGAAGATTTCTATTACTTCAGAAAGCTAATTGTCAATAGTGAGCTGGAGGACAATGGTTTTGCAAAGAAATTATTTGGGTTTACAACAAATGTGTGTTCACAGGACACTCATCATTGGTAGATGAAGGGGCAGAGGAAGAGGGGCTCAATGATGAGGAATTTGACAAGATGGAAGTGATGAGGCAACACATCCAAGTAGGAACACCACAAACAGTCATCTCAATGACTGCACAATCATCTACTGAGGTGATTTCAGGGAGTATCACACACATTGCTGTGAGTCCTGAAGCCGTCGTCTCTGAGCCTAGCCAATCTGGCCAACCCATCCAACTGAATACAACCAATCTGCCCAATGTTGAACCTGTGCAACCTCACACTAGGTGCTGATGTGCAATGCCAACAGGTGCTGATGTTGGAGTTGAGGTGTGTGATCCCAAGCCATGAGGACACAGTGGAAGGCGAGGTGCAAGGAAATGAAGGAAGGTGAGTTAATGTTGCAAGTAAATGAATTGACACCGTTGTTACATAGTGTACCAATTGCTGTTGCTGCTGCTTATTACTTTGATATCTACCTCTATGCTATGTACCAATGAAAGGAAACATGTCTATATTGCATTAGATGAGAAATAGCGTGTCTACATGACCTTTTGAGTGCACTAGGAGGAAGTGCCGTGAGCGTAGCCCATCAGGTGCTCTATATATGGAGCTGGTTCCCTAATATTTATAACAGCACATTGGCTTAACTGTCTATATCATCACTTTCACTGGCAAAGTCCTCATACTCCATCCTATCTATCTATCAATCATATCCTCCCTTGCATTGAGACCTCATTTCACTGTCTCTGCAACTTCACATTGAGATTATGTCATACCATCTCTGTATTGTACTATAGCGCTTCAGTGTTGTAGACACCCTACCCTGCCTGTGAGGACAATTGGCCCTATGACACTGTTGCTTGCCCCACAGTATCCAGTAATTGGGTCCATGTAGAGCTACTACTCATTACACTTATGTAGCTTTTGTGGTGCAGTGTAATTCATTCATTTATTGGAATGGTTTAGACTCTCAAGGGTTCAATCCTTCAATATGGCACTTAAAATGGCTCCTAACAATCCAGATTAAGGGTGCAATTACTTCTGGCGTCACGTAGTATGGGCCTAGCAACTCAGGGTCGCTGTTACAAGCCCACTGGTACAGTAAGCGATTATAAGGGTGGCAAGGCTGTAAGATCCGCCTGCCATTACTAAATTTCTTCTTGCTGGTGATGCCTTATAAGGCACTGGCCAGATTCGGCCATTGTAAGCCATTGCGAGCAGTTATCAGGCTGGTTTGATTTTTCTGAGATGCACCACTGGACGCATAAAATGAGGGAAAGTGGGCCAACGCTGCGTGTAGCACGATAACGAGGCCCAGAATGTGAGGGAACAGCATACCAGCACGGTATGGGTTTTGCCAACTGAATCAAGCATAGCCACATGCAGAAATGGTGTTTAAACTTAAAAGGGCCTCGTAATCTAGGTGCCAGTGTGAAACCATGACAGCAGATTTCAGGTTACGTGAGTCGTGAGTTGAAAGTCATGAGCTACAACAAAATGCCTACTTTCAATTGCCATGCCAGCATATGTTATAAACTCATTGCGCAACTATTAGAACCTAGCTTTGAGAGCTGGGATAGTACTGTCCCCCTAATTCTGTGAATGGAAAGATGAAATTGATGTACAAATGTCAAAAGTGTTGTTCGACAACTTTACTTCTCTGATCCATGTATTGATATTGGAGAAAAACTGAGGATTGCCTCAAATGGGACACTGGATAACTGGATTTGTTGGCGTTGTCAAGTCCATGCGGATACCCAATGCTAGGAAACACCAAGGACCCAGATGGAAGTCTTGAGTGGATTGGATGGAGATTCCGAGTGGATCCAGATAGGAAAGAGCTTATAAAGATAAATAGGGATTTCAGTCGGAAAAACTGGGAAGCTCTAGGGAACCATCGAGGAAGGATAGGAGACCAGCTTTGTCAATTTTGCACTTAAGCTATCTACTACAAATGTGCTAGCTTAAGTACTACTTCGGGAAGTGTAGGAATAAGATAGGAAAGGATCGGAAATGAAGAGTAATATAACTACAGAAGGAAAGGTGAAGGGAAACGCCTCCTAAGGAAAGTGGAGTTGTGGATATGAAGTGGAGACGTTGGAGTAGGATTGGAGATGAATCGGAAATGAAGGAATGATCGGAAAGTGATAGGAAAGTAATGGAAAGTAAGACTGTACTGGAAAGTCATTGGATCCTACTGGAAAGGATCCAGAAAGGACCCTACTGGAAAGGATCTGGAAAGGACCCTACTGGAAAGGATCCAGACAGGACCCTACTGGAAAGTACAGGAAAGTGAAGTATAGGAAAGTATCGGAAAGGTATAAGAAGTATAGGGAAGTGCATAGATCTTACAGGCGTAGGCCTTGAAGACTCAACACAAGAGTCAAGAGCACGTTTCCTGTCAATACTTATACTTATACAAATGATTATGATGCTGTACGCGTACTGGTGCCAGTGCACTGGCAGCGATGTGTAGGATTATGACTTGATTTGATGGCCATAGTTGCGCAATCAGAACCCTTCTTCAGCCGTCTAGTATACTAGTACTTCGTTTGGTATTACTAGGACCTGGATAAGGCAGTGTTGACTCAAGAGTATGTATGAATCAAAGTTTGTGAATCGTTGAAGGAAATGCACATTGCAGGAAGAATAGAATCAACCTTGGTGTTTCCTCTGAAGGTTTTTGAATTTGTGATTCACGCTACTAGGAAACCTGTAGCATAGTTTATTGTTTATTATGGATAGAATAGGATAGGATATGTCAATGGGATAAGGCTATTGCGACGGCGTCATGGTGAACGTCTCCGCTTGTCCCATCCCATTATCTTCTGCTTTGAAATTTTTGAAGGAGCTTGGATGCATATGAGAGGAGAGAATTTTGCATAGGCTCGTGAGTTGTATGCTATACAAATGATCAAATATGTACTGTGGTCAAGAACTTAAGAAACATGGTACTACTTACTAGGGAATGGTTATGGATGTACTTACTTAGAAGCTGGTATCAATACCACTGGTAAATTCAAATGAAGAGACTTTTTTTACAGTGAATGCGAGACCTCATAGACTACAGTTATACTTGGTCTGACTTTATGTGAAATTACCAGTGCTAGCATCAAGCCGTCACAAATATCTAGCAAATAGCTCGAGTATGCATGAACATAGGAGGGTAGAAGGTGGGTGAGGTCGATTAACGATCGTCGGGTTGAAATTTGCAATTGATCAATGTAAATTACCCCCACCTGATTGGCACAATTGACTTTGACAACTTGCAGGACTAACTTGTAAGACTCCAGACTTTAAATTTAAAGGTGGCTGGCCTGGATGCTTATATATGTGTGTGTGACTCTGAATGAGTTTTTGATAGAGGAAGTTTAAGACAAAGAATAAAAGACTACAAGTTGAAGGAGTGATCAATGTCAGCATTAACTGAGGGTTAAAAAAGTTCGAAAAACCTAGTGCTGACTAGATCACTCCCTGGCTGGGAGTCGAACCCAGCTTTCGTGTGTCGGTAATTATGGAACGTCAAATAGATAGATAAAACCAAGGAACATGACAGGCACATGTACTAACCGATATACTACCAGGGAATTGAGTTACAGGTAAAGGGACAAGGATTCATGGCAGAACGGTGGTGAGGAAAGGAGACATGAGAACAAGAGAGATGGAGGAAGAGAAATAGGTAAGGAAACCTAGAAGAAAGATTTAATGTCGGGCACGAGAGGGATTACCATTTCGAGTTTGATTGATCGATGATCGACGGGTTGAAATTTGCAATTGCAATCCTGCGAAATTACTCCTGTGTATGTGTGATCGGCAGTATTTGATGCAGCAATCTGAGTGCAGAAGAAAAGGTTTACAAGGCGGCTGGGTTTGGCAGGATGCCTGTAAAGATAAATATCTGAGTGAAGGGGGTGCGTATTTGATGAGATATAGATCAGAAAGATAGAGCAAAAAGCAGACAGCTGCCACAGAGTCATGGGCAGTCTACTATGTACCAGGATATTCGGTTATTTGCAAAAAAAAAAAAAAAACAAGGGCACAAGTTGCAAAAAAGCATGTTGGCCTGGGAAGCTCCCTGGCTGGGAGTCAAACCCAGCTTTTACATGTCAACTTAGATAGTTAGATAGTTAGATAAATGGGATACACCACTACTGGACTAGCTACTGAGACTTTTGCATCTATAAAGATGAAGTAGCTAACCGTGGAACCAATTGCTGATTCAGTGGGGCAAGCAACAAAGCAATAGGGGCAACGTCCTAGAGAAGACCAGGGTAGACCATCTACCACCTTGAAGCGCTATAAGGTGGTGCAGAGACAGAGGGGACGTGGGTCTCAAAGCGATAGTGGCAGAGACAGTATGATGTTGTCTCGATGTGGCAGTATGCAGTACATAACATTATAAAACTCCAATTTCAAACAGAAGGCAGAAACAATCACCCCGCTCCAGGTGAGACACTTGTTAGACACTGGAAAGGGTAGCATTGTCAACACATACCCAGACAATGGTGAGCCTGGCCAGAACAGGGTATTGTAGTGATTGAACAGCAGTGCAAGGTATGTCAAAAATTGGGGAAAGACTGAGGTAAGGGCTAGTTTGGTGGTCCCAGTCTCTTGGATTGTGAGATGTCGTCCAGTCAAGAGAGAGTCTGCAATCTGTACACAGAGTAGGTCAGTGTCAAGGCAACAGTGAGTACTCACCATGAGAGATGAGGTAGAGGCCAGGGATGTTGAGCTGGATGTCATCAGTAGTGGAGATGGTGGAGGGACCTAGATTAGTATGACAGGCACGTGTACTAAACCGATATACTACCAGGGAGATGATAACTATAGGAATGAGCTGAAAGCCATTCCACAAATGAGAAGAAGAAAAGGAAAGAGGAGAAGAGAGGGCAGAGGCTGAGCGGGATATCCATTTCAGAATAAAAAGTCAGGGATCATGGATGTTTGAAATGGAATTGGCAATTGGTCACCGGACTGCAAAAACCTACATAATCCACACTCCCCTCAATGGATGTGTTAATAGCCAAAGGCAATGCCCAAGCAACGCCATCCAACCTCTCTCCCACAAAAAGTTGACAAAAACTCAAAAAATAAACTCAAAAAACTCCAAAAAGAGACAGACTTGGAGTCATTAGAGGTCATCAAGAGTCATTATTGGTCAAACAGCATTGATACCTAAGTGTATGAATCACCAGAACTAGTGAATCAGAGAAACGAGGTCAGGAGGGCTAGAGAGCATGGAAAAAACACTGGGAATTTCCATGGCTGGCTATGATGCTGTGGCTTTGGCCACGCAATGGACCCTATGATGGCAGATACAACTTTTAAAATTGTAGATAGAAGTGAGGGAAAAATAATGTAGTGTACATGGACTCATAGGACTTACAGAGCAATACAACTCTTTGGAAAAAAATTGGTGTTAAATTCAGGTCAAGAGGTGTGCAGCTGGTCTACCTGAGATCGGACCTTGGGGGGAGGAGGGGGTCTAGAGAGGGCTTATGACCCAAAAGTACATCATGCCCTACAGAGTGTATAGACCAAATTTCTGGAGTCATCTCTGCTTCAAAGTATCAGAAATACACTTGGAGGGTAAAAGCAGGTAAAAGACATGCCTGATATGCCTTATTTGGGTGGAATCCCACTGAAATGGTATGTAGTTCTCATGATAGTAATGTCATCAGTGGTCTGACATCATGAACTTTTCTTTGAAAAATATTTGCTACTTCAAGAAAATGGATCCCACATTAGCATTTAGCACTCCTTTTGTTGTGTCTTTAGGTCAGTAGAGGGTCTATAAGGTGGTCTGGAGGGAAAAGTGACTTGATTTGATGATTTGTAAGCGAAATTTTATCTTATCTCTTTCCTTTTAAGGAAGGAGGGGGGAGGGGGGGAGGTCTGACTGACCTTAAAACCCAAAAGGAACGTCTGGTCCAGCCATAACTGTCTGCACACCTCTTGATTCAGGTGCTCTATGGATATGAATGTATATAGTCTTTCATTTCTCTTTGGCATATGCCCAACTCCACTTACCCACCCTTACCCATTCGAGAGAGTTGTCTTCACTAAAGCCAGGATATTAGGGATTTGAATGGAAAAAAATTCAAACAACATACTTCTCCCGTGGTCTCTGCTGCACTTTCCTGTTACGACTGCTTCATTGTAAGTTTGGACAGTTCTGCCCTTCAAAATCTTTAGATTCTGTTGTTTGATCCTTGACACTGAATTTTTTGTCAGGTTGAAATCACATTAAATATGTGTGATAACTTACCTTGGCTTGTCTATGGGCCACATACATTCCAAAAGATGGGTTCTGACAAACACGCAGTTGCCGGACCCACAAATTTCTTTAATGGGTGATGTGGTAGGTCTGGGTTGTCGTCTGTCTCTAGTATGCCAGCGCTTGGGGCGATCTCCGCCTGCTCGACAGGATGTCCTGTGAAATGGGCAGGCATAGAGGTCTGGGCGATGACAGCGAACTTCAGGTCAGGGTCCATCAGTCCTGACTGGGGCGAAAAGACTTGGTGAGAATGTTGTAGAGCCTGAGAAGGTAGATATGGATCGTCGTAGGGCAAATCATAGCCAGTGGGAGGTGACAGCGAATCCTTATCGAGGGAGGTAGAAGATGCTGTGGTGTAATGGGTGCTGGTGTAAATGCTGTACTCATTGTACGTTGACTGAACTTGAGTACGCATGTTTTGACTGAGAAGCATGATGTAGATGTCGTCGCCTTTGAGTTCCATAAAACAGTCTGGATACAACTGCACAAGTGCACTTTGTAGTCATTTAAATGCCGTCCTAGCATCCTCACTATAATCCAGGGTCATTGAAACACCTAAAATGCCCATAAGACAATAAGCTAGGTCTGGGGTCTTGTTGTTTTCCTGCCTGTGCACCATGTCATCCTTTCCTGTATATCAACATCTTCAATAGGCCGACTCCCATCCAATACTGTAGCAGGAATGCCAGTGAGACTAGATATGGCAAACTTCAAGAAGCTCCTGGTTCCAATCGCTTCCCAGCCTGCACTGAAGAACACAACGTTGCGAGGCGCAACTAACTCCTGCAAAGTCCATCCTCTCTGAAACCATCCACTTCTCCACATCTTCGAAATTAGATCTGCAGACCCATCATTCCCTGGAGGCTTGTAAATGTCGGCAAGGTATGCATAGCATACTTCTGAGTGCTGGTAGAATGAATACATGCCATTGATGTTCTGCGCGACTTCGTTGTGATTGCCTTGGTTGATGCAAATGGTGTCGATCCAGATGTAATCGAAACCCTGGATACATGCCACCATGCAAGCACGCCGTATCTTCCAGTAACCTAGTTTCTTTGTATCTGGTCGAGATTCCAAGTAATCTTGATAACTGACTTCTTCGCCAAGGACCCATCGATGAGATAGGATAGCATAGGGTGGTGTTGGATCATTCTCGGGAAAAGTCGATCAATCTACACGTATAAGTGTTTACGAGGCGCTTAGGAAGGGCCTGTCAAGACGTTGTTATCAGAGATGGGCATTCTTCTAGCTAATAAATATTTGTACCTTTGCAGCGTTTTTTCTCCATTGTTGTAGCAGCCATGGGAGCGATGAAGAACTTCTAACTTCTAGATGAGAACTTTATAGTTGCCCTGGGTCAATTACTGGTGTTGAAAGCTATGTCAAACATAGCAAATGGACCTAAGAGAGTAAAGACATACACACTGCCTTCAAGGACTCTCGTAATTAAAGTATTCTGAGCTACCAGTGCGGAGCAGCAGAAGCAGTGACAAAAGCTGCATGGAAACTGGAGCCGGTGTATTGAGCCTTCGGCATTACGAAGCCAAAGAATGAGGCTGAGCTGTTTACACCACTTTCTACTTGTGGCTATGTGTTACTATTGTTTCCGATTTTTCCATGCCAAAATCCACGGCCCATCCACAGACTTCTCAATTGAAACTTTGATGAAGATCATCGCCGTCACGCAGCACCTTGATTGATATATAGATGAATGGCAGCACTGGATGTGCCTGTATCCTCATTTTCCCCTTCTTATGCGTACGATGATATCAAGTCAATTCGTTGCCCTCGTGGCACTTGCGACTGTGATCGTCATTGGAGTTCAACAGTACCATCTGTCTATGGATTTCAGTGGTCCTAATTTGTTCGTTCAGATTATCTATAGAAATGAGGAGTGAAGATGTTGCACTCCATTGAACAGAAGGTAATTATGGTGTTTATTCTGTTAAAAAAATCATTTACCGACTTTTCACAGTCCACTTTTCATGGTCTACTTTTCACGGCCCACTTTCAAAGTTTACTGACTTTTGCAATTTCTGACTTTTGCCATATGTATGCTCTGCCACTTAGACCTTACTTGATACAAGAACTGGTGCTCAGACGGCATCAGACAGTTAATAAACATCTGATCGAGTTGTACATGCTGAAATATAACAAAAAGAAGAGAAAATGAAGCGAAGAAAATAGAAAGAACCAGATTATGGTTGCTATTATTCATGATAACTCACAATTCTGCCAGTCTCACCTCATGTCTTTCTATCTGGTCAGAGACTGTTGCTAGCGAAGATGCAGCAAAGGAATACTTGAGTAAATACTGGAACTTGATTGGAACTTCAATAACTGCACTGAGGACCCGCAAAGGGGTATCTTGAGTGCCCAGTCTTCCAGGCAGATGTTTCAAGGTTTCTGTATAAAAGTACGTTAGCCACAGAGCATTCCTGGTTCAGGAACTATGGAGGAGGAGTTGGATAAAGGCAAGAACGACGACTCACGAGAGATGTGACGTGGCAGCCAAAGCCAAGCCGGAGTGGTGGCATGTTGACATTTCACATCACATGTTACGCATGTGGTCACGCGTCAGGCGAGACGCGTCTACTTCCCATCGCCCCGAACTCCCTTTTCGACGGTTTAACAGAGCGGATTGCCTTAGAGATGTATTTAAAAGGCCATGAAGGGCTGATTGACAATATTATTCTTGGTTCGAAGTTAGAAAGTCGGTACAACGAAAAGTGGTCAATGAAAAGTGGACCTTGAAAAATCGGTGGACTCTGAAAGGTCGGAAAATGATTTATTTAACACTTTGAACACCATAGGTAATATCAACATATATATATATTGATATATTGGACGATCTCACCGGTGAGCATGATGACATGATAGTTGACCAGTTAGAGGTCCAAAAACACCATCGCTCATGACTTGAGTCACAGAGAACGTTGAAATGGGAGGTGAGTGAGCCAATTGCCAAGTTTCCGCCAAGTACTCCAGTTGTATCTTCCCAGGCCTGTGTGGCAATGTGTGAGTGGGGACGAGCGAAAATGTTACGCTGCATTGAACAGAAAATGATCCCAGCATAGGTGTACGGATCTGTATATGTTTTCATGAATGTTCTGACCTATGATCAGAAAAGAGTTCTCATTGACGTTGTCATTAGAACTAGTACGAGTGGTATAGAAGTGTCAAGGTTAGATGGTCATCCACATGCTGTGTATAGTAGCAGAGGTAGTATATATTTTGGGAGGGAGGAAGGAGGCCCAGTAGAGGCGGATTAAGAAGATCAAATATTTCTCGGAGTGCATGAGATAGGTTCGGTGCTCAATGATACTGTCAGGATACACGGGCAGGTAAAAAGGTTCTTGTTCACAAAGTCGCTATTTTACTTTGTAGAGCATTTCAGGGCAGAGGTCTGAGAGGGAGTGGGAGTGTGAAAAGATGTAGAGCTGAACATGGACGACGTTAGGGCAGCACAAAGGGAGCAGAGACCGAACAAAATCAGACGTTGATGAGAGTTGTCCGTCACAGTTGAGTTGAGAAAGAACTGAATCATCATATATTATTAACCAAAAAAGCGACTAAATTGCTTCGAGAGCATGGTGAAGTAGATGTAGAAAGTATATATATACAGTAAGAATGTCTCTAAGTACACAAGGGTAAAACAAAATATCCTAGTCCTTCAGTGAAGGCTGAGAGCACCTCTCACAATCTAGGCACAGATAGTGGACGTAGGGACAACAGAGGCAACTGCATGAATCACAGTGGTGCCCGCAGGAATGAATGAGCGTGGTGATGGTATGGATGGCAGAGGTGACGACGAGAATAATGACGGAAGGAGATGGGACACGAACGGTGCCCAAAGAGATGGAGTCAGGGTCGGGAATCCACAAGACTTTGCCAGATTCCGGAAACATATCACCTGTAAGAAGGTGTAAGGGAAGGGAGGACAGCGAAAATTCGACAGATGTTTGTGATAGGGTCTAAGCACCTCTTAGGGAGCGGAATTTTTTATGTTCTTTTTTATACACTCGTAGAGAAAGGAATTTTTTATGTTCTTTTTTATACACCTCGTAGGGAAAGGAATTTTTTTACGTGTTCTTTTTTATGCACCTCGTAGGTAGAAATTTTTTTTTTTAGGGTGCGTGTATGTATGTGTGGGGTGTGGGAATGGCAGGGATGGTGCGGGATGGAGTTGGAGAGGGGGTAGTGTGTTCTGGTAGCCAGAAATGAGACTTACGTGCAGTGAAGAAGGCAGACAACCGCGTTTGAGTCGACTACACCGAGAAGTCGCAGAGCGCTGATTGGCTCCTGGCGACGTTTGTCACGCGGAATTTGGGGGAAAAGACTGCAGCTCGACGGGGAGTGAGTGAGAGAGCCAAGTTTCAGTGGAGAAGGACGCCAGGAAGGGGTTTTTTGGGTTGGATGATGATGGTGGTTAAGGTGAGTTCAGTGTAATTTGCGAAATTACCCCTGCCTGATCGATATCCCGAGGGTGCGATTGACTTTGAGGACTCCAGACTTTAAAGGCGGGTGGCCTGGATGCGCTTATATATGTAACTCTAAATGAGTATTTGATAGAGAAAGACAGAATAAAAGAGTAAAAGACTTGAAGAGTGTAAGAATGTGATATGAATGAGTTATCATTGGAATTATAGGCAGCAGCCTCAACTGGCAGCAGAGGGTTGAAAAAGATTCAGGATTTTCCCGACACTCCTGGCTGGGAGTCGAACCCAGCTTTCGCGCGTCGGTGATTATGGTGTGCTTCATAACCCAAGGAATATGACAGGCGCGTGTACTAACCGTTATACTACAAGGGAATTGCGCTACCGATAATGGGACAAGGATTCATGGCGGCGAGGAAAGGAGACATGAGAATGAGGAAGAGAAAACGGTAGGAAAGAAAAGAAGAGGTGAGGCAGCTCCAAATATACCAGGCGACGAGAGGATTACCATTTCGAGGTTGATATCTTTGATCGATGATCGACGGTTGTTGAAATTTGCAATTGCAATCCTGCGAAATTACTCCCGTGTACGTGTGATCGGCGGTATTTGAGGCGGCGATCTGAGTGCAGAAGAAAAGGTTTACAAGGCGGCTGGGTTTGGCGGGATGCCCGTAAAGATAAATATCTGAGTGAAGTGGGTACGTATTTGATGAGATATAGATCAGAAAGATAGAGCAAAAAGCAGACAGCTGCCACAGAGTCATGGGCAGTCTACTATGTATCAGGATATTCGGTTATTTGCAAAAAAAAAAAAACAAGGGCGCAAGTCGCAAAACAGTATGTTGGCCTGGGAC